>CVRI01000047.1:1514001-2125296 GCA_900005825.1 Clunio marinus | reverse complement strand
AAATTTAAATAATTTTTTATAATTACCTAATTTCTGCTTTAAGAAGTCTGCACACAAATGACCTGCAAATTATAAATACAAAATGATTAGAATGAAGCTTTAAAATATTATTCAAGTAATGTGGAAAGTTTAGTCAGTTCCACGATATTTTTTTTGCGTAGGATATGTGGGGAACAAATTCTCTTCACAGTAATTCAAAGCGAGCTGAGTTTGGGGATCATCATTTAAAATAAGAAAAGTAAAGTTTTAAGTTGCAAAATATAACTTACTTGATAGTAATTCGAAGTCGATTGACCATCTAAAAAGCAAATAAATATAAAAATATGTTAAAACTTATAAAACATAACGAAAGATTTTCAATGATTTATTTTATCAGGGTTTAAGCTATCAACAAAGATGAATTAATTACTTAGTTCATCTTCTCTGAGACGAAAAATAAAACATTGAACATCATGTAAAACTTTCCAATAACATGTAAATTGAAATAACATATAAACGAACCTTTTAATTGAAGTATGATTATCGTCTCTGCTAGATTCATTTATTACGCCAGCTAATGGATAAAAAGAAAATTAATAAAATGCTTGTAACAAAACTACTCACCATTGTTCAATTTCCTGCAAGATAAATAAATTGATAAACAAATTTCATGATGGAAGAAGGAAAAACCAAGTTTCTTGACTGCTCCCAATTGTTCCATCTTCCAGCTGAGATTTTTTTTTTCTTTTCTTAGTTTATTTTTAAACTTGCAGTTTTGTTGATTTGCAATACAAAACGTGAATGTTCGCTGAATTTTTTTTATGGATTTAAACAGCGGCTTGGACTGGTGGTTCATATCCTTCTGGTCGTTCAACTGGAACACCTTCTGCTGCAGCAGTTGCTGTTGGTTCAGATGATTTTCCACCATCACCGTGGAGTTCCAATAATTTTGATAAGTCAAATCGAGGCTTTTTCAAAACTTTCACCTTAAAAATCATTTTTATAAAACATGAAACTAAATTTTTCAATATTTTGACTCACTTTTCGGATGAAGACGTCATGCAGTGGATAAACACCGTGGCACGACTTCTCGATATCCTTAGCAATAGAGTCAGGCAACAATTTGTTGACAACTTCTTTCAAGTCTGAGCTTGAAATATCACGGATGATGATATCCGTCATTTTCTTACGAATGGTCTTGATTTGAGAAGTTTGTGCGTAACAAGTCTTGCGACGTGAAGAACCGTCTTTGGATGTGAATCCAATGCAAAACACGCGAAGCAAATAACCATCAGTTGTTTTAACATCAACATGACATTCGATAAGTGTTTGCCATTTCTTTACCATCGATCTATGAAATTAAAGAAAATTTTATTCATTTTAAGGTTATGATAATGTATGTAAATAATTTACCTCAATTTGTCTGTGGTAAGATCCATTCCATGGAAATTAGTAAGAACAAAGCGTCCTTGCACATCTTCGGCAACAAGTTTGAATTTGCGGAAAGATCTTTCAGCATCGTTATCATTCTGTAAATCAGCGAGTGATACTTCAAACACGCGACCTTTTAATCCATCAGAAGCGATTTTTGTACCTTGCGTACGATTAACTAATGTTTTGCCAACTTGTCTTGTGGCGAACATTGATGGAGCTTTAACATCATACCAATCTTTACGAGTGAAAGGATCGACAACCTTCTTTTTGGAATTCTTTTTGCCACCTTTGACCAAACCTGCAATTTTTCAAAGAACTAGAGTTATTTATCACAAACTAAAATAGAAAGTATAGTGATGCATACTTTATGAGAAATAATAACTTTAATTCACATAAGAAATGGCATCATTACTGTGATATTCACCTTTATTTTTTCCGACTGCCATCTTCGCAGACTGAAATTTTAGGAGAAAAGAAAGAACCCTGCAAAGCAGAGACGTAAACCGAATTTCAAAACCGAATATTTGAAAGTTGCGTCACTCCAATTTTCAGTTCATTTTGTTCGATTAATTGCATGTTGAATAAATGCTTCAGACCAATCTTTATTGTGATGGATGATTGTAATATCTTTAGTTTTGGGTATATTCATTTGCTTTTTCTATCGTTATGAATCTTCAGACAAAATTCCTATTTTACAGAACTTTTATTACACCCTACCAGAGATCGTGTCATGAAAACCGGTTTCGTACTTTCTTAAACCCTCGATTTTGCTTCAATCTTTCTTTTAATTCATTCGCTCGACGAAGCAACATCACTTGAAAGATTTATTTAATTTACTTAGGTATTTAACTAATCAAGACACTTAAAATAAACATGTGAGTTTACTTAACTAGTTTAACAGCAGCTTATATTGCTGAAGTTGAATGGAAAGTTAATTTATAAAATGAAATCATGTTAAAAGAGAATTTAACCTGGAAGCACATGGTGAACTCAAAGTAAGTAAATTTTTCTTAAGAAATCATAAGTCCTTTCTATTTAAAAGCATGAAGTGATGAATAATCTTACCCTTTAAGCAGAATTACTTTGTTGAGCTTATAGATTGGTCTTCCTGATAAATGATAAATTTATAAAAATCTTTGACTATAGACTGAAGATTAATTTTTTTATTTTCTTACAGAAGAGATGTAATTACCCAGCCAGCAAGGTAAGCAAAGATGCCGGCAAATGTGCTATATTATAATACTTGTATTACTTTTTAAAATGATGAGCAAATCTATGAGATTTCAAATTAACGGTTCATCCCCTTTCTGATTCTTTTGATGATCAGTTCTGCTTCTGATAAAAAAAAATTAATACATTTAGGGTTATCATCATTGAAAATTGATGAAGCGCGTGTCTTATAATTTCTTTTTTCTTCTTCAGGAGCCACAACATTATCTTGCTGAACAATAACTCAAACCAGATGCTGTCACATGGTAAGTTTAGAATGCTTCTTATCAAGCAATCAAATCATATTTCAATAATTCTTTATAATGATGATATTTACCGCCCCAGTCTGATTTCTATGAAGACTGGTACCTTACTGATACAAATAGAATTACTCACCCATAACACTTAAAAGGTTTCAATATTCACAAAAAACTTTGTTTTCTTTTCTAGGTAGATAAAGTTACAGAAAGATTCAAAAATCTGAACTCGTTGTTCATAGGAGATGTCAGGTAAATGCTTCTTCTATCTATCTGTTGAAACAAAACCTTTTTTTTTCATGATGAAGTAATTTTATTAACAGTTATCCCTGTCTGAATGACACAAATATTAAAAATGAGGAAAAATGTTAATCTGAAAACTTTATAATGAAAATTAATTCTTTTGTTAAAATAAATCGAAATCTTATTGCCTTTTCCTTTTTTCCAGGCCATTTCCATAGATTGTTAACTTTCTTTTAACTGAATTCAAAAGCGAGCCAAGGTGAGTTATTACTGATAAATAATTTAATTATTTCAGTATGAAACTAAATGATGTTGTATTTTAATATACGCTAATATTCTCAAATAGAGAAAATGATTCAAATTTTTTACGCTGAAACTATTAAATTTATACAAATTCAATATTAAAATGTATCATCTTTACTAATAATGGAATTGTTGACAAACTTTCAGATCTTTATGTCGAACTTCATCTCGAAGGAGTTGTAAAACGTTTCGTTCTTATTTCTTATGTCAATTCAACATAAGTTAAGGTAAGGATAATCAAAGTAGAACTAAAGTTCTCAGTTTTGTTTTCAAATGATGGTATTTTTAATATACTTTGAATCCTGAACATTCCACAGGGAAATGATAACAAACATTTTGCTGATTATTTTCTAAGAAAGCAATTATTGATTCTCTAATGAATAGAAATACTTAAATTCTTTCTTTCTTCTTGAACTTGCAGATTTGCATCTTTCTGAATGAAGTTCAACATGACGAGAAGTTGTCAATAAATTTTTTTTCAAGGTATGTAATTATTTAATAAAAATTTCAAATATATTTTGTATGATGAGACTTAACACGAAAACCGCAACAATATTTCGTTATTTGAAATTAGAATGAAAATTCTGATGATGTTGCTTTACTTGCCCTCACTGATCTTTAAAAAATATTTAAAAAAAAGATTTATGAAAGGAGATTAAAATACTGAAGCATTTTTTTTATTAATCTTTTCAGATAAGATCAAACTCGACGACATGAAAACAATCATAAAGGAGAATCATTTAGAGCTGGAGAATTCTCTCATGAGTATTTATCACAATATTCTGTCCACTTCGCCCTTTTCAACAGAAATGTGTGGAATAAAACCAACAGGGGAAATATTAAATCTTGTATTTAATTGCTTATCAATAATAAAATAATGAAAAAAAAAGTCTTCAATCGAGTTTTATTTTTTTTAGAACGATCATTACCTGACTGACATTCGATTTCCAAGAAAAAAGTTCCATTTATGACTATAAATTTCATCAAACATGAATCTTTCGCTTTAAACATCAACAACTCGAGAGAGTTTCAATGTCATTTGCACAAAAGTTGAAAATCAAAAGCGCTGATTGCGATTGCGAAACTAAAGAAAGGAAAAAGCCAACAAACATTTTGCAAGATTCTCTTTTATTATTTATAGAGCAGAAAGATTAAATGACGTGAATATGGTTACAATAAGCATAACTGAGCATCAGTTAATACTCCTGTCTTTATCAGTGTATCAGTTTATTTTACTAAGATTAGATTAGTTCTAGCTTCTCTGATTTGCAAAAAAAATTGACAAATATCTAATTGAACTAATTTTTATTGTTATGTTTTTATGTCATAAATTATAATTTTTGTTATGATTTCATTCCCGCTAATTATTTTCTAATTTTTCTTCTCTTATGAATGAAGATTTTTTTTATGACATTTCTGTAAATAGGAAGCATTTTTTAGGTCAACGAGCCTCATTTAATCTCCCAAGTCATAATAAATCTCCCATCCCTTTATTAAATAGCAACTTTCGAAAAACATCGGAATTGCATTACATATCGTCAAACAACATCTTACGCAAATAATCTTGTAAGGAGACGGGATTAATCATTGTTGGTATGATAACTATTCAAACAAATAAAAATGATAAAAGAAATTAGGAAATAAAGAACGATAAGTTAACATGCTGTTGACCTAAAAAAGCAAGTTGTGATTACATAGTTTTCTATGTTTTTTCTTTAAGATACAACATGAATCTAATCATTTCAAATCAACATTTTGATTATGGTTATTGTTCAATCTTATTTGTAGAAGCATTTTCAATTTAATCTATTTATGGACGTATGAGCTGCCTAAATTAAAAGCTAAGTTAATAATCAACATCAATTAAAAACATCCAATTAATACACATGGTTTCAATTGAGCAAGATTTTAATCAGATTTTTTCAATTTAGATTATTTCAAAAGGATCAGCAGCATTCTCGAAGATGCTAGGCTCCAAATCGCCTAAATCATTGTCGACATCGTGATCATTAGCATTTGCATTGTTGCGGTTTGTTCTTAACGCCTGCTCGTTATTATTGACATCTTGGCCTGGATTGATTATGACGCTATTGTTTATTGAAATTAGATTAGAAATCTCATTATTGCAATTGTCTGGCTGCTGAAAACCTCCGCTATTATTGTTCGCTATTACCACTTCGGTCAAGGCTGTGATGTAGTTTTTTGCCAGCGTTAATGTCTCAATCTTTGAAAGTCTTCGTTCCTTTTTAACATGTGGAATGACTTCACGTAGAGACTGTACAAATAAAATTAATGCAGACAAGATGATGATGAGACAATTAAAAGTTTATTTTCATCATAACTTAAAAAGGGATCAATGATGTATGGAGAAAACGTGAACTCGATTAAAATATTACGTGCTAAGCTCAAAGTTAAACAAAAGATTGAAAATATTTTTTTCCTATCACGAAATATCATAAATCAGGATAATCACATCATTTGACAAAGTTTTAATTATCATTCTAAAGAAGGATGATACGAGGGAATTAATGAGAAACTTTTTCTTGTTCTCTTGCGTGGTGGCATCAGCGGAAAAGATTGCGAATGTCTTCTTGCTTTCCTTCTTGCCCTCACACTTTGATGATGGACATTTTTGACTTGAATGGTGGAAAAAAAAAAATGTCTTCACTTCACCAGCTTCTTTTTTCATATTCGATACACAACATTTAGTCACTTTTTGACTGACGATGGTGCGGGTGTTGTTGGTGGTTGGTACATAAATTGTTGACGTTATTAGAATTTTAATGAAAAATGTTAATGAGAACATATTTTAAGTGGGGGAAAGGGCAAAGAAAAAATAACGTGGCAGATTATACTAAGAAATCAATGACTAACACCGCGATATTTCAGACATCTACAATAAATAATGAAACTTACTTGAAATGCATCATTTAAACTATGCATTCGCATTCGTTCCCTTTCATTTGATTCTAACCGTCTCAAATTTCTTTCCTTAGCATTCAACGCTCCTTTTTTCCTTCTCGCGATTGATGATGATGTTAAATATGTTGCTTTGCGTCGTCCCCGACAATTTCCATAATCATCGCTTTGAGAACTTGAGTCTGTCATATCTGAAGGATCGACGTTAGTTTGTGCTTGTTGCTGAATAATTTGTATTCGACATTATTATGAAAAGAAGAAAAAATTCAATTTAGTTTCAATTATGATTGGTGAAAAAATTATTTAACTCCATTACAATGTCACATACTTGCTGCATTTTCATTCTAGACCTTAATCTACTGTTCGTCGTACATTGCTCAGGTGCACTTGCTTTGTAGAGTTTCTCATTATTTAAAGTACTTGAGGAGTCGAAGAAGCTGCTTGTGTCTTCCGATGATTCAGCTAACTCATTCGAAGCTTGAAACTCATTCTTTTCCTCTTTAACATTTGACTTCATTTTTATATTTTGGTGCTCGCGTATAGTTAAAACCTGCAATGTTGTAACTTTGTAAGTTGTGAATCTCACTAGAAATTCATTCATTCGTCTTGATGTAAGCGACGGTGATGTGTAATATATAACAATAATCTTAAACAAATGTTTTAGGTCAGGCAACGTTAAATTATGCCAAATATTCTTTTAATCCCACACATTTGTAAAGATTGCTACATGTTGCCACAACAGCAAGGAATTTTGTTCTAAGTCTAATACATATTTGACCTTCGTTCTAAAGCCTTTAAATGTTTAAGAATTTAAAATGTTGGGAAATGTGTTATTGAAGCAACCGCGTGTGTAAGTAAACGCTTCACTTTTCAAGGAATATTTGCTTGATTTCCTCAATCAATTATCTCAAACTCTATTCGATCACATCGTTTAATTTAAATATATAACTTTGTGTTATCAGTTTATCGATTTAGCTGTTATCGTACATGTTTTGTAATTTTTTTTCTCTTGAAATGAACGTAATTTGAATAATATGATTCTGAAGAACATTTAAATGATGTAGAAAGTCGAACACCTTACGCTTTTAACTTCAGCCTCAAGCATGTTACCACCGCGCAAGAAAATCATGTGACATTTGTAATGCAATATGGTTCTAAGTAGACCAATTTTAATGATTTATATGGTTAAAAGCCCAAAACACATTCATCTTGTTTGTAACCCAAGAACATCCTATAATCCGTAAGAGAAACCTTTTTGTTGGAAAAAATATAAATAAAAAAGCGCAGAAGGGCAACTTTGACGACGGCGTTTTTCATATTTTATCTTAAAACTTTTTTTAAAGTCATTGCAAATGTGAATTTATTTCCAAAATTTATTCTAAGAAAAGGAAATTACGCAAGCTAAGCGTGGGCGGTGGAGATTAATTAGTTTAACGAATGTAATTTAAAGCTTTTTTTTTCGCCATTAACTCATTTTTCTTAGTCTTTCTCTCTGATCTTAACAAAGTTATTCTAAGTAATCCTTGTGTTATTAATTCTGCTACTAAATTTAAATCGATATTTTGTGATGAAAAGGGGTTGGAATGTTTACGTTAATCTATAGGAATCTATGAGTCTTAGAAGTTTTCCGCACAATTTATTCATATAGATAAATATTTGCAGATGATTCTATTTAAAAAAATGTAGATTATTCGATAATAATCCTTCTGATCCAGGTTAAATTTAATCATCAAGGACGAATAAAATCTAATTAAAAGAGAAAATTTTCTCTTGATGAAACATTTATTCATAGTTGAGGAAAATATGAAATATTTGAATTAAACAACTGAAAAAAATAAACAAAAATTTCAATTTCACACATCTCTGCAACTCACTTCATCTAAAAATGACAACCCGTAACTGCAATACCTTATTACGTTTGATTGATTGCTTCTCCAGACTCCAAGAATTCCTATTTCGGGTGGTTTCAATTCACTTCTTCACTTCTTAAGAAATTTTTTACGCAAATTTTCTTTTTTATTTGGATTTTCTCAGAACAAATCAAATTCCTGCTTTTTTTATTCTTTTGAAATTCAACAAGTGTCTTCAAGTTTTTTCATGATAAGCACGTTTTCGAATCAGTTCCAAGTTCTTATTTGTTTTCACAATTTATTCCCATGCTACTTTGTAATTTCTTTCTCTATTTCAATTCATTATGAACAGTATTTCTTTTTTATTTATTTCATATTTTCTTTATCATTGAGCTTTCCCATTTTCCACTTTAACACTGTTGATGGTGCAAATGAACACGTCATTATCTAGATCAGGTTCTTATCAACAATGTTTGCATTATCAACATCATTTGCTTTTATCTTTTATTGAATTTCACTTAGTTTTATATAGATAAATATTCTTTTCACAAGGACATGACGTATTAACACCACAGTTCATGGAATGACAATTCAAATGCATCAACATGCTTTTCCATTTATAATCAATTTTCCCTTTTTATTCTTTGATTTCAGATAAAATTTCCTCTTAATTGTTTATCAGGAATTCAATGGTCACACGAGTTATGAAATTTCACGGACTTTTAATCTAAACTCGTCTAGTTTCCTTAAAGTCTCGCCTATGAATGAAACCTGTTGTTCTTTACGATAAAATGTTTGGTAAATAAAATCGCGGTTACGCATACCAACTCATCCGTATAGCATTCACGAGTATATTAGGGATGAACAAGAAGGAAAAACTCGGGAAAAACAGATGAAAATTTGTGAGAGACTACTTTATTTATGATGTTGTTTGTATTGGTGAAATGTAGGAAAATTCTCTCGAAAGAAAATTCGACTTCGTGCTGTTCTCGTTACCGACTCAACTCTATGGGAAGTCATAAAACGAGATATAATAGCTTTACCATGTTCGGCACTTCGTGTTCGGTTGGCAGAATAAGTCTGTTATATGCAACAGATTGTTGTTTATTTTGATATATTCTAAACACTCTTAAATAAACGATTTTCGATACCTTTTTTAATGGTTTGTAACTATTGTTATTAAAGTCATAAAGTTTGGTCATTTATAACTTTTAGGAGAAAGTTGACAAGAGCAGCTTAAAAAATTCTGAAATGCATTAAAAACTCATACAAGTTAAGAAGTGTTCTGATTTTAAATAAAATAAATATGCAAAGCTTCTAAAACAAGAATTTTGAATTAAAAGCTTCAATTATTTAATTATAAATGAAACCAAAACAAATGTATGGAACTGTTGCTTTCATTGAAATCTACTAAAATGTCAAGATCACAAAATGACATACTTAACACAATCCTTCATTCTTTATTATTCTATTTAATTAGAAGGAGTGATGAAAGATTGTTAAAAGTGTTCACGAGAATTTTTGTCGTTACTTTGAATCACTTCCTTGCTGTTCTCATAAATTTCTCATATTTGAAAAGATTGAAATCTTTTAATTACCAATGCCAAGAATCAATTACATTGATGTTTCTCTCAAACCTTACATACTTTTCATAAAACAATCGAATCCTTACAATACAATCTAATGTAATGTAATAAGGACTTTGTCAACACTCAACTCCGCCGCCGATGATTTTTCATCCCGCGTCGATGTTTGTCGTCATCAAGTTTGGGTTCATTTGTACATTTATAGCAAACACAGGAAAGAGATGGTGAATAAAGTTAGAATAACAATAATGAACAGCAAGCTCATGGCTTGATGTTAATGTTATATAATTTAATATAAAATGAAACTAAATGAACAGCATTGACGCCGACATGGCGACAATTTGACAATTTCCTCTGTGCAAACGTTTGGAAGTGACGGAAGTTTCATTAAATGTTGATTTGAATTATTTTTAGGGTGTCTATTCTTGTGATATCAATCATGAAATGATCAACTTGTTGCTTTTTCTAAAAAAAATAAATAAATGAATAGAAGTTGAAGAACGCAGACTTGACGTGAGTCCATGAAACAGAAAACAGATCATTTTTTATCATCATTCGGATCGTTCAAAGACACCACCAAATAATTCTTTACAAATGTTCTTAAATCTTTTTATCTTAACTTTAGCAGCAACAGTGAATGCAAGATTCTCCTTAAGACGACACAAAAAGCCATGAATCAAATCAAGTGCGAAAATTCTCGTCTTCTTCAATGGGAATCGACGCTCGCAGCTCATATGGCGAAAAATATTATTCCCACTTGAGTTAATATTCGATTCATGTAACCACATCATGATGAAGAAAACTTGGAAGAGAATGTACGAAGAAATATGAGAGAAAGTCAGTGTAAAGGAAAAAAAATTAAATTTATTATTTATGATTATGATTATAATTTTTATTTGGCCACTTGATTCTTGTGTGACGTCGTTCGTTCCCCTCAAGCAAGAGGCGAACGATGAGCATCAAATTATTTGAAAAATCAATTTTCTTCTGGTCCCAAGTGACCGAATTAAGCCCCAAGCCATAATTAGAATCAACTTATTTTTTAACAGGATTTTTTACTTGGACGATGAAGCACGATGAATGAATTAGGGGTCTGGTTATATTTTAATAAGATATTATAAGTTTTCTCTGAATTTTTAATCAAGTCGAGAATATCATTAATGCTACTTCGTGCATGATAAAAAAGATATTACGAGGATGCGGAATACTAGAGGCTCGCAAAGCAGTCGAACTTAAATTACAATTTTTCTTCGATTAAAATTTGAAATGCAAAACTCATCGAAAGTTTTTCCATGATCATGAACATGAATACAATCTCCACATATCAATGTTGACTTATATAAAGTGACGTAGGGATTTGAAGAATTCTTTTTAAGCTCATTTATATTCGTAGAATCGACGACGAAGCCAAAATAAAAAATATGAAATAAAAAATAATTTCATAAAAAAGTTTTAAAAAAATGTGTCAACGAAAGAAGGCATAAATTGAGTAAATGTCTATCAAAACATAACTTCATTTTCAAGAAGTTTAAATAGCAATTCTCCTTAGTGTAGGAACAAGGAGAAAAACTTGTTTACTTGTTCTGCCCAGTCAATAATTTCCAGTCCTAACCAGAGGGGAGACTTTACTTTTAAAGCTGTTTTGCAAATTACGTTATGCCATTCATGTCGCACTGAGAAGCATTACGAAAAGAAGAAGAAGAAATGTTCATTTAATAAATATTATTACAAAACTTTTAACTAAAGGATTAAAATAAAGAAACTTCTTAAACAATTTACAGATCAATTTATTGTTTGAGTTTTGATATCGTTTTCCAAAGATTTTCCGTATTTCTTAGAAAATTATATTTGATAAAAATTCAAAGGACAAGAAAATAAATAAAAATTTTATTTTAATGGAATGGAAGAATTCGCTTACGTAAAGTAAAGCTAAATGTAAAGTAAAACACATTCGCTTCAATCATTGTTGTCCCAGAAATGTTGTTTTTCTCTTCAGAAACACTGCTGGATATAATTCAATTTATTTTTATAAGAACGCTTTTTATATTGTTTTGTTTTCCTCAGTAATAATCATGGGTTTGCAGTGGTGAATGATTGTATTAAGCAGCTCTTTTTTAAGCATCCTGATTTAATTGATGTAGATGCCTTAACGTAATTATACTTTCCATTACAGTGAGATTTTATGTTGGAAATTATTGTTAAAAATGTATTTTTGTTCAACGTTCGAAATAGCTTTTTGCTGTATTTTTTATTGTCTTGTTGGCGTCGAAGTTATCAAATTGTGTGTTAAAATAATTAAGCTTTCGTTTGACGGGAGATCACGCCCTGAAGTGTGGGTGGTGTGATATGTACATGTCGCCTTCGTAACGCAATTTTATCACATACTTATCTTCTCTCTCTTTTTTTTTCAAAAACAATCTGAAGAGTGAAATTATTCATACAGCAAACCATGAAGATATCAGGTGGCGTTAAGTTAAGCGTGTTGAATTAAATAAAATGTTGTAAATTCTAAGCAGATGCATAAATAATTGAATATAATTTGAAAAGAAATTGCATTAAATGTTCTTCAGATGTTCTTTATCCAACATAAATTGACTAAAATGGCAATAAGTTCACAATTTTCTTTTCACTACACAATTTGCAGTTTCTTGGAAGCATTTTCAACACTCCTGAATGTGTGGGAAGAAATTGATTGAACAATTCTATTTATAAAACTTCTATTTTATAATTTAATTTAATAAATTTTGTTGAGCTTTTTTTATTTTTGTTCAGAATGGATGTAATTAACATTTAATTTGATAAATAAAGTTTTTAGAAGCCTACATGTCTAAAATAGTTTTTCCACGAATAATTTGCGATTTGTGTCTTGAATTCACGTTTGATTGTAAAAGATGTCGCATGACAATGTTCCTTTGACTCCTTTTCGTAACTTTTTATCATTAACTAAGATATCTGTTTGCGATTATAAAAAAAATCATGATTATGACAACCCATGGATGTTATTATTGTTGTTAAGTGAACTTTTATCGTGGGCTTTAGAATGTTGATGATTTAATCGATGTTCAAATAATAAAAGTTGATTGATTATAAATCCATTCCATTTTAGCACACATGGAGTCGTAGCACGAAACAATGTCGAGAAGTTTTAAATATCTTTTCATTTTCTTTGTCACATTTAAATGAATACGCGAAATATAGAAAGAACACGTGAGTTGTTCTTGAAAATATTACATGCCAATTAATTTAGTCACAGGTTTGAAGAAGAGAATAAATATGTAGGAAAATGAAAAACGCGATTTGAAAGCATTGTGATTTATTCTCTGTCTCTTTGTTGCTGAGCTGTAATCTTTCTTGGTGTTAACCCATAAATGTTTGTGCTGAGTGGCTCATATTTGTAGTTGCTATCGCTAACACGATCGGTTACAGCAGAACGAAGAGTTGTGCAAGGGTCGGTCGATGGTTTCTTTTCCTGAGCTCTGATATCACGTTTTCCCGAGAGAGCTGTTAAGTATGAGTTCATGAACTGAGCTTTTTTCGTAATTGGTTGGTTGAAGCCAACAACCATTTCAAGATAATCACGGAACATTGAAGGCATTGTCTGAAACGAAACTAAAAGCGATTTACTTAAGTTTTTTCTATCAAAGGTGTATGAATAATAAATTTAAACTGTTTTCAATACTGACTGCTACAATTTAATCTCAATCTCAATTTTTAAGTCGACGATGCAAACATTACATTAAACTAAATTTTCCTTTCAAAAGAATATTTTGAGAGCATTGAATGATCTCAGATCCCAGCCAAACTTCTCACTTCTCACCCAAAGAAATCTTTTTTAAGATTCCATCAAACTCAATTCAACAACTAACCAATCACTTAGGTCTTTTCAACCAACTACCTTTTCTTCTCTATTAACATATTTGAATCTTTCTATTTTTATTTTTTTTCCAATTCTACTTACTTTTATTGATTTTCTTTCCTTTTTTAATATTTTAAAGAGCTCTCTTCAGCTAGATGGGTTATTGAAGACTGAGATAATTAGTTTTTATACATGCATTTTTAATCGTTAAAAATCGTCGCTAAAAAACTATTTTTAACCCTTTCATTTCTTATTCCTACCTAGCCATATGAAAATTATTATTCTTTTCTCTGTTCCTCTCTCTATCTCTCTTCCTTTCTCAGGAACACTTCTAAAGAGATTTTTCATTAAGAAATGTCGCATACCTGTTGAGAGGTCTTCCTAATTTCCGCCTCTGATTAATAGTAGGTAAGTGCCATCGATTTATTTATAGATAGTTTTTTAATAAGTGACCTTAAATAATCTACACTTGATTTGTGAATCATTTACATATCAATCGACTTATTAATTGAAAATCAGATGACTTTTAGAATTTTACATGCAATCTCATTTGAAAATATTTACATTTGATGAATGGGTGGTTAAAGAAAGAAAGAAAAGTCGTAATTTTTTTTCTTCTTCTTTAGTTTGTCTTACAAAGTTTTCACTCTCATCAAAATGTTCTTTGGCAAAGTTTCAGCTGATTTTTAAACATGAAAAACGAGACATTTTAATCAAGAATTTTATTTAATCTGACTTCTAAAAATCAACAAGCATCATGAACTTTTAAAGAATTCGTAAAAATTTATGAAGATATTTAGAATGCTTTAATCTTATTCGGTTTTTCGTTTAAAAACTGTCCACGCAAGAAATTGAATTAACGTTGTCATCCTCACCTAAAACATTTGAAGTAGGAAAAAAATGTTTTCGTTGAAAATATTTATGTCTAACAGATATTTTTTCTCTAAAAGGTACGGAGTGGTAAATTTAAATAAATTTCCTTATTCTCGCCCGGGTAGGTGTTAATGACAAAAAAACGTAATACTTTAAGTACTGTGAATTGAAATTCATCTCAACTTCAGCTGATGCATGATATTCTAAACGGCTAATCCGATGACGAACCTTCAACTCTAACAAATTGATCTACGTGATTTATTTTCCCAACACCCCCACAGATTGTAGAGATTCGAAAACGATAGAGACAGGAATATTTAATTTAAACTAGGATTAAATTGTTTTTTTCTTCTTTATTTTCATTCTGATTTTATTTTATCTATATCTTTCTCATGCTTATTGACATAAAGGTTTGTTTTCTCTTCAATTTAAGGAATAAATTATCGGTAAATGGGATCATAAAAGGAAATTCTATACTACATATGTAGGACCATGAAATATTCTCTCAATTACATCGACACTGTAATCAAAGAAAATGTTTTAAATATTATAGGTAATATAAAAATTAATAATTTCAAATATTTGTAACATTTTAATCTGCTTATTTCAGAAAACATTATCAAAATCGCAAATGCGACAAAATACTTTACACAGATACAAATTTTACCGGTATTTCAGTTTTTAAATTCACTCGAAATTTTCAGAAAATTTTCGTAAATCAAACAATTTCTAAACACACTCAGCATTTTCTGAACACCCAAGCTACAATAAAAATTTCAATACTGCGTAGAACCAGAAGTGAAAAACAATTTCCAAAAATTACAATTGATTATTACAATAAAAAATGAAATTCCAATATAAAGAGGAACATCCATTTGAAAAACGTAGAGCTGAAGGCGATAAAATTAGAAAGAAGTATCCAGATCGTGTACCTGTGAGTAGAAGAAAATCTTAAAATATTTTAATAACAAAGCAAAATACTTTTGTTTATTAATTATGCAAAAAATATTGAAGTAATATTAGGATACTAAAGTCTTATTTTTGCTTAAACGTTTAAATCATTATACATCATAATAAAAGTTAGTTTTATGAAGAAAGTCCAATTAATGCTTTAAAATAAAAAGGAATTATGAAATTCGTATGACTCATGTTGGCTATCTAGATACTTGCGCATCCATTAATAGCAAAACAAATTTTCTTAAGACCTTTGAAAACCTTTGTTTCTACGACATTAATTTAAACATAAAAAATATAACTCAAGCCTGAAGAATTGATATTAAAATCAAGGACGAACTCGAATTATATTTTAGAATTTTTTTTTCTTCCTTTGTTTAAGTTTGCTTTTGGTACGTATTTGCTAAATTATCAAGACTTAAGAATATTTTTTCGTTAAATTATATTGCGTACTTTTTGAAGAGATTAGAATCGATAAGAATTGTTTGTTTTAAGAAAATATTTCTAAGCATAGTTAAAGAAAAAGTTCATGACAACAACAAAATTTTAAGAAATTTTCATCTCTAGGTAAGTGTTCGAGCTTGCAAGGCAAAGCAGAACCAATACATAGTGATGAAATCATATGATAACTACATCTACTAGCACGTTTCTTTTTGTTGTGAAGCCAGTTTTCTTCATAAAGTAGAAAAAAATATAAATAAACAACACAAAGCGTTCGTTTGCAATTTTTTTCTTCTAGTTTGTTTATAAACGATTTTTTCATTTAATAGATTTGAACTTCGAATTTTTACATATGTACTTGCTCGATTGCCAAAATATTTGATACTATTTTTTAAATTGCAGGTCATCGTAGAAAAGGCTCCAAAAGCAAGAATTGGTGATCTCGACAAAAAGAAGTATTTGGTACCATCAGACTTAACCGTTGGACAATTTTATTTTCTAATCCGCAAGCGCATTCATTTACGTCCAGAAGATGCATTATTCTTTTTCGTAAACAATGTAATTCCACCTACAAGCGCTACAATGGGAAATCTCTATCAGGTGAGGAAATATTTTCAATGATAAAGAGAGTAAAAACGTCAACGATCTTTTTCTATTTTCAGGAGCACCACGAAGAAGATTTCTTCTTATACATTGCATATTCTGATGAGAATGTTTACGGTGGTAACTAAATGTTATCAAGCTAAATACCTGGAACCATTTCACAAAACATAAATATTTCTTTTTTTTCTGGAAAACAATATAAAAACGAATTATCAAATTATTTGTGAGTGAGGTATTTTGAAGCTGAAAATTATATTTTTCTCTAATTTTATTTTATTTGTGTTTTCAAAACATCAACTTCTAGTTAAACTACATGATTCTGTTATCCCTAAATCCTAAATAAAGAATATTACAACCTAAAGATGTACTAATTTTAATCTTTCGTCATATTCTCTTCTATAATTATAATTGTACATCAACATGAAAACTAACTTTAAAAAAATATATAAAAATGTGATTAGAATCTTTCTTTCTTATTCATAATAGTCTGCTTATAAAAACTCAGACCTTGCAAAGATTCACCAAAAAAAAACAAAAATTAGAAAAAATCTCCAAGGAAACAAAAATTGAATTGCTAAAAATGTGAATGAAGAAAATTGGGAGATAATAATTCTTATTTATAAGTGTTTCCTCTGTTTGATTCTGACTTATTTCTTTCATCATACATTATTGTTTTAAATTGTAGAACATAAAAATGAAAATAAAATATTTGGTTTATCATAGGACCTTAAATTAAATTGTTTTTATTTTTTGTTTTTACAACTTTGTATAATACGATAATTGAGATTTTCTGATAAAACTTCTCTAGCTTCTTGAAGATGCCTGATAGTATGAACTTGAACTACTGGTTTAAAGGTCTTTTTATATTGTTCAATTTCTCTTTGTAAATGTCTCAAAACTGACGGATGCATTCCTTTATCATTAGTCCCACTTGGTTCGCGAGTTGGTAAGCCTTTTTCACTTTCTAGCTTTATTTGGAGATTTCTAAGCTTATGAATAAGACTGTGTGAGGTTTCATAACTATTTTCAAGCAATTCATCATGCAGCTTAACTTCACCAAAAACCTCAACAGTTGAATTCAAGTAATTCGAAGGTGTGAAATCTATGATAAGAGGAACTTTGTAGGTACAATCTGGTTTCTGAAGATGTCTAAAATATTTAAAATTGATCTGTCAGCTTATTATCTAGTCAACATTGAATGCATAAAAACTTTTTATTTTACCTTTTAATGTTTGGAATGGAAATTGATTCAACACAGATGCTGCTTGAAAGATACCCAATAACAGAACATTTTCCGTAGTGAATTAAAGCCGGATTATTACACAGAACTAACTCATCGACAAGCACAAATTTATAAAACTCTGAAAACTTTGGTAAATTAAAATTCATTTCCTGTTTTGTTTACTTTATTAAAATTATCGTTACAAGGGGCAAGTCGAAGGAAAAATTCAAATTTCTGAAGGGAATTGTAACTGAACTGATGACCAAATTTCAACCAAAAAGCTGATATCATAACAAACAAAATATAATCGAATGTAACAATTAAAGTTTAATCATTAGAGATGACATCACTCTTTAAAACTTTAGATAAGAATTGCAAGTCATCAAACATTCAATTAAGGTGAGAAAATAAAGATTGAGAGCTTAAAATAAGAGAATAAAAGATTAAAAATTTTAGGCCAAATGGAAGCAACGGTTTGTGGCTGATAATTTTATTGTTCATTTGCTTCCTTCAAACTATTCTACGCAATCCAGCTACAATACAAATCAACTATGAACTCTTAACAGTATTACTGTTTGGAATGTCTTTGCAAACAATATCAGCAATTTTTATTGTTTACATTGAAGAAATTCATTTCATATCAAAAGTGATTACAAAGTTAATACCAACTGTTGTAGTTTCGTTGATATTAAACCTCGTACTGAAACAAGATGTACTATTTAGCATAACAACTAGCTTCATCGTGCTGACTGCTTATCATTTCATTTACATTTTTCTAATGAAGTCGCTGCCTTTTAGTTTCACTCTTGGTGAGGCTGCTGTTGTTGCTCAAGGAATATCACTCTTCCTGTATAATTTCTACCTCAAAATACCAACATTGAGAGAACATCAATCACCTGATCAAAGCATAAACTCCATCTTGTCAATAGGAATATTTGGAATCATTGTCATTGTTCTGACTGTTCGAATTGCTCCAGTCTTCAGAAAGTGGCCAATGTTTTATCTACTTTTAATTACAATAACTTTTATGATCTGCATTTTTCCAATTGACAATAAGATTTCATTTATTATTCTCATCGATTTTATTACAAACGATATCGATCGAATACTCATCGTGGGAGTTTACGTTGGACTTTTGCTTATCGCAGGTTTTGCTGTATGCTTCCAAATAAGAAAAAATCAAAAAGGATCAACCAGCAATAGAAAAATATTCCATATACTCATCGTCATGGTTTATGTGCCTGGTCTCATCTATCAGTGTCATCTTCTTTATGTGGCCTCTGTTATAATATTCGCCATTTTCATCATCCTAGAGGTAGCACGAGTAATTGAACTTTATCCAGTTGCTTCAATTTTAGAAACAAGTGTTGAAGCTTTTATTGACGAGAAAGATGCTGGAAAAGTTGTATTAACACCAATTTATTTACTTGTTGGCTGTTCGTTACCAATGTGGATACACAATTCACCCTGTGATTTATTGGGATCATCAAGTACTGAACTGTTACCATTGCTCTCTGGAGTTCTCTCTATTGGAATTGGAGACACATTTGCGAGTTTTATTGGATCAAGAATTGGCAAACATAAATGGTTTAAATCTGCCAAATCTGTTGAGGGAACTCTTGCAAACATCATTGCTCAAGCAAGTTTTCTTTATCTTCTTCACATCATGAAAGTGATTTCATTGGATATGAAATTAATGGCTATTTCTGGTGTCGCAATACTATTAAACAGTCTTGTCGAGGCTTTAACTGATCAAGTCGATAATCTTGTTATTCCTTTGATTACATATTTTATATTATCAATCAAATAAATAAAATTCATGTTGAGAGATTTTTACAAAAGTTTAACGGTTGTCTAAATTTCAAATATTTAAGTAAAATGAAAATAAAGAAGAAAATATTTCTCCAGTGAACGGTTTTCTTTCTCCTCGTATCAGTGAACGTTTTTTTTCCAATGAAAGTTAATTTTCAAAGAATATTAGGAAAATCCAGCATGCAATGGTAGAAAACAACCAATAAATAGATCTGATCAATTCATAAGAAAGATTGAAATATTTTAAAATAGACATTTTACTGAAATCTTATCGGTTGAGAGAAATTTTTGTTTTAATTTGAAACGGGGAGTGTTGTGGAGAAAGAAAAAGCCGAAAAATTTAGTGTACCAGCTTGATAAGTGAAATCTTCACAAGCTTTGGATATTAAATCAATAGAGGATAACAATTAAGATTACCAATTCAACGTGATCAGGTAATATGTTTACATTGGTGGCATTCTTAAAATTTTTGCAATTGAAAATAGCCAATTGCTGTTTTTTATACAATGAATGTATGAGTTAAAAATCTTCGACGATATATTCCATTCGTTCGGAGATTAGCGTGATCGTGATAATTGAATTTTGATTACATTATCTATTGTAGTTGAATTATATGAAGAATCAAGTGCACTATGAAATGTTTGAAAATTTGAATTAATTTACAAAATCATAAAATAATATCAAGAATTTAAGAGAATCTTTGATTTTTGATATGCCTTCTTAAAGAGATGAAAAGAAAATTTGTTTTGAAAACTAATTGATTTATCAAGATTCATATTATAAAATAAGTGAATGTCATGATAGAAATCAATTAAAATGTGTATAGCAAAAAAAGGCTCGAGATTTCAATATTATTACAAAAAGACATAAAAATCTAGTCCAGCATTTATGCAATGTCCCTATAAAAACTACTAAACTATCCAACTTTCTCAAAGCTTTCAATCTAATAGTTTTTAAAAGCTTTCTTCTTAAAAAGCTTTGAATTAATGTCCAAGGAAAAAAGTCAAAAATATAATAGACAGAAAACAAGTTTAAAATTATTAATTATTTACCAGAAATTGCGAATGTGAAATTATTTGAAGCTTTTCAAGTATTCATTCGTAAGTGCAAAGCATCACTTCCGCGGTAGATTCATCGTCAAGTGAAAAAATTCAAAATGGCTGGGGTAGATGGACATTTTTAACATCATAAGAAAAGTGTAAAATTAAGTGAACTTATTGGCGTTTGCCTGGTTGGAAATATATTAAACAGTAAACAAGATTGTGGTAATTAAGTTCAAGTTGAATTCGGGCGCCAAGAAAACGATTGTAGCCAAATATTTGATGTGGAAAAAAGTCCAATGTTCATGATCCGAAAGACGTGAAAAAAAAGTTTTTCAATCTAGATGAGAGAAGAGAAAAAAATTGTGTTCAATATTATATTTAAACAAAACTTAAATTAATTAAAATTCATCACAGTGATTCTCTGTAATAAGCGCATTTTTATCAAAAAATAAAAAAGAAAAGTAAAGAAAAAAAAGAAAAGCAAACAGCCAAGCCCATTAAAGAGTTATTTTCCATGATACCGCAAAGGATTAAAATCGCTGTATGTGAAATAAGAAAAAGTGCAAAAGAACGAGGAAATTCTGTTAAAAAATATTGATTCTCAAGAGCCGAAAAATCTTTTTTAATGACTGATAATCACATCATTTCACAAGAAAGTAAAAGCAAGATATAAAAAATTCTAAATCATCCAGGCCATTTTCCATCATAAAAAACCTGATTAATAATACGTTAATTAAGACTACTCAGATCTTACATCTCTCAAGGATTAATAAATTAATAAATACAAAATTTTTAAAAATAACTCGGTTAGTATTAAAACTTTATCATATTAGAAGAAGATGAAAGAAATGTTAAATGAAGATTATTAATTATATTGTGATGTCATGTAAACTATCAAACTCATAAGAATTAAAATTGATACAAATTTAAAAAAATGAAAATCGTGTTAAAAAAAGAGAAAATTTTCATTAGATAGGGCGTCGTCGTCATATGAAAAATTTCTTCTGATGAGATAAAACAAATTTATGTATAAGTGTGTGTATGTGTAACCGTGCAAAACGATATAGTTTCGGAAAAAAGTGATTAAGAGCGCATGCTCCAGACATATGGAGTCGCTGATTTTCTCTTCATACTTCTTCTTAAACTTATCTATCAAACTATTCAATGATGTTTTCAGATCTTTTTTCGTTTCCGAAATGATCGTCAAATTCACCGCAAAACCAATTTCAAGAAATAACAACAAAGAGATCAAGAAGTTTTATCTTTAATTTCTTTCCTTTTCCCAAATGATGAAGTTTTTCTCCATTACGTGTTCGCACACAGTTGTCGTCGTTTTCCACAGAAAAAAAACGATGACGTCATACTGTCAAAAAGTTTCAGTTGTAAAACATTAATCCTAAATTCATTTAACGCTGCTTTTGCTATTTGTGTATGTCCATATCGCACATACTACATGTATGGAGTGAAATTTCAGGCGCCGAGCACACCATACGACACATCAAATGGATTGATTTTAAATCATTTGGTGAAATAAATTTAATTTAGTCCTTTAAATTTTTCTCTCTCTCTTTAATATTTTCCATACATTTGGAACAACATTTGAAGTTATTTTAAGAAGTTCTAATAATAACATTACATTGTTGTGAAGTAGAAAAAACATTCATAAGAATTATTTTTATACAACTTCATTATGCTGTGAATTTTCTCTTATAACTCAACTTTATTGACATCCTTTGAATTTATTTTAAGCATTAAAAAAGATTTTCATTAAGTTTTTTTATTCACGTGAAGCTTTTCTTTTTTTAGGTGAAAATGAATGAATTGGACGCCTTAAGACAAGAAGCTGAAACATTAAAAAATGCTATTCGTGTAAGTGTCAACAAAACAAAAAAGTTTCCTGATCGATAAACATTTTTATTTGCATACATATTTTAATAAACACATAATTTTACTTTCAGGATGCACGAAAAGCAGCATGCGACACCAGCCTCGTGCAGGCAACGAATAATTTGGAACCAATTGGACGCATTCAAATGCGCACCAGACGCACACTTCGTGGTCACTTAGCCAAAATTTATGCCATGCATTGGGGAAGTGACTCAAGAAACCTAGTGTCGGCTTCGCAAGATGGTAAATTGATTGTATGGGATTCACATACAACAAATAAGGTAAATCAAATTGCATTATTCATTTGATGTTGTCACAATTGTTTTCAATTGAGTATCACGGACATTTAAATCATTCTGATTTGATTCTGTTCGGACCTTTAAATGCTTTGAAAAGCTTGATCAACTTTTCTTTTTCTCGTGCGTTCAACACATTTTCTAACATTTATTTGTATTTCGTAGGTACACGCCATACCATTACGTTCATCATGGGTCATGACATGCGCATATGCACCATCTGGCAGTTTTGTTGCATGCGGCGGCTTGGATAATATCTGTTCAATATATAGCTTAAAGACTAGAGAAGGTAATGTGCGTGTATCACGTGAACTGCCGGGCCATACTGGCTACTTATCCTGTTGTCGATTCTTGGATGATAATCAGGTAAAGTTTACTATCATTTATAGTTTATAAAGAGAAAATTTCTTCAATACTTTCCTTCCATTTTCCACAAACACATATTTACACGTATTCATATGTGGTATCAACAGATAGTAACAAGTTCTGGTGACATGTCATGTGGCTTGTGGGATATCGAGACAGGCCAGCAATGCACATCATTTTTGGGACATACTGGTGACGTTATGGCTTTGTCATTGTCGCCACATTGTAGAGCATTTGTATCCGGAGCATGCGACGCTTCAGCCAAATTATGGGATATCCGGGAAGGACAATGCAAGCAGACGTTCCCAGGACATGAAAGTGATATTAATGCCGTTACAGTAAGTGCTTATTAAAACTATTTCTCTTTTTCTTTTTATATAATTAAATATGATTCGTTTGATTTTCAGTTCTTTCCCAATGGATTTGCATTTGCAACTGGCTCTGACGATGCCACCTGTCGTTTGTTTGACATTCGTGCTGATCAGGAATTGGCAATGTATTCACACGATAACATCATTTGTGGTATAACATCGGTAGCATTCTCAAAATCTGGACGTCTCTTGTTGGCCGGCTACGATGATTTCAATTGTAACGTATGGGACACAATGAAAGCTGAACGAGCTGGTAAGTTAATTAAATTAAATTGTACAATTTATTCTTTTGTTAAATTTCATGTTTTAATATTTAAATTTTCAGGCATCTTAGCTGGTCACGATAATCGCGTATCATGTCTAGGCGTTACCGAAAACGGCATGGCCGTTGCAACAGGGTCATGGGATTCATTTTTACGTGTATGGAACTAATTTAATTAAACACAAACAAATCATCTTTAACTCCTTCTCAGAATTTACTTTAATTTTCCTTATTATTGACGATAAGGATACGAAACACGTTACAAGAAAAACAAAAACAAAAAAAAAACAAAACAAAAAATATCAAAAGATGAGCATTATGTAATCGAGAAAAGAAAGAGAAGAAAAGTTTGATGCAAAATAAGAAAAGCTATGAGAATGTAAACAATTTTTGGTCAATGCTGACATCTAAATTTATCCAGAGAAAAGTTAAACCCAAAACATATTGCAAGACACTAAAAAGGTATTACCCTCCTTTTGTTTCGATATCTCTTGTGTTATTGAAAGGATATGATGATAGAGAAAGAGGTTCGTTTGGAAAAGTGAAACCAAAAAGAAAAAAATTGCCATAAATGCTTTTTTTTAATATCAAATTCATTCATTCAGTGTCCGTGCAAAGAAAAAGGGTTTTTCTTTAAAGTTTAAACAAACACAAAAAGAGAACTTTTTGAATTGAATGGAATTTGTTTTTCTCATTGATTTGCAATCATTCGCAACACAATTACAAAAATTTATCGTCAGAAATGAAGAGGAAGAAGAAGAATGACATTCACCAACATTTATTTCTCAATTATGACAACTTTCTGAGTTGAAATTGAATAAAAGCTTTTAGTTTCTCAAATAAGCTCATCGAATTGCTAAGAAGCTAATTTTAAAGGTATTTTGGTCATGAATGATAAAGTAGTTAGTTACTTTATTATGATATTGACACTTCTGAGCTTTCTTCTTTTTTGTTTTCGTAACATAAATATTCCTTAATTCATAATTTTTTTAGTATCTTTTTTTTCTTTCCTTCCTTCTCAATATAAATGTGCTTAGAAAGGTAATAAAAAATAAGATTTCAAACATTTGGGAACTGTTCACATATAATATCACATGCATGTTACATAAGAAAAAGGCGCTCAGTTACAATGATGACGTCCGCACAAAAGAGAAAAACAAAAAACAGATAAAAGTGGTTTTGTCTAATAATAGCCAGCTTTTGTTGTGATATAATATGCGTACGAATCCTTTTAATTTATTTAAGCTTCATAAACAAACAAATTTTCGATGAGATAAGGTTCACCATAAAAATTTCATTGGAATCCTCCGATTATATTGCACAAACCAAATGAAATATTGCGCAAAAATAAAAGAAAATTTAATTTAAGATTCCAATTTCATTTAATTGGACTGTCTGAATTATGATGAAAAGAAAAAGTTTTATTTTTTACTATTTTTACTATAAAATCTCTTTTTGCCTTCTTCGTTTAATATTTTGGTTAATTATTTTTAGTCATTATTATTTAAGGCCCAGACTATGCAAAACTGAAACAATATAATTTTAAATATATTATTTTATAAGAAATATTAATGTAAAGAAGCACTGAGCGACTTTTATTTTCTTCGTATTAGTTGATTGTGCGATTTTTCTTTTGCGTTCCATGTGTCCGAAATAAGAATTTGGTTTTTATTTTGAATGTTCCATGGATGTTTATAAGAAAATTTCACAATAATTTTAGACTAACAATCGTGTAAACAGCAAAGAGCATAAGCATTAATCACATTTTATTAATAATTTTAACATAATGATATACAAAATAATTTTTGAAAACATTAACAGAAATCATTATGCATTAAATGGAGATGAATAAATCGTACAGAACCAAATAACTTTTTTCTTCTTTGTTTTTAATTTTATTAAATTATTATTTTTGCTTTCATATTATATTATTGTGTCTGAGTTGTTTTTTGAGTCTTAATTGTGATTTTGCCTTTTGAATTTAAACAAGCAAATTACGAGAGGGTAATTTTATTATTTAACATATCCAAAGTGTTCACACAGCATAACATAAAAAATTACAAATCCCCTTTTCCAATTGACAACATAATAAACTTTCATAAACGGAAACATTTATGAATCTGGTGGGTTTATAGAACGCAGAGGAAAATTAAGAGAAAACGAGACCAAAATACGATTTTTTTTATAATTTTCTACTTAATGAAATAAAGAAAAAAATCTCTGATTAATGTTATATGATGTCATAGTGAAATTAGCATTGAGAGTACAGTAGGTTGAGCATTTAGTTAAACACTAAAAAAAAGATTTAGGAAAATGTAACATTAAAACCTTTTATTTTCCTTTTCGCTCGTATAAGTAAACAATCGGGATGATTGTTTATGATTGCTTTTATTTCTTCATATTAGATATGAAAATCATTAATCAAGAAAAAAAAACCTTTCATTCAGTCTTACTAATTTTGCACTAAAATAAAAAATAAGGAAATCGCGAAATAATGCATCAAAAATAATGAGCAAAACTAATTGCACAAAACGGTTAATGAAAAAAAATTGAAGCCAACGCAGCTAATCATCGTGTGATTCAATATATAATTTTACTAAATTAATTTTAATCAATTTTATAGAATTATTGGTTCATTGCTTCAATTAACTTATCTCAAGTAAATTAAAATCATTGCATGAGATGAGACAAAAGAATTGTAAAAAATCGTGTGAATGAGTAGAGAACCATAAGCAAGCTTTTTTATATTCTCTCAGTAAGGAATTAAAAAAACTGTGAAAGTATAAATGAAATATCAACTGACTCTACTCATTTAACTTCAATTTAAAAACTAAAATTCATAATTTTCCTCGGAATGAGGAAAGCTTTCTTCATTTCATCTTGTTACAATGCAAACTTTGTTTTTACGTTTTTTGTAATATTGGCCATTAAAGTCACATACAAAAATACACGTTCCGCTTCCGAATTGCGCATTTACATTTTTTTAAATACACATATGAAATGAAGTTTCTTTTTCAACTCGTAGAAACGATGATATGTAAAAGTATTTTGGCTACACTCTTTCAAAAAAGAGTATTGATGAATTGAGAAAGTGTGAAACCGACTAACATAATTATTTCTTTAATTCGATCAGCAAACAAACAAACAAAAATCATTTTAAAAGTTCCATTAACCTTCTTTGAATAGTGGAATCGAAGACCAAACAACATCAATACCTATAGATAAGATCCTCTTAGATAGAACACGAGATCGAATTAATTGGGCTCAAGAAATAATTTTTATGCATTTGGCTTCGCGTTTTCAACAACATAAGATTCATTCAAAATTGCTCAAAGGTGTAGCTAATATTTATAAACTTCATTTTCATTCTATCGAGATGAAAGATATCTGCATAAGTGCTTTGTTACAATGTCGCATTATTCCGTTCATGCTTCAATTTTGCGAAACACCGTTTTTTATATAAAACAAATCGTGATGTCTTTGATGTTCTTTAAGGAAAAAAACTAGAAAATTAAAAAAATTGAATCAAAAATTATATAGAAAGTTTGATTGTAGCATGGATGCAAGCCAACGAGATTTAAATCGGGTGCACGCTGTAACAATTCACTTTAAAAAATTATGCAAATGATGTGCAATTCAGAGTTATTGACAATGTCTTTCTAAGAATAAGGATTAAGCGAGGATTAAAAAAAACATGATGATTTAAAGCAACATTTAAAAGTTATCATTTTTTCTTTGGAAGTTAGTAATTAGGGAATATTTAAATGTATATATTACCATAAATTATTGCATAACAAAAGTAAACATGATTGGGTAAACCAAATGAGTATAAAAAGTGTCATACCACACAAATGAGAAAAAGAATTCAGAGTTAAATCAACATTATAAAAATTTAGTGAAACTATATCAATCAGAAATTGGCCCGGATGGACAGTCATGCAAATAAAATGAAATAAAACTGTAGACAGAATAATTGGATAATTAAATTTAAATAGAAGCTTTCCTTAAAAATCGCAAAATTCTTTTCATTTTATTTTATGAAAATCAGATAAAAAAAATCTTAACAGGAATAAGAAACAAAATTTTTAAAGTGCATTCGTCACAATGAGTTTCGAGAGTAGAAATAAAAACCAATTAATCCAAAATTCATTTAGAAAAAAGAAATGGAAAAGCCGTAAATAATTTTCATAAAAAATGAACGATTTGCTTTGATTTTGGTTGATAGAAAGAACGATTCTAACGAAACGAAATTAGTCAAATTGATAAAGTCAAGTGTCTGACGGTGCATATTCCATCTCATGCCGAATTAAAAACAAAAAGTTTATCTTCTTTAACAGCTCGAAAAGATTTTAAAAATAAAGTAATGAAAAATCAGAACAAAATTGTTAATTTGTGAAGTATGAAGCATAATTCATTGCATTATTGTCGTCGAATGAAGATTTAAAAAAAATTAACACACAAAAATATATACATAAAATATATTTATAATAACGCTTTTTTACTATATTTATAAACATAAAATTCAAAACAAAAACCAAAAAAATCAAGATGACTAAAATGGAGAAAGAGAACCCTTTAAACTTGAACACAGCATCACACTAAACACAAATTAAAACCTTCATGTCTATAGCTATAGAAGCGAGAAAGAAAGAAAAAATCCAACAATTATTTATAGTTTATTATGAATTTTTATACTATCATTAATACTAACAATCAAAGGTTACAAACTTATTACAAACTCCTTTCTCTTTAACTGCAAACAAATCAAAAATGAAACTTTTTGCAACTTTTTCGTTCAAGTTTTCTTTCAATTCTTTCATCACAGAACTTTTAATAGAAAATTTCCGTTTCCAAAGAGTAAGAAATATAATGAAAATCTTTAAAACTATTTTGAAGGGACTATATTAAGAGCTAATATAATGTTAAAGAAATAAAATCATTAAGCTATCCATCAAAAAGAAGAAAAAAAAATGAATAAAAATATTGAGAACTAATGATTAAATTTAATACCTAAGGAAAGAAATGTAAATTGTTTTCTGTGTTTAATAAATAATTAAAAATGAAATAATAATATGACAGAAAAATAAATAAGAAAAAGAAAAATCACAACACATTGAAATCTTATTTTTAAATCATTTCAAACAAAAATTTATAATAGAAACATCAAAGAAAATTTCCTAGACATTAAAGAAAATAAAATTTCAAATCAAATGATGATGATTTAAAAATTTGATTTGAACAAAAAATGAAATAAAAATAAAGAAAAGAAATGTCATGAGCTTTACTTATCTTATTTGCAGTGAGCGTTTGATTGATTGCTTTCGGTTAAAAAGGAAGTGCTTAAGTACTCGACTATTCTGCTTGGGGCTTATTGATAACAGCAAACCGGATATATTTGAAGCGCTCCATCAAAATTGAAAAGTTTTTATCAAGGTGATCTACTGATATAAAATCACAGGAAGAAAAAATAAGAAGTCGACTTGATGGATTTGAACGACCTTAAAATAGAAGGAGCTAATTTCTATTTATCTAATCTGATTAAAATTTATCTGCTTGCTACTTAATAAAGGTCACATTCCTGACTCGACATAGTTGTGGCATTTAATCATGATTATGATGAAGACAATTTGAACTAACTTTATTTTGATTTATTTCTTCTAATCAATGACGTTTTTTTATTCTTTGTAAATGTTTGTGTCAAAACTTCAATCATTTTCACTTGACATTTATTTAATTAGTTAATTATCTAGACAAACAATTCGATGTTGAAACTTTTAATTCTTCTTTTTTCTGGTGATAAGATAATAAATTATAAAATAAATGTAATCACATTAAGGAAAATTAATCCACTAAGCATTGAGACTTGAAAGGCGACAGAGCAGAGTGAAAAAGTTAAAATTAAGAATCGAATAATTACAAAAAGAAGTTAAAATGAAATTGTTAATAATTGCCACTTGTTTGGTTGCTGCTTTTGCACAAAGAAATCCAAATCCTTGCGAAGGTGTTGTTTCACCACCTCCCAATATTTTCCGTAATGATTATGCTTCATGCGAATCATATTTTTGGTGCGATGGTGAAAATGCAGTTGCTGCAGACCCATGTGAAGACTCGTATTATTTTGATGAAGCAGCCCAAGTATGTGATTCAACTGCAGAATGCCAACAATGCCCTGCAGAAGGCTCAATTGCAGTGAGTATTTTTTTATAAATTCAAAAGTGATGAAATTTCTATTACAAAGAATAATTTAGGTTGCTATTGTAAGTGATAATGAATGTCTTACATACAACTGGTGTGTTGATGGAGTTCGAGATGATGAAAGTAGATTCGTAACATGTCCAACTGGAACAAGATTCAACAGAGCTTCAGGTGTATGCGATCTTGCTGCAAATGTCAGATGTCCTGGACATACACCAGCTCCAGAAACCACACCATCACCAAGCGCCCGCTGCCGTGACGAAGAAGATAATCAAATTCATGGAAATATTGCATACAGCGCATCATGTTCTGCATTCCAATTTTGCAACAACGGCGTGCTTCTTGACGAAGTTTTCACATGTGTCAGTGGTTTACATTTCAATCCTTCAATCGGCAACTGTGATTTGCCAGAAAATTTGGATGAACCATGTACTGAATCCGCTGAACCTTACAAATACTATGCGGAAATCCCAAGGGCACCAAAAGCAGAAAAAGCAAAGAAAATTCCATTTGGAGCTAGATTTATCAACAGATTTCATTTATAAACCTAATCTTATTTATCAAACTGATATAAAATAAAGAAAAAGATCATTTTATAATCGGTTGTGGATCATATGACTGATAAAATCAAATTTATTTCTTTAAATATTTGATTCTGACAGAAATTTCATCTTTTTAACTTTTCATGATGATTCTGTTTCGTTGAAAACAAATTGAATGAATATTTAATTAACTTCATTACTTCGTAAATTTTAAATTGAAATTAGGATATGAATTAATCATTGAAGGTACAGAATTTCGTTATTTTGTAAAGAAAATTTTGCTGTGATTTCAATTTACAATCCAAAGATCAGAAGTGGTTAACGGATTGCTGAAAAAATTTCATTTTGATAATTTCAGGTTTTCTCCATATTCAACCCAACTAATAATTTCTGAGTATAGATTTAAAGTTTTCCCAAAGCACAATTTATTGTAAAAAATTGAACATTCTAAGGAGGGTAAGCTGACTGACGTATGATCCATAAATAGAATACCACGAATTGAAGATTTGATAAACTCGATAAGATTAAAATTCTTTCACATTGATATCTTCATGTAGATATTTATAAATTATTTATTAATTCCGGAAGTCGTTGAAGGAATTTGGTTCGTTAATAAGTTGAACCTACTTAAATATATAAAAGTTGTCTTTCTCCAGCGGTAATAAAAATGTTTAATTAAATTTCTTTAAAAATCCTTTGTATAAATTTTATTTCCGTCTTTTATTTTATTTCGGTATTAACGAAATTTTCATCAATACATTTATAAAGGCAACGATAAGATTAGCAAATATAATAAATGGTGAGGTTGCAGTCAAGAGTTCTTTAGTCATTTTTTAAAGGTTGAAACAGAAGCTGAAGTTTGAAGTGATTTTAATTTCAAAATTAAAAAGTTAGTAAATTAAAATTTTGTGATATTTCACTCATCAATAATGTTCTTGTAGTGATTTTCGTTTTGATAACGTTGCTGGCTTTATCTGGAGCATCTTTAGCTCAAAGAAATCCAAATCCTTGTGATGCTGCAGCCCCGGGTGATTTTGTTCAGGACTACACATCATGCAGTGATTATTTTTGGTGTGACAGCGAAGGCCAACCGATCAGTACAGGGCCATGTCCAGTTGATCGTCCTATTTTTGAAGAAGGAACTCAAAATTGTGTGAGTGGTGCTGCTTGTGATGTGTGCCCAACAGGTGCTGACTTACCAATTGCTGTAAGTAAAATTTAAGAGAATCTTAAAATTATATTATTTTATTTCATATTTAATTAAGGTTGGTGTTGAAGGTGACACAACATGCACACAATTTCAATGGTGTAGAGTTGACCCTGCTGAAGTGGACCCACTTGCTCCTGTTCTTATTGGAGTTAGAGACGATCCTGATACATTTGAGACATGTCCATCTAGCCTTCGCTTCAATCGAGGATTAGGTGAATATTTATTTAATTAAATAGAAATAAAAATATTCTTTTTTTTAATCTTTCAAAGGTGTATGTGACAGACCTGAGAACGTAAACTGCCCATCTGCTGGACCTCCAGGAGCTGCTCCATGTCCTCCAGCACCAGAAAGTGGCAATGTTGAAATGCCACCAGGATGTGATACTTTCATTGCCTGTAATGCAGGAGTTGCTGATCCAACAGTTCGTACATGTCCAAGTGGTCTGCATTTCAATCCTCTTACTGGTAATTGTGATCTTCCTGAAAATCGTGATCCTCCGTGTGATGAGTCTGCCCCAGTTGTTACATTTGGAGTTATCCCAAAAGCTCCCAATGCATCTAATGCACCTAAACACGCTTCGTTTCGAGAAAGACTTATGCAAAAATTTCATTTCAAACACTGAGTGAACAATAACGGGAAAGATTGAAGCATTGAAATAATGTAAAATTTTGATATCACGCTATGGTGTCATAAATAAAAAATAAAATTTATCAAACTGTAAAAGAAAATTCTTAAGCCTTGGACTTTAATTAAATATTTTTTTTATTTTGAGGTCACGTTAAAAGTGTGTGTTTGTGAGTAACAGACAAATGGATCAGTTTTGTGTTATTTCGTGCAAATGACGTTTACAAAGTTTAATGAAATTACAAACGATCTGTGAATTTATCTATGAGAATTAATTCAATAAAGTCAAACAAGTAAATAACAGATAAGATGGGTATGACGGTGAGAAACAAAAGAATTTTATCATATCGGGACATGATAGCAGGAAAAGCTTTAAATAAATGTCAAATCTCTGACAACTTTTCATAAGTCAACTGTGTAGTTTATCTAATTAAATGCGACGCACATCGTTGATATTTTCGACACTTTTCAGAACTTGACCTGAATTAATGGAAAAATGTCAGATATTGTTTAAATAATTTTATAATTTCTATTAATTAATATTCCGTCAATTAACCTTTGAATGCTTATTCGAGAGAAATTGATTGAAGTAGACTATTTAGAGAGATAACCAATCAATTAAAGCTTATTTTATTAAGATTACCTCCTCCACATTGTACAAGTCTTCAACTCGTTTCATTTCACATTTTTAAAACTTCACAGTTTGTAAAATCAGAATAAGAAATTTCCCCAAAGTAAACATACTTTATCAGTGATAAGTCAAATAATTTTTAGCCTATAAATAACGAGTCAAAACTTTTCACTGATTCAGTTGTTTGTCAAAAATCATTCATACTTGACAAGACAAAGTGTAGTGTGGAAAATTCTCAAAATATTTCAAACGAAAAGAAGAAAAATGATGAAATGTAAGAATAAAAGACAAATTAAAACTTTCAGAAACGTAAAAATGTTTAATTTTAGTTTTAATTACGGTACTTGCTTTGATATGTTTAACAATTAAAACGCTGGCACAAAGTGAAAATCCTTGTGATGTTTTACCACCTCCAGGAGATGGTTTAGTGAATGATCCCAGCTCATGCCCAGCTTACTTTTCATGTGTAAGATTTACACCATTTTCATTGGAATGCCCTTCACCTTTCTATTTTGATCCAACACGAGGCGTTTGTGATTTTCCATCAGAAGTTGACTGCAACAATTGCCCTGCATCGGGAATACTTGCGGTGAGTATCTTCAACTGAATTTAATTTCATGACAAGAATAATTCTAATCGAATTTAAAAGGTTGCCGATCCAGATTCATGCAGACGGTGGAGTTTATGTGTGAATGGTGTGGTGTTGCCACAAGAATGTGCGCCTGGAACTTACTTTGATCCTGATGCTGGAAAATGCAATTTAGCTGAAAACGTTGCTTGCACATCTGCATCATCATGTTCGTCACTTGATGGCGGTACTGGACTTGTACCTGATATCAGAGATTGCAACTCTTTCCATTATTGTTTCGAAGGATCACAAATTTCTCAAGGTAGATGTCATCCTGATTTGGCATTCGATCAACTTCAAAATCGCTGCGTTCTTCGAAATGAAGTCAACTGTTATCCCGGAGCTTCTTTGTAACATTTTTATTATATTCCCTTAACATATTCAATAAATTTGCTTGTGAAAACTTGAACTCACTTCGAGTTTCTAGAAATTTCTTTCAAAGTTGAAACAATTGCAGAGAAGAAAAGGAAACTTATCAAACTTTTGAATTATCTAAATGTTAACTGTCAAGTAGTAATTTAACATTTCATTCATAACTCAATTAATTTTGATTACAGAAATGCTTATCTTGTCAGCAACATCAGATATCTACGAAAGAGATTGTTTTTCAAGTTTCAATTTAAATATCTAATCAATAAAATTTGGAAAGAATATTTACAATGCCACGCGTAATATCAACTTAGATATAAAAATTCGTCAATTATTTGCTTCTTAATTCCATGATAAAGTCGTAGATACGATAAATGCAAGATATTTGATTTTTTCTATATCAAATGCTTCGTTCAACTTCTCTTTTCTCTTTTATCAATCTCTTATCATGAATGCCTCTTTATATACATCTAATGTAATGTAAAGTATATCTTACAACGCACAAAAGATGTTTGAACTCGTGGATGACAATTGAACATTCTTCTCTTGATAATTTATCAATTTTTATTGAAAGCTCTGATTGATGAATTTAAGGGTTTCATTCCATTTCGCAGTCACAAAACATTTGAGTAAATGCATCCATTGAAGCGTTTTCCAATCCATGAACAGCGTGCTTAACTTTTAAAACGCCAGAATGGAGTTCAAACATTGGTAATGTCAAACAATTATAAAACAAACTTGGCCAACAAGCAAAAAAAATCCACAAACGAACGCTAGAAGGATTTTTTTTTGTTGCTTTCATGAGTAGCTGGTAAAACATGTGTTGTCGACAAGCTTTGTACTTTGAACAAACTTATCTATGATGAATTTTCATTCTCTGTTATACGCTCATCTTTCATAAAAAAAAGAATGTGAGAAGCAAACTCGTCCACTTAATCAAAAACATTTCACAAATTCATTTGAATAAAAGCCCAACTATTCTTTAACCCGACAATACTCATTCTTTCCACCTACAATTTTCAAATTTAAGAATGAATTTCATTTTATTATCGCATGATAAAATATCTTAAAAATTTGAATCAATTTGTTTCGAGAATATTAGATTAGCTTGTCTTAGGCATTCGTCAAATTATTTTTCTTCAATTTTAAAAGCTTCTACCATTTGTTAGATAAGAGATTATCTTAAGACATGAAATGTTTTCATTCATAACAAAAAAGCATATCAAATTGTTAAGCTTGCGTAAAGAAAATTTTTTTTTGTTGATGTTCTTGTCAGTATCAATCATTGTCAATTTCAGTCTTATGCCAAAAATTTCCGCGAAAGTGATTCTCTAAATGCTTTAAGCAACGTTATAAGCAACGACATTGTCAATTGATTCATTATCATCTCAAAGTTAGGATGAAGATGCTTTAAATGTTTCTACTTCATTGCTTGCAAATGGTTACCCAACAACCAAAGCTCAGTGTTTAATACTTTTAAACTTTAATGTTTCATCTCTCTAAAGTTTTATCATGAATAACTTTAAGGCAACCTCCACTACGAAGCTTTCTGTTGCTTGGCATTGAAACTCTTACAATAAGTGGTGGGGGTGTTAGAAAAGGAATATAAATAGACAAGTCGATTCAAATTTTTGATCACCAAAAATTCTTTCTCTTATATTAGATAATTATTTATTTATATTTTCGTGCCTATCCATTGAAAGTCAATATGTATGTATAAAATATTTCCTTACATTAGGTACCTTCCCAAAGGTTGCGCATCATCAAATTTTATATTTTTTATTATCGTTTCTATTATGAGAAAGATTAAGTCGAATGGCGTTTTTCATTCTTCATCGGTTATCCATCAAGCCATGAAAATAAATAAAATATTACAATAGGTTGTCAACTAAAGCGTACGACGCAACAAAAACGGAGCAGGAAGTATCATCTTTCATGACGTTGATTTTATGATGTCGTTTAGCTTTATGACAAGCGTTTCCACTAAGAAAAAATTATTTTTAATTAAAATATTTTATTGACATAACTGAAGTTTCTGTGTTTACTTTCTCAACCAAATTGTGATTTATTCATATATTCTCCGTCGCTATTATTATTAAATTTCATATTTTCTTGACCTTCGATGAAAAATGAAGTAGAAAGGATCACAAATTCCATCTGTCGAGTGGGCGTTCGTCATTTTTATTTCGCCATTTCATTCAAGCTTTCAACTTTAAGAAAATTCAAACCATTATTGCTTGAACTCCTACTCACCTGTTACAGATTTTATTACATTACAATAAAGTGAAGAATAAAGTTTTTTTGCACAATAATAAAAATTATTTATTTCCAATTTTTATTCAATATATTATCTGACATTTCCGGTTAGTAACCAATTTTACACCTACTCAATGCGAGACAATTCCTCGTGATTTCTCTTATCTAGGTTTTGCTTGAAGGCATGAAGGTTAAAAATTTTGCTACTTAATTGTGCTTCAAATGTTCTCAATATCCCAATTTATGTTTTTGACGAGCTAAGGATAGCAATAAAGTTACATAAAAAATATCATAAATTGGAACGCATGGAGTGTGAATAAATTTTATATTTATGGGACATTATCCTCACAGGGAGGCTTTATAAACGAAGATAATGCCATTTAATTCCGGTTGTATATATTTATATATTAATATTTTTCTGTTGTTACAAAGTTTTGTCCGAACTGTCACTCATCGTAGCTCAAATTTACATGTTTTTCATATTTTCTAAACAGGGTAGATATTCCTCTTGGGTGATTGATTGATTTTATGCTACCTTATTTTCTAAACAACTTTCGAGAGTTTATTTCAACAATATTTAGTCCAGGGAGCAATTAATGATACCGATGGAAATTTTCAGAACTTCTCAAATTTAATTTATGTAAATATTAGCAAGACATCTGATTAATTATTTAAATTTGAACTAATTGTTGAATGATAAACATTTACATTACATATGTATAAAAGAAACTCATTTACAATAAATTCTGTTTTATAAAAAAGCATTTTTTATCCAATCATTCAGTATGTTACTCAAACTGACTTTCTTTTCAATTATTTCTTTAATAAAAAGACATAGATAAATATCATTTGTATAAATTAGTAACACTTGATTTATCAAATACATTTTTATATCCAATTTCACGAAATTTTCTAAGATATTTCACTTAAAGTAAAATATTTCTAAATCTTTAATATTTTTCTTATAAAAAAATTTATCAAAAATTTGTAAGAAATTAATTTTTGTCGTTTTCTTGATTCATTGAATAACATTCAATGGTCGGATAGCTCTCTGTTAACATTCGATGATTTGCGAAATACTCAAATTTACAATTTTTTCTTATTAAAAGTTTAAAATTCTTACGTGACTTTATCGATTTTACAAAATATCGTGACTATGGCCATTTCCCGCTCTTGATATTTTTGATGTTAAGCGCGTCTGAAAAGTTTGACTACCACCGCACTTGACGACCTAAGCGATAAAATAAATTAAAAACATTTATCAACCATGCAATAATTCAGTTATTCAACTTTTTAATGGTCAATAAAATTCTTACTTTTCGAAATGCCTTGCGGAAGTTTTCTGATAAAAATGCATACAGCAATGGGTTGACACAGGATGAGAGATATGCTAGAACATGTGACACTATTTGAAAGCCAACAAGAAATGTTGTCTGGTGATAAACGTCGATAGATTTAAGGACTAAAATAACTTGAATGGGAAGCCAGCAGATTGCAAAAGCTAAGAAATAAATTGTTCATGATGTTATGTTGAAGTTTCAGATTCTAAAACAATTTTCATCATACCCAGAACAACTGCAACAATCATTCGCGTTACTCTCTTTTTTCCACGTCTTCAATGTATGATGATGATAAGACATGAAAAACAAAAATATTTGTTTAAGAATAATTTCTGTAGAAAAATTTCAAAATTTAATGACTCCAAGCGATTTCTTTTCGTTGCACGTTTTCTTTGTCAAAATTTTCTAATTTCTATGTACATAATAAATTAGCAAATATTTTGATATCGAATATGCTTGTTTTCATACCTTGATTCGGCAGATAATGTTCCACCAGGTGCTTGCCCTCTCCACAGACTTACAAGCATACAAACATACAAGACTGAAATCAACGTCAATGGAACCACATATGATGATAGGAAAAATGAAACCTGTAAAGAAGATTTTGTAAAAACTTAATCCTAAAGCTGTACGATCAATTCTCAAGAGCTTTTAAAGTTTTAATGATAGTTGAAAGCATAAAGCAAAGAAAGCATTAAAGATTTTATGAAGTTTATCTTGCTACAAAACACATTACGATTAGATTATAAAGATCTCAAAATTTGCTCGATCTCTGGCTAAGCATTATGCGATACAATAAAACGCTTGAGAAACGTTAACTCGAGAAAGAGAAGAACTTTTCAAACTTTCTCAAGCTTCATCAAAGACAATGAGAAATTCTTTGATAGGAAGAAAGATTTAATTAAAATGTCTTTAAAAAAAATCCTCTTGAACATAGGCAGGTTTACATCATTAAGATACTCTTACAGGTAATTTTCTTTCAAATGTCGAGTTTGACAAGAGGAAATTTAAGTTGTTTTCTTTGAAGATGAGTCTGGTGTCCCTACTGCTTGAGAATTTGTTTTCTTCCTCGAAGACATGGCAGTTCCCATGGTAACCATCATCAAAGTGAGTTACAAATTTATGCTATCAACTCCATTATCCTTAAAAGAAAGCTCTCGCCCACGCAATATGTTTATGATAATAGGAATGATTGTTTATGAAAATTGAATGAGAAATGCTTAAACTTCTGTGTTTTCGTGTTATCAATTCTTGTTTTTCTCTTTTTCCCTCCCTTTTCAAACAAGAAGATAACTGACTACTCATCCTTTTCGTTATTTGAACTTAACATGCGTTGCTTGGGTGAAATGAAAATTTTATTTATGTGAATTTTAACGATCGCATTTTGCACCACAGTCAATTGAAAGAAACACAGAATATCCAAAAAGAATTACTCTTTAAAGTCGGGTTGTTGGGTAGGTTTCATGTTCATGGAACGAAATATTAAGAGTTAGATAAAAACGAGAAGATTTCTTAAATCTCTGTTAAAAAAAGGGATGTAATTTCTTTTTCGGCATTATATATTGTTAAAAGGTTTTTAAAAATGTTGTTTTATAGCAGATATAAATAAAGAATTCACTTACTTGGAACGCCGCCCAGTTATATCCCTCATGTGAAAGAAAAATACATTTAACCATTACGACGTTGAAATCGAATAAGAATATGGTTTCACCATGCGATAGCATGACTGGTATTCCTGTGATAGTTATAAGTAGCCAAATCACGGCAATGGATCTGTAAATGTTTAATTTCAATAGTGATTTAGCAATCATTCTTAATGACAAATTGCTGGGATACTAACAATGATGCATTCTTCTCAGTGCGAAATGCGATACTTGATACGGGATGAACTACTGCTAAATATCTATCCAAGGACATCAGCACCAGCGTATAAACACTTGCATGACATGTCACAACAATCATATATTGAACCTTCATTGGAAATAAACACGAGGACAGATGTTGAGATGTTGAGTGGTAGGAAATTGAAAATAATAAAAATTTATCATCTGCTTACAAATCGACACATGAAGTCTCCGAATGGCCAAGAGTTGAGTATGTAATCAGTTGCAGTGAATGGAACGCCTGAAAAAAGCAAACTTAAAGCTTTCTCTTTTTTGAAAAAAAGGTTAAAATTAATTTAATTATCTTACAAAATATCACGAAAAGCAAATCAGAAACAGCCAGGTTTATAATTAAAATATTTGTTGTTGATCGCATCATAGGATTTGCGGCAACGACTTGGGAAACGAAAAGGCTTCGTTAATGTCTTTTCTGTTCAATTGAATTGTTTAATGACAACTCACCAATCACAACCAATCCATTTCCGATTAATCCAGCAAAAAATATGAAGCTGAATAATATGAATACAGATAATGATACTAAATGTTCAACTTCATCCAAGCCATACGACGTGAAGTTTTCATTCCAAATGCTCACATTTGTTGCATTTGATACACTAAGGTTTAAGTAAGGCTCCGTCATATCGCGATTATTTTAAATGTGAATTAAAACGAGTTTTATGTTTTATATAAATCTTCTCTTTGTATCCATGAAACAACAGACATTCAAGCATAAATATTTTCTTTTAAACCGACCATTTCAAAAGCATTCTTTCCTGTGAGAATCTAAATATTTAATAACAAAAAGAGAAAATAATTGGATTTAATTAATAATACTTCATTATCTCTGTTAAGAAATGTATTTTTATCTTGTTTAATGAATACAAGAAACAGCAGGAAAATGTTTCAATATTCTTAATCTCTTTGACATTTGTTGCGAGAACTTTTATACTTTTGCGTGTGAGTAAGTGAATGAACAGTTAACAATATTATGTTACACGAACTGTCGATTTTCAACTAAAATAACACTCTAGAAGATGACACTTTTTGTCATGCGATTTTATGTTTTATGCTCCATTCAACAGCTTTGATAAATTGCTTAGTAAGAATGTTGGGGATTAAAGTGAAGTGTCGTTAAAGTTTATTGAAAATCAAAAGATTTGCTCTTACATCTCTCTTACCCATGGATGATAAAGTAATTTTCAACATTATTATATGAATGCATCATTTACTTTTTATGTTCAACATAAGCTGTCACATATCTATTCATGGCAACCAAGAGAAGAAAAGCGAATCATACAAAAATGCACTGCAATGATGACGAGTCAATAACTTGTGAAAGAAACGTAAAATTTATCAAAAGATCTTCAATTTGATGAGCTTTTTTGACAAGATTACTTCTTTATTCTTTCGAAGGCATTTGTGATAACATCTTAACACAAATGATTCGCAGTATCTTTGAATGTTATGCAAGATCCTTGTTATTACAGTTTGTTAAGCAATTAATTATTTTCAATTTTCCTTTTTCTTCTTTTGTAACTTCATTATCGTCAGAGACTTCATCACATTTTCATTCACATTCTTTTCGCATTCTTCACTTTTCTTCAGATTATTCAGCTTAAAGAGTTGTAATTCACTGAATAATTTTGATAAGGGAAAGAATGTTATGTAAGGGAGGAAGTGATGGATATACAATATTGAACTATCTAATTAACAACGCTGCAGAATCTTCTTAAACAATTTTTGATGAATTCTTAAAGTTCCTTTATTTAAATATTTTTTTCAAGAGGGGAGGGGGTTCAAATTCACTTTTATCATACATGTCAAAAATTTCATTTTCCTTTTCTCCGAACTCAATGTTTTAAAAATTGATTTTCTTTCAAAAACTGTCCTCTGTCAATCAGAAAATATTCTTACATAGGTATTTATAATTGAACTGTAACTACTTTTATTGTTAATTCCACTAGACACAGGAAACCACCCACTAACAAACATCATAAGTCAGGTTTTACCCTTCTCTATGCGACAAGACATGAATGAAAACTGAAATGGGAAGGAATTTTTACAAATACAATACAACAGTTAACATGATTATTCGTGCGATCATCACGTCTATCATTGCTGATGTTAATGATTCTCTCACTGGAAAGCAAATGCATACTTCCAGTGAAAATGGGAAAATCACGAGAGAGAGAGAGAGATATGAGAGTAACAAAAGATTTCGGTCCGTGGCCGTGAAATTTATTTGATATTCAACAAGCTGGATAATATTTTTTTTATTATTCTCTTCCAAACAGGCAATGGATGACAATCGCTTTATCACAATACAAGTCATGAGGAAATTTCCTCGGAAATTTTATTGTTTCGAATTTTCATTATGCTATGATGACAAACACATTTTTCTTGTATATTCGCGTAACAATCGAATTCGATTAAACTCAATAAAAGAACATTCATTTCGTTAGATAAATACTATCCTTAATTTCTTTAATTATAGCAACCTTGAACATACATTGCAAAATTATAATTCAGAACTCAAACACAAAAAGGTTAATGACAATATTTAAAATAAAGTTTCAGAAGGTGGTTGAGGCATAAATCGATACAATAAAAATGAAATTAAAAACATTACTGATAGCGGCATCGCTTTGTCTCATACAGATAACATGACATAACGCCTCACATTGTTATTTAGCTTATATTTGTTTACACAAATAAATTAATTGATTTGGGCGAAATTGAACATTATACCTAATATATTTACCTACGTCTGTATAGAAATGTTTCAGTCTTTTTTTGTGACATCGATGATTTGGTATTTCTCAATTTTTGGGGACAAAAGTAAGCAATTTATTAAATGAAACATCAGCTTTGATAGAACAAGCCACATTAATCTTCTTTGCAAACAAAATTTTAATCAATTTCCTCTGAAACTACATACATTTATGTAACAAAGCATATTATTATTATTATTATATGGAGAATGATGAAAATCAAATGAAAACTTCGGCCCTTTGTGAATATTCAAGGGAAGAAATTTGATCGATAAATTCTCGACATTTTGTCGCTTCTAAAGCCTAAATTTTTTCATAATCAGGAAAATAATGAAAATCCCTGCAAAAAACGTAAGCAACAAGTAAAGTAAACTTGGAATGTCTTCTTCACCAATTTCATCCAATTGAAAGACTCTCCCTAGGACGCCAAAGGTCATGATACTCTCGTTTTCACTCGTCAAAATCGTTGTGTAATTGATATACTGTTTGCTGAAATTTTAATTTATTTTTATTTTTTCATTCGATTTCAATTACTTTAGCGAAAGAAAGCATTAATTCGTGTTTTCTTTTTCATGCGCACTTACTCTTCGTTACTGTAAACGGCGCTCCTTTCAAAGTTATACTGGGACGTGTCGAGAGGCAATATTGAAAAGTCGACATTTGTTGGCATAACCAAGTAGTCGTTTTGAGCTGTTTCCAATTCAACGATCATTTTTATCTTTATTCTTTCAAACTTAACCGACGGCTTGAGATTGTCACTTGGTTGAAATCGAGTTCCGCAAGATTTTGTTGAATCTGAAGTGCAAGCGACAACAGCGCAGTAAATCTCCTTTGAATGTTCATTAATTTGCTTCTCTTTTCCTGAGAAAACTGTCACTTTATAGTGAAATGATTCATTCACTTTCATTTCATGTTTCTTATATTTCATGGTAAACTCGCAGCATATTTTATCACTGCAAAATCTTCGAATCTCATTGTTGCTTGGCAATTCTACAGCAAATGATAAAGGGATATGCTTAATGAGAAGTTCATCCAATTGTTTCAGACTATATCTTTTCACAACGCTGTCTGTTATATGCATAGAGTATGTTTCAGTATCTTTAGGGATCCTGGAGAGAATCAACTGTCTGAAATATAAAATGCAAAGAATAAAAGTTCAATCCTTTTTTTTCAAAGGATAATTGAATCGAACTGTGTGCTCTCCGGTGGGAGTAGCATCGCTATCGCTCCATTACGTCCAATATAAATTCCACTTCCACCTTGGCCACTTATAGGGGAGTTGGCAGACGATGCTAATAGAACAATGTTGTTACCATAGCTAAAGCTTTGTTGAATTTGAAGTGATGTATAGAAAGGTAAATATGAGAACCATGATGTGGGGTAAAGTATATGTTTGATGCCATGCTGGAGCATTCTATTGTTAAATATTTTAAGAATTAAATTTTGTATCTAAGTTTGTAAATTTGCTATTGTTTAAATCATACATGTATGCTGGATATTTCGATAATATATCCAAAGATGTGAAATGTCCAAACGATACATCAAAATCTAATAAAAGAAAATTATTAAAAATTCTTTACTTAATAAATTGTAGAAGAAGTTCAAAGAATTCTTCCAGGTGAAGTTTGTGGCAGAATCTTTGACAGATGAAGTCCATCAACTCGATTCATGAGGGAAAGTTTACGTGCTGCTTCTCACCTTTCATAATGTATAGTTGGGACTTATTGTTATGATTATTATTTCAGTTCCCTGCACTTTAGGTGATTAAACTTATTTTTATGGCATTAATTTAAGCTTTCATTTAAAAGCTTCTTTACCTACTTTTCCCTAAATAAATAAAACTCTTTGTTAAAAAGGTTTTCGAGGAAATTTTAAATCAAACATCAGCCACGTATTCTCATTCTTCTTTTCAATTTGAATAATTTACATTCGTTTACATTCAATCATTATAAGAGATTCGTGGAATTTTTTTCACTTCTGCTTTCAAATTATTTGACGAGAATTTCTTGCATGTTTTCTTTAGATGATATCAAAGACTTTTTCCTTATTCTTTTCTTATCACAGTCAGATGTAGTTAAATTTTATTTAAAGCATCTTTGTACCTGTATGAAAGATGTTGACTTCTGGTATAGAAGTCGAATCTAATATTGGATCTTGCTTCGTATTATGTTTCCTATATCTTGAGACAATACATCCATTTCTATCGAAAACAAGATTTGTACTGTATAAAGATGGATTGCATTTCGTATTTTGTTGACAAGATGTTCTCTCTACAACATTGATCAAAACATAAATTTGGTTTTTCCTAGAGTTAAATGATATTTTTGAGATGATCTGTTGAAATAAATTTTACATTGCTATAGCAGATGAGGCTTTGTTATTTTTGAAAGCATAGAAGAAGCATGTTTGTTTGCTTAATGACAACAATTTTGAAAACAATGAGGGCAATCTTCTTCTATTCTTCTGTAAAGGTTTCATTTTCTCACCGATGATTTGTCGGAATAATCACAAACGTTGTTAAATGAAGTGCTATTAAAAATGTCTGTTTCATTCAATTCTACAGCGTATTTTGCCAATTTCTGCCGGGTTGCTATTCCATGATAATTAAGAGAGCCTTCAGGAAAGACAATGATGTCTGCGTTGTTCTTGGCTGCTTCGTTTATTAGTCGTAAGTATTCATCCAAAGATGTTTCAATCATCCGTCGGGGTTTACCTGTCACGACATTGGGTGTTGTTGGAAGAGAAAATTCAACAACAGCTGCGGTATAAAAGTCGTCATTCTGGGCTTGGTCTAAAGCGCCCAAGTGAGCATTTACATTAACCTCAAATGATGAAATGAAAAAATGATAAAAATTGCTTTAATAATGAATTAAATTACACGCACAGAAGATTTCATTTGAATTAAGAACAAAAACTTCCAACAGACTAAACGCCAGAAAACTTTTTTCATTTTTAATTAATTTTTTATACTTTTGCTACGCAGCTATTTCGAGAAATTCTTTGTTGTTCTCCTGACTATAATTTATGTAGATATAAACTGAACGCCGACTCACGTTGCTTCAAAGTAATCTTATCTTATCTTATCGTATCGTATTTTATCTTCTTTTATCGTCGGATCGGTTTGACTTCTCTCATGAGAAACACAAAATAAAAAATAACATTGCTTCGAAAGTAAATTTCCGAATTTTAAACATTGTTTAGTGTCAATATAAGGGCAGCTTGAATTTTTAATCTCGAAAGTTGGCTATTGAAGTATTTACAAAGTGCAGCTTAGGGATAACAACATTCACAAGTTGTGTTGTTGAGAGGAACAAGATGTTGAACTAAAAATAATTTTCCTCAAAATATTGAAGAACTTTGAACAAGTTTCTACATAAAAAAATCATAACAGCAATAAAAAGTCATGAAATTTTGAGTAAATAAAAGTTTTTGGAATTTTATTGAAAATTAATTAACAATTTTCTTCAAGATTATCAATACTTTCAGGGCTCTTAAGAAGTATTAATAAGCTCAAATTTCTGCTAAGGAACTAGTTTTAATCAAAGGAAAAATTTAAATAAGATAATCTTTGGAAAATTTATATGTATATAGAAGCGCTTTGCCTTTACAGCACAATTCTTTACAATTTTGTCAACTTAAAAAATAGATATTTCGTTTGTCGAATCCAAAATTGTCTCAAGTAAATCGTAATTGAATTTACTCGAGTTTATTAAGGATTTTGTCGACACATGATGATCATAAAAGACGTTGTCAATTTAGAATGAAAACTGAACAACTTTCACTTCGAATAGACAATGTCTTGAAGCTTTTGTTTGTTTAGGATAACTACGTGCCTGATTTTTCTATTTCTTTCTGCATGTTAAACGTCTTTCACGAGCATCGACACAATTCAGGTACTTAAAAAACTTTGATTATATTTATTCTTGATTTGACGTACGGTTATAATAAAAACTTTAAAAAGAAACATCATGTCTTGAAATATTGTTAAATATTTATGATATTACATCGATAAATGTTAATAGATATTAAGTAAACTCTCCAAGATATTTTTTTAAATCTATTTAATTTCTTTAAAAAAAAATTTTTGCTATAAAAACTTTTCTTATCAAATTTCTTCTAATCCTACAATCACTTATAAACATTTAGGTTTTAATATATTGAATACTGTTATTACTAGTTAAATTATTTATAATAATTATTATATCATTTTTTGATTTAAGAATGATGAATTTTTTTATGACAAAAATTGAAATATTTGCTAGGACATTGACTTTCATCACGATTATAGTTCATTAGGCTATTAACTACTGTCATTGTACATATATTTTTTTATATACAATATTCGAAATTCGATGATTGCATTCATATAAAAATAAGAAATTTGATTATCTAGAGAAGTTGACAATTCCAAACTTAGCCTTAAAGTGCGCATTAAAGTTGATATTTAAAAAAATATTCATACAAATGTTGTCTCTTCAGTAATCTTAGAGAAATTCGGGGGGTGAAATTCCGCCATTTTGAGCTGTGGTAGTTCGAGTGGTTCCTGCCTTGGCTGCCGGGACCAAAGGAAGTGGAGTTCCACACCAGACTATCTAAGCAAAAAATTTTAAGATCAAAGAGAAGTTTAAAAAGGTTTTTTGTTAATCTCGCCAAAGCACATAGGTGTCTTTATTTGAATGACAAAATAATACAAAACTTTTTGTGAATCTACATATGTGGCATTATTATAAGTTGGAATTTATCTAGCTTCAAGAATTATTCATGCGAATGTTGAATCTCATATTAAAGTTTTGCCTTTTATTTGTGCTGCTTCTAAATGTGAATGTGAGAAGAGAATGAGAATGAGACACACAAAGATTTACATGGCTTTTGTGAAGTGTTAAAATAAATTACTGAGCTCAAATAAATCACAATCATTTGCTATTTAGTAGCATTTCGTGCGAATTGAGTTTAGAAAAGAACTCGAAAAGATGATTCGAAAAAAGTATTACAGAAAATTTCGGCAAATGCTACTAAAAGCACAACATTCTGTTAATCTTTACTTATTACTGAGATATTATATTTAAAAGGAAACTCTCTATCATTCGTCTAGCTAATAAGCAGCAAAAATAAATCCTAAAAGCAAACAACATATGGAGTTTTGTGAGTACAAAGATTGAAAAAAAAAACAATAATTTGGGATCTAACGATAAGCACCGCAGTAGCAAATGTTAATGTTCCATGTAGTGGAAAATGTTAATACTTACTTTTCTAAAAGCTTTACGAAAATTCTCCGAAAAACAATTGTACAAGATTGGATTTGCTATGCAAAGATTTGTATATGCCAGCACATGACTAAATATTTGTATAGAAACTGTTAAACGTGTCGTTTCATACATTTGCAGCGACTTGAGTACAAGAACAATCTGTGAATGAAACCAAAAAGCTTAAGAGCGTCTTCAATATTATATTAACGTCTTTAATTAATTATAATGACGCCTAAAAGGAAATAGCAAAATGGCCGAGTCTCCATCACTCATTGCTTGTTCTTTCAAACTCACAATGATTCCTAGGCTCATAATATAATGACCAAGATGGATTTGAATATTCAATTAACAAGAGAAAAACAAAACAGAAGATTTGCTTCGGGCCATTTGATGGGATAGCAAAGATTCTTAAATTTAGAACATTGAGAATAAAATATATTACATGAACTGGTAACCAGCAGATTGCGAACGCTGTCGTCAATGTTGATTTTAAAGAGTGATAAAAAGAAAGATAGAAAAATAAATCATTATTTGAACACCGAATACTAATTAAAGAAATAATAATAATACCCAGAACTACAAAAACGACCATTCTTGTTACTCGCTTCTTTCCTCGACGGGATTCTGCTGAAACTTTACTGCCAGGCACACTATGCCAGAGACGGATAAGCATACCCACATACAGAATGGAAATCAATGTCAATGGTACGATGTAGGATGAAAGGAAGAAAGATATCTGCGAAGAAAAAGTGAGAAAGGAATGAAAAATCAAGGTCGAAGTCGCTTCAAGCGGAAAAGCGCAGAGGAAAATCTTAACGTAATTTTCATACAAAATACCTAATTATTTATTTTTCTCTATCACCACTGACTTGTCTTACCTGGAATGCCGCCCAATTGTAACCTTCGTCTTGCAAAAATAAACACGCGATATTAATTTCGTTTTTGTGATCTGCATAAGATGGAGAAATAAAGAAGAAAAATAGACCGAAATGAATAATTTCTTTTTGATGTTATTGCTGTTATGTAGTAAATTAGATACAAAGTCACTTAATATAATAATTTGAGGGAATTATTTTACGTGACTGTGTAGAGATTTCTGTAAGGTTGGTAACTCAAAGAAGTTTGCTCCGAATCTATACTTTCGAATTTTATTTAATAATCATACTCAAAATATTAAAAGTGAGTAAGCAAAATGGAATTTTAATTGAATTTTCTTAGAGTAAAAAGTTTTTAAGTTAGAAACCTTCAACAATGAAGCCCAGAAAGCTTTTAGGTAAATCATTTTGAATTTCTTCTTTCCTTGATGTGAAGGCAAAATAACTTTTCTCTTTTCTTTTTTTCTTGTTGTCAAGAAATATAATAAAGAAAAACTTACTAGAAAATTCGACAACACCATGAGATACTCCAACTGGAATGGCTGAGACAATCACAATCAACCATGTTACAATAATAGCTCTGAAAGAGAGAAGGCAAGTCTTAAAATTGTGATGTTATATTAAGAAGAAACTAACAGCAACGCGTTCCATTGTGTCCTAATCGAAATGCTTGATATTGGATGAACAACAGCCAGAAACCGATCTAACGACATCAATACAAGAGTGTAAACGCTCGCATGACACGTCACAACAATCATGTATTGAACCTGTAACATAAAGTGACAATATCATTATGAATTTTATCACTGTAAGTTACGCATTTTGCTTTTATACTTACAAATTTACACCACAAATTGCCGAAAGGCCTTTAGAATTTCATGGAAAAGAAAAAAAGTTTTGTGTTTACATTAGCAAATAATCTCATATAATATTATGTAAGTTAATGGTGTTATTATATCCTACCAGCTGGCAACAACATAATCGAATCCAGTGAATGGCACGCCTAGAATATTTATAACTTTGTGATTACTTTGATATGTATTTAAGTGAATAATATCTAAACATCATGTCACATGTGATATTTTTATTTCTTTCCGTCATCAAATGTTTGGTTTTGGATACACCTTCAAACATTAATGCTCTTACCAGAAGCTTACTATATAATCTCATTAGATTTTTCCGTCAAAGAAGTTCTTTGAATGTGACATAATTCATAGATTTCTCCCTCAACATAATATTTGAAACATTTATATACTTACAGAATATTACGAATAAGAGATCAGCAACTGCCAAATTGATTATTAAAATGTTTGTTGTTGATCTCATCATGGGATTTGCAGCGACAACTGAATGATAGAAAAAGAATACAAATAGAATTAAGAAAGGATTTCATTTGACATAGAAAGCAAGCCTTTCTTACCTAGCACGACTAAGGCATTACCAACTAGACCCGCAATTCCAATAAATGAAAACAGCACGAAGACTGTTCTCGACACAGTACATTCGAGCTCATGATCAAACGTATATGTTTCGTTATTCCAATGGAAATTGTACGTGAAGTTACTACACACTTCGCCAAACATGTTGTTTTGTTTTTCGATTCCTTTTTTTGATTCAATTCTTATCCCTCACATTAAATCTCTAGAATAAAGAAATAATTTATTTTGTATATTTTCATAGCTTAGTTACGGTTTAGTAAAGCCCTTTATTTCAATAGGATTCAATTTCACAAGATCTTTTTGTAAGACAAAAATATTTCAGTATATCAAAGACACACCGCACACACAAAGACATTTCAAATCATTCCTTGGGGCTACAGGAATGTGAAAAGTTCACATGATTGTGCGACATATATTTTACGATGTGTGGAAATGTGGAAATTTTCTTGTACTTTAACGAAGTTTTCCTCTCGAATGTTTTATTTTTTCCAAAGGTTAACATCTCTGTAAAGTTCATAAATGAAGGTGGAAGAAGAGAACAGCTTATAACGCTTGTAAAAATCACATAAAAATATCTTCAAGATTTAATGGTCCCCACTCGAAGCAGTTTTTGACGAGGCGAGGGAGTCATGAAAATTTTATCGCAATTCTTGGAATGAAGAAGATTGTTGATGTTGTGTTGTATTTATAAGGAGCTTTAATATTGACAAAGGAAATTTGATGGATGTGATTGACTGTTAAATAGCTTTTCAATAATAATAAAAATCGAGATAAAATTTTTATTAACATAGCCATCGAACGTCAGTGGAAATAAAACTCTCATACAGTGAATTACTTTCAAGAGTAAAGCTTCTTTTAACTTCACCCGTTGATGGTTTGCACAATTTGTGGCTGTGGTAGAAAAGATTTTTATTGCGAAAGTTTTCCGATTGAAATTCTTTGTTTATCTATCAGCTTCCTTTTTTATTTTATTACATAAGGCTACTTATGGCCCTTCACTCAATTTTAAAAAAGTAATATATAGCAACTCATTATTTGAAAGAGTCATAAAATATTTCATTGGTTCTCAGAGACTTTTAACTATCTACATTAAATCCCTTAGCAAGAATATAATTGAAAATGAAATGAGATGAATTTTTTCACGTTCTCTTCGTTTCATGTCATGACTTTAGAGAAAATCGAATGTCGTTAGTTCAATTGCAAAAAATAAAAAGAAATCTAGGTCAAATAAATGCAAGATATTGAGCATGACATAAATGTCGTGACCCAAGAGTTTTAAAAAGTCCTCGATTCGAAAATTTTCTCATTTTCCTCTAAATTCTTCATAGATCGTAATTGACAAATAAGAAGAAAATTTCTTTAGAATGTTTTGTGAATATTAAACACGCAACTGAATAAAGTTATTAATTATGCATCCGATGCTTTCGATAATCTAGAAGAAAGAAGCGAAGGAAGATTTTTTGCGTAAATGGGAAGTAATTATGATTTTCCTTTCCGTTTTGCAAATAACTTGAATTATAAATGCTAAAAGCTTTCAAATATTAAGATTGTTATATTTACTGAGGCTTGATAGAAAATCCCTTTCACTTCTAATGGAGGGACGACAATTTTCGTTCTGGTAAATTTTTTATAATGATTTTCAAACTTTTCCAAAATGATCCTTCTTTGTAACCGTGATTGTTTATGTTTAATGTTGTTAAGCGTGACACCATTAGTGTCAACATTTCAGTTGTCGAAAGTAAGGTTGGAAATTTTATATAAAAGGGCCTAAGTAGAAAACTTGACAGTTTCGAAATTAAACATTGTATCATGACATTTTGGATATATTATGACGGTCGAAATGAAAATGGTTCGTTCTCATGTGACAAAGTTATGACAAATGAAAACGTCTGAATAAAAGGAACAAGTCAGTGAGTATCCCTTTTCTAGCATTGCGTCATCTTGTTATCATGTTCGCTAATTTTGTTATCACTTTTTACATCATCAGCTTCTAAATGTGTCAGTTAAAACAACCAGAACATTCTTGTATTACCCGCTGCTTGTCTTAACTTCCGCTAACAGGCACTTTAAAACTTTCTTTTTTCATCTCTAAAGATTACCAGCGAAGTTGGCAAAAGTTTTTCGATTTCAAACCCTTTCCTCGCTAAGTGAATTTTTATTTACAAGAAGAGACAGAAAAAAAAGCTCTTTTAACGTAAATTGAAGCGAACTACAACAAAGACGTTTAATGAAACTCATTTGAGATTCCTTCCTTTTTTTCAAAGCTCTAATAATGTTTATTTAATTTTTTTTTTAAAGTGAAGCACGGAATGTATTGAGCTTGACAAAGCTGAAAGGTTCTGTTCTTAGAGACGGTACTCAATTTGTTCAATTGTTAAGAAGAAAAAAAAGCACAAAGTTTCTTCAACTTTTTAACCCAAAAAATTTCAATTAGAAACATCTAAGGAGAGCATCCATAAATCATTAATAAACTTTTCACTTTCGTTTTGGGAGCTTACAAGGCGCGGGTTTAATCAAATTATAATTTTTGATGGATGGAGACAAGATAAAACGTTAAGTAATATCGTTTTTATTGTTAAGATGAAATTTCTATTTAATTTAATTATATCTACACGGGCAAGTGACCTTGAAATTACCGAGAAAAAGAAGAACAGAAACTTTTTAAGTGCTTCGTTGATTTTGTAACGTGCCAAACGCGTTTTATTGAAAATTTCAGACTTTCAGATTTCATTTTAAATAAATATTGAAAGAATTGTTATGGTAGCAATTCGAAAGAGGGTAATTGCAAAAGCAGTTGAAGGAATCATTTGAGAACTTTGTCTTTATAGAAGAATTCTTGATGGAAAATCCACTCGCTTGCTAATTTTCTTCTATTAGCTTTAAACAAATTCAGCATTTCACATTTAATGTACAGACGAGAAATTAATTAATTTCCTAAGTACATTTTTTATAAAAAGTCATCATTTCCGCTTTTAAACTTAGTGGTACGGTAATTTCGCATCAAATTGTAGGTAATAGAATTATTTTCATCATAAAGAAGTTCAAATAAATTAATGTTTGTGCTAATTAAAGATTTTAAGTAGCATACATTAATACGTTGTTAACAGAGGAAGGCTTTTAATGCAAACATTGAAGACTTTTTATGTGAGTAAACATTTCTTTCATTGTACATTTGTTTTTAATCAATGCGTTGTACTTATTTACCAAAGAAACTGGTTGGCAAGATTTATTTCTCTGTTTTGTTACAGCTTGGGGATATTATGTCCAAAATATGTATTGAGCAAGAAACAAATAACATGAATCCCATAAAGCACAAAGTCTTTAATATGTACAATAAAGGAAATTTCTTGTTTTAAAATGGTCATGAATCATGGCAATGTGGAATGAAATTCAACCATTGCAAATATTCATGTTCATCCTTTTTTTTCCTTTTCGCTTCACGAGACAAGGAGATTTCTCTCATCAATTTATCATTAAGCAACATGGAACGGATCAGAAGAGTATTCAAAAGGATTCAAGTTAATAAACCGTCTGTTGGATTCTTTAGCAAGTAATTTTTCATGCTGATTATAATTGAAATTGTAAGAAGTCTGCAAGGGTTTAACTTTTCAGACATTTCAGACATCAAACATAAATATTTGAATGCGTAGAATTTATGGTCTTCTAACAACTTAGTTTGTTACCTTGACAATGCATAGTTTAATAAAATTTCCTACTCAAATATGCTCAAAATAAATACAACAAAAATTCCTTTTATTAATATTTTTCAAAGCACTCTTGAAATAAAAAAGATGAAAGAAATTTGGTTGTCGTAGGCTTTGTATTTGCGTGACACTTTAATCTTAAATTAAACTAAATTGATTCAAAAATCTGTCAGCATCATTTCAATGGACTTAAAATTTATGAAGTGAACTTTTTCGTGCTTCTTGAAAACAGAATTGTTTACGTATTTTATTTTTCCAGGTATATTTATGTAAAAACAACAATGTCGTAACTTTTTGTTGATCAAATATAACTTTTCTTTCAGAAGTTGCCAACACACCCGCCTGAAGAATGACCGCCAACGCTCAATAAAATATGCTCAATTTGTCGTCCATTCAATGATTTTGAATTATTTTCCAGATGTTACTGAATCTTATGTTTTGTTGGAAATGAATATGCGTGAGCATTTCTAGGCGTTGCATAAAATTCTTTCGAGTTTTCTTGTCTGAAGTTTCAAGGATTCTGTTTGGAATTCTTCGTCATGGAAACAAGCGCTACACAATTTTTCAATCAACATAAAAATGCTCAAACACTCACTCTCGCCTCAATAATTTGCCATTCCTTGAGCAAACATTTTATTTAAGTATGACATGTTCTGTCATGTTAAGCGTAAAAAATTGCAATATTCATTTCGGTTGATATGGTTTTATATGAACTCGATTCTTGTCAGTGTAGACATCGGTTGTATTTTCATTCTTTCTAAAGTTATTTGAAGAGTAACCCGCTACCATGATGTATACATCTCTTCTTTCTTTCTTTCTTCCATGCTTCAAAAAAGAAAAAAATAAATAAATAAAATATTTTTCCCTTTTTATATCGGTGGTTGTTTGAGTTTGAAGGTAAATCATTGTTAGATGATGTCAAATGATGATGTTTCTGAAGTCAAAAAGTTGATTGAAAATTATTTTCTGCAAGTTTGAGCTTTTGATCGTGATAATGGAATTTTTTTATAAAGAAAAATTCAGTATTTAGACGTCATATTGAAAGGATTCCTTTATGTTTATAAGAAAAATTTATTTTGATATGTTGTAATACAAAATATTCGTGGAGGTTTGAAGGTAAAGTTCTCACGGAAGGATTTGATTTTTTCGAGAGGAATTATTGTGAATTCACTTTCTTTTCATCTTCTTCTTTAACTTTTCAATTCAACTCGTTTTAGCGTACATAAAATCGTTTGCCTTATGCTGAGAAGATTGTTAGGGCATTAAGCGGAATACGTTTTTGTGAAAGGTCTCGTTTCATTCTATTCCGAAACATTCATCTTGGTAATTTTTCATTTTCATAAAATCGGAAAGATATATAAAAATATTTATGTTGATATTTAAAACTGGCAATTAGTATAAAGAAATTAAATCATGCGTGACTTAACAGAAAAATTACCCTTCGAATCATTGAGATGAAAATGAAAATGAAATGAACATTAAAATTATTCCAAAAGGTGAAATGGGAGTCAGGAGATGAATGACTGTTTGATGTTCGTTTAAACGATTTCATTCTTATATAATATGTAACTAAAGTGGAAAATCATGAAACCTCTTTGTTGATTGAGCAATTTCCGCACTGTATTTCAGCGTCTTTGTAATAAAATCGAATCCTATCGTTTCATCATGACGCTGTATCATGGTTAAATCCTTATTTTAAGGTTCCTCGATAATATCACACTCCTATTAGGTACGAGTATTACTCGCAATTGCTGAATCAATATGTGGGCTTAAACTGTGAGTATGAATTTCCTTCAATAAAGCTTTCACATGTCTAAGCTTTGCAAAATCTTCTTGGAAAATTGGAGATTTATATCTTAAAGCCAATCAAACGTCAAAGTTGTTCAAAATTGAGTTTTCTTTCTTTTGTTTCGAGATAAACACTGAAATTTGCTTTCACCATAATGTTATTTTATCTTTCTTTCTATCATGGCGCCATGATAAAAATTATCTTTACAAATGAAGAAAAAAAATTAAATATTTAATCCCAAAGTATCAATTTTATTATTAGCATTAGGTTCATTAAAAAACAATGCAATGCAGAGATACTTACCCATCAAAAAAATCATTGTTACTCTGGTTAAAAATCCTTAATCCTCGGAGAGAAATTATTGTTGCCGTTCTTTTTTTTAAAAACGTACTCAGGCTTTCACATCTGCGTTAATCTTCATCAATTTCGCAAAAAAAAATCCTTTCAAGAACATTAGATTTTTTCCTGAAACGTTTTTGAATGTCTTCTTGTTTGAAATTCAAAAGAATCAGAATTTTACACGGGGAAAAAAAGAAAATCTTTTGGAGTTCATCAAATTAATTTTTTTTCTCTCTTTGTATAATTTTTTGTTCATCAACATACAAGCCAGGAAAGCTTTTCACTTGAGGGAGTTAGAATGAGTTCACGTTTTTCACTCCACTTTCATTTCTTTTGTCATTGTTAAATTATGTAATATTTTCCTGAAATACATTTTAATGTAAAATGCTTTATTATGCTTTCGCGATCAACCTTTAAACAGTGATGAGGGAGAGGAACGCTTCCGTCGAACGTTTTTCTGAGACAGTGGTGAAGGTTATGTGCCTGATAATAATTTTCTATTATTCATGAGAAAAATAGCACATCTCGGGAGGTTTCTATCATCACAGCACATCCACGAGACGCGAACGAGAAAAAAACTTGTGCTTACACCCTCTTGCTACGTCAAAATGTTTTTATCAACATTTTTCCCGTTATCAACTATATTGATAATTTTGCCTTGGGCTATACTTTGTCGATCAAGCAATTAAGTAATTAAAATACCTAAGTGAGAGTTAATGAATGATTCATTTAATTTTTTTTTATTTTATTTTACTAATTAATTTAATAAACACCCACACATCATTTAAAATACAGTTGAATTGACTCCATTCACAATGTGCACTTAAAGATCTTGTGATTCAATTAAACCAAAGCACTTAACACATTCAATTTAACATTTTAAAAACTTATTTGTAACTTTTTTTTTTCAACTTCAAGACAGTTTGAAGGCATTCACATCTCGTTGCTGACTGACTTTCTTGTCCTAAATTAAAAAATGATGTAAGTGAAGTGGCTCCCTTAGTTATGTCGATATGATTCTCTTGAAAAGTATCTGATGTTGCTTCGACGGAAGGGAAGCATATTATACTAAATATCGAAATTCGCTCTCGTTTCCACGTGAATTGAAAGACGAAAGAGCCAACCGACTATGGCTTTTTAAAAGCATTCAATGCTCGTGATGTAAAAACGACTGGAAAATTGCTTGGAAAATTTCGAGTATTGTTGAGTGAAGAGAGAAAATGAGAAAATTGACTCAATATCTCAATTCTTTTCAGTATAATTTATGTGATAACTCATACTGTTTATCGTTCGAACAACAAAAAATGATTGCATGATGCCTAAAGCTTTTGGCTATGACTTGAACAGTTGAACTTTCAAAATTACTTTCCGCTTCTTCCACCTTTTCTTTAACTAAGTACCTACCTCTCATATCTTTATTTTTATCCTCAGATCTTCCTTGTCTCATGCTTTTCAGGAAAATTTAATATTTAAATTGTCAAGTACATCTTCTGAGAACCCTCAGGTAAAAAAATATTCCTGCTCCCTTGACTGTTCTCAACATTGCTACTTATTTTTGTTTTCAATAAATTTATTTGTCTCATCCTTTATTGAGCATTTCTTGCTCTTTTGAATTCGTTTAATTTGGTTTTTGTTTGTCATTGTTGCGTTGGGATTACGAATGTCATGACTGATAAATTTCTATTCCCATGAATTTGTATTTAAATTTATTTAAACTCCAGTCAATGACCAGTGAAAACCAAAATTATAAAACCGCAATAGTTTCTATAAAAATTTACAAGGTAATTGTGGCACCGTTATGAACTCATTTTTGGGTCTAACCTCATATTTATGTATAAAACATTAAATATTTATGTGTCGAATACGAATTCAAAAATTATTCATGAAAATAAAAAAACTTTTTCGGTCATTTGGAAACCCTAAATTTCGTTGTTTACAATTGTTGATAAATATCAGCTGATTATTTGTTTACTTCGTTAGTTTGAAAACAAATTGAGCATTGTTAGAATTTAGAGAAAATTAATTAGATTTTTGTGATTAAAAGAAGAATGAAAGTTGGAATAATTGGAGCTGGCGCTGCTGGTCTTTGTGCTATCAAACATGCTTTGTCATTTGATTGTGAAGTGATTGCTTTCGAGCAGAGTGACAGAATAGGCGGAACATGGGTTTACACCGATGACACTGGTAGTGATAAGCATGGAAATGCCATTCATTCGAGCATGTACAAAAACCTTCGCACAAATCTGCCAAAAGAACTGATGGCTTTTCCTGATTTTCCTTTCCCACCTCAAGAAAAATCGTTCCTTCCTGCAAGTGAGGTGAATGAATATCTCAATCTGTATGCTGACAATTTCAATCTCAGACAATTTGTTAAGTTTGAGCATCACGTTGTACGTGTAAGACCAACACAGAACGAATCTAAATGGGAGGTGATTGTGAAGAAATTGCTGGATCAAAAATATGAGACTTTTATATTCGATGCCATGCTCGTTTGTAATGGACATTTCACTACACCCAACATCCCTCAGTTCAAAGGAAGTAAAGTCTTTCAAGGACGACAAATCCACTCGCATGATTACAAAATTCCCGACGTGTTTGTTCATCGAAAAGTTCTCGTCATTGGAGCTGGTCCAAGTGGTGTTGACATCTCCCAAGAGGTCGCTAAATCTGCTGAAAGAGTCTTGTGGTCGAATCATTTAAAGACACCAAAGGAAGTTCATTGCAACAATTTAATTCAAAAGCCTGACATAAAAGAATTGACAGTAAATGGAGCTGAGTTTGTAGACGGAAGTTATGAATCATTTAATGACATTATTTATTGTACAGGATACAAATACACATTCCCTTTCATGTCTGTTGATTGCGGACTAGCAACAGATGATAATTATGTTAGGCCTTTATTTAAACATTGTTTAAATATCAACCATACAAGCATGGGCATCATTGGACTTCCAGTTTACATTGCACCGTTTCAAGCATTTGATTTACAGATCAGATTCTGCTTAACCTTTATAACCGGTCGTAAAATGCTACCGTCAAAGGAAGAAATGTGTGCAAACACTGAAAAAGATATGAATGAGAGATGGTCGAGAGGTTTACCTAAAAAGAAAGCTCATGCTTTCGGTTCAATGTATCAGGATAAATATTTCGATGATTTAGCATCTTTTGCTCGAATTACTCCAGTAAAACCAGTCATTCTTAAAATATATGATCAAAATAAATTCAATCAGCAAAATGATTTGGTCCATTATCGACAATATAAGTACACAGTCATTGACGACGAACAATTTGAAGCAATTCTTCCCAGAAATTAAATATTTAATTAAACATCAATTTATTTCATTATTATTTTTAGCATAAATTGAGAAGCATTAAAAGTTAATAAGAAAATTGAATAAATAAATGAAAGATTATTTTAAATTTAGAGAGTTTGGTTGGTCTTTTGTAAAGCTCAATGTCACCATGACTTCGCCCACTTGACTCAGTGCTTAATATTATTATTACATAGCTTTTCCCCAACACTGAAACTGGTGAATAATTTATTCATGAGACAAGTCAACGTTAAACGTAAACAATGAAAGCAATTCCAAGAAATGCTCATTGATGTGACAAAAGTTGTTAATGCCTTTTAAACGTATAAAAATATCACCATAAGCCAACGCAAATATCCAATAATAAGGTTTCAGACATTACAAAGGAATCTTCGACAGAATTTACTTGAATGAATCAAGGAAATTCAACAGTTTGTTTCTAAATTTAATTCTCAAGTTGAATGATTGGTGCAGATGTTATTGGGATTTGAGATGTGTGCTCTCAGGCAACTAAATTCATTTAGCTGTAATGTAATTGCAGTTGAAAAAGGTGATAAAATCACTGGCACGTTGGATTATTCAAAAGAGGTGTGTAGGTTTGGATAAATATGGAAATGATGTGCACACAACTTATCTAGATAAAAGTCTTTGCACTGGCACCTCTGAAACGCATGTCCCCTCGAAAGTGTAAAGGAAAATCTCACATCCGGGTAGAAAAAGGCTTAGATTTATTTTTTCAAATCGTTATGCTGATTTTCAGACCTTCGCAGAAATATCAGATCGGAATGTGTTGTAATTCATGTTCGGTCATTGTTAAATAACAAACGAGATATTTTTACAAAACATTTACTGAATGAATGTATTGAGACGAGGAAGCATTTCAATGTGATTATAATTTGAAATGTAATTCTCTTTACGCTCTAATGATCAAAACACGATGGCTGTTTACAATGTATATGAAAGAAATGGAATCCGTTCTCATGATTATTGAACAGCTGAACCTTTGAAAGACGAAACTATTTCACTGATCGTAGCTGGACCATCTGGTTTTGACATTGTAAGAGAAATTGTGTAAACAAAGTTGTGTGGTTAGACCATCTAAAACATATTTTCAACATTACGATCCAATGTTGTGGAAAAAACCTCCTGATGTCGTTCGACTAAATTACGATGGGACATTTTTTACAGATGACACTTTTGATAAATTGTCCAACAATTTTTGTTATTGAACTTAGTAGAGTACAGTAATGCAATTGAAGGTAAATTACGCTTTTCCGCTCTACAAGCATTGCATTTCAATACATCGGCCATTTCAGCCTTCATTGGGCTTCTATTTGTGGTTTGCAATATCCAAATGTTTGATACGAATCAAGGCTACTTTTTTCTAAATGTTCTAACGAAGTGGAAAAAGCATTCATCGATGGAAGAAATGCTTAATGACCATGAAGCGGATATTGGGGAACGATGGTCGACGAGAATCATTAAAAAAAGCGCACATCATGGGTTTCAATGTACAGGAAATATATTTTAATGATCTGAACATAAAGCTTATGAAGCCGCTTGTAATTTAAAAAGAAAAAAATCAGCAAAACATATGAAAATTTCAATATTTTTTACCATCAAAATTCTTCTTTAAAGAGACATAAAAAAGCTTTTCCAATTAGTAATTTGACTCTCGTCATTTGCTTTAATGAGGAAAAACAAAAAAAGCTTAAAGAATGTGTAAATTGATTGATTATCAATTAGGCATCTAACATTACAATGATTTATAGACATTGGTAAGCAACCCTGAAAACTCCACAATTATTGTTTGTTAAATAACCTAATTTAAATATTTATGTTCGATTTTATCATTTTAATAATATTCTGAATATTTTCAAGAGACTTTAGGACTCAATTTTAATTAAAAAAGATTAATTATAGTGTTTACTGTAACTTTAATGAGTTGTTTATGCCTCACATTTAGGTTCAGGTGCAGTACATTTGAGAAAACAATTTTTCCAAAACCATATTAAGTGAAGCATGATAGAAATGAAAATCAAATTATTGCCTCGAGATTTTCCAGACTACAGATGGATGTAGATGGATAGCTATATCGAGAGAAAATCAATATTTTTCTCGCTTTCTGATGAGATTACTTTTGATTAAATTGATAAACATAGATCGGACCTTTAAATACATTGATACTACTGAGCTAGAGCTGTCTGCGATTAATCAGAATGTATTGGGAATTGTTAACAGACATCCCAAAGGAAATCATGAATTATCCCGATTACCCTTATCAATCAACTGGCAAATCTTATCTTACTTGATAAGAGGTTTTGAAATATTTGAACGATTATTCTAGAACTCATGACCTCAAGATATAAATCAAATTTAAACCCATGATTTTAAAGCTAATGTAAGTAAATAAGTTCCGTTTATTCTTGAAACATTTTTAGTGATATTAATATTCTTATCTATGTAGCATAAACAAGTTGGCAACAGATGTTGCTTTAAGCAAAACTATAAAAATAAAAAATTATTTCAATCCCATTTGTTCAAGATCATTGACTGGGTTTCAGAAAGATTTTATAATTTATTCATGAATTCTTTTTATCAAGAATTGTTCTGTTCATTCAACTTGTGTCTTGTGAATTGATATGAAAAATGTCCAAACGATTTCTCTTTGGTGTTGCATACTTTAATGTTCAATCAAGAAATATGATTTTGATCTCTTTTGTATTCTTTGTACAAAATATTGTCAATAAATTTATGGTGATGAATAACATAAATTTTCTTCACAATCTGAATTCTCTTCCATTCATTCATTCTAGATTCAATGCTAAGAGTCAACACTATTGTAAAATTTGCGATCAATGAGATTAAAGTTGTACATGGAATATTTCCTCATAAAAGTTATTTGTAGAGAATACGATAAGCCAAATCGTTCATAAATAATTCTGTACCTGATGCCGAATGAAATATGAAAAGTTCAGAAGAATTTTGAAACTCAGAAAATATCTTCGAGAAATTATGTATGAGGAAAACAGCAATATTTAAAACTTTTCAATAACTTCAGAGCCATTGAATACTTTACAGCGAGTTGTTTCTATGCATGAAGTATTATCAACGCGATGACAACAACTTTTTATTTATTTTATCACTATTAAGAGATTAATCTGTCTGTTAAATAACATGCTTTGTAGACATCACCAGTTGAAATAAAATTCTAGTCATTTAATTTACTCAATTGTTTGAAGCTTTTGTTATCTTATCAACTCGACAATGCATTACATTTCAAGATTCAAATACATAAAAATATTAAACGTAAGCTTTAAGTATCTAATTCAGTCGACGAGATTACTTGGAATATTTAAGACGTAACTGACGCTTAATTTGAAAATGAAACTTTGTGTCATTGGAGCTGGCGCCGCTGGTCTTTGCGCTGCAAAAAATGGAAAAGACTTTGGATACGAAGTTACAGTTTTTGAACAAACGAATAAAATTGGAGGCACGTGGGTATACACAGACAATATTGGAAAGGACAAAAACGGTTTAGATGTTCACTCAAGCAGATATCAAGGCTTGTTCACAAATCTACCAAAGGAAATCATGGGATATCCAACAATTCCTTTTCCCGAACAAAACAAATCATACATTCCAGCTGAAGATGTTTTGAAGTATTACGACTCTTATGCTCAACAATTTGATTTACTAAAGCTTATAAAGTTTGAACATCACGTTTTACGAGTTCGACCAATGCCGGATGACACGTGGGAAGTTATTGTCCATGATTTGGCCGTGAAAAAGTATATAACACTAAATTTTAATGTTATATTAGTATGTAATGGTCACTACGCCGCCCCAAACACACCAAAAATCAAGGGACAAAATCTGTTCAAGGGAAGACAAATGCATTCTCATGATTATCGATGTCCTGAGTTCTTCATGGATGAAAGTGTTTTAATTATTGGAGCAGGTCCAAGTGGAACTGATTGCACAATTGACATATCAAAATTCGCGAAGAATGTGACGTGGTCACATCATTTAGAAAAGCCTCCAAATACACAATTTAATGATAATGTGGATCAGAAACCAGATGTGAAAGAAATAACCGCACACGAAGTGACGTTTGTTGATGGATCAAGTCAAAAATATTCTGTCATCATCTACGCCACTGGTTACAAATACACTTTTCCGTTTTTGTCTGCTGATTGTGGAATTTCTCGTGAAGAAAATTATGTTCATCCATTGTTCAAGCATTGCTTGAATATCAATCATCCAACAATGGGAATCATTGGACTTCCGAATTATGTCTGTCCAAATCAAATGTTCGACTTGCAGATTAGATTTTGTTTAACCTTCATGACCGGTCGCAAGACGCTTCCGACAAAAGAAGAAATGTTTGAAGATACTGAACGAGATAGAAATGAACGCAAGATTAAAGGTTTGGACAATAGCAAAGGTCATTATATGGGTGTAGGCATTCATGATCGTTATTACGATGACCTTGCAGCTACAGCGGGAATTGTTCCAATTAAACCTGTCATTGTAAAGATGTTTGCAAAAGGACTTTGCAGTTTACTACACGACTCGTCTGGATTTCGAAATGACGTGTTCAAAGTTATTGATGATGAGAATTTTATTATCCTAAATAAATGAAAAAATTAAATCTTAAATTATTTATTCCGTTCGAATGAAATATCCGTCGGATGTAAAAATTAAGAAAATTATTCATGGATCGATGTTTTTGGGTAGCATCAAGGACAAAATGAAGGAACCGCTGCTTTGAAACATCCGTTAATTAAATAAATAAAGAAATACCCTTCAAGAATAACAAAATTTGGATTGAGGCATTTTTGTCATGAAGAATTTTTATAAAATTTTTAAATCACCTCATGGATGGTTACGTTTTTAGGTCTAAGATAATTCTCAGTTTGTTAATAATATTCATAAACAAAAACTTTAAAACTTCTATATTTATTCTATATTATAACATTTATTCTATATTCCTACATTACAATCATTTGCTTATCTGTATTTAATTGCTTTGTTTCTGTCAATAAATTATAACTACAAAACAAACATTAATATTCAACACATTAATTTCCAATTTATGAATTCATAACTTATTTATTTTCAATCTAAGGAATGATAAAAATTAAACCAAATGTGTTTATAAATTTTGCAGCATTTTTTTGACATGAATTGATCAGCATCTCATGCTTTATGTAAAGATAAAAAGTTTAATATGTACAGGTAAATAATGAAACACTTCATAATTATATTTTTCATGTTCACGCGTCTCACATGTAAAACGCGATTGGATTTAGTTGTGTAAGTATTCATTTTTTTGATTAGATTGTAAAGAGAGTCGTAAAAATTAAAAATATCAGTTGCAAACAGAAATTCATTCGCGTAAGACAATTTTGAGACTCAATCTGAAACTGATAATTTAAGACACAAAGAAACAAATGAAGCTTTGTGTAATTGGAGCTGGAGCTGCAGGGTTGTGCGCTGCAAAACGTGGAGTTGAATTTGGTTGTGATGTAATAGTTTTGGAACAAAGTGAACAAGTCGGTGGAACATGGGTTTATACAGACAATGTGGGAAAGGATAAGAATGGCTTAGATATCCATTCCAGTATGTATCGTGACGTGAAAACAGACATTCCCAAGGAAATTATGGGATATCCTGATTTCCCTTATCCTGAACAACAACAGTCATACATACCAGCAAAAGATGTTCTCGAGTATTTGCAATCTTACGCCAAGCATTTTGATTTATTCAAATTTATTAAGTTCAATAGTCTTGTTATTCGTGTTCGACCTTTGTCTGATGATTCATGGGAAGTTATTGTGAAAGATTTGCTCACAAAGAGTTTTGAAACATTATTTTTTGACGCGGTGTTGGTTTGCAATGGACATTATTTTCTACCGAATTTTCCAACATTCCATGGACAAGAAAAATTCAAAGGAAGGCAATTACATACTCATGACTATCGTGTTCCTGAAATATTTGAAGGCGAAAATGTTCTCATCGTTGGAGCTGGTCCAAGTGGATTGGATTGCGTTGTTGCTTTATCAATGGTTGCTAAACATGTTACTTGGTCGCATCATTCAGGAATATTGACTGGTGTTGATGTTGGCGATGCATTATGCCATAAACCAGACATTAAAGAAATAAATGAACATTGTGTGACTTTCGTTGATGATACAACTCGTGATTTCACATCAATTATTTATGCAACTGGTTACAAATACTCTTTTCCATTTTTATCTGTCGATTGTGGTATAGGCTGCGATAACGGACACGTTTCCCCATTGTTTAAGCATTGCATAAACATAAATCATTCATCGATGNAATGTAGTGAATAACAAATGTTGTTTCAATCTTTTAGTTGTTGTTTGAGTTCGTTGAAGAATGTATTTGAACAAATGTGGGATAATATTTTCTTTAGTTTTGTATATGACAAGATTATATAATAAAAATTATGTTTGATGTTACTTTATGCTTTTAATATTGTTTTGCATCAACTGAATGGTGGAGCTGGATGAGAAATTGTCAAATGTGTCTAAAATTTAGATATTCTATAATAACTTATCTTATTCTAACTCTTGAGTTACGTAGAATCTTGCTTTATTTATTTTATACGTATTTACATTTAGATTCAGTCCACCCACCACCCCCCGTATGCGTATAATGTGTCTCTACTTTGTACGATTTTAGATCAAGAATGACCTACAGATGTCACTGTTTACGTCCTCGCTAAGGGTGGGTGGGTGGAATTAGACGAATCGAAGACACATTTATACTTAATATAAAGATTGTTCTTATCCTATTTACGTAGCATGTGCTTTACGTTTGCTTTCTTAACTGAAATATCAAAGAAGGAAAGCAAAGTGATGTTTACTATTTTTAAACATACAAACACAAATAATCAACATCTATGCATAAAGAGTCAGATAAGATGTCTAAGTATGAGTGTCTCATACGCGTGTCAAATTATTACGTGAAATATCAGTGAATTCAAGTATGTTTTCGTTTGATTAGATAAAGCAATAAGAATTGGTCAAAACAAATAAATTCACTAGTGTCAAACAGAAGGTTATTCGCGTAAGACATTTTTCAAAAATTATTAAATTATGAAACTTTGTATTATTGGAGCTGGAGCTGCAGGCTTGTGCGCTGCAAAACATGGAGTTGAATTTGGTTGCGATGTAACAGTTTTGGAACAAAGTGAACAAGTCGGTGGAACATGGGTTTATACAGACAATGTGGGAAAGGATAAGAATGGCTTAGATATCCATTCCAGTATGTATCGTGACTTGCATACAAACGCTCCCAAGGAAATTATGGGATATCCTGATTTCCCTTATCCTGAACAACAACAGTCATACATACCAGCAAAAGATGTTCTCGAGTATTTGCAATCTTACGCCAAGCATTTTGATTTATTCAAATTTATTAAGTTCAATAGTCTTGTTATTCGTGTTCGACCTTTGTCTGATGATTCATGGGAAGTTATTGTGAAAGATTTGCTCACAAAGAGTTTTGAAACATTATTTTTTGACGCGGTGTTGGTTTGCAATGGACATTATTTTCTACCGAATTTTCCAACATTCCATGGACAAGAAAAATTCAAAGGAAGGCAATTACATACTCATGACTATCGTGTTCCTGAAATATTTGAAGGCGAAAATGTTCTCATCGTTGGAGCTGGTCCAAGTGGATTGGATTGCGTTGTTGCTTTATCAATGGTTGCTAAACATGTTACTTGGTCGCATCATTCAGGAATACTGTCGGATGTTGATGTTGGCGATGCAATATGCCATAAACCAGACATTAAAGAAATAAATGAACATTGTGTGACTTTCGTTGATGATACAACTCGTGATTTCACATCAATTATTTATGCAACTGGTTACAAATACTCTTTTCCATTTTTATCTGTCGATTGTGGTATAGGCTGCGATAACGGACACGTTTCCCCATTGTTTAAGCATTGCATAAACATAAATCATTCATCGATGGGAATTATTGGCGTTCCAAATTTGACTTGTCCAAATCAACTTTTTGATTTACAGATCAGATTTTTTTTAACATTTATGACAGGTCGAAAAGAACTTCCATCGAAAGCTAAAATGTTGGAAGACACTGAGCGTGAAATGTGTGAACGGAAGAAAAAGGGACTCGTGAACAAAAAAGCTCATTTTTTGGGACCAGAAATGCAAAAAACTTATTTTCATGATTTGGCAACAATTGCAGATCTAGTTCCAATCCTACCAGTTATAAATAAATTATTTACCAGGGGAATTCATGATATTATTCATAACCCAACAGCTTATAGAAAAGAAATATTCAGGCTTACAGATGAAGAAAATTTCATCAATTTATAATGAAGAGTTTCATGTTGTTAAACAATGGATTGACTAATTGAATTTTTTGTCATGAATAAGAAATGTAGTGAATAACAAATGTTGTTTCAATCTTTTAGTTGTTGTTTGAGTTCGTTGAAGAATGTATTTGAACAAATGTGGGATAATATTTTCTTTAGTTTTGTATATGACAAGATTATATAATAAAAATTATGTTTGATGTTACTTTATGCTTTTAATATTGTTTTGCATCAACTGAATGGTGGAGCTGGATGAGAAATTGTCAAATGTGTCTAAAATTTAGATATTCTATAATAACTTATCTTATTCTAACTCTTGAGTTACGTAGAATCTTGCTTTATTTATTTTATACGTATTTACATTTAGATTCAGTCCACCCACCACCCCCCGTATGCGTATAATGTGTCTCTACTTTGTACGATTTTAGATCAAGAATGACCTACAGATGTCACTGTTTACGTCCTCGCTAAGGGTGGGTGGGTGGAATTAGACGAATCGAAGACACATTTATACTTAATATAAAGATTGTTCTTATCCTATTTACGTAGCATGTGCTTTACGTTTGCTTTCTTAACTGAAATATCAAAGAAGGAAAGCAAAGTGATGTTTACTATTTTTAAACATACAAACACAAATAATCAACATCTATGCATAAAGAGTCAGATAAGATGTCTAAGTATGAGTGTCTCATACGCGTGTCAAATTATTACGTGAAATATCAGTGAATTCAAGTATGTTTTCGTTTGATTAGATAAAGCAATAAGAATTGGTCAAAACAAATAAATTCACTAGTGTCAAACAGAAGGTTATTCGCGTAAGACATTTTTCAAAAATTATTAAATTATGAAACTTTGTATTATTGGAGCTGGAGCTGCAGGCTTGTGCGCTGCAAAACATGGAGTTGAATTTGGTTGCGATGTAACAGTTTTGGAACAAAGTGAACAAGTCGGTGGAACATGGGTTTATACAGACAATGTGGGAAAGGATAAGAATGGCTTAGATATCCATTCCAGTATGTATCGTGACGTGAAAACAGACATTCCCAAGGAAATTATGGGATATCCTGATTTCCCTTATCCTGAACAACAACAGTCATACATACCAGCAAAAGATGTTCTCGAGTATTTGCAATCTTACGCCAAGCATTTTGATTTATTCAAATTTATTAAGTTCAATAGTCTTGTTATTCGTGTTCGACCTTTGTCTGATGATTCATGGGAAGTTATTGTGAAAGATTTGCTCACAAAGAGTTTTGAAACATTATTTTTTGACGCGGTGTTGGTTTGCAATGGACATTATTTTCTACCGAATTTTCCAACATTCCATGGACAAGAAAAATTCAAAGGAAGGCAATTACATACTCATGACTATCGTGTTCCTGAAATATTTGAAGGCGAAAATGTTCTCATCATTGGGGCTGGTCCAAGTGGATTGGATTGCATTCTTGAAGTATCGAAGGTTGCCAAGAATATTTCTTGGTCGCATCATCCATCAGGAATACTGTCGGATGTTGATGTTGGCGATGCAATATGCCATAAACCAGACATTAAAGAAATAAATGAACATTGTGTGACTTTCGTTGATGATACAACTCGTGATTTCACATCAATTATTTATGCAACTGGTTACAAATACTCTTTTCCATTTTTATCTGTCGATTGTGGTATAGGCTGCGATAACGGATACGTTTCCCCATTGTTTAAGCATTGCTTAAACATAAATCATTCATCGATGGGAATTATTGGCGTTCCAAGTGCGATTTGTGCAAATCAACTTTTTGATTTACAGATAAGATTTTGTTTAACATTTATGACAGGTCGAAAAGAACTTCCATCGAAAATCAAAATGTTGGAAGATACTGAACGTGACATAGCTATGCGAAAAACATACGGACTCGTGAACAAAAAAGCTCATTTTATGGGAACAGACCTGCAAAAAATTTATTTCGATGATTTGGCTACAATCGCAGATCTGGTTCCAATCCTAACAGTTATAAATAAATTATTTACCAGAGGAATTCACGAGTTTATTCATAATACTACAAATTTCAGAAAAGGAAAATATAAAATTGTAGATGAAGAAAATTTTATCAATTTGTAATGTAATTCACAATAAATGATTTTTTTATGATACCTAAGTATTAAAATCCTTTTGAAATGCTGTAATCGCAAGTAGATATGATTAGATTAGTGAAGATAAGATTTGTTGTCATTAATTTACGAGGTATTCGAGATAAATCTTAAAAAAAGTAGCATTGATTGCTAATTGGATTTGTTTTTTATACATGAAAATTCTTATTCCTATAGAAAAATATTGAAATTATTAAGTTTAAAACAAATGTTTTTAAATATTCTAAAATTAAAAATAAGTTTTTGATTGCTAAATTCATTTTTTCGTAACATTTTGATGAAACATTTGAATAGTTTTGAAACACTTTCACATGACTGTTAAAAGGTTTTACATGTTGAAATTCGAATTTCGAAAATTAAAAAATTTAAAAAATCAAGTGAAATCTGATATTTATCATTTGAATTTAATATTCTTAATCAACACTTTAAACATGAATAAACGTAAACAGCAGCGCCTTGGAAATCTCATTAGCAGTCCTAGAAGCTACGATCAAGACAGTGAAGGATTTGCATTTGAAGATAATAATTCAGATCAAATACATTTCAGTAACGGAGAAGTTTCCATAACAATCAACAAGGCTGGAGTTAAATCTTATTCTTATAGGAATCCGGAAGTTGATGAGCAACTTCTTTTCTCTCCATTATATTGGCATAAAGTTATTGTAAGTTTTATTTCTTCGTTGTTCTTCTTAATAGTTTTTCTGAGAAATTGTCCTTTTTTAACAGATTAGCCACAAAAGACATTTCAATTGTTTAGAAGTTGCTCTTCCACAAATATTTAGAATTGTTGAAGACGAATTCTTTGCTCCCGTCAAATATATTTCATCACTTCATGAGGATTACTTTTTCGTTCATAATCAAGGAAAAGCACTTAAAAAGCTTTTTGATCAAAAACTTCAAATTAATGTGAAAGGAGAAACTGTTGATCTCGTAGTTCGACTTTGCATTGGGAATTTCAGTGAAGGAATGTTGACTTTAAATGATAAACTTTCGAATATTATTCAAAATTCAATCGATTCCGATCACAATATTAATTTGAGTCGTATACATTGTCGACAAGAATTAAAAGATGTGATATTTTCCTTAACCAACGAAGGATGTCTGGCAATGCTTTGCGAACAGCTGAGACAAGAATTAAAAAAAAAAGAACATTCTGTGATAAAAGTTTCTACTCTCAATCTAAGTGAAAACGAAATTTCTTCCCTTGAACCGTTTTCAAGACTTTTCTTTCATTTAGACGCATTTGATTTCCAGTTCAATAAAATCTCACTCATTGACGAATTTCAATATTTAAACCATTTTAAAATAACACAATTGAACCTTCTCAACAATCCGGTGACTCAAATTCCTCAATTTCAAATGAAAATCAAAACGCAAATTCCAACATTAAAAATGATTGATTCATTTCAATTTGAATCAAATTCAGTTCAAGCCATTGGAAGTCACATAAAGACAGAATCGCAAAGTTCATCTTCACACAACATTTTGTGTTTTGATAATAGAAGCGATGAGATTCGGAGTTTTAAGCAGAATGTCAATATTATCAACTTTAAAGACATAAATGATTACGTGAAGTCCATTTTTCCCAAAGAAGACAACAAGTTATGGAACAAAATTATTGTTTTTCACAACGGAAAAGTTGACAAAGAAACGATTCTGAATGCAATGAACAAACAGTTTTTTAACTTAACGACGTTCTATCCATGTTACTATAAGAGGGGAGAAAAGGCAGACAATTTTTTCTTATACAAAAACTACAGCGCTCTCAAAATACTCATGGAAAATGATTTAAAAATGGAAATTCAAGAAATTAATGAAACAGTAAAGTTTGAAGTGCATTTAGGATGTGCAGATTATGTCGATGGACAAGTCAATTGGAGTAAAAAAATTAACTACGTGATCAAGAAAAGAATCAGAGGCAGTGAAATGCATTTCGATAACTTCTCAGCCGACAGTGATTTGATCGATTTGGAAGTGACTTTGACTACTTCAGTTGGATTTTCACATATTCTCAATACGACTAAGCAAATATGTAATAAAATGTGCTTGGAAATTGAATCTCTGAACTTGCAGAACAACAAAATCTTCAGATTCAATGCACTCAATTTTATCGCAACTTCCTATTCGAATCTTAAGATTTTAGACTTGAGAAACAACAATATTGAAAGCATTGAGGAAATATTTGAACTTCCCAATCTTACGAAGATTTATTTGGATTCAAATCCCGTTTGTATTCAATATTATGACAATCCTTTCAAATACGTCACAGATTTACAACGCTTGTTTCCTAATCTTGAATCCATTGATGAGAAACAAATCGACAGCTCAACATCAATCGTGAACATGCAAAATTTTCTTATCACATCGAAAGTTTACTCATTGACTGAACAATTTTTGAATTTCTTTGAATATTTTGATTCTTATCATGAAGCTTTGAGAGAATTTTACCACAAGGATTCGATTTTTACCATCAGTAACGAGTCACAAGTCTTGAATCAATTCAACGATCTCTCGAGAAATATAATTGGAGCAACAAATATTAATAAAGTTCTCCTTGGACCTGATTACATAATTAACTTCTTTGAAACATTCCCACCAACAACTCACGATTACACAACAATGTCAATCGATGTTCCTTTAGTCAATGAAAGAAATGTTTTAATAACGACCAGAGGATTCTTTAAGACTACCGGGACATCTATCAAAGATAGTAATTTTCATGGATTTACGAGATCATTCTTGCTATCAAAACGTGGATCAAAATCCGGAACTGTTGATCCCTCAATTAAATATCGAATAATGAACGAGATGCTTCACATCAGAGACTTAAGCGATGAAGAGAAGAAAATTCCTTTTAAAAAACTCGTCGTTTCTGAAAGCGAAGTGAACACTCTTTGCAAAGATCTCTTGCCATCAGCCTTTCAAAAGGAAGAAGCACATATTTTGGTGTTTCGAAAGATAACTCATCTTAAAATTAACATTTGTAAAAGGTTTGTTTGAATTCTAAAGTTTCTTTCTTAATTTGCGAACTAATTCTTTATTTTCCTTCTACAGATTGCTTGAAGATGCCAAATGGGATATTAAAACGGCTCTCACATACTTCGATGAATTCTTGAAGCGCAATTTACTAAACTTAAATGATTTTGACTTGTAAAGTTTCTCTTATGTTTCATTTCTTTGTACATTTACTGGTTTATAATAAAAATTTGAATTAAAGCGAAAAAAACATTGTTTTATGTCAAGGTCATTGATTATACATAACATTCGTCCGCTGAAATAGTTTACTTGCTTTGTGTTTCAGTTAAGGTTGAATGAAAAGAAATATTTTTGAAAGTAGATTTCTAATGAAGAAAAAATGAACAATTTTTAAAATATTTCTTTTTGAGTGAGACTGTCCCGTAATCTCGTAATCTCCAAAGATATCTTCTGATTAGCGAATAAATGTCTACATGACTTAAATGATTAATGTAAACGATATTCAAACTATTATGTTGTAGAAAACAATGACAGTTAGAGTTAATAGTTCTATTCGTTTTTCGATTGGTTATTGAACATCTATTTATATAAAGATTAATAATATTTAGTCATATAGAATTAGATTTGACTTCATTGATTTTTTAGAATGAAAGATGAATCATCTCTCTTTAGCTTTGATATTTTTTTCTTTTTTACGACGAATGTTATTATTTGCTTTACTGATCATTCAATTCCGTTGAGTGTAGCCTTCAATTTGACAAATAAGTTCTTAACAAATGGAAGTTAAATGTTCGATTTTTGAGGTGGTTTAATTTAACTTTTTGTTTTTCTACTCTTATTAATTGAAGCAAATGTTTAATTTGACATTTGAATATGATTGGAACACTTGGAAATTTACCTGAAATTAAAATTCTAACATTTACAAGAATAAAAGTTATAGTTTTAAATTAGTTGCAAATATTACGAATTTATTTATGAAGCGAGGGAAATTCACAACATTTTCTGGTTGCCTCGGGTGAGCAAGTTTCTGCTGTTCGTTGCACATAAGATTTGTTTGATAAAGATATGAACTTTAATCTTTGTTTTCTTTTCTTTGTTTACAAATGTCATAAATGTTGGATGATATTTTTGATTTCTTTAGGAAATCATACAAACTATTGCTATCTGAATTAGGTACTCATAAATTGAACGAGTTGACAATGAAAATTGGCAAGCAAGCTCGTCATATCTGATTTGATTATGTGATAAGAATGAAAAAACTTGGAATTTCCAGTCAATTTAAAATAAATATTTTTAGAGCTTTTTATTGCAAAGAATATTTGTCAATATTTAATTTCAACTTTTTATTAATTTTAATTAAGGAGGAAATTTTACAATTTTATCATAATTTATTCAGACTTCACTCGACTTAAGCATGACTTGATTCAATGCCAATAGTTGGAAAAAAACATTTGACTTACTCATCGTTATTAGGATGTTCTTTAAATTAATAATTTATATTTATAGCAAAGCGAATAGCGTCCATGACTCAGATTTTAGTGAGTCATTTCATTTCAGTTTTGTACATTTACATCCTGAAACATGAATGAAGACACAGTCTTCGAGTTTTATGTGTGAAATTTCTTTTTAAATGCGGAATTTATCAGCATAAATAATCAAGAAACAACAGTCAAACTCTAAAATAAAGTTCTACATCGCTTAAAGGTGACATTTATTATGTTAAAAACTTTGAGTCTCTGAATTCGTTTCAGTAAATTTCTCAACAGTTGATTATGCATTCAGTTTAATATTTTTACAGCAAAACACCTACTTAACAGAAGCATATATCATGTTATAGATAATCAACATTAGAAGATAAATTATTACAGTTAAGAATTGTTTATAAGCATGATTTGTGTTTATCTAGTTTGTATAAAAGAGAGCAATACGTGACAATATGAATGAAATGAACTTCCACAAGCTATTAAGGTGAAGATTATTCTCTTGACACTTAAACTTAATGTTAGTTGTCGTATATTTCTTCAAGTTTTCTTCTTCCATTCATTCCCAGATACATAAATATAAATAAATAAACCAGTCACAACTTTTTGAAAGAAGGAGAATTGCCAATTTTATCAGCATTAAAGTTTTTTCTGCAATATCGTAACTGATTTAATTTATATTACTCTTAAATTACTTTTTATTGCCAATAAAATATTCTTAACTCCTTTACAATCAGAAGTAAAGTTTAGAATTTAATTAAAATTTCAATAATTTATATTTGATAGATATCTGGGATAAAATAAATATTTTCTAATCTTTTCACTTGGAAGAATATTTTTAATATACATATTTTCAAAAATATTAGTGAAGAGTGCTACAAACATCACAACACACCTACGCATCTCGTGACGGTAGTCTCAATTTTTATATTTCATGTTCCAACGCGAGAAAAACTGACGATGAAAAAAATGAAGTACTCTCATATCAAACCGGTTTTCACAAGTGATGTAAACATTTTGCAGTATGTTCAATTTAACTTTTCATTTGTGACAATGGGGAATTTTAATTTCAAATTTATTTTATATAAACGGGCATTCATTGTTCATTTAAGACCTTTTGAAAAGAGAAAACAAGTCTGAATAATTTTTTACTTGCTATCAGCCATTTTATTCCTTTTGCAATATGAATAAATTCATTCAATGTTTATAATAAAAATGATCAATCTTAACTATGAACTTTTGATGATATTTATCTGTTTGATTTATTGAAACTTGAATTATGTAAACATTGAAACATTGCTTTTTAATCTTTTATGAAACAGAAGATGGATGATGTGAAAATGTCAAATATTCATCTACCTTCGTTTGATTTTTAATCTACTGAAAATATTTTTTATCCTTGAAACATTTTATCAAAAGAAAGTTCAATAATCTCTTGTGAAGTATCTTCAAATGAATGCTTCAGAAACCAATTCGTTAATTCCAACCACATTGCTGTTTTTTACTATGGTAACAAAAATGTTTTTTAATATTAAACAAATATTAATGTTGTGTTTAGATCGACAAGATTAAAAATATTAAAATCATGGTAAAAGAAAATTTAATTTTAACTCAAAGTCAGTTGAACAAAATCTTAAAATGGATTCCTAATACAGAACAAGAAAAACATGATGAAAGAATCTTGAAATATCTTCAAGAAGCTTCAAAAGCTATGAAAGAAAAATGGCCCGAAAATAGTCAAATTTTAAGAGTTGAGAAAGTGAAATCTTTGTTATCTCCTGAACAGCAACGTTATGAAGATATTAAGAATGCAGATCAAAAGAAGAGAAAAGAAATGATTGAAGAAGCTGAAAGATTTGTCAATGAAAAACGTATAAAAGAATATCCGATTGAATTAAAAAGCGCAGCTATTTTGAGTGAGAATTTGCATGGAAATAAAATTCAATTAGAATTTCAAGCTTCAATTAGAGCAGATGAAAAAAAGAAAACTTTACAACAGAATCAAATCGATATGTTGCAGAGTGTTTCATGGCTTGAAGATGGATTTCAACATCGAACAAATGCTTTTAGGATAGCTAAACAACATAAAAAAGAACTTCTCGATTCCATTGTCGATCGAAAACGTCAGAGGGATGATGAGAAATCAAAACGCATTGCTGAAGAAAAAATAATTATTGAAATGCACAACAGAAATATTGAAGAAGAGAAAATAAAATGTAGAAAAGCCAAAGAAGAACAAAATGAATACATGAGAAAACACGAAATCGAGACTGTTTTGATGGCGAAGCAGAAAAGAGACCGCATGAAGAGAGAAAATGAGGTGATTGATGTATTGGCGAAAGTTCATAATGAAGGCAAAGGCAACGTGAAAGATTTGATTAAATTACAAGAAAATCGGGCACAACTTGAGCGAATTAAGCTTATTGAGAAACTTCAGCAGATGGCAAAGTTACGGGTTGACGAAGAAATACTAAAATTAAAGAACGAACAAAAGTTAATTGAAAATGCTCGGATTGAGAAAGAGAAAATGCTTGATTGTGCTCAGGAAAAAGCTAAAAATAAGAAAAACTTCTTGAAAAATGATCGCATGGAAGACTACGCACAGAGTATTAAAGCGGCTGAGTTCAAGAGATCCTTGAAAAAAGAAGAAGATAAAGAATATTTTAAAATTCGTATCAGCAATGATTTTATTTCTCGTGAATATGCAAAAGCAAAGAAAGAACAAAAATATAAGAAAATCATGGAAAATACTAATTTCCTTAAGAAACAAGCTAATGAGATTTATAAACTTGAACAAGAGAACCGCAAAGCTGATATGAGAGAATTTAATCAAAGAATTGATGATGAGTCAGCTTATCTAAATGCAAAATTCTTTGAAAATGCAAAAGATTTAATTGATGATGCTGCTGGAAAAAATAGACCCACAAAACCAATTCTTCAAGTAGTGCAGTCTTACAAAAATTGTCATTTTATTGACATAAATAAGCGAACGAGACCTCATGAAATTTCTAATGTTCCTATTGAAATGGAATTGCATAAAAGTGAAGGTGATTGGGGGAAAACTAAGCGGAGATTGAAATATGAAAAGGAAGAGAAACTCATGAAGAATGTCTACAGGTCATCAAAATTCTTAAATTATAACTAAAATTTAAAATTCTACCTGTCTAATTATTTTTATTCTTTGTTTAACTATTCAAATATACTTCAAAGTAAATAAATTAATTTATTCCATTATCAAATATATAATAGAATCATCTAATGTGTGAAGAATTAAAGCTAAAATAATAAGAGTATACATTTAAAATGAATTAAATTCTTTCATTCAATATAAAAGTAGAAAAATATTTGCGTGCATTCATCCACGTATTATAAAAAAAATCATTTAAAAGTATTATGAGCCTACATAAAAGCAAAAAAAAAGTACAGTCACCACAAAACAAACGATGAAATTTTTCCCTCTCATCATTCAATACTATAGAAGCAACTTATTTATCATATATAAATGTAGATAATTTAACGCTAAGAATATGTTTTCATACAAATGAAGTGCAGCATTTTATACTTTTACTCAATAAAAATGTTCTGCCAAAAATAAAAATGCAAAAATAAATAAAAGCAAGTCATTAGCATGAAATAAATTTTCTATATTATTGAAGCATTTTATTTAGGATTTCGTATGTGTGCGTTTATTTAATGAAACACGTAACAGCAGAAAAAGTACAGTCGGTTCAAAAGTCGGAGCTTTCAACGGGAATTTTTGTTGTTTTCCATGTCATATGATATTGCATACAGGTTTGAATAATTTTAACATATCTTTTATTACTTTTACTAACATGAGTATAAACACCTAGGTTTTTAATTGTATTATTGGAAGAAAAATGTTTCCGTCAAGCCTTAAAGATTAAGTTTTCAACCAACATAGCAATCGTGAAATCAAAATAAATTGAAAGAGTTTGACGAAAATGTTATTTATATCTTTTGAATGTGTGAGTGAAAGCTTCAATTCAAAATGTTATATCTAATTTCTGATTTTTTAATGATCAATCCAGCATTTTCACAACAATCAATTTTTTTCTCTTTATATAAGCTTATGAAATCGTTTTTCTATTAATCTTTTATGTTTATATACAACAGAATATTATTTATAACTATGATATTACATGATATCAATGTCAGTAATTAGGATAGGTATAGGAGAACTCAATGACGCAAATAGGTTTGACAGTTTTTCAGAGAGAATCGCTTTGAATTCATCAATTGTATTGCGCTACTTTCAAAATATAACAATAAAGAAAGAACATTTTGAAATAAAATGATGGATGGTTAATGGTTTTATTTCGATAAATCTATTTCTAAATTTGAAAATTTTGAAAAAAAATTTAAAAGCTCTGAAATTTTAGGGAGAGGCAATTTTCGCTCTCTGAGCATAAAGAATTTCGAGGGTGTTGGTAAAGTTTCTCTCATCAATACAAGTCGAGGTTTGTAATTCAGGATGATGAAAGATCCTCGAAATAACTAACGTTTGGTATCTTCAAAACATAAAATTTTAAATAAATATCTTTTATGGAAAAATATACATTATGCCTTTAAATTAGAAATTACGTCTATAATAGAACTCTCTTATGATATTTTTGAATAGAAATTTGTTCCGTTCAGATTAATGCTACTCCGACCGAATACGTTCAGATTAAATTCTAACTTCGACTACTATGCTCCTCTTGTAATTCGCAAATAAGAAAACTGTAAACAAAAAATTCTCAAACAAAATTCTTCAGTTCCTATCCAAACTTTTATTTATTAAACTTTTCTAAAACAAAATACTTGATTAGTATATCCACTATAATGGTAAAAATGCCGAACAATGAAGCAGAAAGTGAGGATTCAGGTCCAGATGTCAATTCAAGTGAATCTGATTCCGAAATGAGTGGCGACTTTAGCGAGTCGTCTGAAATGACAGAAAACGAACTAAGAATAGGAAGAAAGATTGCAGATTACCCAGAAATATTAAGTAAGTATAATATATTTGATTTCTCTTAACAGAAATCCTTACAGAATTTTTAAAATTATTTTCTTTTGTAGATGAGCTTGAAAAACAATTCTTCATTTTAAGAGAGGAGTTGTACAAAGAACGTATTAAGTATGACAATAATTTCAAATATAATTCCTTGATAATTTAACATACGGAACTTGTACAATTTTAGACAAGTGGATCACCAACTTCATGAGATTGAAAATGGAATGTCTAAAGAGTATCTTGGTCCACTTCAAGCTTTGGCAGACAGAATGAATGCTCGCAAAGAAGTTGCTGAAATCTTAAAGAAATATCGACTGGAAAATATACGCAACAAATTTGAATCTGAGGAGCAAGCTTCACGGCAGAATTATGAGAGTGAAAAGCAGATTGCAGTCGACAAGCTTTTCGAAGAGCTTAATGAAAAGATAAGAAGACTTGAAGAAGATAGCCATAATGTCGACATATCTTGGGCCGACTGGGGATCTAATGTTCGTTCAAGCAAAGTCCGTGGCCCAGGAAGAAAGAAACCCGTAACTGTAACAGGTCCATACATAGTTTACATGCTTCGAGAGGAGGAAATAATGGAAGATTGGACTCTTATTCGAAAAGCTGTTAAAGGAAGTCGTATGCACCAACAACGTGTTCATTCAATCATTTAGTTCGTGCAATTCCTCAGTATATTTCGTAAACTTTGTAATTATCTGTTAATAAAGATTTTTTAGATGGACTAAGAAAAGTTTGTTTTAATCTAAACTGGCTTCATTTTATTGTTTTAATTGAAAAGTTTACAATCCACGATCAGCTAAATATTTTTGAATGAGTGTAACATAATCTCCTTTGAAAACTATCTGTCGAGACATTTCATTAATTCTCGAAAAAATACGTTTTTGAACGCGTTTCGATATAACTTTGTTCAATTCCTGCTCAAGTTGCCAAATGTCTCCTTCAATGTTCTTTATCAATGTGGTTCGTCTCTGTCCTCGAAAAGTTATATGAAGATATACTGGCAACATATAATTTTTGGTTCGCTCGATGAAATATGGAAGATCTTTATACAGCTCAGGATTTGGCGCAGTCCAACCCGATGGATATTCAGATTTAACAGTAGGTTTTGGTATTACTTGATAGCCTAAAAGACGTTCCACATATTTCCATTCTGGAGGGTTTTTTGTCACAACCACATCAGGATGATTATCATAATCTTTAAACTCCTCCGAAGCGTTGAAACTTGAAGCTCTCACAGGAATAAATGAGATGGATTGCTGTAAGTAGGTAAACAAAATTTTTAATTCAAATTTATCTAATTTATTTTGTATGTTTTTTACTTACATTCAATTGTCTATGTTGCAGTAAAGGCAAACGAAATTTAAGAAAGTTTCTCAGAGCCATTTGTTAATTCTTTACCATGAAAATCTTCCAAAGAATGTAAACTTTTCCAAATCTCGTGTATAAAATGAAAGGAAATGTAAGAAAAAAAAGTGAAATAAGAAAGAGAATGTTGAGAGAGAAAAACTAAAAGCTTTTCTAAAAAATCGAGAGAGCCTGTTGATTATTTTGAAATAAAAATTGAAGTCTACAAATGTCTGTTTTGAATATAAAATCTTGTTCATTTGATTTAAAAATGTATAATGTACCAAATTACAAAAGAAAATTTGGGATAAATATTAGGAAAAGTTGAAAAATTTGACGATGAAATTTATATGAGGTTAAAATTCCTCTCCCGAATATTTCGTGTAAAAACACAAAGTGTGATAGGGTTAGTGAGTAACATTTCAAATGTTTTTTACTTTTCATGAAATCTCTCGACTCTTTAGTCGTCTTACAACTATCATTGTGTGGTTACATGTAGAACAACATCGAGGAATATAATTTTTTGAGTTCAAGAAAAAATAAAATCAACTTATAAACTACGAAGTTTTACTTTAGTTTTTCACTTTCTTTAAGTTTAAACTTTCATTTGATATATAATTTACTTTAAAAAACATAGTTTTTGAATTATTTTGGTGTAAATAAAAGCAAAGAAGTGGCATTATACTGAGTAGATTTGAGTTAATTTTTGAGCCTAAGTTGACATTTTTCGTCCCTCAATTCTCAAAGTGGTGACGGAATTGCTTTATTTTGCTGCAGAGAGGGTCAAAAATAAACAAAAAGGAAATGGAGCGCTTTTTTGCTGATCAAATGATCCTGTAGGTGGCGTTTACCGTGAGTATATATTTGGAAAATTAAAATTTTTCTTCTTTTCTGCAAACATCTTCAGTGCAAAAGTGATTTTCTCGCGATTTTAAGCTCACACTCACACTAGTGTAGTGAAAAATGTTAATTTTGCGGATCGTGTCGATAAAAGTTGACTAGTAATCTTCGAAGGGAAATGTTAATGAGTTGCAAAGCTTTCCACACACTAATTAAGTTAGATTTTTGATATTACGCTCACTTTGCAAGCTCAATAACGTAATTTAATTAGAAACTTTAAGCTCTACCCTCGCAAGGAAGCTTCGTTTAAATTCAATACTGATTTTAATTCTGTTTATCCTGAAATAAAGTTACTAGATTGACTAGCAGCAGGTAAGTGTCATTTATCTTCATACAAATATTTTATCAACATTTCAAAGAAAACGTAAGAAATTCGCCATCTTCTTTCGCATGTACTATGTATTTTGTTGTTGTGTTTTGTTTAGCAAACACCGTTTCATATATTGCTCTGTTAAGGTGGAAACTCGAGCGAGACTATTTTCTTGAGACATTAAAATCACTTCATTACCAAAGATCCTTAATATCGAATCAGTGAAAAATCATTTAAACTTAATGTCGATTTGATTATGTTGTTAGAAAATATCTTGAAGGATCTGAAGATAAATTTCGCTTTCAAGTCCAGCATTTGAATTTTCCTATATTCTGTTATCAGTGCAAATTTCTCTTCTAACATTTCTGACTCTGTAACATTCGCCGTATTTTCTCCACTCATTTTTCGTGTGCTTCTCATTCAAGTTTTTTCCATGAGATTTTCCATGCTTTTTTTTCTTGTTACACAGATTTTATGTTGTGGCAGGATCGGCTTTCCAGTGTAGTGTAAAAGTTGTCTTGCGTTTTATTTCACATGCTCTTCTCGATACCAACACAAATGTAGCAACGAGGTGTCTGTTGATTTTCACGTAATATCAACTGCTCTCGAAGGAAGAATTTTCTTTCTTACTTTCCGATTATTTATTTTTTGTGTGAATGGAAAAGTGGCATCGGGGGAAATTGAAAAACGAAAACTTTACACTGCTACAACGTAGAAAAATTATTTCAATACTTCTCTCAAGTATAAAGGAATAATTATGAAAAATTCCTTTTTAATTTTTAATCAGAATCAGAGACAAAAAAAATTTATCAATGAATATTAAAGTTAAAGTATGAAAAGAAAAATAATAAATTTAAAAATAACACTACGATTATGGAGCAAAATTATTTCCTTACATAAAGTCTAAAAAGACAAAGAAAAGCATCAATAAGCATCTCCGAAGGAATCGAACGGATAGGCAGAAAAAGAAAGAAGAGAAAAGAACACAACATCTGCACTACAACGACAATTTTGGGTAGGCATTATCATCATACAGATATATGTTTTATGCTTCGTATTTTCGTTCTCTTCTTCGTCGGTTTTCCACACTTTGAGAGAAGTCTCGGGACTGTTGATGGTGTTTCACTAACACATCCTTGTTCTGCGTCTCGCTGACTAGTTCTCCCGGCATCAATTTTAACATGATTCCAAATGTCTTCTCAAAGAATATCTTTTTCCATGTGGAAAGTGCGTGTGCTGTGAACTTCCATTTTGAATATCATTTAGTTTAATTCTGTAGACTATTTTTCTTCTTTAATCCTAAGTAAATTATCTTGGTTTAAATGTGGAAAGTTTTCTTCTTCGTTTGCTTTTATTATTATCATCGCTTTGCTTTCTGTTTTATTTCTGTTTTCCCTTCTTTCCGGTTGCTTTGCTAATAATTTTAGAACAAAACAATATGAAAGTTGTGTTGATGATCGTTTCAGTATTTTTCCCGCTCATATAATATTTATGCAGAAATATTTATTTCATTTTTCGTTGTTGGGGGGGCTTTATGCTATCAGAAGCTCATACAGACTCATCGGGTAGTTTAAATATCAATGCGATACATTTAAAGAAGTGCAAAAAATAATGTTGAATGAGATTAAAAGAGTGTGATGGTGTTTGTGAGTTTTACACAACAAGTACCTTTCATATCTACTCTTACACAGAGGGTTGGGGTTGAAATGTCTTCCTCTACTAGTTGATGTTGTTTTCGATTGTAAGTTCCCTAAAGTCTATTTATGTTTCTCAACATTTTCCCTAAACATGCGTCATTTTTGTTTTGGGGTTTCGCTCTTTTTTTACATTTTATGCTTCGACTTTCAATGACGATGTTGAAAAGTTTTCCCTTCTTTGTAATGAAAAATCTTTTAATAGATGATGCAGAGAAAATTCTTCTGTGCGTGTATTGTGAACTTTTTCTCTCCCTATCTGTATGAAATATTTTAGGCATTTTGCACAAAAAGTACAGTTTTGACTGTCTATTGTTTCGTTTTTACACTCGTGAGATGTTACAGCGCTTTATGATTTTAAAAACCCTTTGAGAAACTTTTCCATTAAATAGAAATAATTGAATATAAATTCCCATATAGAACATAAGTTTTAATTGATATGGAACTTTAAAAAAATGATTATAAATGATAATTGCAAGCAATTACCTTAGTTATATTTTTTTAATCAGTTTCTATCGATTTTGGGTTTAAAAACTTTGAAATAAAACTCTTTATTTACTAAAATATGGAATTTAAAGTGCTGGTTTGTTTGTAAGGATTTAATTGCGTTTCCTTGGACGAATAGAGTAACGAGAAATGTTATCGCAATTATAAATACTACTTGGTATGTATGGATATATAAGTAAATGTAAACAACAATAAATTTCTTAAAACTTACATTTCCAAACAGCAAAAGCACAAATTTCAATGATCTTCTCACAAAAAAGAACGGTTTATGGTGTTAAATAAGTTTCTCACGTGAACTGTATTTTGTGCACATTAAGTCATGCAGTTGAATGAAACAACGTGAATGTTTATTTTGAAATTCGTTTGAATAACTTATTATAAAATTGAAAGTTCTTCAGTGACGAAGGATAAAAATTTGATTTTATTAATCACGAAAACATTGAAAGTTTGATGATAAAAAAATATCAAAAACACTGCAATATGAAAGCTTTATGAAGATATCGACTTATGAAACCTTTGCAAAGCATTGGTGGTGACATACTTTCAGAGAAAAAGTTCTGAAAACAAATCGATTAGTATGCTGCTGTTCATTATATGTTTTGCCTTTATTCATGTACATATATTTGAAATATGTCTGAACAAGTTATGATGATTTGCTTGTTATCCTTATTGATGTGCTCTCAGAACTTGCTTAAATTTCTATCTTTCAGTTCAGCAAATAATAGAAAAGAGTTAAAATACCTTTACATTTTCTAAATATGTTTTAGCGATTAAAACAAATATATTCGATATAAAAGTTTATCGATTGCGATTAGATAACATTCACATTTGACGAAAATTCTTAAAGCTTGTTTCAGAAAACAAAACTTCAAGCACGTCATAATCATAAGCGAGACTTAAACCTGTTTGTAAATAAACTCGTAAAAGCTAAGAAATCGCAAAATTTCCTTGCTGACTTTTCATAAAGTTCAAATCGAATGTTAGCAATTAGATAATGAAGTAAAGTTATCAAAAGCAAATAAATCATTAAAACAGGAAAATGGGTTAAGCAAAGCTTTCAACTTTATTTCTCTTGCATTACTTTACATTCAACTTGTAGGGGTGAAATCATTTTATTTTCTATAAAACGGCCACAAAACCATATTTATAGTAGATTTTCTTAATTTTTATTTCATGAGCAATTATAGTTGTACAAAAATTTAAATAAACTTTTTTTTGTATAAAAAATTATAATTTTGTACATAATGATTCGACTTAGGACGGCTGTGGTGGTGAGAAAATAAATTGAAACTTTTATTTTATGTGTCTAAATATAATTTGCTTTTGTCCCAATTTTCAAGCACCTTTGAAAGCTTTACGAAAAAACAAACAATATTTGAGGACATTTATAAACGCTTTTGTGGTTGAAATCTAAAGAATAATTCAAAACTAATGACGCTGTATTTACTACTAATCATGATAGCCGAAGTGAAAAGCAGCGCACGAAACCCACACGAAGAGTGAAGCGCGTTTTGTTATAAAGCACAGATACATGTAATAATAGCTTGAGATATTTTTCTCTCCATCATGAAAAATGTTTATCGAACTCACTAAGTATTTGCACAATAATACTTATTTTTGATTAAAAGTTTTATAACAAAATTTTCAATTTAATTCTCATTTTTAATTCGTGAGAAAAACATTGAAATATTCTACTTATAATCAGTCCTATGGATGGATATTATGATAGTCGCTCGTCTGAATGGAACGGAAAATTCAGACGTAAAAGAAAAGTTTAAAATAGCAAGAGAGAAAGACAAGTAGAGAGGAAGAGAGAAAGAGAGATAAACCATCGAAGCTAATTTTGTGTATTCTTGTAGTGAAATTTTTACATTTTTTTCTGTGCTTCGTTTCACTAGAGTCGTATGTACATATTTGAGGCCTTACAAACACATTTAAAAGTAAAACACAATATGGAGGCTTTGGTTGGAAGCGGACAAAGCTAAAAATGTTATATTTCTCGTTTTCTTTGTCACTATTCGTTTACTTCACACACAATGACTTTGCCTGTTTTGTAATCTTTGATCGTCTCCTCGAAATCGGCTTCCTTAAGTTTACAAGTTGCACTTACTACTTACATTGAGATGCGCTCACGCAAACACATGCATTACTATGGTAGTGATCTTAAATTCGCTCCATAAAACTTGCAAAGCATGAAACGTCGTTTTGTTTTTTTCTCTGACGTTCGCTTTTCGTGTTATCGTTGGGCTTAAGTTTCGCCGTATAAAGCATAAAAAGAATGCTTCAACCTAGAACCGATCGTTGGCTTTTTTCTTTCCTTTCTCTCGCTCTTCTTTTTCTCTCTTAACATGACTGACTATGTCATGCAAAACATGATTCTATTCTTTCTGATGAGAAGAGTGTGGTTGAGGAAAGCGAAATGGGAAAAACATTCTTTCATCTAGTGGTGAGCGGCATATTGAATTGTTCATGAGCTCTTTAAATACTCATAGATGGAAAGAAAAATGTAGAAACGAACGGAATCATAAAACTATTCATAACTGTAATGTGCTTTTTATCTGCTCTTCATTCACTCCGGCAACCATTTTGTGAGCGAACGAGTGGTGCGAAGCCGCAAAATATTTTTTCTTTTTTTATTTTCTAGTAGATAGTTTAGTTTACTTTTTTTTTATTATCGAGTAGAATAAACTTGAAAGGAGTAAGAAAAAAAAATGTGATGAAGGAATGGGTAAATAAGCAGAAATTACTCTTAAACTATTCGAAACATTGACAAATAGAATATGAAGCGACTTCTTGCACTCTCTCACGTATAAAGTCGATGCTTTATTTTCCATGGTGTTTGTTTTCACTCATTTATTCAGATTATTCCGAGTTGTTTGTTCTGAATTTTTCTTTTCTCTCTGTTGTGCTCGTTTTCGAAAGTTTTTCCTACATTTTATTCTGCTGTTGTGATGGATATTTGAAGTTATATCAGAATCAGATAGGAAACGAATATTTTATTTTGTTTTTGAATGTTTTAACGCACACTTTAGTGAAATAATTTTAAGCTTGCATCAAAGCTTTAAGTTGTTTCATTGAAGAAGAAAGAAAAAAGTTACCGAAATAAAGAAAGAAGACGAACCGATCCGCATACCAACCATTTTTTTCTTCGTTTTACGTCGGCTTAAAAAAGAAAGTTTATGAAAACGAAGTGTTAACTTTAATATTTTTAAGTGCCGGGTAGACACTCAAGTATGTTGAAAGTTTAAGAACATCAGTAAATCATTTTATATGCAACTTACATTTCACATAAATCAGCACTAAAAATGTTTTATTTCTCTCACTGAAGAAAGCTCGAATGAAATTCACACGCATAAGAAACATTTCAAAACAATTTTCTTTTTTCTTTCTTCATTACAGATCAGCTGAAAGTTAAAAATAAATATTTTTGAGATAAAAAAGAATGGCATCAACAAGAGACCGACGTTTAAAAACAGATTCACCAACTCCAACTATCCAATCAAACGAAACAGCAACAACGCCTTCATCTAAGACAAGTTCTGCTATCAAATTAAAGAGAATGTCTCGTAATCGTTCAGGAATATTGAGCTTGAAGTCGGAAAATGAAGATGGCAATGATTCAGTAGGATTGAGTGAAGAAAGTCAGAATAATTCGGCATCAAACGATAATTCAAATGCACCGAAAACTCCAAATACAAGAAACACAAAACGACATCCAAATAAAAATGAAAAGGATGAAGAAGCGAATGGTGATGCGAAGGAAGCAGAACTGGAATCATCAGCTAAAGGCACTGCTAATGTCGATACACCAAGATCTAAAAGACTCACAAAAACACAAATATTAAAGAAAAAAGGAGCTGAATTAGCATTGGCAAGACGTCAGGCTTTGATGAAGCGTAAAACACTTCCTTTGCCAATTAAATCATCATTGCGTAGCATCCCTCGTCGTTTAAGTTCGAAAGTAAATGAAAGGCAAGAAGTTCAAGCATCGGTTAAGAAAACAAAACCTGTACGAAAGACAACAGCAATTGAAAAGAAGGAAAATGATGTGCAAGAAGATCAATCTGAGAAGGAAGGTGATCCAGAAGAAGAAAAGCAAGAAGAAGTTGAGAGTTCTGAGAAGCAAGCTGAAGAAACAAATGACGCATCTGAAGCTGTCGAAGTTGTCGTGAAACAAGAAAAAATTGATAAATCAGCAATTTCAATTGATCTTCAGAATGTCCGACGAAGTACTCGTCAAAGAAAAAGTACAATTAAGGATCGTGACAGTCCTTTGACTGCCCGAAGATCTCAAGTTCGTGAAAAATCTGAATCTAAACGCGACTCAATATCACCAGCGTTATCAAACAGCAGCATCAAAGTTGAGAAAGAAAATTCGAAAGGAATTTCCATCACGGTTGAGCCGTCTGAAGCCACTGAGAAGGATCCATCATTAAGCCCTGAAATGGTCAGTGAAGAAATGGACTCGGAAAGCGTCCAACATTTATATGACAAACCTGATTTCCTTGAGAACAATTTGGGCATTGAAAAGGATCCAAAACTTGGTGAAATTGTAAAAGTTCAAGAGAAAACAAAAGTCATTGATTCGACGACGATCAAAGATGATGAAAAGTTCACTGAAATAGATGCTGAGGAAAAAGATGAAGAGTCAGAGATGGTGGTCAATGGTGGTGAGAAAACTGATGAAAAAGACACAACTGATGATGAAACAAAAGCTGAAATTAAAATGGAAGAAGATGGCAATGAGAATTCATCAGCAGCAGCAGAAGAGGCAACTGAAGACATTAAAGAAGAAGAGCTTGGAGAAGAAAATAAAGAAAACAACATGGAAAGCTCAGCGAAGTCTGTTGACAGTGGATCGCCACGCTCTGAAGATCGTTTGAAAGTATTTAACGAAGAGAACGTTCCGAAACTTGAAAATGTCGACACTGAACTTTTGAAGCAGAAAGAATCTCATTTCTTATCGTTGGGATTGTTAACGCATAAAGCTGCAGATGAAGCTAAAGTTGCTAAACAAAAGCATAAGGAAGAGCTCGCCAAGGCAGCACAAGCAGCACAAACTGAAAGAACAAAAGCAAAGAAAAACAATAACAACAATAACAATGACCAACAGTATACCGGCACATTGAAAACAATCATAAAGCTTAATCGAAATGATAAGGAGAAGCGCAAGACAAGAATGCCGTTGAAGATGACATTTCAGAAAAAGAATCGCGATCGAGATTCAAATGGTTCGTCAAACTCGTCTGATTCATTTTACACGATTCAGGAGGTAAAAGTTTTCTAAAGGAATTAATCCAACGAGAAGTTATTAATTTGAAATTTTCTTTTTTATTTCACAGAAGGATGCCAGCTTGTCATCAGACAGTCACGGTGCGATAAGTCGTAAAAGTCATAACCGCTCTTATAACCATGGTGTGTGTTCTATAAAACAAACTTCTTTCTTAACATTCATTAATAGCAGTTTTCCCGATCATTCACTTTTCATGATTTTGTCAAATATTTTTAAGTTGTTTTTGCATCTCATTTGATTTAAATTTATAATTTGACAATTTCGTAATTTTATATTTTGGTGGAGTGTTTTATGATGCATAAATTAATTTACTTTGGTGGAAGATTTTTCAATTTTAAATTTAGTAGATTTGAAGCATTTTTAACAGTTTTAATTAATATTAATCAAAAAACTAATTTTGACATAGAAAGTTTTCGTTTGGCATTAAAATCGAAAAGGAAAATGAGAAAATTCTTCATGAATTTTATTGTTTTTTATTGAAATTAATGATTTTAATTAAAGTAATTAAAGTAATAGTTGATAAAGAATTTTATGTGAACAAAATCCTTGAAACGACAACAATATTTTCTTAAATCATCATCACGATTCATGAGTCTCATTTGACATTATCACAAACAATCATCTCAAGGATTATTTTCATAACATTTCTTTAAATTGATTTTCTTTCTGTTTGAAGTGAGAAATGTTTGACTTTTGCTTTTTTGGATAAATTTCTGTAGACCAAGTAGCTCCAAGTAATGATCAAAACAAAAATCATGAACCAGTTGTAAACAAAGAACTTGAACAATCCTTAGTAATCCCGGAAAAGGCGTCATCGTTTAAAGTGCATCCAGAACGTTTGTGCAAAGATCAATGCTTCTATTGCGGAGGTAAATTTGGCTTGTATGATACGCCATGTCACATCGCTCAAATAAAATCGGTCGATCGACAAAAGAAGATTCTTGAAAGTGAGTTAAACAATTGAAGTGAATGCTTTAACGAAAGATTTTAGAAATTTCGTGTTTTGCAGGTGAAGAAAAGTTGACCAAAGATAGCTGCTTATGTGACGCATGTTTTCGTCATGTAGATCGTCGTGCCAATTGTCCATCCTACAAGAAACGAGTTTCAGCTCCTTCACAAATGCAAGGTGCATCTAATAGCTCTCAACAACAGAACAACTTTGATCGTACTTTCGGCATTTGTAATGTTATCGATTGTCATGAAAATGCTGTTCACAACATACGAAAGAAATGGTTCTTAAAAATGAAGAAAACTATTTCGAAAATCTTTCATGTCGACATGGATCTCCAGCCAACAAATGCAAATGTTTCAATATGTGAAGAACATTTTTCTGCTCTCAGTCATATCATGGTTTGTGCCATGTGCAAGCGAAAATTGCCAAGAAATCACATTTTTTATATCAATCAGGTAAGTTTTTGATGTCTAATAATTCCTAAAAATAATTTTAATCAACTTTCTTCATCTTAATTAGGACATTACACGTCTTGAACACTTAATAGCTGAACAAGGAATGCGCATAAAGCTTGCCAATTCAACACTCGTTGTATGTAAACTCTGCTCGTATTTCAACAATTTATTGTTCAAACCACCAGAGCCAAAAACACAGAAAGCTGATTTTGTTAAGAATTACACGAAAAAGTGAGTTAAGATAATTAAATTTCCACACATTTCATTAATATTAATAATTATTCTCATAGATTGTTGAAGGAAAATAGTCTTGAAGCGGAATATGCACGACAAGTGATACAAGTTGATGACGATGACGTTCAAGAAGTTCCGAATCGTAATGACAACTTAACACTAACAATTAAGAATGGAAAAATTCAACCAAAACGCCACAACGAGAGATTAAGCAAAGAAGTAACAATAACGTCAATGAAGGGCTCAATCTTGTTAGATAATGACGTGATGGTTGGATATGACGTTCCATTTCCATTGGAATGTGAATCTCCGCCAGCACATGCGATAAGAAATCCAAACTACAAAGGCTCTTCATCACAATCACTGCCAAAGTCAAATAAAGTTCAAGTCGATCAAAATCGAAAACGTCGTGATATCAATGACAACAATGAAATGGCACGAGCATTGAAATCAAATCCAAATATCTCAATGCGTGAACTCTTTCCTGGTGAAGATGAGATGGGATTGAATGTTAATCTACCGCTTAATACGAGCAACTCTCAACGCACTGCCGATGGTTGGTTCAAGACTCAAATGACAGTTCAATACGATGAAGTTACAAAAGCATTGTGGGAGAATCTTCAACGGCCTTATGGCAATCAATCGAGTTTCTTACGTCACTTAGTACTTCTTGAAAAGTATTATCGTAATGGTGATCTTGTGTTGTCGCAATCGGCATCAAATTCAGCAGTAACTTACTCAGAATCAGTGAGAAATCGTTTACGTTCTTACGACAATATCCCATCGTCATCACCTGTTCACAGTAATTTCTCTAACGAGATAACAATCATTCCAGCTTCAAAAGTTAAATCAAAGACACAAGAACAAGTCACAATAACACCTCAACCTGGTGGATCACTTTTGAAGCGAAAAGCTTCGCAATCAGACATGTCGAATAGTTCAAAACAAAAGTTGTTGAAGTCTGATGATGGAACACCAAAGAAAAGTTCACCACCCGAACTTATTTCGTTCACACAAAAGTCTGCAACAAAAAGTAAGGATGGAAAGTCAGTGAGTGCCAAAGAAGCATCAGAATCGCCGCCAACTTTTATATCGTCTTCAGTCTCGATAACGCCCACAACAAATTCATCATCATCGTCATCAACAACGTCGACATCTCAAAGTGGTGGAGCGAATAATGGAAATGTCATTGTTCTGCCTGAAACACTCACACCGCAAGAGAGAAAACAATGCTCAAAATCATGGCGGCCAACATTAATACCAATCACGAGTGGGTCAAGTGCGATGCTAAATGCTGGCGGACCTTTGTATCAAACAGCTGACGGTCGAAAATTGCCAGCTCTCGTTCAAGTTATGTCAGGTGGCAAACCTTATCATATTTCAATAAATGATTACAATCGAATGTGCATCATTCGTCGTGAGAAGATTCAACATCAATTGAATCAAAAGTCAAAGCAACAAAACTCAACATCAAGTGGATCGCCAAATGGTGGTGGAAATACGTTCACAAATAAAAGTTTATCAATCATTCCTATGCCCAAAGATAAAGAAACATTTAAGGCACCTGCACCAACGACAAGTCCTAATAATGCACGCAACAAAATGGTTAACATTCCAAATGAAATTCTTGAACAAAATTCGTTAATTCCATTAAATTCAACGAATGAATCAAATGGAAAACGTCAACAGAATGGAACTGGAAGTTTGCCACCATTAACATCTGTGAAGAATTTAAATAACTCAAACTTAATGGCGATGAATCAAGCGATTCTTGCACCTTCAGCATTATCAGACTTATCAAAGACAGTGAATTCATTGCAACCGGCAGCTCAACTTGCTGCATGGAAGGCACTTTGGAATGATAGTGATATGAATACTGACAACATTGCAACTCTTGCTACGTTTGCGAACTTAGCTAACTTGGGATCATTTGGAAATGGATCGTTCATGGATTCAGATTTACTCTCTAAAATACCGAAATCATTAACCGTCATTCCTCAAGCAAAGAACGATCGACGATCTAGTGATGAGCAAGGAAAACATAACAGTGCCTCCACATAAATATTTTCAGATTATCCGTGAAATTAATGAGATTTGATAGTTGATGAAAGATCCCTGAAAATAAGACAGAAAAATGTATACTGAAGATAGAAATTTAAATATTTAAAAATACTGAGATCAACTTAAACAAAAAGAGATATCAAGTAACGTGAAAAGTGACCGTCACAATCAATTGTGACTTTGATGAATTGTAAAGTTCTATTGATAAATTCTATTTTTATACGATGAGTGGATTTGAATGTTAATTTTACGATGAATTACATTATTTTTACATATAAACAAAGATATCATAAATAGGATTATCATTATTATAATTATAATTATAATTTCGGATAGAAATGCAGAGCAATGGACTGATTCAATGGAAAAGCTAAAAACTGAAAATGCAAGATGGTCAAGAGAAAGAAAGCAATAAAAAAAAGAATAAAAATAAAGATTATTAATTAAGAGAAAACATTTTCTTAAATATTTTAAATCAAAGAATTGAGTTATGTTTGGGAAAAGCTCACTTTGGTGATTTATTTATTCATTTCTTCTCTTTTTTGTCATAATAAAATGCAAACAGGGAGAAGTTGGAAAAGCTTTGAAAAGAGAGATAAAAATAGTTTTTCAATTAGAATTTAAATATTATTCCTAAGTAGATTGTCGACATGATAAGCTACACAATCCTTAAGTAATAATGACAGAAATTGATGTCTTAAGTTATTGTAAATAATTAAAAATTGGATAGAAGTTTCACATGGGCAATATTCAGGGATGTTAATTAACAGAATTAACTCGGTCAATTTTTATCGATATTTTGATTGATTAAATGTTCCCCTGTAGATGAAAATGTATGAAATATTATGCAGTGGCTTCATAACACATTGGAAGTGAAGAAAAGTCGACTGCAGAATTCAAATTTTTGTCCAGGAAAGTCAAATAACTTTTACGAATGGCTCTAATTTATGCACATAAAAATTTCTTGATGATTATTATTTGTTTTGCTATTTTTCTATACGTAAACATGAAAATTAAAATTGAAAAGGAAAAAATATGGAATCGAATGGACTGATTAGCATGTGAGATGACAAAATATTTGAGGAAGCCTTCCAAAACTGAATAATTGTTTTTGGAAACAAATAAAGATAGAATATGAAATGATATAAGAATTCAGTAACTTGATTTATGTTCAAACAAAACGTAAAATAGAAACTTGTCGACAAATTTATCAATCACATAGAAATTACGTGTAGGCCGTGCCTTTAGATCCACAAAAAGTAAAATGAATTTTTTTTGAAAGAAATCAAAAGATTTTCGTCTGATAAAACAAAATGAAAACAAATATTTTCATTCACTCTTTCTTAACTGCAGAATGAATACCCACTTAAATAAAATAATAAATATTTATCTAATTAAACACTCTGAAATATAGCAACACTAATATTTATGCAAACTGAATTTGTTCGATAAGGAAGCCTAAACATGTATTTAGGATCGCATTATAAGAGAAAATATCATAATTTGTATCTATTAAGAGATGTGTATCTAAATACTTATTACCTTATATCATTGACAAAATGATTATGAGTTTGATTCAGACATGAAAATAAATTTTTAACAATCAATTGTTCGTGTGCTTACTTTTTATTGATTTTATGTTACTTTAACACCTGTGCAGTGCATTTTTGAACACAAAAAGAACATTTTTAATTTATTAATATTGTTTTTCAGTGTTATCTCTATTATCATTGGGTGGGCAACATTTTAACAATGAATATGAGAAGGAAATTTGAGATTCATCTTCACACAAATAGATTGCAACAATTAAAGCTTTCAATGTTTAATTAATTATTTTAATTTAACGAGAATTGAGTTCAAATGATGAACTTTGAAATACTCCTACTACATAAGTGCATATTCAGCACACCCTCTCAAACAATTAACAATAATCTACATACATTTAGAACCTTGTGATTGTTTGAAAGCTTTTGATATTGCATCTTATCTTTAATATTAATATTTTTAATTAGATACTTTAAGAATATTTTTTATATCTTCACAAACATCTAATGATTGCTCATATGTAACTCGAGCTTCATTGTAAATCGCTTATTTGCAATCAGGTGATTATAAAGCAATATATTTTAAGCATTAATGTTATAAAATGTTTAATTGAACTTTCTCTGTGGCATGAAATGCGGGCAACACAATTCACTTATTCTTTTGTGCTTTGATTTTTTTGAGAATAACTTCAATCAGGAAAACAGCTAAGCTTATAAACATTAAAAAGCCAAGGATTTCAAAAGCCCCTGACAATTGATCAAAATTAATCGGACGATGTCCATTAGTAGCTTTATGCTTCAAAGCATCCGTGTCTGTATATTGCTTCACCCATTTGTTGAAGAATCCGCCATTAATTATGCCTTTCAGTATCAGATTTATTTGATCCGAGAAACATGATTCCTTGTGCATATAAATTGCGATATTTTGTGTCATAATTGGATCTTTTGTGCTGTAAAAATATTTTCTCGGTGAAGCTTCAATATTTCTAAAAGCTAAATGAGCTTCAGAAGACAATAAAGCTCCCTTGAAACTAGGATCTGTTGATTCATTATACAAATCTCTTATACCATTTGGATCAGTGGTTTTTGTGCGTCCTTTAAGGATGTCAAGTTCTAATACATTATGTGCCGTTGGGTACATGTAAAACAGAAAATCCTTTTTAACAAGCTCTTCTGTTGAAGAAATCAAAGGTTTTCTCAATGTCATTCGCATAAATTGGAATAATCCGCCTCTATAAACATTTTGAATGATGAAGCAATAAAACGTGAACAGAATAAAAAGCGTGCGTGCAAAATTTCTCACTGGCACTTTGTGCAACGATCCTCCTAAAGTTATGTTGACGACATTTAATGTCACATTTTTAATATTTCTTCCAAACACGAAATTTTTAATGTTTTGATGGCAACATTCCAAAACCTTGATGACTATAAAAGCTACGATAAGAACTATTAGAAAACAGATCCATACCGTTGATTCAAAAGGCATTAAAAGCTTTTCTATCGACGAATATTCTTCTCCAGGAGGAATTGCCCAAATCAAATTTGAAGTGTAGTAAGTATCACTCGATTTCATGTTTTTGTCTCGACCTTCACTTGTAATGAAGTACCCCACTGAAAGATTTGCTTTCAAATTTTTTACCATTTCAATTGGACCTTTGAATTTAAAAAGTTATTGTTAAAAATATCATAAGAAACACAAATTTAAAATACTTTCCAGTTGTTACGTCTCCGTTTCCGTAAATTTCTCCCCACAATTCTTCGGAATAAATCCATTTGATATTGAAGTTCATTTTTAATGCAAGAACACTCATTAAAATTACTTCAATTCCATTAGGAGAATCGTTTTCCTCCTTGTCAATTTTAATGAAAGGCGGAATATCAAATGTTACAACACTCAAAGTGCAGTTGAACAAATCCTTCATTTTGTTGGGAAACAACTCATTTTTCTCCATCCATTTACCGTCACGATAATTATCTAATTGAACTGGTAATGTTGATCCGCAATCTAATGACGTAAAGGGATAATAAGTGTAAATGAAATCGTCGTCATTAGATGTAAGGGGAAGAAGATTGACATTCACAATATGCAGAGACCATAAAGTTGCAAACATGTCCGACATATATTCGCAAAGTCTGCTAGGCATGATGATTAAGTAATATCCTTGAAAATTGAAATAGTTTGGATTGATTGTGCTTAGAAAACTGTTGAATGATTCTATTGATTCACACAAAACCACATTATGAGACTGTTTAGTCATGTTGGGATGAATCTTTGTATAATGTTCCAATGTAAGGGTTGCACTTTGCTCAAGTTCCATCATGATCGTGTCAATTCCTTCAAATGTTGAAATATTTGCATCAGAAAATGTGTAAACGACGTTTATAGTTTCCGAAATATTTATAAAGTGATCAAGAATGATTTGAGTAATAGTATGAGATTTTCTTCCATTGTCCAGTGGCAATTCAAAGTCGGAAAGTTTACCACATGCAGAATGCAACAGAAAAATAATTAAAGTTTTCTTCCACATTTTAATATTTGACTTCTTCAACAGGATTTCAAATTTAAACTGAAACTATGGAAAAAATAATTTGCATTTTGTTATTAGTTAAGCAGACGTGATAAATTAGATATCTAATTTTATGTTTGACATTTAATGATCGAAAACCATTTAACAAAAAAGCACGAAAGTTATTTAAACATGCAATTTTTTATGCATCAGACACAAAATATCTATTTACCCAGAAATTATTTCTATCAAAGCCACGAGTCCCAAGCACATTTTGTTCAAGAACATTTTTGAAATTCCTAATTTTTCTTCATTTTCCTTAATATTATTTCAATCAAGAAAACAGCTGAACTTATGAACAACAAAGCGCCAAGCAACTGAAAAGCCCCTAAAAGTTGATCAACATTTATCGGACGATGTCCTTCGGGAGAAGAAGCTTTGTGCATCAAAGCATCCGTGTCTGTATATTGCTTCACCCATTTGTTGAACAATCCGCCATTAATTATGCCTTTCAGTATCAGATTTATTTGATCCGAGAAACATGATTCCTTGTGCATATAAATTGCGATATTTTGTGTCATAATTGGATCTTTCGTGCTGTAGAAGTATTTATTATCAGGAGAAGCTTCAATATTTTTATTTGCCAAATGAGCTTCAGAAGTCAACATAGCTCCCTTGAAACTAGGATCTGTTGATTTATCAAGTAATCGATCTAAACCCTTAGGATCAGTGATTCTGGTCCGTCCTTTAAGGATGTCAAGTTTTAATACATTATATGCCGTTGGATACATGTAGAACAGAAAATCCTTATTAACAAGCTCTTCTGTTGAAGAAATCAAAGGTTTTCTCAATGTCATTCGCATAAATTGGAATAATCCGCCTCTATAAACATTTTGAATGATGAAGCAATAAAACGTGAACAGAATGAAAAGCGTGCGTGCAAAATTTCTCACTGGCACTTTGTGCAACGATCCTCCTAAAGTTATATTGACGACATTTAATGTCACATTTTTAATATTTCTTCCAAACACGAAATTTTTAATGTTTTGATGGCAACATTCCAAAACCTTGATAACTATAAAAGCTACGATAAGAACTATTAGAAAACAGATCCATACCGTTGATTCAAAAGGCATTAAAAGCTTTTCTATCGACGAATATTCTTCTCCAGGAGGAATTGCCCAAATCAAATTTGAAGTGTAGTAAGTATCACTCGATTTCATGTGTTCATCTCGACCTTCACTTGTAATAAAGTACCCCACCGTAAGATTTGCTTTCAAGTCTTTTATCATTTTAATTGGACCTTTAAATTTGAATTATCGTTGTGAATAATAATTCAAGAAATAAAAATTTAATATACTTTCCAGTTGGTTCTTCATGTTCAGGTGCTTTTCCCCACAATTCTTCGGAATAAATCCATTTGATATTGAAGTTCATTTTTAATGCAAGAACATTCATTAACATTACTTCAATTCCAGAAGGAGAATCTTCTTTCTCCTTGTCAATTTTAATGAAAGGCGGAATATCAAATGTTACAACACTCAAAGTGCAGTTGAACAAATCCTTCATTTTGTTGGGAAACAACTCATTTTTCTCCATCCATTTACCGTCACGATAATAATCTAATTGAACTGGTAATGTTGATCCGCAATCTAATGACGTAAAGGGATAATAAGTGTAAATGAAATCGTCGTCATCACGCGTAAGCGGAAGAAGATTGACATTCACAATATGCAGAGACCATAAAGTTGCAAACATGTCCGACATATATTCGTAAAGTCTGCCAGGAATGACGATCAAATAATATCCTTGGAAATTGAAATATTTTGGATTGATTGTGCTTAGAAAACTGTTGAATGATTCTATTGATTCACACAAAACCACATTATGAGACTGTTTAGTCATGTTGGGATGGATCTTTGTATAATGTTCCAATGTAAGGGTTGCACTTTGCTCAAGTTCCATCATGATCGTGTCAATTCCTTCAAATGTTGAAATATTTGCATCAGAAAATGTGTAAACGACGTTTATAGTTTCCGAAATATTTATAAAGTGATCAAGAATGATTTGAGTAATAGTATGAGATTTTCTTCCATTGTCTAGTGGCAATTCAAAGTCGGAAAGTTTACCACATGCAGAATGCAACAGTAAAAGAATAAAAATTTTCTTCAACATTATAATATTTGACTTCACCAATAGTATTTAAAAATTAAACTGAAGTGGTGAGAAATATTTCGATGCTATTTTTATGCTTTCACAATTTTTTAATTAATCAAGAAAATAAATGACACATTAAAATTTAATGTTGATCATTTTATCATAAACAATTTTTTATTGCAATTAGAAAGCACAAACGTGACATGCTAATGTTTAATGTATGCTAGATATGCTCCTGGCAAAAACACTTCCAGAGTCCTGCAGGGGTGAAAAGTTTCTGCATTCTCAGATTATTTTTCGGCATATACCGACATAACTTCGCATACATGCGGAATGTCCCATATGCATGGTGAAAAATATCTACTTCAAAATGAAAATTTCAAAATCCATTAAAATAAATTAGTTTCAGAAGAGTTTCATAAATAATAATTACACCTATAAATTACAATTTGGTTTGTAATCGCTTCGAAATTTTTGAAATGCTCATTTCAGCAATAAAAATTATGAAACTCATCAAAAATCCCACAAAAAGAATCTCATAAGTTGCAAGCAATTTTTCGTTTGTTAGTTGTGTGGGTAAAGTTGAGACCTTTTCTGTTAAACATTTCTTGTCGATAAACTGCGATGCCCATACGTCTATTAAACCATTTGAAGCAAACTTCAAGAGATGTTGGTTAATTTCCTCTGTAAAGCAACTTTGGCGATGAAGATAAATGCAAAGATTAAAAACGTAGAATATCTGTTTGGAATGATGATAATATTTTTCAGGAAAAGATTTCATATTTAAGTAAGATAGATGCTCTTCTGAACTAAGCAAAGCTCCCTTAAATTCTGGCTGCAGCAGATGGACATGAATTTCACTCAGCATTGTCCGTGGAATGAAAATTGACCTTAAAATCAGAAAATGCAATTAAAGCTTAATCTTAATAATAGTTTCTACCTATTCAGTATCTTTGGTATTTCATGAACAAGATCGTGTGATGAATCGACAACATAAAATGAAAAGTTTTGTTTAATCATTGCTTTCACGCCACTAACATCTTTGTCTCGTGCGTCAGATCGGATAAATTTGAAAAGCGCTCCTATAATTGTTCACACAAAGTTAATTATTAATATACATGCAAACAAATAATATCACTACCCGTATAAGTGCTTTTGATTATTAAACAGTAAACCATGAAACATCCAAGTAAAGTTCTTGCAAAATTTCGTTTAGGTAGTTTATAAAGCGGCCCACCAAAAAATACGGTAATCATGTTCAAACTAGGACTTGTAATTCCTTTTCCGAAAACGAAGTCTTGAACTCTTTTTGGATAACATTTCACGACAATTATTGATATAAAGCTTATTAATAGCACCAACATCACACACAACCATAAACTTCTTTGAAACGGTTTTATAAGTTTCTCAAAGGATTGGAATAGCCTTCCAGGTGGGACGATCCAAATGAGTTTGCTGGTATAATAGACGTGACTTGATGACATATGCTTATTTTCACTTGATGTGCATGTTGTATAGCCAATCGTTAAATTGACATCATTGTTTATTATCAGTTTGGCTGCACCTTCAATTTGATAGAATCAGAAGTTATAAATGTTTTCTAACAATCACTTTGAATTTTATTTTTCTAACCATAAGCTGTTCCATTTTTAAAAACACCTCCTTGCGTATCAACTTGCACAATATTAATGTTGAAATTCATTTGATTAGAAAGTTCCTTCAAAAGTTTAGCATCAATTCCATCTATTGAAAGCTTTCCATCAGTGTCGTCTTTTAAAATCATAAAAGGTGGAGATGAAGCTACTGCGACTGTCAACGTACAATTGTGTAAATTGTACAATTTTTTAGGAAAGAAGTCAGAATAATTTTGCAACCAATTTCCGTCGCGATAATGATTCAATTTCATGGGATGAACTTTACCACAGAAAAATTGTGAGAAAGGAAAATATGTAAATACAATCGCTTCATTCTCAGATTCGTCAGGCATCCATATGACATTCACATTCGTTATAAATTCCTTCCAAAGATAATTAAAAATTTTCTTCGCCACTTGATATTGTTCGTCTGCGTAGTTAGTGATAACGATTAGATAAAATCCTTGATAATCAAATTTGTCAGGTGTTATGAAACGAAATATATTTTCAAATGAATTATAAGAATCAATAAAGAAAATATTGTTGACACGTTTAACAAGTTTGCAATTCGATATTTCTGAGTTTTTCAACTTCCAACTATTTTCAATTTGCACAACAACTTTTTCACGAGTTTGATATAATATTTCGTTTATTATGTCGATATTATTTATGGAACTTGTTTCGTTTTGTTTTAAAGATGCATAGAAAAAATTTAAAGTGTTTGTTCGATCCATGTAAAATTTTTCTATGATATCAACTGTTGCTTGAATAATTCCATTATTATATTTAGGAATATGAAAATGGCTTTGCCCATTTGATAATCTCATTACACAGAAACTTAAGAAACAGCAAAGATATTTCATGCTTCCTTCCGTTCAGCTAACATCAAACGTTCTTGGAACACAACTAATGACGAAATGATAAACGGAAATAGTCGATTGAAACTGAAATTATTTAGACTGCTATAAATCATGCGATCCGAAGTAAGTCCATGCTTTATGATTTTAAAACCTTCCTAGGTAGATATTTCAGTCGAAATTACTCTTATTGGTGACATAGTTAATATTTGTAATCTTGTTAATCCAGACATTGAATATGAACTGACACACGATTTATGGGAATGCAATGAAAAAGTCACTCGCAACCTAAATAATGCTAACAATTGTTCATTATTTAGTCAAACTACTACAAGGAAGTTTTCAAATAAAGTCGATAAACTCTTTTTTGGTCCTTATTAATGATATCAACACCCATAAATAAATCATTTTAAAACAACAAACAACGTGCATGACAAGTGCAATCTTTTATAAACGTGCAAGTGATGTTTATTTATAATGTCACTAATTAACATGAATTTAATTTATAGTTTATAAATAGGAAATTTCTGCCTGTATGTCTGGAAAACTATCATTTAATTATTTGTCAAGTAATGCTTTTTAATTATCAACAAACACTTCTATGGGGATATCATATCATATTAAAACATTACATCTTAATTACAATAGTGTATACATTGCAATGTATTGATACAAGCACATATTAAAAATTTTAATGTCGTATTTTTATCAACACGCTTGAAGTTATTTGAGTTCATACGTGTTGAAGTTATTAAATTCGAAAGAATAGGAATTTAAAATTATTTGAAAGCTTTTTATATTAACGATGTAACGGAAGAATTAAGGAATTGCGTATCTAGATATGTTTAATACAAAACCTAAATATAATTCTTACTTTTTAATAATACATGCAATGACAATATGAACATCCAGATGCAGTTAAAACAAGTTTTGTTTTGAAAAATTAAAGGGAAATTTAACGTATAATTCAAAAATGAAAAGCTTTGGTGCAGCGGCAAGACCGGCTCAATCTACGAGAGTGTTTTTGAACCGTTTTTGTGTTGCACTATTGAAATCATTTATGAACATAGCAAAAATATCTCCCGAATTATTGTTTTATATTTATTTATAAACTGCTTAAGTGTTCTAGCTGATAAATAACTACATAAAGGTAATTTTCAACGCAATACTTCTTTGTTTTTAATTGTAAAGGTAAAGAAATATTAAATCGCGATTTGTATCGGAGTAAAAAATTAAGAAGAAGTTGAAATTGATTAAAGGAGGAAAAAAATTGAAAAATTGCTTAATATAAGAATTGAAGCTGCCATTGGATATTAAAAATAATTATTTCTACTATCTGAATGTTCTTAAAAGTTTTTTGCAGTGTAATTAATTGTTAAAATCATATTTAAGCATCGCAAAGAATTCAGATCCGATTTATTATTTTTGCTTTAAGAACTTTGCACCTCCATTGTTTTAATTGAAAATTTAATTTCATTACCTGGCTTTAAATTGTGAAGTGATTATCATCATATTAACTACATTACATTAGTGCTTTATATTTCATTCTTCAAGTGTAATTTTCTAACCTAAAAACTGAAAATAAATTCTTCATTAAAACTTTTCTTATAAAGTTTTTAATGCATTTAGAAAATTCTAAGGAATCTTGCATGTTGGATTATATCGTATTTTTTATTATGATGATAAGAATAAATTACATAACTCTCTGGATTAAATATTTATGTATCATAACATTTTCTTTTCATCAAAATTAAAAAGAAATAGTTTAATCAATACGTAAACAATCAATATTTATTCTATTTTTAGTGTTGCAATTTGGAACAGAAAATGAATACGCTTGGAAAGGTTGCAAATGCTGAAATAAGGAGACCTAACGATCGAGTAATCATTCTTGATGCTGGTGCTCAATATGGCAAAGTAATTAAATTTGAGAATCGGGTGAAAATAGAAGGAAACTAAAATTAATTTTTAATTTTCAAGGTAATTGACAGAAAAATCCGTGAACTTCAAGTTGAATCGGAAATTTTGCCATTAGCCACAACAGCACAATACATAAAAGATCAGGGATTCAAAGCTATTGTTATCTCAGGTGGACCGAACTCTGTGTATGATATCGATGCACCGAAGTATGATCCTGACATCTTTAAAATCGGTCTTCCGATCCTCGGTATCTGTTATGGTCTTCAAATGATCAACAAAGAATTCGGTGGTTCAGTACATAAGAAAAACCTACGTGAAGATGGTCAAATTAATATTCAAGTTGATCCATCATGTCCTTTGTTTTCGTAAGTTTTCTTGTCATATTTTTCTGTTTTTGTTTAAAGAATCATAAAGGAGGACAAAGAAGAGGGTCATGACTGAAGTTCATGATGATTCCCGATACAATTCTCCAATATTAAAAGTGTAACGAACAACTATTGTGAAAATTCATTGAAGATTCTAAAACAAAAGCTACACGTTACACGATACTAATTTTAAATTATCCATTAACAGAAGCCTTCAAAGTACACAATCAGTTCTTCTCACACATGGTGATTCCATCGAACGAATTTGTGACAAATTCAAGGTTTGTGCGACGAGCTCTTCTAACATTATCGCTGGAATTTACAACGAACAAGGGCGTATTTATGGTGTTCAGTTCCATCCTGAAGTTGATCTCACTCTTCAAGGTAAAAAAATTCTCGCAAATTTCCTTTTCGATATTGCAAAACTCACAGCAAACTTCACAATGGGTGGAAGGAAAGAAGAATGTATTCGATATATTCGCGAGAAAGTGGGAAATAATAAAGTTTTGGTAAGAGAAAGAAGACAAATAATTATCAAAATTTATTTATTTCTTTATTTTTGTACAAACAGCTTCTGGTCAGCGGAGGTGTTGACTCAACAGTGTGTGCTGCTCTCCTACGTGTTGCTTTACAACCAAGTCAAGTGATGGCTGTTCACATTGATAATGGATTCATGAGAAAGAATGAATCTGATAATGTTGAGCGATCGTTACGTGAAATAGGAGTGAATTTGGTAGTTAAACGAGCATTTCATCAATTCATTAAAGGAACAACGACAGTAAAAATGCCAGGATCACTTTATACAACTGAGACGCCATTGCTTAGCATGACAGTAAATCCTGAAGATAAACGAAAAATAATTGGCGATGTGTTCATTAAAGTGTCGAATGAAGTTCTTCGCGAAATGAATTTGAATCCTGACGACGTTTTCTTAGCTCAAGGAACACTTAGACCAGATTTAATTGAATCAGCTTCAGCTATGGTAAGCTCAAAAGCCGACACGATCAAGACACATCATAATGATACAGAATTAGTAAGAAAGCTTAGAGACGAGAATCGAGTAATAGAACCATTACGTGATTTCCACAAAGACGAAGTACGACAACTTGGATATGATCTTGGATTACCAACGCATCTTATTGAACGACATCCGTTTCCGGGGCCTGGTCTTGCAATTCGTATTGTCTGTGCAGATGATGCTTATATTGAGAAGGATTTTAGTGAGACTCAAGTTGTCGTCAAGCTTATTGTTGATTACGCTGAGAAAGTGAAGAAGAATCACGCACTCCTTAATCGAGTATCAGGTGTAACAACAGCCGACGAGCAGCTTGAATTATGTCGAATTTCAAGTAACATCGTACTCTCAGCAACAGTTTTACCAATAAGAAGTGTCGGTGTACAAGGCGACCAACGAAGTTACAATTATGTTGTTGGTCTTTCTAGTGAAACGCAACCAAACTGGCAAGATATGATATTTCTTGCACAACTTATTCCTCGTATATTACACAATGTTAATCGAGTTTGCTTTATTTTTGGATCGCCTGTTATTTATCAAATCACTGATGTGACGCACACATTTTTAAGTAAATACACGTTGGGACAAGTTCGACAAGCAAATCACATTGTGAACACGGTAAGTGAATGATTTTTAACTGTTATCAAACATTCGATTTAATTCTTTTGTTTATTCTTAGATTCTTGACGAGTATAATTTAACAAAAAGCATTTCACAAATGCCTGTCGTTCTAATACCGTTGCACTTTGATCGTGATCCTGTTGATCGTAAACCATCAGCACAAAGATCGATTGTTCTTCGTCCCTTCCTTACGAATGACTTCATGACCGGCATGCCTGTTATTCCTGGAAGTGATAAGCTCCCGATACATGTAAGAAAATAAGGAAATTTAAATTGAATCTTAATTAATTTTATGATTTTCATCTTCTTAAAGGTAATCGAGAGAATGGTAACAGAGATTCTTAACAGCGTTCCAGGAATTTCTAGAGTTCTTTATGATCTTACCAGTAAGCCACCAGGTACCACAGAATGGGAGTGAAGTTGAGAGAGATTGATAGAAAATTATAACAGCGATCAAGTTGGAATTGAAATGCAAATGTCGACAGATTCTTTGAATGTTAAAGAATCGAATATGTTAAACTGAAGTGCTAAGGTTTCAGGATTGCATAACTAGGATCATAACGATTATAAAATTAAAACAAAAAGATGTTAATATAATTTAAATCCCTGATTGTCTTTACTGCAAATGATTTTTTTGTCATTAAAAAGGAAATAAAATTTTATCAATTAAAAATCTATTCTGACGTTTTGTTTATGAATTGAATGACTTGGGAGTGGACGAAGTTGGTAAATATTCCAATAAGAAAGAAAAAAAATGTTTCTTAACCGTAATCTGATGTAAAAAATATGTTGACATGTCTTATGTCTTACACATTTTATTAAATATTCATCATTTTTCAGAGAAATGTTCTTTTTACTTTTATTTCAATTTATTCTTGAATTAGAAAAGCTTTCATTTTGATTCAAATATTTATGCTCAAAGGAAATGTCAAGCGAAGAAGAAAATCAGGAATTTCCATTCTTGGGTGTTGCTTATCAGTTTATTGAATCTGAAAATATTGAGAGTATTTATGATGCATTGGGTAAGTAGATCAATTTGATTAAATAATTCTTCATTATACTACAGTCAACGTGTTTAAGGATTTTCTGGACGTTTCGACCATAGTTACATGAATTATGATGAATGCACGGTCGTACTGAGTCGAGGAAGTGACGCTTGCTGGTCTGCCGAGCAATATTACACTTTTGGAAGTATCTGGTTACTCAAAAGAAGAAAAAAATTCAGACCCGGAGAAGTGTTTCGAGAATTTGTTCCAAAAAATGGAAAATCTGCTGGTTTCATTGAATTCGATGGAAATCGAATTCTACATCTTGTACAAGGAGAAAAAACCATTGAAACGATGCGAGTTTTTGATGACAATGAAATGATCACGACAATTAAAGTAGATAATATGGTGGCGAAAAAATATTACAAAAGGGCAGAAGTAACAACGAAAAGAAATATTTTTAAAGCATGTAAGTGCGTAATTTTGCTTTGCTCCTTCGGATTGATATGTTCTGTTTTTCTAGTTATCTTGCTTCATAGATTTATTATAACTTAAATTAATGATTGTGTTATTGACTTGTGTTCAAACATTATTGTGAGAATCAAAATAATAAAAAAAGAATCAATTAAAAATAAGCTTTTGAATAGAACAAAAATCGTGAAAGCTTTTCTTTGAAATTTTAACGGTTGCGAAGTTTTTGAATTGGTCAAGCTGTGCGAAAGGGAACATTTTTCAAAGTTTTGTACCCACGATTTGCGTAAACAAAGACCTGAGTTTTTGTTTATGATGTCTCGAGATAATTGCCTCGTACCCCGACGGTTCGCGCGGATTTGACCTTCCATACAAAACGTACAGTTTTTGTTTATGATGTCTCGGGATAATTGCCTCATACCCCGACGGTTCGCGCGGATTTGACCTTCCATACAAAACGTACATGAAAAATGTGTCCGTGTAAACATTTTGTCCGTGTAAACATTTCGATGACAGCGCCACCACTGAAACTATTTGTCACCGGGGCTACTGAAATCAGGTGGAGAGTCTTTAAATAAGCGTCTACGCTAGAATTTAAAATTATTTTCCAAAAGGTATCGAAAAAAGATATTTCTTGATGTCATTTTATGTAAACATATTAAGGAGTAGCTTCTGTACAAGACTTCTTTGTCAGAATACGCGATCATTCAACACCTTTCATCAAAGAAGTACAAATGTGATAACAAAAAGAAATTCTTTAAATTTAGTTTTAAAACGATTGAATTCAACCAATTCACTACCGAAAAAACCTCCTGCTGAAGAGATAAATGTTCAAAAAGTCAAGCTAAAAGCATCCGATCTTAGAAGACTTTTATCATTAGCTAAATCAGAGAAATGGAAAATCATCGGTATGCAGTTTAATTATTTAAATTTCATTGCAAGAAAACTTCTCAAATTTATTTTTTTCACTTTAGCTGCGATCGGTTGTTTAGTGATTTCTTCATCTATAACCATGGCAGTTCCATTTGGTTTAGGAAAGATTCTTGATATCATATACTCAAGTGAATCCGCAAATGACAGTGGCATTGCTAAAAATAAATTAAATCAGTAAATTTATATTTAACTCTCTTGTTTACTTTTCATTTATTTACCTTCTTTATACTTTCAGATTTTGCCTATTTTTAAGCGTTATTTTTATCATCGGTGGTGTAACCAATTTTGGACGTGTTTACTTATTTAATAATGCATGTAAGTGGATCATAAATTCTCAACACAAAGATTTCTGGTTAAATGTTTTGTTTCGTCAGCTTTAAGAATAACAACGAGACTGCGACAAAATCTTTATGACCGAATGATGAAACAAGATTGCACCTGGTTTGACACAAAAGGAACTGGAGAACTTGTTAATCGATTGTCAACTGATACGTACATGGTTGGTAACTCATTAAGTCAGAATTTATCTGATGGTCTTCGATCAACAGCGATGGTCATTGCTGGAACAGGAATGATGATTTATACATCTCCAAATCTTGCACTTGTGGGGATGTGTGTTGTTCCTTGTGTCGCTGGTGGAGCAGTGATTTATGGTCGATTCCTTCGCAATATTACTCGAGAGTATATGGACAAATTGGCAGAAGTTATAAAAATAAGCGAAGAACGAATTGGTAATATTAGAACTGTAAAGATTTTCAGTCGGGAAAACTTTGAAAATAAACTTTTTACAAATGAATTAATGAACATGCTCGCAATTGGATATCGTGAAACAAAAGCACGAGCGATATTTTATGGAATGACAGGATTATCGGGAAATGCAATCATAATGTCGGTTCTTTATTATGGTGGAACACTTGTGAACGAAGGGCAAATGACAATTGGAGCATTGACAAGCTTTATATTATATGCTGGCTACACTGCCATCTCTTTAGGAGGCTTAAGTAATTTCTATACGGAACTGAATAAAGGCGTCGGTTCAGCTACGAGAATTTGGGAGATTCTCGATCGAACTCCAATTATTCCAACTCATGGTGGGCTTATTCCAGTTGAAAAACCACGAGGTGAAATTATATTTGATAACATTTCATTTAATTATCCGACACGAGCTGATGCTGATGTACTGAGAAATATGAATATGAAAATTGAGGCTGGAACAATAACTGCCGTTGTAGGACGATCAGGGTCAGGAAAATCTTCAATTGCTTCACTTTTAATTCGACTTTACGATCCACAAAGCGGAAAAATTTATCTCGATGGAAGAAATCTTAAAGAACTTGATCCATCATGGTTGAGACGGAACATTGGAACTGTTAATCAAGAACCTGTTTTATTTAGTGGAACTATAAGGTTTTTAGATTTTTTGAACATTAATTCACAGTTCTTTTAATTATTAATTATTTAGGGAAAATATTCTTTATGGACTTGAAGAAAATCAAACAATATCAGAGGAAGATTTTCAACAAGTCATTGAAGAAGCTCACGTCTCTGATTTTGTGCAAATACTTCCGGATGGGTTAAATACTGTTGTTGGACAACGTGGCATGATGTTGTCCGGTGGTCAAAAACAACGTGTGGCAATTGCACGAGCATTAATTAAGGTGAGTCATGCATTGCTTCATTTATCTTTTCATGATAAATTAAACTCAAATAACGTTCATCAGAATCCGTCAATCTTAATCCTCGATGAAGCAACATCAGCACTTGACACGGTTTCCGAACAATTAATTCAAAAAGCACTCGAAAATTTAACAAAAGGGAGAACTGTTCTAACAATAGCACATCGTTTAAGTACTATTAGGAATGCAACAAGTATTGCCGTACTTCAAGATGGTAAAATAATTGAACAAGGAAACTACAATCACCTTATGACGACTACAAATGGAGTTTTTAGAGAACTCGTTGAACGACAGACATTCGCATCAAGTAAAAGTTGATTTGCTGCAATAAGCTTTAGCATAAAACATAATAAATGTAATGACAGGGGTTTGAATAAATATTCAGAAATTAATGTTAAAAATTGTTCACATTCATAGTAAAACTAATTTTGTTTTATTTATTAAAATAGTTTTCATCTACAAAAAATTCGGTTAAAACTTTTTAAACAAAATTCATTGCTGTTAATTTAAATTAAAATTAATAATAATAATCGTCAGAAGAACATTTCTAGTTATAAGTTTAAATGTTTATGTCAATTAATGCAAAATCTTCCGATCATAAATTAAAGTTGCATTGAGTTTTTATTTAAAAATTATATCGAGAATTCTGATTTTTCATGAACTTCAATTTGCATTTTAAATATCGAATTTCTTTGATTGTTATCAGAACATTTTCTTTAATTAAATTTCCATAACTTCAGATCGAAAATTCATTTCTCTGAACTTCTGTATCAAAATCAAAATTAATATTTAATGATATTCCCTCAATCAAGTAAAAGTTTTCACTATTTAGAAAATGTGCATTCAAATACTGATTTCTAATCACAATTCCCTCAAATCTTGTGAATTAGAAAATTACTTCCAATCTTAATCAAACTCTTCTTATTTCGGATAGCAGAAAACTTAATTAAAATTCTTACAGTTTGTAAATATTGTACTGTTAGTAATAAAAACAAATTAAACTTAAACACTTTTACGACGTACAATTCTGACCACAATATCAATCATTAAAAATTGTCTTATCTTTATGTTTTATGACTTGTTAAATTATAAATGTTCTTCACCAGGTATCTAATAAGTTTTGATCTTGATTGTTTTCTCATTATCACTTAAGTTTGTATAAAATTAAAAGTTAAAAATATTTTCGAAGAAAATTTCATCATTTGTGGTTGAAATTATGTTGATGACTTGTAACGATCTTTCAGTTCTCTTCTCAAAATTTTTCCAGTTGCATTTTTCGGAATGACATCAACGAACTCAACTCCACCTTCTAAACGTTTGTACTCAGCAACTTTCTTAGACACAAATTTCTTAACATCTTTCTCGGTAAGTTTTTTATTCTTTGCGACGACATATGCTCGTGGAAGTTCACCAGCAGTGGGGTGTGGAATTCCAATAACAGCAGCATCAGCTATGTCAGGATGATTTCTCAGAATTTCTTCCAATTCAGCTGGTGGGACTTGGAAACCTTTGACTTTGATCAACTCCTTTAAACGGTCAGTGATGTAAAACTCGAAGTTCTCATCATAATGTCCAATATCTCCAGTTCTCAGCCAACCATCAGCCGTGATTGTCTCATTTGTGGCTTTTTCATTGTTGTGATATCCTTTCATCACTTGAGGCCCACGCACTAACAATTCTCCACTAACATTCGGTCCAACACCTCGAAACTCTGTGTCACCAACAAGAACAATTTTTGCTTCACCATCAGGTGTTGGAAATCCGACACTTGCATGGTTATTCGATCCCAGAACTGACATCAAAGCGACGGGTGCAGCTTCTGTCAAACCATATCCTTGGAAAAATTTCGCATTTGGCGCTTTGAGATTGAATCTGTCGGCGTCAAGTGAACCGATTGGCGCTGCACCAGACATGACGTATTTTATTGACTTTGTGTGTTTTTCTTGCAATTTATCGCAATTGCTCATAAAGATAACTGTGAAGTTTAAAAACATTCAATTAATTACATTCATGTGATGAAAACAAGTCGTAAATCTTACTGATTGGTGGAACAAGATAAAGCACGGAACTATCGTGCTTTTCCAAAACATTCAAAAACGTATCGGGTGTAAATCTTGGCAGAGTTACAAGTTTACATCCATGGGCAAGCTTCGACAAAAGTGTGCAAGTTAATCCGTAAATATGGAAAAACGGTAAAACGCAAGGTAGAACATCTTGATGTGTGCCAATTGCTGGATAAGTAAGGCAACCTTTCCCAGTGTCTGAATTTATTTGCATACTGTTTGAAACGATGTTCTTATGTGAAAGCTTAACGCCTTTCGAAAGTCCAGTTGTGCCACTAATTAAAATTTAAATTATTTATTTTATTATTCAATTATTATTGATGGGGACGTTTGGAATGTTTTGTCACTTCAATTTGTATTTACCTTGAATATGGCAACATTGCAACGTCATCAGCATCAATATCAAATGTTTTCAAACTTCCCAGGTCGATTCCTAAGTAAAAAGAAAAAAACAAATCCAAATAAAGTTTCGTAATTTTGCCGAGTTTAATGACCTCTGAATTATTAATTTACCTTCCGTACTGATAAGGTCGTTGAAGTTTACGCCATCAACGGGTAACGCTTCACTTTCTGTTTCTTTGCAGTAAACAACTCTGATTGGTTTTTTAGTCATTGCAACAGCCTGACGTAGAACATTCGACATGCTTGCAAGTCCAAAGATGACCTTTGCACCGCTATCATTCAATTGTCTTGAAATTTCATCTGGAAAATATTTGAAGTTCATATATAAGTGAAGTCATCAAATAGATAAATGAAGACGATCCCATTTATCAGATAAAAACGTAAACTTTTACAAAACATTGATTAGATAATCAAAATTGTTGATCACATTCGTATATGTCATTGAGCTACACTTCAATTAGATCGTTAATTGTACTTCTTTATCTTATCAGTTCAACAATAGACAGAAAAGTCTGTCGTAAAATTATAAGGAAAACGCCACGCCGCTTTAGAATCACTTAAGAAATACTTACGCTATCAGTGATAATGAGTGCAAATCATACTCGTATTAAAAATAATGGATCATTGAGCTATTGGACTTTGTGAGTAAAGTCACTTGATCCATTTTTGATAATACTTAATGTTCGTTTTCTTAATCTTACCTGCGGTATAAATTGGATTAACAGTTGTGACAATGAAACCCGCCTCCAATCCCGCCAAAGCAACAATTGGGAATTCAATTGAATTTGGGAGGCATACAGCAATTGTGTCATTATGATTCAAATGAAAAACTGATTGTAATCTGATAGCCAATGCTCGACATCGATCGCGAAGTTGTCCATACGTTATCGCTCGTTCGGTTACGCCATCCACCTATAGTTACGCATAAATTAACGGTAAATGCCAAGATAGCTTTGATGAGCTTGCGAAAAATTGACGAGTTTCGTCTGTGACTTACCACTGCTGTTTTGCTTGTCCATTTGTTAAAATCATTCCACACATATTGATCAATACTGATATCGGGATAGTTGATGGAAGGAAGCGGCGAATAAACGAAAATATCATTCTCACTATCAGCTAAATTTGGCTTGTAGAAAGTTCTCTGTGATGTCAAAATAGTTCTTGCAAATATCTTTTGATCACTTTGACACTTGTCAAGCAATTCCTTGCGGAGAATATTTTTTAAAGCGCGTCTGAACATCTTCCTTCGTCAACACTCGAAACCTGAATAAAAAAGAAATAACAAAATAAGTGGGAAAAATATTAGTGAATGGAGCGAATATAAAACGAACGAACATATACTGCGGATTATCGTTGCGTTGGGGGTACGGTACGAAGTCCAAGATGACGGTTTGGTTTCTTCTTAAACTTTTTTTTACATTTTTTTATTTGTTTTAAAAGTGGCTCTGTGTTTGCCTTAAAGTCGTTTTAAAGAAATCACCGGAATTTCACCATCACATTTAACGAGGTTTTGTCGGAGAATTTTATGATGACAATCAATGGGATGAATCGTTAATGAAGTAACATATATTTGTTTTAATGCTAACAACATATATCCGTAAGGTGCTTTTAAAATCTGCTTGTTCATCTCATATCGGCAAGTCAGTTTACATTTATAAATCCACATCATGTGTGAAAGATACGAAGTCGTAAAATTATTCAAAAATTTATGGTATCTGGCAAAAAAAATTCACGAGGTTTAACCAACACCGAGTGCTTTTCACATTGCGAAGTGTTTAGACATATATCATGTAGAATCAAGTACTGATAAAAAGCATCAACCTTAGCAAAATGTAGTAAAAGTTTATTTTGACGGGGAAGCTAATAATTTAAATGTTTATTCCCATAGCGTGCAATCATCAAAGCGCATACCTAAATATTAATAGCATGAATAGATGACCACTTCCAACCTTGAAACATCATCGTAACTGCCCTACATTCTAAAACATCAATAAATTCTATTATTAGTTACGACTGAAGCGATTTGATTGTTGACGTAGGTACCAGAATTAACATTTCTCTTCATCTCATCACATGTGAATAAATATGAAAGCGGTTTATACCGGAATCAACGTTTCAAAAGTCAATTTGAAGAAAAAGAAACATTTTTTCTTCTTAGATAATTATTCCGAGTTGAACGAGCCCCAAATGAAACATTTTATGCATTTTAAAGTTTTCATTCTCTCATTATTTTTTCGTACTTTAACTGCCTAGATATGTGCGACTTAAACTTCAGAGAAACTCTTTAAATTTATTTAATTTTAGTTTATAAACATTTTTAGTTTATCGAACTCTCTTGAATTAAATTGCTGACTCAAGCTCTTGCCCATTTGTGCTCGTTGTTTGCATCTCGAATCGTCGGAAAAAAGCGGAATTGAATGAATAAGAAGAGTTGATAATATACATAGACGAAATGAAACAACGAATGGTTTCTGCGGGGACACTTACGAAAAAAAAACTCGATTCAACTGAACTTTGATCTCGACACGAGAAAAAACAATAAAATTTTAAATTTGTCTTTCCATCGTTTTAACATGACAAGCAAAACAAAACAAAAAATGATTTGAATAGACAACTGAACATTTTTTCAACTCTAAATAATTACAAACACGAGCAGGTAAAATTCTAAGCTACTTACAAAATTATAAACTTGATGCTATTTACAGACTTTTCAACAAGTGAGATGTACTCGTGCTAGAAGATGATTACTCACCCTGAGGTTGTTTTTAATTTAAAATCTTTCTGAAAGCTTTCCGCTAATATCGAAAATCTTTTAAAATTCCTGAACGCTTTTATAAAACTGTGTTAAAAATTTTAACTTATTACTGATTTTCAGCAAATCGCTCTTGCCAGTACCAGTCACTGTATTCAACTAATTCGTTTCACTCAATCGTAATGCGATTGTTGACTTTTTTCACACTGAGACAACTCAAAACTGCTAATCACTTCTAACACGAACATTAACGTTAATAAAAACTTAATTACTTAATAGAAATGATAAGAAATCAAGGAAGAATCTTTTATTGAAACCGCTTTTGATAATAAAGAGTAAGAATAATTAGTTCTTATTATTATAAGAAAAGTACCTAAATGATTTCGGATGTTTTTCATTCAACATAAACTTTTGTTATGTTTTGTAGCAAAAGCAGCACATGCTGCTGCAAGTTGCAAGAGAGAATTTATTTGAAAACGAGAGAGAAATGTGTAGAAGTGTTAGTGAGAATTATTTCTTTAAAACGCTTCTTTGCGTGCTTCTTGGAGTCGAAGAACTATTAATGTATTTTCTTATGACGAGCCCTCTTCACTCATGTGAATGATTTTCCTTTCATTTAAAAGTCATCTAAACTAAATAATCTATTTTTAGACTCCTCAAAGAAAGTCTCACTTGTCTAGTAAGATCAACATTAAGTTAATGTTGCCAATGCTTCACAGTAAATAAATATTCAAGGTTGTTGAACGTGTCCCAAGCTAAACTTGGAAAAATTTCAATCAATTTATGCTTTTTTATGTTGCTACTAGAAATCACTTTGATCTTAACATTAAAATATAAATAAATTAAAAGAATTGTAGATGTTAAGTGACTCAAGAAAGCCATAAACTTCTTTAATTAGATTTTGATTGGATTTTGAGGTAGAAAAAAAAGTAGCACGATGAATGCATATAAGATTGTCTTAAATTGTTAATAATTTTACCTGCTATCTGTCTAAAGTTTGTACCGTTAACGGAGTAATATTTTTCCCATTTATTTTTTTTCCTACAGCCCTCTTGAGATTGCTTCTCTTCAGATTAATTTTTCATAAATTTCTTTCAAAGAGATGATGGCGAAAAATGGTCCGAGAAATGAAAAAATTATCAACACGATTTTCAGACTGACTTCAACACTAATTTCAAGGTTCAAAGTTCATGGAAAACTGCCTTTGAGAATTGTTTAATATGTAACAATTTCAACAATGTTGATGATGAGCTTAATTTTGTATGTGAAAACTTTATTAACTTGCAAAACAAACTAAACGAGTCAAAAGACTTTTAAGACTGAAAATGAAATGAAAACAGTGGAAAACAATGATTTTTCTAATTATTCATGACCACCCTGCATTTTCAATGTTTTCAGGATTTGACGCAAACTCATGTTCGACGTTGAACAAGGATAACACTACACTCTCTAATGTTGCTACTTGGGTCGGCACATCGTTCTTATGTTTTCCAGTTAGTCTTTGAGTTGAAACGGCGTTGAAATAACGAGTCGAGATTTTGTTCCGTCGCTACTTTCATGGATTAAAATGGATTTTTTCATTTGAATTTTTGTGTTGGAAGGAACAAAACTGTCCCTTACAAGAGGGCAGCGCTCTTTAAGTTTCTCATTATTCTGTTATACGTCTGTTTAACGTGCAAGTGTCTAGGATATCTTAGTGAATGTAATTAATGCAATTAGTTCTAAAAAGGATAAAAAAATAGTTTCCTTCGTCAAACTATTTATGCAAAAAAGAATGAAACTATGCTTGGGTAAATTGTCCGCCATCGTACCAAGGTGCAAACATGAAATTCTTGAGAGTGCCATGAAATGAAATCATTGAGCCCTTGCATGTAGCATTTAACGCTGTCAATCGATTGATTTGTTTGTCAAATCTTTGAGAAGAAAATTTGTCAAAAAGAAATAAATGAAAATCTATATGTAAAAGTGAAAAAAGATAGAAAAAAAAAAGATATTCACTGACATATTTCTCCGATCTCATCCCATTTCATGTCGTATGTGAGTGAGTGAACAACGAATAAAAAAGCAAAAAAAAGTAAAGGAAATATTGATTTTGTAGTGAGTTTATTTGCATACATATATGTATACGATATAAATGTGTAATTAAGTGTATTGCCTTTTGGCAAATATAGTGAAAAGCTTCTTCACATAAAATTAAACTCCGTGGGGCTGAAGTTCTCCACATTAACAGAGAAAAAGGTTCAAACGAGCCTTGCAAAATTCATAATCATGCAAACGTCCAAACGAAACCTTGTGTGATTATCAAAACCAATCTACCACAGAGTCAAGCTCATAATAAAATTATGCGGGTTGCTTCCCTTGAAGGACATAAAATAGTGAAGGGAAAATCGTTATCAAGCGTTTAGTTTAAAATTTAAGTACTTCATGTACGATCATAGGTTAATACTTAATTGACTAAGCTTTATTGACTTTTCCTAGTAATTTCCAGTTCGATTTCCTTCGAATACAAATTGAATTTTAAAGATTCATGAAGATTTCATTAAGTTAGCGAATTTCCGCAATTCGTTCTCTACACCTTCATCCATTTAAAACGTTCTTCGTCTATAAATTTCTTTTATCCATCTTATCTGACGCTATCACACTCCTCGGTTCATGTACACAGAGACTTATCTCAATGTCCACCGAAAAGAACTAACAATGATATTAAAATTTATGTTCATTACCTTGAAACGTTTTTTTCTCGCTTTTTTTTTCATTTGAAAACAAAGAAATAAAATAAAACTGTTACAACTAAAGACGTGGTAGAGGCAACAAAAAGAGCACCAAATTCTTTTTCATTTTATAGTCATGAGAGTGAGAAAATGTGAAAATCGATATGATTTTTGTAAGTGTATGTGAAGAAAAAGAAGTCTCGAAAGAAAGTTTGAAGCAAATGAAGCTTTTCTGACTTTCCATAGTGCTTGCTATTTATGTATGTAAACTATAAAACATAAAATGTTAATGTAAGAATGTAAAGGAATAAATGCCAAGTTCGAATGGAACAAGTGACCAACGAGTATGGTCATGAAGTAGTAATAAATAATTGTAAATGTAGCGAGTCGCAACAGTTTCACGAGTGTGTTACGAGAAAGAAAAGCTTAGATAATGGAAAGCTTATTCCATTGCATTGTCGAGTGTGTAGTCCAATTTGCCACAAATGCTATTGATTAATGACTTTCCTTCTCATCCGTCTCTCTCGATCAACACGGTTATAAAGGGACGAGTTTTAAAGTTATGTAATAAACTTTTCATTTACCCATCAACAACAAATGTTGTGAAAGCAAACAGAAAATTCTTCTACAAATCGTTTCATGGAACTTTAAAAGGTTTCTCATGATTGTGAAACATATCATAAAAAATATCCTTTCGAATGGTTATTTAACCTTCAGACGGCCCCAAAGGAAAAGTGGAAAAGCGTGAGAAGTTATACGTAAAAATAAAATATAAAGAAATAAATAATGCCAATTGTGCTTTGGTGACCAATATTCGCGTTTGATCTAATTATTGGTAGCGGTGTGTAGGCGTTTGACAATTTCAAATGGCTCGCAATAATTATACTGACATTATTATAATTGCCTTGTCCCTGAACACCCAATTTTCTTAACTTTCACTTTGATTCATAATTTTCACATGATATCTGACATTTTATCCGTTCCGAAATTCATGAAGGCAAAAAAAAAGGATATTGTAATGAAGGAAAGGAAAGAATTTCTGAATAAACAACAATAACTCAAATGCCAACACATAAAAAAATGATATGAAACGAAAGAAGAAAATGTTGTGTCGTGAGCAAATAAAGTTGACAATGGTTGAGAGAACGACGAACTTTGTTATATATTTATCTAATAATGCCGCAACATTTTTGTGCCTTCATCTCTACTCATAAGAAGTGGAAACTTCGTGGCAATGTTGATGATGTCATCCGAGAAATGACTTACAAATAAATACGACAAGCATGTATGTTGAATTCTTGCCACAATCTTATGAGCCGACAAGAATCTGTGAAATTTGGTATACTCGGAAAAATGATTTGATCTGCAGATGAAAGTCTTGAGGTTGAGAAAATAATTAGTGAGAAGCGTCATTAACATGTAAGCCATTAAAGTGTTAACAACGAAATAAATCTTGATATCATCTCACACCCTTCTCACAACTTCTCAAATTTCATCCTTCACCTCTCTGTTGTGGTGAAAAGAAAGGAAAAACCTCGAAAGTCGTTGGCGAAGGTTAATTGCTGGATAATGTGGTTCGTTTCCACAAATAGCGACAAGTATAAGACCTTGAAGAGACTTTCTCGGCTAACTGACTCTTTCAATTCGTTAAGAATATTTGCATAGTTTTCTATGAAATTAAATTGATTACACTTCACGATTTAGATAGTTCAACAATTTTTCTTTCGACGCATTCAATCCAGACAATCGTTTCATCAAACAAATTTTACTTCACACCGGAAATCAGTTACAAATTGTCTAATAAAAAAAGAAGCGGATAAATAAACAAACATAAATATTTTCCCTTTTTCTTTTGTGTGAATATTACATCTAAATATGAAATTCAGGCAACATTGATAGGGTTCGAAATAGTTGTTTTTGTGGTTTTAGGGCTTACATGATGCAACAGAAGCGGAAAGCTTCTTTATTCCTAAACCTAACGAATGTATCGACAATATTTGCACGAGTTGTGCTTGGTGAATAGGACGAGACATGAAATAGGAATTTGAAGCTTCGTTATGGTGCTTAAAGGAATTAATACGTTAACAATAAAATTTTGTTCTCGGCCGCAATGTAAGAATAAAAACGAAAGAAATAACGCTTTTCTTTCCTTGTCGATTTTAGGTTGGGCTTAAAAGCTGGTGGATGGAATTCGTGAGCAAAACCATTGAAAATTATTTTCTTTTCCATTCCATTTCATGAATGGGCGGCAGTAGTGAGTAGGAGAAGAGACAAGGAATAAAAAATCGATGGCAAACATGAAAACGAAACAAGGCTTTCACATTTTTTTTATGATTGTCTCTCGTTTTATTATTTTACTTCATCATAGGGAATGGAGGGAAGTGATGTTGAGTGTGAGGTTAAAGACAGCAAAGGTGTGAAAGAAATCAAGTTTCAGTCAATAAATTTCAAATGAAAAGAGGAAGTTCACGTGATGCGTCAAAGAGCGACTTAATCTCGAAGCCATTCCTTGACCGACTTTTATATTTTTGACGCTGTCACGTCATTTTATTAACAAAGAAAATGTTTGTTTCTGATTTGGGAATAAAAAAATCGTTATGTGATGAAATATTTACATTTTAAATCCTATTAAAATTGATCTTTATGATTCTCCATTGACCTGAGCGGAACGACATCGTATTCATTTTTATTTAATGCAAAACTTCAACATTTGAGGTATTTGGGGATTCAAGGAAATTTTTTTATTTTTTCATCACATCAAATGTCAATTTCAACAGCTTTTCTGGCTCTTTCTGGGCCAATAAACGTTATGTGAAGAGAAAATATGTGTAATAACGTTCATTGTTAATTTTATTGAGAACAATATAAAATTCATATCATCAAGAGGATGGATTTTCTGTCAGAATACTTATTTTTATTTTATATTGGAAAAGCAAATCACGATATTCAAAATTGATATAGATTTCGATTTGATGAAGTTGATGTTGAGCTTTGAAATTCATTGACAAATCATCCTCATTAAGCTTGATTAAGAAATCGTTTTCGTCATAAAATTCATCAGAAAGAAAATTGAAAAGAAAAATTTTTTGGAGAAAATTGTTGCGAAACTTTTATTCAATTTTAAGTAGCTTTTTCATCTTTTTTAGTCAAGTGGTCGATATTTTCTAACGTCACATTGAATGTTTATATCATTGTAGTACTACTACTCCAATGATAAAGAATTCTTTTTTCCTTGTTTGAACTGCAAACATGATTTTATGTACTCAGGGGAAAATGAGGTGGAAAAAGATCTTTCTTTATAAAAAGGTAAAATTCGCGAGCACTCACTCTACTGTCAAGGACCAAATTAATTTGCATTCATCATCATGACATAAAAAATGGAGATAAAAAGAAAGTTACTGAAGCGGTTCTACTTGTGCGTTGTCGCAGAAAGCATGAAAAATTTCCATCAAACGTATTACCTTACACATATCTAATGTTATTTACTGCAAAACTTACAAGATGTAAATACAAAAGAACAGAAATTTCATCTACACGGGGGATGATAAATAAGAAACAATGAAATTATATCTTATCTATTAAAAATCAACAGACATTTTTTTGATCATCATAATGTTGTGGGTGGAAGAAGCAACAAAATATGGCTCTGAGCTAGTTACATGACATTTGATAACATTTAATACAGTTCGGTTAAATATTATTAAGCTGGGTTGGGTTATGAGCAAAAGGTTTCCTGACAATTCACATCAAGAGAGAAATGTGACGAAGATATTTGATGTTCATGATTTTCACGCCACACTTTATTTATCGATCTTTTCTTTCTTTTTTTTATCCATTAAACTTCGCCAATTGTCTGCATTGTCTTTCTTAAGGAAAGTTTCTGTAGATTCAGCTTGATATTGACATCACATCATCGCTTTATATTTTAAAAGCTTTTAAATGTACAACATTGAATAAATAAATGAAGTTGTTTGATGTACTTACATAGATAAACAACAACAATGATGGAGAGTAATTCTTATCTTAAAAATGGAAGAAAAATTTGTTTGTGTTTTGACTACTCAAGTATCTTGTCTTGAGAATGCATGATGCGACATTTAAATGAGTCCCACAAGGAAAATTATATAAAGAAGCTTTTCACTAAATGATTAAGTAAGTGGCGATTTTGGAAAGCAAAATATCCTTAAAATGTAATAATTTATCCGAAGTAAACACATAAATTTCAATTCGACTTTTGCAGCGTTGGAAAACAAATGTCAATTTATAGCAATATCTGAAGATTCATGAAGAGATACGAGAAGGGAAGAAATGTTTGAAAGCGCCGCAAGAAATAAATTGTTCAGCATTAGAACATGGAAGAATAATTTCAAGTGTTAATGGATCATCACCATGACGAGTAATGGAGAAAATTCTTATTGCTCCAACTAAAGTTAGTTCACCATTCCTATGTGCTGCTAATAAACGATGAGTTTAGAAATTTTAAGTGCATGTGAAAAGGAAGTTTTGAGTTGAACATCCATTATAAAAGCATGGAAGAAGTGAAACGTTACAAGTTTAAAATTAAAAAGAAAAATTGTGAGCACGACAACACGAAACTTGATTAAAATCATGAATTCATGATAAAGTTTTGACAAGAGGAAAATAACCTGAATAAAAGAAAATATGATGAATTAAAGAAAGAAAGCAAGTCGCTTAGAATTTCAAGTGAATTAGTGAAGCAATAACCATAATAATTATCTAAATATTTTAAAGTCATTCGACGTTTCTCAGTTTCAATTGTTAATAAAATTCCACAGCAATTTAAGGCTGTAAAATATTCATCTGAAAAGTCATTCACGTTTTTTCTGAAATTACTTTTGGGATATTCAATCGTATTAAATTATTTGGAAACAAAAAAAAGAAAGGAAACAAATCGATCAAAATGCCGGGTGGACGAAGAGGTTTAGTCGCACCACAAAATACTTTTCTGGAAAACATCATCAGAAGGTCAAATTCACAACGTAAGTATAATGCTAGTCATTCATTTTTAACAATATTTTGAGCTTATAATAATAGCCATTTACATAAATTTTGTGACACTCTAATATAAGTCGAGCAGAATAACAATAAAAAAAATTTCCTTGGCTTTACCTTTTTTTCTTCAATAAGAAATTTATTGTTGATTGAAATTACTTTCGTAATTTATCCGCTTTACGAATTCATGTTTTCAAATCAAATCTTTTTCCTTCATGAATATAAAAAAAATCTCTCCTGAGACCCTTAAGCTCATATATTGAAATCAGCTTTAGTTTCTTGATTTCAACAATTTTTTGTGAATTTTCTCATGTTATCTTTCCTTATGTGGACTTTTATGTAAGACTTTTTAAGGGTAGGAATTTTCTTCATCATCAATTTCAGTAAATTTTATCCGCCATTGCAAATGATTGGAAAGGTTTACCAACAATAGTTGCGTTCTACTAAAGTCATTAGTCAAAGTAATAATATGAACCCAATCGTCTGTCAATGAACTCTCATTCTACTTTTAGCCTTAACTTGTACATGATTTTGACAGATAATTTATTTAAATGCTTCTGATACATTAAAAACAAAGTACAAAAAAATTATCTAATACTGGAATTTATATAAAAGATCAAAGAACTAAGTAATGAATTTAATGATTTCAAGTTGCAGATTATTAAGGATTAAAATGTAAATTTAATTAATCTACTTTATTATTTTCAAGATTTTTATCATAATTGAAAGAGGGAATTTCATAACATTAAACACGTCCATAAAGCTTCCATTTGTTTAATTTATTCTTAAAAAATTATTTGAGAAATGAACAATCACAAAAGTATTTTCCTTGAATTAATTGCTCGTCTACGAAGCTATGTAAAGATTTCTTTTTACAAACTAAAGGAATTCCAAGGCGGAATTTGCCTTTGCATTCTTACATAGTAAGTCTGAAAAGTAAGAATTTTCACAGATTTTCTTTGAGACGTAGTGTTTCCTTACGATTTCCCGTAAAACTAAAAGAAGAAAAGAAAATTTTCGGATGAAAAGCTTTGAATATGAACCCGATTTTTGTGCTGACTTTTAAATATGAAAATATATTTCAAATGAAGGAAATAGTTGTAGGTTCGTAAGGAACGTGACCAAAATCCATTTCTTAACATAAGTTCGATGTCAGCATTCACACATCAATTGCATTTAACATTTTTTCTCATTTCAGCTGATAGTTCGTTCTTGCTGGCAAACGCTCAAATTGTTGATTTTCCAATTGTATATTGCAATGAATCTTTCTGCAAAATCAGCGGATACAATCGAGCTGAAGTCATGCAGAAATCTTGCCGGTAAAACCATAAATTTTATTTATTTATCATCCAAATCTGCATTACAAATGCATCATGTAATCTTCTTTTTTACTCTTTCACAAAACACTTCAACTTTCTCCATGAATTTCATTACAACTGTGAAGCTGTGGATTTATGTATGGTGAACTGACTGATAAGGAAACTGTTGCTCGAGTTGAATATGCTTTGGAACATCAGCAAAACGATCAATTCGAAATGCTCCTCTACAAGAAGAACAGTGAGTTTGTTTGCAGATTAAATTTATGCGTAACAGATTGTTAACTTTCAAAGGGGTGTACATAAATTATGTAACAGTAAATTTCTCATATTTCTGTGTTACATGTTATGGCAATGAAGTGTAAAATTTTCTTCCCCTTAAATTTCTTTCCTTCAATTTCTTTTGCATGAACAATGTTTGATAAGCATCTGGTGGAACTTAATTTATGTATAGGTTTCAGAAGATAAGCATAAATAATTTTAAAGCTACAACTTCGAACAAACATGTAAAAGAATAAAGAAATGTTGTAATCTAAGATGCAAGCGGTTTTCTTCTCAAAACCCATGAAACCTTTGCGTTTACATGCGTCGACTGTGAGAAATCTTTTCGTAAATATATTTGAGTCACGCTCATAAAAATCTTAAAATATATCCCATTGTTTTGATGGGAAAGAATGATCTGAAATATGATAAGAAATAAGAATTATTTATAGAAGAAAAATTAAATTTATGTGAGTTTTCTTTCCTTGTTTTCCGTTCTTGTTTTCGTTTATGTATGATTCCTTCCTTGGTTCTCCGAACACTTTAAAAAGCTCCCTCAGATAAGCAGCGTAAGTTTAAGCGTTCACAATGTGAATGTTTCCTTCATCTATTTCTTTCACTTTCGACTAATTTCCTTTACTGCATCAGTAGATTTTCTATCTAGTTTTACTTTTTCATTGTGTTTTTATGCTACTTGCTACATTCATTTGGTACAACAAACTTTTATTCTTTAAGCTTTATTGTTTTTATGATAAACTTTCTTTTAATTCTTTTTTTCTTTTTTTTAGTTCTTTTTTTTCCGTGTGTAACTCACGTGTGCTGTTTAAGGACATCAAAAAATTGTCAAAGCACCTAAAACTTTGGAAGCGTTCCAAGTTTTTTTAGTATTTTAGAGTAAAATCCTTTGTTTTATTATAGTAACAAGTGAAAATTTCTGAAAGTTTTTCAAATCCACATGTGGTTTAAATTTTTACATATCTCTCTATTGTGAAAATAAGCAGAGATGCTTAAATATCTTCTACATAAAATTGTGATGTTTACAAAGCAGATTTCACTGAAATATGTTTCTAAATTTAAAATATTCCGGGAAAGGATTAGATATGTTGAAGTTTTGTTTAAAAGTCTTGGTAGATATTTATTTTTAAATCAACAATGTTTTATTTCTCATTTTGTAATTTAATCTCACGAAATGTAAATTTGAAAAAATTCATTCCTTTACTCAAGTGAAAAAGCTTCTGAAAATTTAATACGAAAACCTTCACTGAAACAACTTATTTAGTTCCAATTACATTTTATATTTTACAGATTTTTTTATGTTTTGTTTTTATGGAAAAAGTTTTAACACAAATTTTCACTAGAACCCAAACAAACCCAAAGGGTGAAAGGCAATGGAAATTCTTCTTGCACGTAAAGAAGTAACGAAGTAACGAGAAAGAAGATGAAAATATTTTAATGTATTTAGTATTCGACTTTCCTCAAGTAGATACATAAATAACAATGAACATCCGGACTTCCGTCTCATCCATCTTGTTTCTGATTTCACTTTTTCAGTCATTCTGTACCATAACGCTCTGATGATTAAATTATCTTTTTCGGCTCCAAGGGAGATCAAATTTGTATGATAATTCAATTATTTAGCGCTTTGTTTTTATACTCTTCGTGTCATATATCAAATTATAAGTTCGTCTCTGAACATATTTTTTGTTAATCATAACTCGATGAAAAAGAAAGGAAAAAGCTGGGAAAACGAACAGAGAAAATAGGATTTAGGAAATGAATGGAACAAATTGTGAGGACGATTCAGAATATTCATTAAATCTCAATCAAGTCCAAATCTGAGTTTATTTTGATTATCAATTCTACAAATATTACCAAAAAAAAAGAAGGAAACTTCCAGCATCGCAAAAATTCAGAAGACAATTGAATTCAGAAAAAAATGCTAAGCAAGCAAATATCTTAAGAGTCTTAAAACTTTTTAATAACTTTCGAAACTAAACTTTTATTTGTTTAATCTAACTTTGGTTCCAACTTTTATGTTTATTCAATGAACAAATTATTCTTTTCTCAGCTTGCTTTCTTTTGAAGTGCTTTCCCCTTCCACTCATTATCATCTCTCACAAGATGTTCATAAATAAGTAGGGCACTAACGATGTAAAGGGAAGTCAATTGGCGCACATGACATCAACATGTTTTTCAATCAAATCAACAGGTCCAATCCTTCACTCAATGACTGTTCTGGCTTGTTCATTACAGAACGTCTGGTAATTGAGATGAAAAGGTCGGATTTTGGGTGCAATAAAAAAAAGTAGCACACTCGTGTCATTGTTGATGCCTTTGTTAAGATTAATTAAGTGGAAATTTCTTGAAAGTCTTTTCTGGTATGATAAATTTATGTCGGCGCTATAAATATTCAGTTGAAAAGGGTTGGGAAGTCAGTCAAATCAGCAAATTGATTCTAAAAGAGCAAAGTATTTCTAAAATTATGCTGAGTTATGGGATCGAAATAGAACAAACATATTGGGTTTTGCTTTTATTTAGACAGGCCCATGACATCATTTATTTAAGGAAAGAAAAAATGTCAACATTGAATGTTTATTGTTGAATATGACATTATAAACAAAAACAGATGCAGACTTTAACCCTTTTAAATAAGCACTAAAATGAAATACGTCACCAACACTTTCTCTTGTTTTGAATCGGAAGCAACAATTCGTGAAAATTTGACACAGTGAATTTCCTCTGTTATCGATTATTTCATCACAACAGATGCACACACGTTTAGCTTGGACAAACAGATGGCCAAGCAAAATTATCATAAAATTTTTCTATATTAATAAAATAAATATTTTCTTTTGAATCAACACCTACTGACACAAGCACAGTCTCTGCTCACCTTTCATGACTGATTTAAGTTTATCTGTAAGCTTTAAAATTATTCAACATCGTCGTGATTCAGAGTTCAGATTAAATAAAAGGCATGTGGGAAATCAGCATGTTTGACATCATGTCAAAATGCTGTGGTTTGAGTCAACAAAGATATTTGCATAAAAATCATATTATGATAAAATAAATTGTCCCAAGTTTAACTAATCATCATTAATAATAATAAAAATCTGTAGCATTTATTCATTTGAAAAGGCTGTGAATGGGCGTATCAAACAATTTATTATTTAAATATCTACATGTCTATGTAATAATTTTTATTCCTTTTAAACGATGACTTTAAGCGAAAAATTTCTCAGGAAGCAACAATAAACCTTTTGAAAGAATAATTTCGCCACTGTTGAATGATTTGCAAATTCTTTTCACTTCTTTGAATTTGCTTTATAGATGAATGTTTATAAATTTACAAAATTGTGACATGAAATTTCTGTTGAGAGTAGAATTTATTTTCGTAAAGTTCACATTGTGAACTCATACAATTAATTAAATATTTAAATATGTTATGCCTAGGATTGAAGTAAAAGGTTTGAAGTTAAAAAGCACAACAACAACGAGTGACAAGACATAAACATTTTATTATTCATGAACCGTTTGTATCTTTAATGAAAAGAGATCTGCGATGTTGAAGGCACTGTTCGCAATCTTATTTTCCTTTCATGCTGTTTAACAGCCGTAACATCGTAGAATAGAGGAAAGGAATAAGAAAATGAAAAATGAAGAAGCTTTTTTAAATATCCAGGAAGGGAAAGTTGTTTATGGGATAATAAGAAGAAATTTAAGAATTATAAAGTCAGCGGATAAAAGGAAAATACCAGAAGATAAACATAAACTGTCAAAAATGTTGAAAAAAGCTTTAAAAAGAGAAATAAAAAAAGGTCGGGTACAAATTAGGTTACTATGATTAATTTGAATTAGAATATTTTCATTTCTTGCCTTTTTAATGTAAAAACAAAATAATTGAAGTTAATCAGAATCATTTCTTAAGCTAAAAGACTGAAAAATATGTACAATCATCTAATACTCTTTAAAGAATTGATAATTCGCGAAATCAACATTGATTACTGTATAAATCAACATTTCCCAGCCTTCATTATCATGAATTAATCAAGTAAGAAGAAATACTTTCAGCTTTCTCTCCTTCCACAAACATTTCATTTCCTCACCGAAGTGTAAAGAAAAATTTTCGTCTTCGCTTCACGCCTGCCTCGAGTGGGGGTGGAGAAAGAAAATTGATTTGAATATCTAATATTATTTGAATCTATTTTATCAGCAGATTTTATTATTTCAATATGAAATGCTTTCCTCATCTTTCATATAAATAACAAATAAAAGCCGCATATGAAGATACGAAAACAAATAACTTTTGATACAAACAGCACACCTGCAATATCAACAAATATATTCAATGTTCATCACATGAAGAAATGTCTTTCGAAATCAGACAAGATTCAATTGCTTTCTTTTATTACAACTTATAGTTAGATAACATCACTGCAAGCTAAATAAAGAGAAAATGCTTCAAGCTAATGAAATCTTGTAAATACTCAGAATAGAAAAATTAAATAACTTTTAAATAATAGTCTGAAGCTTTGTAAAATTTACCTGCTAAGTGACGCTTATAGATTACTAATAAGCAAGTCAGTCATCTTTATAAATTCTGATTTATTATTTATTCCATCTTAGAAACTCCGTTATGGCTACTACTTCAGGTGGCGCCCATTCGCAATGAGAGGGATTTGGTGGTACTTTTCCTTCTCACCTTTCGTGATATCACAGCACTGAAGCAGCCCATCGACACGGAAGATAACAAAGGCGGTAAAAAGAAAACAAAAAAATGATTTATTAATTCCAAGAGGTTTTGAAAATGAACATTTCTTTGTTTCACAGGTTTATCGAAATTTGCGAAGCTGGCAAGATCTGTAACACGTAGTCGACAGTTCAGTTCACATCTTCCAACAATAAAAGACTCTACAAAGCAATCAAATCTTGCTCATGTAAGTTTTCTACATAGATAATTGCATTTGTTAAGGCGTCAACCAATTAATGTCCTCTTCAATGTTCATCCGCCTTAGATGATGTCACTCAGTGCTGATGTTATGCCGCAATATCGACAAGAAGCTCCAAAGACGCCTCCGCATATATTGTTACATTACTGTGCTTTTAAAGCTACATGGGATTGGGTGATATTAGGCTTAACATTTTATACAGCAATTATGGTACCATATAATGTAGCCTTCAAGAATAAAACGTCAGAGGATGTGTTTTTATTAGTCGTCGATTCCATAGTTGACGTTATTTTTTTCATAGATATTGGTAAGTATCGTTCATTGAAACATTTTTCCCTTTGCTTTCATGGGAAAATCTTCAAATGTTATCTTTGGGAATATAAAACATTTCTTCCTTTAAATTTATTCAATCTTTTTATCAGAATGCTTGCTAACTGATTGCATATATATTCACTCCACCCTCATAAAATCTTTAAACGCTTTTTGCGTGATGAATTTTTTCGCCAATATTTTCCAATTTTAATATTAAATCAGATTTCTTGAAACAATATTTTTTTTTGGAAATAATGTAAACATAATTTAATTTTCTTCATAGTATTAAATTTCCATACGACATTTGTGGGACCTGGAGGTGAAGTCGTGAGTGATCCAAAGGTGATTCGCATGAACTACCTTCAGTCTTGGTTCGTCATCGATCTACTGAGTTGTCTGCCTTACGATGTCTTCAATGCATTCGATCATGATGAAGATGTAATCTTATTTCATCATTTTGTCATTTCAATAAGACCACATACTGATTCTTCATTTTTCTCCTTTTTATGTCTTTTAAACCTTCAGGGTATTGGATCTCTCTTTAGTGCTCTTAAAGTTGTACGTTTGTTACGACTTGGAAGAGTAGTCAGAAAATTGGATCGTTACTTGGAGTATGGCGCAGCGATGTTAATTTTGCTGTTATGTTTCTACATGCTGGTCGCTCATTGGTATTAAACTTCTATTCGAATCATATACTCCTACAACACTCAATTTCAACTTGTTATTAAAAAGCAAAAATTTTCGACTCTTGTCTTGAACATTTCTTGACTTTCCAGATGAAAATAATAACTTTTGCCTCCCGCATCTATTTTTTTAACAAATTGATATTAAAAATTCTTTAATAAAAAATATTTTTAAAGGTTGGCTTGTATCTGGTATTATATTGGCCGTACAGATGCCGACAATGGGGTGAGACTTCATTTGTATTTCGTTTATAAAAATATACTTCACAATGAACGAGAATGTTTTGTTGAATGAGAAATATTAAAAAAACTTTCCCTTAGGTTCAATACAGTTGGTTGTGGAAGTTGGCAAATGTAACTCAAAGTCCATATTCGTACGTTTGGTCGAACGAGACTCGATTTCCGGAGCTTGTAAATGGCCCATCAAGACGAACGATGTACGTCACAGCGCTCTATTTTACGATGACCTGCATGACGTCGGTAGGTTTGGAAGAAACAACACAAAAAACGTGAAATCCTTGCATAATTTATCTTCATGCACACGCTGGAGAGTTATTAACACAATTTCTTCTTAGTTATCATACAAAAAAATTTATGTTGAAATCTTCAAAAATATTATTTTTTTGTTATTTAATCACAATCCTAAGTATTTGTTTGCCATTCAATGTTTTGTAGAACAAAGAATATTTAATGAAGAATTTCAATTTTCATTGAAACTTTGAACTTTAATTTTCCACATCAATTAACATTTTACGTGATGTAATTTGTTTTATGTTAAATTTCAAGTTGGAGTGATTAATTATGGAAGTTTTTTTCATTACTGCAGACAGAAAATTACAATGTGCAATTAAACTCATTTACTCCTTTTCCAGGTCGGATTTGGAAACGTCGCTGCCGAGACTGATAACGAGAAGGTATTCACAATCGTCATGATGATAATTGCTGGTTAGTGTTTACGTTCCGTTGCCATGTCTCCTTAAATAACAAAGCAATGGTAGTTGAGCAATCCACTAATATTGGGGTTTAAAAAGGCTTTGTTTATTAAATTACCTTACTTGAAAAAAGGTTTTGTGAGTGCGCTAGTTGATGACTTTTTCCCCTTTTTTTTATCATAAAAAGTTTTGTGATTTCCATTTAATGACTTTCCTTTAATTATTTTCATAATTTTCAATTTTCTTTTGTTCCTTCTTAAAGTAAATAATGAAAAGGATTTTTTTAAATTCAATCTTCGCATTTAATGAAGGTTTGAAGGAAAGAGCTTGAAGCTTATGCTTTCAAATGGAAGCTTCTTCCTATCAAACATTCAATAATAGAAGATTTAAAATAATACATCATCATATTACCTACTTTATGCTTTACCTTCGACTAGTCTCTCCTTGCAGATAAGTAATTTATGAGCCGTTTTTATCAAATACTTACGTATAAATATTCTTGTAAAGATTTCTAATACCTTCCGGCACAAAAATTTGTTTCTTTCTTCTGCTTCTATCTGAGCTATTTTCCTCCTGAATTTTCTTACTGACGTTCACATTCAGGCTTTGTTTTCTCAATATGTATCGTAAATACATAAATATGTACATTCCTTCTTTCCTTCGACACAAACAAGCTTTTTAAAGGTTTGAAATTGTGAAGATATCTACATCAACATGAAACTATCGCTCTTTAAAAACCAAAGAAAGAAATTTGCTATTTTTAAACCTGTACATACTATTGGGTGCTCACCATTCTTTCTACACAAAAAATAAATTTGCTGAACACGTTTTGGAGTGCTGTGTGCTTCACCTTCTATAAAAGCTCGAATTATATGCTTGGAGTTATTGCATCGAGTTCAAGGAATACAAACATGAAACTAGAAATTTTCTTTTCTTTCTTCTTTTACTTTTCGTTCTTTTTTATTGTAATAATCAATCATTTTAATCAATATGACAGCTCTTCTCTACGCTACAATATTCGGTCATGTAACTACTATTATTCAACAAATGACCTCTGCAACCGCAAAGTATCATGATATGCTTAACAATGTTCGAGAGTTTATGAAGTTACATGAGGTGCCGAAAGCATTAAGCGAACGTGTTATGGATTATGTGGTATCGACCTGGGCGATGACAAAAGGATTAGATACCGATAAAGTATATGACAAAGACAGAATATGACTGAGAGTACATTTTTAATGTGAACTTTTCTTAATCGATAAATCAGGTGCTGAATTATTGTCCTAAAGACATGAAAGCAGACATTTGTGTGCATTTAAATCGTAAAGTTTTCAATGAACATCCCGCCTTTCGTCTCGCATCAGATGGATGTTTAAGAGCTTTAGCAATGCACTTTCATATGTCTCATTCGGCGCCGGGTGATTTACTTTATCACACTGGTGAGAGTATTGATAGTCTCTGCTTCATTGTCACGGGAAGTTTGGAAGTGATTCAAGACGATGAAGTCGTAGCGATTTTAGGTAAAGGCGACGTGTTTGGTGACTCGTTTTGGAAGGATTCAGCAGTAGGACAAAGTGCCGCTAACGTTAGAGCTCTAACATATTGTGATTTACATGCCATCAAACGAGATAAACTATTAGAAGTTTTAGATTTTTATCAAGCTTTTGCGAATAGTTTCGCAAGGAATTTGTTGCTTACATACAATTTAAGACATCGTCTTATTTTTAGGTGACTAAACAATAATTTTTATCTTCTTCAATCATTTAAAACTCTTTTACGTAATCTTACAGAAAAGTTGCAGATGTTCGTCGAGAAAAAGAACTCGCTGAGAGACGAAAGAATGAGCCACAACTTGGGTCCACACAAGATCATTTGGTTAGGAAAATCTTTTCAAAATTCAGAAGAACACAACAAAGTACGCCACTGACAAAGGAAGGTTCACAGAATAGTGACGTTGAAAAGGGCGATACTGATCAAGATTCAAAGAAGGTAAGAAATTGTTATTCATGTTGTGTATTTAAATTCCTTTGATAACATAAAATATTTATTAGATGCCAGCTAAGCTGACGCTTACAGAAGATTCGCGTATAATTTCTTCAGTTCCATCACCATCAGCATCACCTTCACCAACGACAGGGCAAACAGCAAGTAAACTTAAATCTGGAAGTAAATGGGGCAGATTACTTGGCAGCTCGAGTGTTGATTCTGCAAGCGATAGCAGTACAAAGATTGTTGTTTCAAGAAGTCTCAGCGCACGTGAAAGTTTGAGAGAAAGTGCTCAAGCAAGACCAAGCAGTAGTCAAGGGAATAATGGAGGTGGCCAGGGAAATAAGGTAATGGAAGACTTTAAAAATATTTTCATAATACAAAATTTTCATTTCCCTTCCAGATTTTTCCAAAATCTGTAAAACTTTCACCTGGACCTGCGTCGCTCACTCGACAAGATACGATTGAAGAAGGTGGTGAAGGAGAATCAGCAAGTCAAACACGTGAAGGTTCTCAGAGATCTTCAATTCAATTAGAAAGTCGACCCGAGTTATCGTCTGATCGATCAAAACCTCCACGGGATCCTTTAATGATGGATACACTTGAGAAGGATCGTGCTAAGGAACGTCAAAAAGAAGAAAGAAATTTATCTCTAGAACGCGAGCGCCAAATAGAAATGGCGAAAGCTCGTGAAACTACTTCAGATAGTTATGATAGTGGATTACGTGAACAGCCGTCAACACTCGCACAACGAGATTTGATCTCAACAGTTCTTGATATGAAAGTTGATGTTCGTCTTGAGATGCAGCGAATGTCACAGCGAATCAGTCGCATTGAAGAGTTACTCACCGATCTCGTGAATCGACTAACTGTTGATTCATCAGAACAAAGCACTCCGGGAGAAAGTAATCCCGGTCAAGCAACACCAGCATCCCCAACGACAGTAGCAACGATAAATATTCCATCAACAAGCGAAAATCTCACTCCAAGTGGACCAAATAGTGGAGGTGGAAATGGCTTGGGTCCGATTTTATTGAAAAAAAGACGAACGAAGAATCGAAAACCCCCTGCACCCGCTCCACCCCCACCTACACAATATTCTGACCCCGAGCAAACTAGATTAATTGAATCTGATGCTCCGTCAACATCATCATCAAGAAAGAGAGAATTTCTTTAGCCGAAAATTTTGATACGTCATCAAAATGACGAAACCAGCACCGATTAAGTAGAACTTTTCTATTTTCTTTTATCCCACCACCCACACAAGCAAAATCTACTGATTTGAATTCTGCTGTTCTTTTTTCTATTGTGAATAATTGCCGCCTTTAGCATTTATTGACGCATGTATTAATTATCGTCATGTCGTTTGCTGTATTTAAAAATTGTGTGATAGACGCATGAAGCGAAAAATGTATTGAAAAGTTTTGATCGCGATTGTGAAAATGTAAAGCAATTTATTTCGCATCAGCTTTAATTAGAAGAAAATTATTTCCTTCCAATAGTGATCAATTTTCTATTTTATCATTGCTTGTTGACGAAGGAAGAAGATATTTATTACGATAAGAAGCGAAGGCAAGTTTTAGTGCATAACTTACTTATATAGAGAAACTTTAGCTTTTTACAAACTTTTATTATGAGAATTTCCGTTTCCTTTTCTGTTCGACTATCGCATTTAAAGTGTTATAAGTCAAGAATGATCTTGACGACTCGAATCTATGCAATCAATCTTACAAAGAACTTCACAAATATGTAAATTTAATCAATAGATATACAGAGGAACTTAGTAAGTATAATAATGGGATTATTGATTAAGGAAATTGATGAAAGAATTTGTGAAATTCACTTATCGCATTGATACATTTCATGATCTTTATGAATCCAAAGCTTTAGTAAATAGGTAAATGAATATGATTATCTTCCAAATAAATACTTTAACTTTAAATTCTCACAAGTATTTGGATTCTCAAAGATATGAAAAGTATTTTAAAAAGGAAAATCCCAAAATAATGTATCTAAAATAAGCATCACCGAAGCAAAAAAAAAAGAAGAGATATACATACATATAAAGTGATAATATAAAAAGAGAATTATTTGGAATTTACAATTGCAGACTTGTGATAAAAAAAGAAAGTGAAGAAAATTAAAAAAAAAAAGATGCGCCTTCTTAAAGTGAACTATGATAAACTCTATGCAGTTGAAAGCCTCATTAGTCGAAAAGCTTATAATCATCGTTCATCGAAAAATGATCGAGATAATAATAAATTAAACTCATAGTTTAAGTGACGATTGTAAAGTATAAAAAAGTATTTAGAAAATATTTGAAAGATGACAAACAATGAAAATTTCAAGCACGTGATTGCTTTTTTCACACATTGCAAGATTACAATTGAACCAAAATATTTCTGACTAAAGCAATTTAAACTATCAGTCTGATTAAATTATTTTCTTTTCCGTTTATAGGACATTTGCATAAATAGTCGTAAAAATATTCAAATTGTTATTTCAGAACCTGTCATGAGAAAATAATTGAAAAGCAATTAATTGGTTCAAATGCGTATACCTAATAAGCGGATTATCTAAGGAAAAAATGAATAAAAAGATGATAAAATCAATTCCACAAAATTTTCCCAAGTATTTAAATTTCTTTTTCGTTAGAATTTTCCTTTTGAATAATCATAAAAATTTATTAAGTAGTCGGACGGAAATGGTAGAAGAGTTGTTAATAAAGATTAAAGTTTAGTGGAATAGAATTGGAACAACTTAAATAGTTTGATGCAACATGTGAATGTGTTAAGTATTTAACCGGCTTATTTTTCTTAGTTTGTGATGGAAAACTTTCAAACATTTTCTTACATTTTCGCGAGAACTTTAATTAAATTTATAAAACAAAAACATATCCCCAAATAATTTTTAAAAGTTCAAATGAAGCCACCATAAAAAAAGAGAGAAATTTCAGTTAATTTACGGAAAACATTTCGTCCAACTCTTCTTTTTGTAAAGCTATACATCATAAATAAAAATATAAAATTAAGATCTGTAAGACCAAAATATTTCTTCACAACACTGAGAATTTTTAAGACAACAAAAATATAAAAAGCTCCCTCGCCTTTAATGGAAAATAAATTGCAGAATTATTTCTTCATGACATTATGGAGCTCAATGATGAAGTCACAAATGTCGAGGCTTTGGGTGTAAATTGCAATCTAAGAAAAATCACTTTTTGAGACTTTTGCTGTAAAGTTTTAAAGTGATTTTGAAGTTTCGTAGTTTAAATGTTTAAAGAAAGGAATGAAACAAAAGATTTTAAATTAATTTAATCTGAGTAAATAGGCAAGACAGGTAATGCTTTTAGATTGCCATCTGCACTCAACGTTTGCAACTGGAATGAGCTAAAAAAAATCTTTTAACTTTTTTAAATAAGTAAAATTGATTCAACTTTAATTTTATTTAATTTTCCTTGTTTTACTTAATGAACTACGTCAATTTGAAAAGATACTCCTGAGCTATTAAAATGAGATTTTAAAGATTGTTATTACTTAATTAAACTAACCTCAATTTTTTATGTTTCCATGGTCAGCTTTCTCTTTCAAAGAATTTTACTTCAAAAAGCAACTGTTTAATAAAAATAAAAGAAGAAACACGACAGTTTGATGATACTTTAGCGAACTCACTTTTTTAAAAAGCAAGAATTCATCAAGAAGAAAGAAAAACGAAATAAAAACTAACTTAAAGAAAAATATTTTCCTAGTTTTGTTTCAATTATTTCTTCATGTTGATGGTTGGACAGTCAGTGACGGAGTTTTAATTAAGAAAATACTTTATTGAGTCAATTTTATAGATAATTAAAGTCACTATTTATGATCTAAATCTTTTGACATGTTTCACACTCAGATAAATTTCATTATCAGTGGTTGAGGAAAACCCATTTCAACATTTATGTATGTTTCCTCCCATTTCTTTTTATGTCTTCCTTCAGAGAGTTTTATCTTTGTATTTATGACGACAAAAGCAATCCCAAGTTTTAGTATAGTCCAATAATGCATTCAGACAACATGCATTTTACATTAAGAGAGGAAATCATAATTTACACAGGAATTTTTGTCTGTTCTTTATTAATTATTCCTGTTGTGCTTTTATCAGCCTCGTTGAAGCATCCCGACGTTCACAACTTGGTTACAATTGCTGATCTTAAATTAAGACAGAAGATTTTAGACAACTTTTTTGAAATTATCGAAACGAAAAGGCTTCAAACCAAGGAAGCAAATTTTTCTGGTTTGTCAATATTTAGAAATTTCACAATGACAGATTTTGAGGAATTTTCTAGTAGCCCTAAAAAGTTGCCGCGAAAATATTTAAGAAATCTTTGGAAGAAGTTTAAATTTGTAAATGGAAGTTTATTGTCAACGGAACAATTATTGAGACTTCCCTTGAAAGTCGATTGGTAAGTTGATTGAGAATGAAATGAAACTTTATTGATTACACTTCGTAACTGATATTTATATTTAGGCGTGATAAAAGCGTCGTGACAAAAGTAAGGAATCAATATAAATGTGGAAATTGTTACGCTTTAGCTGTCATTGAAACAATCGAATCAATGCATGCAATAAGAACTGGAAATTTAAAAGAATTTAGTGTTCAGCAAATGCTTGATTGTAATGATTCAGAAATGGGATGTAACGGTGGAGATTCATGTCGTTTGCTTAGTTGGTTGCTTACAACTCAAACGATTGTGCAGTCAAACGATGATTACAAATCCTCAAAATCATTAGAAAAATGTGAGTCAGTGAAGGAAACATCAACAAAAATAAAGGTCAAAGATTATTTATGTGATGAGTAAGTGATAATCTGGTGAATATTTCAAGTTGTAAACATAAACTTTCTATCGGTTATTTCAGCTTCACAAATCGAGAAGAATTATTGTTGCTTTATTTAGCTTACAAAGGTCCATTAATTGCTTCAGTCAACGCCTTACCATTGCGAAATTACAAAAGTGGAATTGTTCAAAATTACAAATCGAATAAGTCTGCAAAAATTTTGAATCACGCTGTACAAATTATCGGATATGATTTGTCGTAAGTGTCAATTCATTTCATTGTTTAAATTTTAATTTTATTTGAAAATTTCAGTGGTGACAGTCCTTTCTACATCGTAAAAAATTCCTGGGGAAAAAGTTTTGGTCTTTCAGGATATTTAAACATAGCAATAGGTGGAAATATTTGCGGAATTGCACAAAGAATTTCTGCAATAATTCTTTAACATTTAAATTAAAAATGCGCGGTGTGGCAGTGATCGTTCAAACTTACCGGCAGTTCATTTCTCATCTTGTTTTTAAATGTTTTCTAGGATTGAAATTTTATTAAGAAGAAAGCTTTTAAGTAAGGAAATAAAGGAGAAAATCAGCTTTTGAAGTTTTAACTGTCCCCATTTGTAGCATGATTCTGATGAGTTCTCCAGCCCATGTTTAATGCATCCTTCATTTCAGATGTCAAGGGTGGAATCAAACCACGTGGAATCAAAAACGTCGACAAGTTAAAGAGATCGAGAAACACTTTGTAACGATCACTGAAATGTTTTTCAACTTTGTAGTAAAAGCATTGATCAAAGAATTCATTCATAATGATACCTCAAAGTAGAACGCAAATATTGATAACCTGAACTTCCACCAGTTCCCAATTGTTGTGAACCAATCATTCGTTGAACCATAATAACGTGGTTATCTAGAATTAAATGAAATAACTTCAATATTTCAATCACGGTGACAACTCACATCTCCATTTAGTTATCAACGAGTCAATGTCCATGAGAAGAGTTAGAAGTTGATGTGGCTGTGAGAATCTTGGTTCGTCTCGATAGAATTTAATCATGATTGCGCCTTGTAATGCTTTGTATGTGAATCGTCTTTCACCACGTGAAACTAATGCTTCATGTGATGATGGATTAAAAATGGTTTCGTAAACATCTCGACGTTTCTGAATATCCATGAGGCGATAATTTCTTATCTTAAAATTGTGTGAGAAAATCAGGAGATGATTTAGTGCTGAAACGTGAGTTTAAATGTTTACTTACATGTTCTTTGGGTTCTTTGTTTGCTTGCTCTTCCTTCTCATTCAAAAGCTTGTCAACACTGTCTTTAAACTTCCCCCAAAAATTAAATCCATCCAATTCCAAGCCAGGCGTTCTTTCTAACCATCTTTGAACGAGATCACTTAATGAAGGATCTTGTTCCGAGTTTTTTATAGCTTCAATAGCTTCTGGTTCCGTTCCAAAAACGTGAGAATACTTTTGATTATATTTTACACGATGTTCTGTCTTCACTCCCAACTTATTCTCAATGAGACGAAATTGTAAACTTTGAAAACCTGAAGCTGGTGAAAGATAATCGCGGAAGTCCATAAAATCCAAAGGTGTCATTGTTTCTAAAATTGGCACTTGATCAACAAGAAGCTGAAAATATGTAAATATTATTAATAATTCATTCATATGTCACAAACAAATGTACGTCAGTGGAAAAGGTCGGCGAGCCTCTGACTAAGAGATAAAGACGATTTGTAAAGTCTGCTCGCTGCTTCGTTATCAATACAAATTCGAATTGCTTAGCAGTCTTTCCCCATTCAATGATATATTTTGAAAACGCAAAATATGAAAATAGAGTTGATCTGAATGGAATTTGAGGTCAAGTCGAGATTTGATTTCATTGAAAGTTTGAAGCATTCATCGCTGATTTGATTTTAATTTCATAAAATATCTTAATAAATGTTCCAACGATTACGTTAACATTTATGACAAGAGTTTTCCGGCTTCATTTATGTCGCGTGAGATAATTGTGAGTACAAAATAGTTACATGAATTGTGTAATGTAATCTGAGTCGCGTCCAACATTGATTATTGAAGCCATAAAATTTTATATCTCGGAAGCAATTTTTTGAACAGGAAGTGAATGACACACGTGAAAGTTAAAATTGGACACTTACATTCAGAATCAATACGATTCTGTTCAATCGTTTAAGTATTTCCAAAGTGCTTGATTCCTCGATGTTCTCACGATTGAAAAGAACGCGAATCGAATCAAGTTCAAAGATGATTTGCTTGAACCATAATTCGTAAGCTAAAAGAAGATTTTGATGATTATTTTGCTTCTTTAAATTAATTTAACTCACCTTGATGAGTGACAATAAAAAGATGTTCATCATGAACATTTGATTGCATTTTCTGTGCAGTTAAAAGTTTGTCCAACATTAAATATTCACCGTAAAGCATTCCAACATCCGATCCAAGATGTTCACCTTGTTGGGCGTCATTTCTTTATCAAGCAAATAAATGAGAATCAAACTTAGAGAATATTTTGTCAGATATCTACAACTTCAACTTGCCCATTAAGATTTCCAACGGGACAACTCATCTTGAACACAATAAATTCTTATTCCAATCACTTTTCACTTCCGATCACTACAAAAACTCAAAGGCGACTGATTATTCAACGGCTCGTGAAGCCTTTCAAGTGACGACATTAAGACTCGATGAGAAAGATTAATGAGAAAGCTGAGAAGTTGATGTTCGATTGTGAATTCGTAAAAGCAACGCTCAAATTCATTTCTCTGTCTACTCTGAGAAGAATTTTTGATAAGCGATGATTCTTCATAATCGAACAGATTTGAATGAAAATTTCATTCACAAAAGAGTTTTTTATTTATCTTTAATTTTATTCATTTTTAATTTGTTAATAAAACATCAAGCATCGCTTGTTTAATTTTTAATATTTCCCGAAGACTTTTCCTTTTCAATTATGAAGAACAAACCTCGTAAGCTTCATCGGTTTAGCACAAATATAAAAAGAAGAACAGAAAATTGATTTCTTAATTGAAAATTTCATCAATAATTCATGGAGAAATTCTGTTCTTGTTACGTTTGATTCTTATCAGATTTTTTATTTTATCACAACAATTTCCTTATCAGCTTCTCGACGAGGTCGGTCAATCTCGGGAGATTATGCGATGAGTAAACATGCTTTAAATTGGTTGATTTTATGTGTTGATAAAATAATAAAATATTCATCGAAGGAACATGATGGGCTGGTCCAACATCTTAAAGTGAAGTTGTTTTTGTTCCACCATAAAAAATATTTGTTTGACTCGCTCGAAGTTGTTGATTTTTCTCAAACTCTTCTTGTAACTGAATAATGTTGTTACGCCTCACAATCCAAAGGAATATATTAATAAAAAGCGAGATTACAAAGAGAACGATGAAGACAACTGACAACACAAGAAAAAGTGTTTCATTGTTTGAATTATTGTCTGTAAATTCTTCCATTTACGATTCAATTTAAACAATCTCGATAAAGCAAATTTGACGACTAAACTGAATTCGATTTTGCTATCCGCAAAATGTTGATTCAAATATTTTATCAGTAAGAAGCTTTAAGTCACTGATAATCTTAACTTACATGAAGCCGATAAAAAGTAGGTTTGGCGCGGAAGTTTTATGATGTCATTCAGTGACAAACTTCCTAAAAGTTATTAAAAGCTTAAAATTGAGTTTTTTTATTGCCGTTGTGTTAATCGTTGAAAAGCTGTGAAGTGTGATAAGCTTTGACCTTTTACAATTATTGGATCAAAGGAGTTTCTTTTTCTTTTCATCCAACGGGTGACACCCTGGGGTGTGACATTGCCAAATCACTTGAAGCACAAATTTTATATCAGAGTAAATAACACATTAATATTTTGATAACGATGCATTTACAGAAAAGTTAGTACCAAAGATAGCAAACGTCGTTTAATGATAAAAAATAATCTGCCGTAATTTTCATTCAATTTACGTGAATTGTAAAACTTGGAAGTGTAAATCATTCACTCAACCCTGGCTACGAATAAATAAAACTTAAATTGATTTTTTTTTATTATTATTTTGATTGACACTTGACGAAAATTTTTTATTTCGATTCTTGTTTGATTTTACAACTTTTCTTATGTTTTAAGATTTCAATGTTTGTCATGTAAGAATCTTTAAGACATACTGGACACTTATAAAGTTTCTGAAGTGATGACGATTGTTTTGGCTTTGAACTTTTATCTTCTTCCTTACTTTCAACTTCTGGTTTCTTACATTTTGACATGTGTTGAAGTTTTTGAATGCATGTGAAGTTGAAGACTTCATCACATCCTGGACATTCAAAGTCAGTGTTGAAGATTTCTTCAGCCATTTGCATGCTCCAATCAGTCTCATCAATGCTGTTTAAATAAAAAAGCAATAATGAAGCAATTGCACGTGTTTAAAATTATTAAACTCACCATCCATAAGTAATGTTCTCAGTGACAAACATTCCACCTTTAACATCATTTAAAATGCAATTAAAATGCGTTGAAAATGGATTTGGATCCAACACAAGCATCTCGTAATCTTCTTCTCTCTTTCCCTTGTAAATCGTTTTCAAATCAGCTGGCAAAAGTCTTTTAATTGTGTAAAAAATTTCACAATTCATGTAACTTGCCAATTCACGTTCAAGTTTTTCAAATTCTTTGCTTTTCGATGCATGCTCGATTTGACTTTCAGAAAGTTTTTGACTTACCAAATCATTCCATCGCTTTCTTAAACTCGCAGCTTTTACGAGTAAAGTTTGACCAGACTCGGGAAATGGAAAATCTAAACAAAGCCAAGAGTCACAAACAACTCTTGAGAACGTTACATTAGCGTCAATCTCTTGTGCAAATAGTAAAAGCGTTTGAGCTGCTGGCATTCGAATTGAGTTCATCAGATATGGTTTCGTCGTCTCCAAAATGGAAAGATAACAAATCAACTGATGTTTTGCACTTAATGGTTGTTTCGACATGTACAATCCCGTCTTTGGTATGATGTCACATTCAGCCACATTTAAAACTTGATAGTTTGTAGCGAAGTAACTCATCGGATGCATCGACACATAAGGCTTCGATTTTGTGTGGAAGAATTGTTCGTTCATTGACTTGCAGTAATTAAACTCATCAGATATTGCAACTTGAGGATACAAACCACTAACAAGAATTAATTTCAATAAAATGAGATCCAAACTGTCAGTCGTTGCACTCATCACGAGATTATCAAGCTTAGAGAAATTGTTGGAAAGACGAAAGTCAACGTCTCGAATGTCAATTTTATCATCATCGCCATCAGCGTCTTCTTCATCAGCTCGCAAGAGTTTTCTTTGTCGTGGACCTTCCATTTTATGTGCTCGTTTCAATGAGCCCAAGTAACGTTTCTCACCAGCACGCATTGCACGTTCAGCTGCGGTGCTTTTCTCGTCTGTTTCCGACTCCAACAATTGACATTCTTTCAACAACGACTCAAGTTGGCCTTTGAGTTTTGTGATTTCATAGAAACGCTGCTCTTCAAGTCCTCGATTACGACACCATCGCTTTGAATTTTCATTGTCACGGTCTCTCGAGCGTTCTGTTTGTGATTTCTTTACCAACAACCATTCACGATATAAATTCAATAAAGTTATTGGATCGCCATGATCAGATTCGCAATCGCTTCGAAGTTTCTGGCATTCCGCATCACGAAAGGCGCGATTAGTGAATGGCGATTGAACGTTGAGTGTTGCAGCTAATGTTAACGTTGCTGGAAGTTGTTTGAACACCGATCCGATTACTAACATTTTTCCAATGCTTACCTCGACAGGGATACGCGCGAGAGTTTTTCCAAGTGGCGTCAGTTTCTCACTCATTGTTAAAGCTTCAAGATTCTTCAATGCCAAAATGGAATTTTCAATGCTTTCCATTGCTGGTGGTTCGATAAATGGAAATAAGCGAGCGTTTGGTAATCCCATCGAAATCATTTGAAGAAGCAGCGATTCAAGTGGCACTCGAAATATTTCAGCTTTCGTGTAAGCTTCCAGATCGTAATATTCCTTCTCTGAATACAAACGATAACAAATTCCTGGACCTGTTCGACCAGCTCGTCCTTTCCTTTGTTCAGCTGACGCTTTACTTATCCACAATTCTTTCAAACGTTGCATTTTGTAGTTCGGATCGTAAGTCATTTCTTTCATCTTACCGGAATCGATCACAAAGCGAATTCCATCGATAGTGATTGAAGTTTCAGCTGAGAAAGACATCAAAGAAATATTTCATCGATTTTTTACGAAGCTTAAAACATTTTCTCGTACTTTGTATTGTGGATAAGCTTTTAATCTTATTAGATATTTATTAATATTTCCGAAACGTCATAACTTACTTTAATAACGAAGAAGATTAAAACTTTATCCACAAAAGATCATTAAAATTCTCAACTTACCGATATTTGTACTTATGATGCATTTTCTCAAACCATCTGGTGCATAATCGAAGACTTTATCTTGATCTTGCATCGATAAGCTGCTGTGCAATGGTAACACAATCCAATTTTGATTCTTTTCGCTGTAATCCTTTGCAGCATCGACGACTGATTGAATTTCATTTAAACCGGAAAGAAATATCAACAAATCTCCTTTCTCTTCCTTCGGATATTTCTTATCAATCATGCTCATAATTTGTATGTAAGGTTCAGGGTTTAGTCGTTCACTTCTCGACTTCTTCTCAAGTCTCAAATTGGGATTCATTAAATGTGGCATAAAGTGAAGCTTTATCGGATACAAACGACCTGGAACTTCAATGACCTGAGCTTTCTCTTCTTTGAAAAAGTTTGCAAATAAATTTATGTTGATTGTGGCCGACATGAGAACAATTTTGACATCAGGTCGTGCTCTAAGTAGACATTTGGAGATGCCGAGAAGAAAGTCGCCATAAAGATTTCTCTCGTGTATCTCGTCAATTATAATGACCGAGTAATTCGATAAGTTGTCATCATCAGCTAATTGTCTCAAAAGTAATCCTTCAGTGATAAAAAGAATTTTCGTCTTTAATGTCTTTTGTCGTTCAAAGCGAATTTGATATCCAACAACTGAACCGAACTCGCATAACATTTCATGAGAAACACGTTTTGACAAACCAATGCACGCAATTCGACGTGGTTGTGTGCACGCAATCTTATCATATCCCGACTTGTGAAGATATTGAGGGACTTGAGTTGACTTGCCACAGCCAGTGTCACCAGCGAGTATCAAAATTGATTCGTTATTAACAGCTTCAACGATTTCCTTCTCATAAGCAGCAATTGGCAGACTTGCTTGGAACTTTCGAAGCTTCTTCAACTTTTGAAATCTTTCCTTTTGTTTGAAGTCAAGATAATGTGTGATAATTGCGTGAAAAACTTTAATTTTGTCATCACTGACAGTTCGACCATCGTCGTCTTGATTAAAACTTGACATTTGATGTTTCGATGGCTTCAATTTCAGACTCATAAGGAAAGTTTTAATAAAATCTTTGGGAATCAACGAATTGGATTTCGGAATTTCTGTTTGAATTTCCAACACACTTTGACCATTTCGTCTCAATAAAGCTTCGTATTTAGACAGAAATTTCCAAAAATCAGAAGGATCGTCGACAAATTGTTCGCCAACATTGTAACCCATAAGTATTCGATGAAAGAATCTTTTGTTGTCAAGAAAAGAGAAGTTCAATTCTTCTTCAGTTGTTTTATCCTTTCTTCGATGTCGTTCATCGTCGCATGATGAACTTCGACGACGTTTGCTTTTCTTGTGACTTTCATGTCGGTGTTTGTGATCGTCACGTTCCATCTGAAAAAGAATTTATGGTTGAAAATATTTTTCAAGAGCAACAAGTCAAAAAACTTTTTTATTTAATGAAATATTTTCTAAAACTTTACAAGAAAACAATTGAAATTTAAACTCATGTCCAAGGATAAAAGTTGCTGAAAAGAATTGTCCCGACAGAGTAATAACCGAGAAAGTAATAAACGATGAGTTTCTGAGAAATGTTTAGCGTTTTAAGATCAAAAACATTCACATTATCGTCATCATTTTTCTTATGCTGATCGAAATTTCTCACAAAATAATTTGCACAGAAAAAGTAAAGCATTGGACTCGATGATGATATGAGACGAGTTGTAACTTGAACATGAATGCAAAGAACACAAAATAATGTCATGACGACTGCATGTACGATAAAAACAAACTGATTTTGATCGGAAACTTGAACTTTTTTCAATACACACGGTTGAAGATTGAAAATTCCTAAACGTAAGCAATAATCATGATTTTTCTTAAAATATTTAAATGAATTGACTAGAATAACAACCACGAGTGGTGCAGCAAGTAAGAAATTTGGTATTTGCTTCAATTCGTAGTAGTTTAAGAATCCAACATTCCAATAATGTTCTTGAATGTAAGAATATGAAATTGGAACATTACTTGAGCACCATGGAGAGACGGAATCATCAGTTCGATTACCAGCAAGAACCAAATTATGTTGATTTGCAAAATCCTTTATCAGTTCTGGGAAATTGAAGTTCTTCTTAAAGCAAAACAAGTAATAATTGTAAACTTGCATGAGACCGAAATGAAAGGCGATGATAATCAACATTGAAACGATTTTCAAGAAAATTGTAATGAATGACAAGACTGTGGTTTGACTGAACATTTTCTTAAGTCCATAATAAGCAACAAAACCGATGTTAATAAGTCCATTCGAACGGCATAAAATACTCAGACTTAATGGCACGATAATAAGCACAGAACTGATGTCGTCAAAGCATTTGACCATTAAAGAGAAGCTTAACCAACTGTAGAGACTCTCTGAGTAAGGAGCCGTAAAGAATATTGAAGCAGGATTAAAACAGAACAAAACTGTCGCTATTTCCGCTTTTCGTTGATCTCTCAAAACTCTACGTCCAAGCTCATATAAAACATTTGCTGCTTTCGCGAAGAAAAAAATGTTGATGACGATTCCAATTAAAAGCGAAAGTGCACGAACTGATAGAAATGGAACTATGTTGACAACAGTAAATTGTATTAATTTAATGCACAATGGATAGAGCGGGAAGAATGCGAGAGTATTCTCGTAAGTATAGCCGTGCTCAGAGATGTGCAAGAAATATTCGGCATCCCATCGACGAAATCCACCCAACAGCATATCAACTATCACATCGGATTTTCTCTTTTTCAGTGGATCCATCGGTGCACGAAAAACATCTTCGGCTTCGTGATCTTCGAATAAATGATTTGAAATGCATTGCAGGAATATCACAAATAATCGACTGAATATTGCAAGTTTTGTTATATTCGTTGGCATTTGAACAAGTATTATAATGTTTACAAAGCAACAATATTAAGAAGATGTTTTGTTACTCGATGGATGCACTGCAAAAAAGAAATGGAAAAGTGTGCAAATCAGATTGATGTTGATATGTCGATAGTGTGAATTATTCACGAGTAAAAACGAAAGATTTAAATACTTACAGCTTACAGAAGGTTTCTTTTAGAATTTTTCCATAGTAAAATAAGCAGGAAATAGTTTTTCAGAATATTTTGACTTTAAAGTTGTCAATCTTTTTTGTTTTTTTAATTTTATTGCAATTTTTCACTCTGAATTTTCTTCAAAAAAAAAGTAAACAAAGTGGGTACGAAGGTTTCTTGCTAAGTTACAAACTGAAACAATACAAATGTTTGAAGTCAGGGTTTGAAAGACTCTTGTTATGATTAACAGAAAGGAAAGCAGCTGAAATAAAAAATTTCAAACCCTGCATTTTATATTCAACTGTTGTAATGTTATTAAGTAAATTTCAACATACTTCACAAGGATCTAAAGAAGTGTTTTCATGACTAGATCAAGAAAAACTATACTCAGGTATCGCTTCTCGGCTGTAATGGCTAAGATCAAAGTGTAGTATCTGTTCTTATCAGCTTAACATCTGATAGTCCTCTCATAGAGAGGCAACAAATGTTAAACTGATTTTTGGAAATCGGCGGAAATAATGGGCTTGCTCAAGTTCTGCCTCGGGTTGGCCTGGTATTGCAGTACCTCCAGGAACGGCCCAAACAAATCAATACATAAACAATAAATTCTCAATTTTCTATAAAAGTTTTATTCATTTTCTTCGAATATGGCAAGAAATTTAATTTCGTTGTATGTTTTTAAAAGTCCTTATCACATAGATATTTCACCAACATTATTTAGCTTTATAAATTATTAATTTCTCAAATTATCGTAAGCTTGTAAAACACCAGGTGACCCTCCAAATGTTCCGGTATATTTTTCAATAACTTTTTCTTTTGATGACGCATAGTTATTATTGTTGATGCTTAGTGGAAGTTGAGCGATGGTTTGAGGCGTTGGAGGCTGAAGCGAGAATGCCGGTTTTTGTTGAGTTGAAGCACCACCAAATCCGCCAGTGTATTTATTTTCAATTGTTGGTGATGCAAGTGTCGGTGAAGCATATGTTGGTTGTGCTTGGGTTGATGAACCTGCACTGTCAGCAAAATTATCATTCACTAAAACACCTGGAGGTCCTCCGAAGTTTCCTTGATACTTTTGAACACCGACTTCCTTTTGTGTCGTAAAAGTATTCTGAGTAGGTGATGGTGCTTGGAATTGTTTATTTGTTGTCAGTGGATCTTGAACAATTGTAACTGGGATTTGTGTTCGTTGTGTTGGTGGAACTAAATTACCAAGAATTCCAGGCGCACCACCAAAGCTTCCTGTATATTTGTTTTGAGTTTTATCTTGTTTAATAATTGAAGTTCCAAAACTGAATTTATTGACAGTGGCAGCTGTCGTTGTGGGGATTTGTTGTGGTTGGAAATTTATATCGTTTGGTGATGGATCCTTTGGTGGAAGAAGTCCATTTGATGGTTTCGGAGCGAAATGAACTTCTGTGATGACGAGAGGTCCGTCTTGTGTAGGATTCTTAAATGTTGGAGTGTTTTGCTTAACAACTGCACTGTCAGTTGGTGGAAGCAATCCTTGGTTCAATGGTGAATCACTTTTATCAATTGGAGTTTCTGGAATGTCAAGATTGGGTCGTGGAATGAAAACACTTACACCATTACTCGGATTTGCTGGTGGAACTAAATTTTTAGAGACTGTAACTGTCTGATAATTTCCAGTTGGCACTTGAAGTGAAGCAGAAGGTGAACTTGGATTGTTGCTTTTTGGTGGTGTCAACACATGATTCAATGGATCGTCAATGGGAACTTGCGGTGTTTCAGGTAAATTTATGTTTGGTTTTGGAATGTTTATTGGTGTTTGATTGAAAGTGTTTGTTGTTGAAGTTGTTTGAGATGGTTTATCATTGTTTTGAAATGTGTTATGAAGTGGATCGACGAAATGTATTCGATCATCGCTTGCTTTTGCAGAGAAATCACCGTTGAAACTGCTGCGTGTTGGTACTTCATGGGGTGCTAGAATACCTGAAGCATAACCGGGAATAATGAACATATTTGGATCAGTGGAAGTCTTACTTGGAAGCTTCGCATCAATCGCCTCAAGAGTGTCATACGTTACGGGATTTCCATAACTGTCTCTGAGACTGTTTCTCACTCTTATGCCATCTGGATATGTCACCTGGTCTAATGATCTCAGACTCTTCTCTCCCGGTTTACCTTCGTAATTGAAATCAATGAAAATTACTGAAATTTAATTGAATGAAGTTAGTTCATCATCATGCTTTTTATTACTAAATACTTTATGTTCACGGTTGATTAGTCTCACTTAGATTTTCATGCGATATTTAGTTAATGATCGGTTAAATAAATATGAAATGAATTTTTGTTCGGCACAACATTGCAAATAAACCAAAAAGGCGTAGTGAGAAAGGAAATTTCATCATGTCAATTATCACTGATTTGACCCATTGTCCTATTTTGGAAATGAGTTTCGTTTAGAATAATTACTTTGATGTTATTTTTTGACTCGCGTAAATCTTTATTTAAGCATCTATTGTTACTCAGATATTTCAACGTGACGCAATATTTACATTGTACCAACAAGTCAATTTTTCTAACAATGCACATAAGTTTTTTATTGTGATTTTTCACATCTCTATTTAAGTAGCATCATCAGTTAATGTTTAAAATTCCAATGTTTGGGATCATCGCCAAGGTCGCCAGATTTTATGGACATAAATATTCAATAATTCTTCATAACTTTCAATTAGCACCCACATAAATACATAAAATGTGAAAAGAATTGACACAAAGTTCTGCTGCAACAAGTAATAAATATTTAAGGATTCATTAGGAAATGTTTGCAGACAATTCAAAAAAGATGTTGGAACACGGAAAACAATTCGTGAATCGTAAGTTCGCGTGTCTATAGACACCGACACTGTGTCAACCACTCATTCAATTCCACAACAACACTGTAAGTCTTCATAATTAAATGTAAATAAGGGAGACACCTTAAAAATAAACTGAATCAATTTGTTTCTGTCATAAACTTGTTTAAGTTGTAAATCCCATCGGTTTTAAACTTTAAACAGTGGCCTGTAACATTCAAAAGAATCTTTCACACTTATTTTAATGCGTCGGTGTCGCTGCGCAATAATAACTCAATGTCTATTCTTTGAATGTTGAAAGTTTAATCATATTTTTCTAGAAATCATTCGTTACAGACGAATATCTGGTTTCTGCCATTCTTTCGCCTCTCACACAACTCTTGGAAATCTTTCATTAACCTTGAAAAAGAAAATTACTAGAAGTACATAAATAAAATCTTCTTGGGGTCAGTATTACGACCTTTGAAGTCGATTCGATATTTAATGACATGAATGGAGATGTTTCCATCAATAAAGTAAGTTAATTTATATGGAAATTAAAGCAGTAGGTAATTAGATCGTTGCGAAGCCTTCACTTAATACAATTTAACATTTTTACACTCTTGATTACCTGGGCTCTCGCCACTTCTCCGCTGAGGATATGCAGAAGTGTTAATTATACTGATAAGTAAACATCCGATGACTAAACTCGATCGAGACCACATTATAATTGTGTTAATTTTAACTTCTTTCGTTGCAATTGCTTTATTTTTCTTAAGAGAAAAAGATTCACTGCTTATAAAAGATTTTAACGTGTGACTGTAATGATTTTTGCGGAATAACTGCGCGAGTAAACGAAATCATCAGTTGCTTTTGTCGTGATCCCCCCTTATGTGTATGATCACACTGTTCGCTTATTGAGTTGTTGTTGTTGTTGGTGTTGACTCTTAGCCACGAAAAGAACTTGAGAGAAAATGAATCAATGAATTTTTGGGTGTAAGTTTCTTCAATATTTAATTATTATTTTTTTTTTTCTTTTGTCATGGATGGAATGTTTGAAACAAGTTTGCTTTGAGTGTCAAACATATCCACTTACGATGAACTGTGACGATTCTTATTTTAAGCAATATTTATTCAAGTCATTTGCCTAACGAACTCTATAATTAATTGCTAAAATAAAACCGATTACATTTGTTCTTATGATCAATTGCGCGATCATGACTCAAGATTAGCATACGTTAAGTGCCTGTAATAAAAAATCGAAATTCCTACCCGGCAATAACGACGCTGTTATGACGTCGAAATATTATTACTATTATTGTCGTTGCTTTAATTTTTTGTTTTTAATTCCTTTCTTGAGAGCCTTCGCGAGTGCGAGTCATTTCTCTCATTTCTATATTTAGTTGTCATGCCTTTGAAGGTCGTCCAGTAAATATACTTGGTGAGTTTGTATGGATCATGCTTTTCATACCATTTCGATGAATTTTTTTTCACAAGAATCGTTACCACTAAATTGATTTAGGAAACATCAGGTTTTTGCTATTCCCTCTCTCTCTTTCTTTATCTCTCCCTGGCATTGTGACTCATGAACTCGCGATAAATTTTTCATTCTCTAACATCGATGGAACGAAACAAAAAAGCTTGAATATTGATCAGCAAATGTTGTTTATGGGAATTCCGGGTGATGCAGCTTTATATTTAAGATCGAACTTCTGAGAATAATAAGTTAAGTCGGCTTGTTGATCAAACAATCATAAACAACAAGCTTTCGTATACATTTTGTTTTACGTTTGTGATTATTTTTAAATTACAAATTCGATCAGATTACGGATTGTAAATTGTTTTCATTGTCATGTTCATCATGTCTGTCGTTGTTTTATTAATTTCAGGTCTTTTCTTGCTAGACATTTTAATGAAATATCAATGACCGATAATGAACAAAGTTCAGTCTTTGTTGTGTTTTAAAATTAAAAAATGAATAAATTGGAAGTTAAAGAAACTTCTTTATTGAGCTTCTGATGTACTTTACATATTCACACTTCACATCACAACAATAACTTTAATTTGTTGTGCAAGAACCGTTTATACAAGTCGTTGTTTCACATTTCCCATTGATGCAATGAACAACTTTACTGTAAGATTGAATATTGAAAGTTGTTCCACCAATATTCTTGCCAGTTGGATACGAAGGAGTAAGAAGTTCAGTAGAATCGTCAATTTCCGGCGAGCCTTCGATTTCAGGGTCTAAATATTTAATTTTTTTTTATTAAACTTGATTTTAATCGTTAAGATGTTCGTTCTGTCGACTTACTTGGTCGTGCATTGCACAAACTCAATAATGCTATGAAAGCAAAGCAAGAAATCTTCATTTCTCAACAAATTTATTCCCACAATTCACCGATAAATTGCGTTTTAGCGTTAAGCTAATAAAATTTTTGAACAACTGAGTAAAGCAGTCAAAATCTCATTGAATTTATTACTTTTGTACTCACGTTTTGTGTTCAACGAGGTGAAACATTGTTGACAATGATTCTAGAATTATTAAACTCAGTTTTTTATAATTTTAACATTGCACGATTTATCACGCGCTTTCCAGAAAGTTTGAAGAGTAATTCAGCAATTATAAATGATGATTAAAAAAAGAAGCATTTAAATGTTATCTTGATCGATATTCTCGATAAAAAAAGCTGTTATTAAAACATAAAAATTTTTATTTAACCATCAATGAACATCTGTTGAACATTCTCGAATTTCATTAAAAATATTTACATCGAGACGTAATAAAATTAGGATTTAAATCTGTTTTCTTGTTTTGTTAAAAGCAATATTGATGAATTGTAAAAATTTAAAGCTTAAAATTAATTTTGTTAAATATTTTCTGACACAATTTTCTCGTCGCAAACTCCATTTTGACATGTTCTGGTTTTAATTTCACAAATATTGTCGTGACAATTTTTATTAATTTGTTTTGAGTTGGCCCAATATTGCGACGCGTCTTTTGGATTTGTAATGATATCAATCAATCCAGTGTTGTCAAAACGCGATGCAATGTCAATTTGTGGAAGTTGAGGGAATTGTGGAAATTGGAAATTTTGAAAAATGTCAGGTGATGGATTTTTAATAACTGGGGTGTTGATTCGATACTCGTCAGCACTGAATCGATTCTTTGTGGTGTCGCAATTGTTATTGCTGCACTTTATTAATGTTTCTTCACATATATCGCCAACACATTTCCATTGCTTTCTTACAGTTGTTAAAAATTGAAGAAAATCATTCTCCAATTGTCTCTGTGCTTGGTTTACGTCTTAATAGAATGATTAAATAATTAAAATGACAAGTTTAACTTTAAATTAATTAAATATTTTACCAAAGTTTTGTGGTGCACTTGAAACAGTGGAAATGAGCGAAATAATTCCAAAGGAAATTGATAAAGTTATGAAAAACTTCATGATCGAAACTCTTCAATCAACCTTAGACTTCCTAAGACGTTGAACGACTTAAATATAAATCTCAGATTGCATACAATAATATCAACTTCTAAGTTCTTCGCCAGAGACTCTTCTTGCTTGTGTAACTCGTTGATATTTAAAATAGCAAGAACAATAATCACGACGATCGTGAAAAACTGGTTAACTTTAAAAGTGTGTTGGAATGTTTTCGTGACGCCGATATGAGACAAATAAACAATTTTATTAAAGTTTTTATCATTCAAATTCTTACACTTATAGGAGAAAGAAGAAGATTTATTTGCAAGCATCTTAAAAGTGTGAAATTTAATTCTAAACATTAAAATTATTTAACCACACTTAGATTTCTATTTATTTAATTAATTTTTCATTAATGTTGTGACTGACATTCATTCCAAAAGCTTTCTACATTAAAGTAGACACAAAAAAGGTTTCATTGAAATCATTTACAAATCCTCCAAGATTTTCTCAATGAAAATTTCGCCTATGGTGTGTTTAAAAAGATTTTCCTAAAATAAAATGATTAATGGAAGAAGTTTGATATTAAAATATTTTTTACCTGAAGATTCTGCGCATTTCCAGCAAACTTTATTGGAGGAAGCATCAAAAGAAGATGACCGTAACGTAAACTGCCACATTTTTCAATAAGCAAACAAAGTGTTTGATTTTGAAGCAGAACAATTTGGTTCATCGATGTATAACTTTCAGCCGCATCACTGCGGAAGAGAATCAACGCTTTTAAGCACGCAGCTTCAAAATGATCGACTTTAAGTGAAGCAAAATGTTTGATGACGTTCTGAAGAGTTCTCAAGAATGGCACAGAGACCAGCAATTCCTCATTTATTGTAAGTCCCCATTGCGATGCAGCAACAACGAAAAGTTCGGCCCATGACTCGTTCAGCATTTTCTTTTGATCACAAATCGGCAGTTGATTAAATGATGGAATTGATTTCGCCCATCTTATCGAAAGAAACAAAAGCTTTGTCGCTGAATCATACAAAGTTTGAGTTGATTTCAAGCGATTTGAATCGTTCAATGGAAGGAGTTGAATCTCTTCAGAACTTGTCACTTCGTTCTCTTTTTCCTTTGTTATCTTTTCGCTGCTTTCAGTGTTTTTCACCTCTCCAATATTCGTCTTCCGCATGAGTAAGTTGCTTGTCAACATTTTTTCAATCTCCAAATCGTAACTCGATGTTGTCAACACGTGAGGCTTGTAAACATTTTGTGTAAACTTCAAGTTCAATGACTCGGTTAAATGCGGATAATATGGCGATGGGATGTAGTAATTGTCAAGTGGAAATGTTAAAGGTGACGACAAATGCATTTGAAATGGAAAAATTCCTTCCTGATGTCTTGCACCATAAATGTTGGCATAAGTCAATGATTGATTTGATTGCGTAACATTTGGAATTTTCGGCGCTCGTTCATGTTGTACCGCTGAAAATAATATTTAAACAATTAAGAATCTTTTTAGTGTTTTAAAAAAGGTCATTATTGATTGTTATCCACTTCATTATCAACAATCAAACACGCGTTGACAATTAACTTGTTTTTACCCACAAACGTAACCCTCAATAATAGTTAAAAACCATTTTCCACCCTCGCTTGTCCACTCATTTATTTATTTCTTCTTCGAGGGTCGCACGAACATAAACATCAACAGATTTCATTATTCACATCAATTTGTAAATATTTAAGAAATCAATCCAAATACATTCAATCACATTTATCGTGTGACGTGACTTTTATGATTTTTTTACTTCATTTTTTTGTTTTGTTTCTAACCCATTTGCGGTTCAAATGAGCGACCGTGATATAAACGAAGAAATAATATCAGATGTCAATACGTGCATGTCAAACGGTAAGGTTGAATAAAGAAATGATTCAGCTAGTAGTGCCCTATCAACTTCTGATATCTTCGATCAACGTTATACATGATAAACTATGACATGTGTTTGGTAACTGTAAAAGTCAAACAATCACGAGAGGAAACATTTTATGATTATTTAATTACGTTCATATGGAAAAAAAGAGCCGCCTCTTGATGAATAATAGAAGTGATTACCGTAAAAACCATGCTGTAGTGGTTCATGAACTCATCAGGTGTCGTTTTCCCATGATTGCTTGATATAGATTCATAATAGTGACTTTTCTAAATTTTTCTTCCACCGTTGAGCTTATGTTGAATCAATGAATTGAAACATGAATAATTAAAGAGATTTTATACGACTTTTGACATGACATGACGTGACCTGACTTTGCGTTTTAAATAGGTACATAAAACGGTGTTGTCAATGATGATGCAACTATCATTGTGAAGGATATCAAGAGGGAATTTATAATGAACATAAAACAGCTTCATTGAACATATTTTATGATGGATTATTTTTTTGTAAGAACTTTTTTTCTTCTCATATTAAAGTGAGAGGAATTTCGATCAATCTTTCCCTTAATTTGCTTACAAAATATTTCAACATTAGTTGGCAAATGTAAATAATGTTGGTGACATATGAGTCGAGCAACATAAGTTTCATTTCCAACCCTTCAATCGCTCTATTGCCGTTTCACAATCTGTGTTGATGTTTTCATATTTACTTCCTCTTGATATCCATAATCATCGACATCCTCATCTCTACCACCAATTGTTGACAATGTCGACACTCAATTGACACAATGGGAAAATTAAATGCTCATCTCGTGTGTGCATTGAGTTACGAAAGGAAAAACACTTCAACATTTCACTTCCATTTAAAGTGAATTTACTCAGATCTCATTGGAATCACGATGGATGAAAAGATACAATGCGACACAAAGAGCAAAGATAAACTGACTAATTGAAAATGTTTGTAGCAGTTTCGTTTTTTCTGTCACTAAGATGTTTTACTTGAGTTGATGGATAGAGCGAAGGAAATGACAGAAGCAGGAATTTGTGAGTATTTAGAAAAAGAAATTCTTTTATTTAGGTATTTATTTACCTTCTCGTCTCATATTGGCTTGAATGCATTTGGCAAAGCGACATGCTTGACATTGGTTACGCCTTGATACATCGACCACACATTTTCCACCTTCCTTGCAGACATATTCAAGATTTCTAAATGAGTAAAAAAAGTTTTTTTACTTGTTAGTCGAATTAAATTTTAATTTTAATGTCAAAAACAAAAATTTCTAAAGAATAATTTTCTTGTTAACCTTCTTATGCTTCGCTTGAAGAATCCACGACATCCATCACAACTGGGAACTCCATAATGCTTTCCTGTGGAATTTAGATGAATTTTTTTAATAATTTTATTACAAATTTTGTGATTGTTTAGAAGAATCCTTGGACAACATAAAATTTGTGCCAAATATTTTTTCTTTTGTTAAATATTTTCTGTAGCTTCACAATAACACTCAATTCACAAGCTCAATTCTAAAATTATTTTACCTGAAGCTCTATCGCCACAAACTTTGCACAACACTCCCGGTCCACTTCCATATCGATCATTCATAATGAAAAAATGATCTTGTAACAAACTTTATTTAAAATTCACACAAATTTTACACAGATTTCCTTTAATTTCAACTTAACTTTGATTACATTTGAACACGAGAAAATAATTGAAAGACTTTCAACATTCTACAACTGCCGATTGATCTCTGATGAAACTCCGACGATATTAAAAACTTTCAGGAAAGCAAATCATATTTCTATTCAATTTTATTCAATCTATAAATAAATCAGGGGTGGTTGAGGATATTTCCAGGATATGTCAACGATTGTTGCGATTTGAACTTCCTTTTTAAACCGAGTCTGTTCATTGCCTTGTTCCAATCGAATTCCTTCCTTGTTACTTCAACCATTTTTTAGGGGCGGAGCTTCGTAAAAGGATCTCCCGTGCGTATCACTAACGACGCCTTTCTGCTTCGATTTCCTTCCACAGCTGTGGAAATAATTTTTTTCGTCCACTTCAGATTACCGTAGAATTTTCAAAAGTAAAGTTTGTAATAAAATTAAACATTTGTAAATAAAAAACAATTTTTATTAAACTTCAACTATGAACAATCAACAATAGCAAAAAATGGAATTGAAATGGATTAAAAAAATGATTCGGAATGATTTTTAAAACTTTTAAGTGATTAAATCCCATGAGTTGAGTGGAGAATTTTCACAAATTTTCAATTGTAGTTTTTCACCTTTCTCAGCTTTTGGTGCTGCCAAGCAGGTACCAGTTGCAACATTATAAATTGGCGTTCGTTTCTGTGAAGAAAAATAAAGTTTGAAAAATAAAATTAAGAATATTTCAAATAAATTTACCGTTTGTCGGTGATTCCATTGCTGATCGCCACCCATTTCGTGACATTTGTTTAACAAAGGTTTTGAGAAAGACGAACTTTGAGCTTCCAAACACAATAATTGACCAAAAACAATTTCATTCTTATCCGTTTCATACCAAATTTGACTTTTTATACGCAGACAAGGCGCAAGCTCAACATTTTTTCCTTTCGTCCATAAACTTTTCTCTTTCGGCCCTGAAATGGTCGCACATAATGAAGTGTTTGTGAGTCGTATCTGGAAGTTGCTCAGATAATTTCGCTTCCTGCTATGCCATGGTTGAAACTTTGGAAGTTCCATTTTTGATTTCTCGCCAGGCAAGCTTTGTTCAGGATAAATATTATTTAAATACCATTTAAACGATTTGCAGTTAAGTTTCTTTCTTAACTTCTGACGATCAGAAACATCACCAAAATCTTTTTCTTTTGCTGACTTTTGATGGTCAAGGAAATATTCGAGATATTCATCCATCCAAACATGAGCTAAACGAAGAGAATTCTTAATCATTGTGTCATCATTTCCAACAGTTCCATAAGGTCGCCGCTTTCGGAAAACATGACCAACTCGGCTGCACGGAACAATTTGAATTGATCCACCGCATTGCCAGATTCGGAAAGATATTTCAATGTTTTCCCCACCCCACACATCCATTCCCATATCGTACTCCCCCATCTTTTTGAAATATTCACGATCAATTGCGAAAAGCCCTCCAGCCATTGTTGGTGATGCAAAAGGCCCAGCAAAGTTTTCTTCTTTTGTCAAAAGATCTTTTGGAATGTTGTCCCATCGATAATGCAATCCCCAATTGAAACCGCCTCGAACTAATGGACTTGAACTGTACACGAATGTATCAGCGTTGATAATATCAATAATTGGCACAGCAACTGCAGTACTATTGTGTTTAATAAGATTGAGTAAAGGTTCCACCCATTCACGATTCACTTCAATGTGACTGTCGAGAAAGATGAGAACGTCGCCGGTTGATTTCCTTGAACCATACACACGAGATCGTATCAAACCCTCTCTCTTTGAATTTCTAATAATTGTAACCTTATGACTTGAGTCGAGTTTTTGAATTCGTTTCTCTAAATATTCCTTGAGATCCGGCAAGTCACTTGAGTCATCTACTAAAATAATTTCTTTTAATAATTTCGTCGGAGTTCTTTTGATGACAGTATTAACAGATCGTATTAAAGTGTTGATATCTTCATTATAAAAGCACATAATAATTGAAGCTGTTGGAAGTTCTTCATCATAGTTTTGTTGAGCACATCTGAAAATTAGGAATTATAAAAATTTAAAGTAGTTTAACTCAATTCTTACATTTTATGGCGAGTATCAGGGATTTCTCTAAATGTCCCTATTTGGTTGCTAACTAGAACGTTAAATGCATGAGTTTTATAGCCAGAATCTCGAATGAACTGATCCTCGACATTTCTTATCACTCCAAATTCTTCAATTTGCTTTACTGTCACAGGTTGCATTTCTTCAATCAACTTTCGACTCAGCTTTCTCTTGCCTTTTTCCTTCAACAATTTACTCTTAATATGTGACAACTTTCCATCAATGTTTTCATTTTCCTTGTCTTCAATAAAGTTACTATTTTCGTCAGATTCATCCTCACTAGAATTATCATCGTTGAAAATATTTTTCGCAAATATTTTTGTTGACGAACTCTCAGTCAATGAATAATAAAGGTAAAAGGAAAGAGTCCATGTTACTAAAACTCCAACGAGGACACCACAGAAAAAAGATTTCTTGTTCATGACATTTGTGTTTCAGTTAGATTTCGCCTAAACTTAATTAATGAAAGTTTAAAAATTATTAATTGAAATCGGTCTGCTTGTGATGAATTACCAGGAGGGGTGAAAAGCTTTGAAAAATATTTTCCTACCCCTCATAAAGACACTTTAACGAATTTGCCACAATTTTTAACGAAACATTGAAATTAAGTTGTGTAAAGCTAAAATAATAATTTTTAGACTGCAGTACAAAGTTTCCAGTGATTCAAACACAGAGAAATCATAAACCATGGGAGTTCCAAAATTTTTTCGTTACATAAGTGAACGATATCCTTGTCTATCGGAGTTAGTTCGTGAAGATCAGGTAAACAAAAGAAAAATGAATTTTATGAAAATATGAAATTAAGCAAAATTGTCAACTTGCGTAATTTAACACAATGTCATATTTTCAATACAGTTGCCAAAAAAAAGGCATAAAAATAATGCTGAAATTTTTATTTTAGGTTCCTGAATTTGACAATCTGTATCTGGATATGAACGGAATCATCCACAATTGCTCACATCCCAATGACGGTGATGTTCACTTTAGAATAACAGAAGAACAGATCTTTAAGGATATTTTCTTTTATTTGGAGACACTTTTCAACATGATGAAGCCACAAAAAGTTTTTTTTCTTGCAGTTGATGGTGTCGCGGTGAGAATTTCTTTCATTAAAAAGATCTGTTGCAATTAAATCAATTTATTTATGCAGCCACGTGCAAAGATGAATCAACAGCGTGGGAGACGTTTTCGTTCAGCAAAAGAAGCAGAAGTTCAAGAAGAAAAAGCACGTCAAAAAGGTGAAGTTTTACCATCAGAAGCTCGTTTTGACAGCAATTGCATCACTCCTGGAACTCCATTCATGTGTCGGTTAAACACAGCATTGCGATACTTTATCCAACACAAAATATCAACATCAAAAGCCTGGAGACATTGTAAAGTCATTCTCAGTGGTCATGAGGTTTGTTTTTGCTTATTTTCTTTTTTATTTTCTATTAAAAAGTTTTCTCTTTAGACTCCTGGAGAAGGTGAACATAAAATCATGGAGTACATTCGTTACTTAAAGACTCAAAAGGATTATAATCCTAACACTCGTCACTGCCTTTATGGATTAGACGCCGACTTAATAATGTTGGGTTTGTGCACACACGAGCGACACTTTTCACTGCTTCGTGAGGAAGTGAAGTTCGGTAAAAAGAATAAAAAAGCTGTGTCTGTAAGTCAACAACGTTTCTTCTTATTACACTTGAGTTTGATGCGAGAATATCTTGAGCAAGAGTTTATTGCGTTGAAAGATAACATGAACTTTCCATTCGACATTGAAAATGTAAGTTGAATTAATGAAAAAAGAATTTTTTGAATTGATTGAATTGAAATTTGCAGATAATTGACGATTGGGTTTTGATGGGATTCCTTGTTGGCAACGATTTCATCCCAAATATTCCTAATCTGCACATCAATTCGAATGCACTTCCGATGCTTTATGAAGCTTACATAAAAACGATGAGATCACTCGATGGCTACATTAACAACGGCGGTTATCTTAATCTCGCTCGTTTACAACAATTTATTGAGAATCTCGAACAATTTGATCGCGATCACTTTTTAAATCAATACGAAAATTTGAATGTCCTCGAGTCGAAGCATCAAAGCGCTTTCAACAACAGAAACGATGACACTTTTGGTGGCAATGAAGAACTTCTAAAGATGATGAAAGATACAGAATTTGAGTTTGACAGTTCGCCTGATGAGAATGAAGATGAAGACGAAGACGAAAACAGCGATGAGACTTTTGAGAAAGAATTTCATCAACATCGTCGCGATTATTACGTGAATAAAATGAAATATGCTGACATGACGGCAGAAGTTTTAGCTGAGCAAGCGGAATGTTACATTCGAGCACTTCAATGGACTTTGTCTTATTATTATCACGGAGTTCAATCGTGGAGTTGGTATTATCCACATCACTACGCTCCTTACATCAGCGACTTGAAGAACTTCAAAGATCTCAACATAAAATTCGAAATGAGTCAACCTTTCCTTCCATTTCAACAATTGATGAGCGTTTTACCAGCAGCAAGTCGCGCTCATGTTCCTGAATGCTACAAGAAGCTGATGACAAATCCCGACAGTGAATTAATTGACTTCTATCCAACTGAATTCGAAACAGACTTGAATGGAAAGAAACAAGATTGGGAAGCTGTCGTGTTGATTCCATTTATTGATGAGAAAAGACTTTTGAAGACTTTAGAGAAACATGAGAATGAATTGTCACCACCTGAGAAGGCAAGAAATGTTCATGGCCCAATGTATGTTTACACCTATTCCAACACAAGTCGTGGCACTCTTGACGCTCCTTTAAGCTTCCCAAGCATTGGCAATTTAATGTGCGATGAGAAAAAAGTTTATCGTGAAGAAATTCAAGTTATGAAAGAGAAACTCGTGCTTGGACCTTCGAAAGGAGCTTTGACTGATGTTTTCTTCACGGGATTTCCAACATTTAAACATTTATCGTACAAAAGTGTTTTGAAACGACAAAATGTTCAAGTATTTGATCAACCTTCAAGATGTGATAATATGATGATTGTTGTTAAGAATGATAATTGTGTAGAAAGCAATTTTGATGCAGTTTCAGACTCGCATGCGGATTTGGCAGATAAAATTGTGCATGTCGGTTGGCCACATTTGTTTGAAGCAAGAGTTGTAAAAGTTTGTAATGAAAGCAAAACTATTCAAAATGGTGAATTGATTGATACTGACAAGGCGCGATTTAAAAGTGATGTTCAAGCTATCAAAGATCATCACATTAAACGAATGGGAATTGATGTTGGTGAGATTCATCAAATTGTTTATGTTGTGCAAGTGTCAGGTGAAGAATATCGAATGGATCAGAAAACGAAGACTTTTAAGCTTTTAAAAACTTTTGAGAGAAATGAAATTCCATTTCCAATTCAATGTGTTGTCAAAGATGTCAAAGCGTATCGTAAGAAGTTTAAAGAAGAAGTTCCGCTCTTTGAGGCTTATAAAAATGGAACTGAAGTGTTTATGGTGACAAATCCTTTTTATGGTTCATTTGGGGAAGTCACTGATGTGAATTGTTATGAGAAGAGTGGACGAATCAAAGTCATGTTGACAGTTCCACAAGAACCTGACTTTGAAAAGGTCCACAAAATTCATCAAACGACTCAAAATTCTTACATGGAAGCTTATGAAGTTGCTTCTGTTTTAGGCATCAACGACAATGTTTTCAATCGTTTAACTGGAACTGTTTTAGTCGTTCCTGGCAGTCGACGACAAATTTCAAACGACGCAACTTCAAAACTCAACATTGGACTGCAATTTAAATTTCCGAAAACCAACGAAGCAGTCGCTGGTTACACAATGAAGACTCGCATTTGGCTTTATTCAAATAAAATTCTCAACATCATGCAGGAATATTATTGTAAATATCCAATGGTGTTCGAAAGGATGAGCAGATCAACTGGGAATAAAAATGATTTGTTCTTTGAGTCCGACTTCTTTGACACAGCGCTTGAAGATAATGACAACAACAACACTCTTCAGTCACTTTTGAAATGGTTGGCAGAACTTCCACATCAGAAAGCGGAAAGACGTGATGCTGGTTCTGAATCGATTGAGAAGGAAGTCATTGAAGCAATCAAAGATGCTGTTTGTAAAGCAAATGATCTTCCAATGAAGAAGATTACAATGCAAGTTAAGCCACATCTTCTTTACGCTCCTTCATTGACGAAATCAACGGTCAAAGCTCCTGATACTTCAGCTGAATATCAACTGTTTGATCGTGTTACTATCGCTAAGGAGAGTGAGAAGTTTTCTGTTGGAATGAAAGGAACTGTCATTGGAATTTCTCGAGTTAAAGACACAAATCCAGTGAGACGTGAATGTGTTAACAAAGAAGTTACTTATTGTGAAATTTTATTCGATAACAATCAAATTGAACGAATTTCAACATCAAATCTCATCAATGTAAGTTATGGTGAATATTTGAATGGTAACAATAAGCCGAATGTTAAAGCAGCGCCGGAAAAATCGTCAAAACATGTTCAGAATGTTCCAACAACGAGTAAATTTCAATATTCTGATATGGTAAAGAACGCTGAGAAAGCTCCGAAAGATAAACCTAAAGAGATTAATGATTTCTGGAGTGCTTTTAAGAAAGTATCTGTGGACGATGGCGAGAAAAAGAAACAAGAAGTGAATGGTGAAACAAATAAAGTTGGATTGCCAGAGATTGTCGCACCGTCAACGTTGCCATTGCCGCCACTCAAATGGCTCGAAAACACTCAAAAAGAAAGATTAAATAAGTTAACTAATCAACAACCTCCTTTCCCACAACCGCCGTTACCTTTCCATCATAACAACGTTCAAAATTCTGACTTTAATTTTCCACCTGGACCGTCTTTACCTTTCTTCAGAAGCAATTTGATCCATCAAGTCCCAGTAAGTTATTCTAAAAATTTCATTTTTGATTCATTTTCAAGTTTCTCTTTCATGTATCACTTAGATGCGTCCATTGCAACAACAAAACTTCCAACAACCAAGAAATTTCAACAACAATTTTAACAACGTTCATCGCTTCAGACCTGAAATGAATCAACAACAGCAACGACCGATTCAATATCAGAATCCCCAAGGACAATTCCAAAGACCGCAAAACTCATTTCAACATCAACATCAAAATCAGCATCAGCAACAACAAAAACCTGGAGCTGGAAACGCTTTCATCCCATTGCAAGCGTTTAGAAAAGCGACGAAAGGCAAAAACATCGTTCAAACACAAACCAAACCAACTCAAAGCATCACCGCTAAAAAAGAAGCAAATGCAAATATTGAAACCACGCCATCACAGTCTAATGTTAAAACTGAATCAATGCCATCGACTTCACAAGCAGAAAATACTGTAAAAGCTGCTAAACAACCGCCTAGAGACAACAGAAAATCTCGTCTGGCTATCAGCTTTGGAAAATAAAAAAATAAGTCTGAGTTGTCAATATTAAAATTTTAATTGAATTTGCTTCATTTTATTTTTCAAATAAAATTGAAACGCGACACTATTAAAAACTGTCAAATTGCTTTCTTGTTTAACTAATTAATGACTGAGAACATGTCTTCCTTTAAGTATTCTTCTCATTATTATCATTTGACCACCGGGAGTTGACAATCTTTTCTCCCAACCATGGACTTTGATTCGTTTTCCCTCTTTAGCTCTGGGAAATCTATTTCTTATGTTGGTTCTTATGAAAGTGAGACTCCAGGATGGAAGGAAAGTATTTGTTTGGACTGCAATATTATTTGAAGTTATAAGTGAAGTGTTACACAAAACATTTGTTGACTTTTGCAGAAAAGAGCTTGAACAGAAAAGATTAATTCATAATTTTTCAAGAAATCTTAAGAAAGGGACTCACCCAAATGTTTTACACATTTGTGACATTATTAAATCAATTCAAATGCTCTTTTTTGTTGAAATTTTTATATACTTTGAGGTTTGTTTTTAAGATTTTCTTTATTTCGTTAAGTTTTCAAAGGGTATGAATTTTGAAATTGATTTCAAATTTAAATTTCAAAAAGACGTTAAAAGTTGAGGTGTCGAGATATATCCTTCATGAAAAAAATATTAAAGGAACTGCTACTCATAGCATAATTAAATACAATTAAGAACTCTTTAATATTTATAATTTGATATCATATTTATTTCAGGGAAAGATTAAGAATACATTTTCTTGAAATCTGAGACAAATTTAATTAAGTGAAATTTAATCATATAGTTTTGAAGTATTTTTTTATTAAATTACTTAAAAATGTAAATCTCCATTGTATTATTAGCATATCTGTGTAAGTTTTTTATTGCCATTTTCTTTCATTCTAGAAGGTTTGTGTAATAAAAACCTGTATTTAAGCAGCAGAATTTGCAAAAAGAGGGAACAACTTTTTTGAATTGATATCACTATTTAATAGAATTTAAAAGGTTGTCTCTTGGTATTTATTTTGATACCTTGTAGTTTTATTAATTTTATCACAATTTTTCTGATAAATATTGTGATTTATATAGATACCTTTTTATTCATTTTAATTTTAGAATGTTTATTCATAGAGTAATTTTCGACATTCTATTAATTATACAATTTTTTTTTAAAGTTTTATTTCTCAATAATTTTCGATTACATTTGATGATATTAAATTTTATTGGGCCGATTTATAAAAACTTTCTATCGATTAGTTCCTCAAACTTAACAGAATATTCCATATCCATTTCTAGCAAACGATATGTAGTTGACACGTGCTTTAATTCTTTGGACGATTGGATGTTTTAAAAATAATTGAAACAAAGTTCTCAACACTTTATCTTAATGTAATTAATTAAAATGTTTAATGTCGTTAAAAGATTTCATTGCTTAGTTTTATGTGTCTGCAGTGGATAATTAATTAACTTTGTTTTCTTCTTTTGAATTGTTAAGAATTTAAAATAGATTAGATTAGAAACATAATTTTAACTTATTTTCAAAAGTCATTATTAATTGACTTAAAATTTTGATGTATAAAACAACTTGTAATGGTTCGAAAGGTACAATAAGTTAAAGATAGATTTTATTAAAGTAATTTATTATCAGTAGACTAGTAAATTTCTGCTATCTTGAGCTTCTTAATTACTTCATTAGCATTTCTTGTGAAATTCATTAAACAAAATAAATAAAACAAAACTTCCATAAACTATTCGACATAAGACTTAGGAACGACTTTCATACCTTATCGATTCCATTGAAGCATTTATGTACATAAGTCTAACTGATCCCATTTACCGCACAATCTGAATGCGTGTCAACAAATTTCTAATCTGATTCAAAACTATTGTAACATTCTCTTTACTGCGTACAATAAAATTTCAATATTGATAATCACAGGAAATGTCAAAGGCTTAAGCGATGGCTCGAAACTCGTGCCTGCAAGGATTTTCTCTTTTTGTCTCATGCGCTCCTAAAAGAATCAGAAGATTAATCAAAGTTTCGACATTTTACAAAACTAAATCGAACAGTTGAACATTTTTATGTCTCACCTCATACTTGTCGTTTTCTCCTGGTGGGTCTGAAACATGTCAAATCAAAAGATTATCTTAAGTTCTATTTCAAGTTGAAACTCAATGTTAAACTCACCTAGACATTCAAACTCACAGCACTTTTCACCTACTCGGAACTTTTTACAAAACTGGAAATAAAACACATAAAAATTCTAAATCAAAAATTCTTTCTAATGTTTCAAAAGCTTACATATGGAGGGTCGCAGTATATCGATTTACACCAGAGTGGTTCAGAGTGATAGCAAACACACAAACTGCAAACACCCGGGCCTGAAATATATTTTTATTTGTTAATTGTTTATTTCAATAAAAATAATTCAATTAATATTTATACCTGGAACATATAGCAGCCCGTGTGCGACCGTATTTCCTTGAAAATCTACACAATCTTCTTCTAAGCTAGCTGGAAATATTCAAAAAGAATAAAACTGATGATTTAAGACATTAAAGTGTAATTTTTGTGTAAAGAAGAGTTAAACCAGTTCCAAGTGGTTTTAATTAAAAATTAAACTTTCTCTCTTGACAAACTTCCAAGAAAACTTGAAACTTGAAAGAAAATCCACCAAGATTGTTTCAATTTAAATATTTATTGTTTTTAAAATCGTCAGACGTTCGTTATGTCACTTTAACATTGAAGATTGGAAGTAAAATGTTCACAATATGATTGGCAGAACTTCTTCAAACAAAAGGTGTGGGAAACGTCTTTGTAACTATTCCAAAGAACATTAGCATGTAAACGATATTCTTGTAAATATAAGCAGAACCAGAACTTTTTAACATATAAATAAAGAAATGCAAATTTCTCAGAAAAAAACCTAAAGTCTATAACTAATAATTGTATAATAAAAAGTATTTAAAATCCAACTTTGAAGATTCAGTTTTGATGTGTTGATCATTGAAGTTGCAATATGAAAGTTTTTTTCTTAGTTTTGGTATCAAAAATGTAAAAAAGCCTGACGAAAAATAATTGGATAAATCATGTTTTTCTGATTGCCGATGGAACTGTGGATCCATTCTATGTAATTTCATTGATTCTTCCGCACCTTTGTATGCAGAACCCAAATTGAAGGGTTGTATTGCTACTTATTGGAAGACGGACACATGCTGTCCAATTGGTGAGTCCAATCTTTGTTTTTAATTTATCAATTTAGTGTCATCATGCCACTTCTATGATAATTCCCGTAATTTACTTAAGCTTACGTTACCAATTTTATTATTGTTTGAAGAAGTAAAATGTTCACAATAATATTGCAGAACTTCTACCATCACATGGAACAAATGTCTGTGTAAATATTTAAGAGAGAAGTTTCAACTTGTTAACGATATTCTTGACAACATTTAATGACTAGAATTTCTCCACATGCTTAGGAAGAAATGTAAATTTTCAGAGAGAACTTAAAAGATCAATAAACATAAAGAAGTCAAAGACAGATCAACCTTGAAAAGCTTCTTATTTAAGAAGATTCGCTCAGAGAATTTTCTATATAATTTTAGAACTTCAGCATTGAAGATTCAGTCTGGTCTTGATCATCAAAGTGTCAACATGAAAATCTTTTTCTTAGTTTTGGCTATTGTCAGTGTACATTGTGATGAGAATAGTAGTGCAGTGAAGTGTCCTCCACCTCCAAAGCATTATGAGGAGTTTGGTTGTACTCCAGTAACTGAAGAAGGAAAAACTTGCCCATGTCGGTATGAAGTTGAAGATCATTCATAAAAACAATATTTACAGATAATTTTCACCCTTTAAAAGCTATGATTGCTCTGCTTTACATGCACGTGATTCCCTGAAATGTTATCGGCATAATAAAGTTTACAATATTGGAGACAAACTTGACGACACTCAGCTGAAAAAATCTTGCATAGTTGGATGTGAATGTTCATTAGGACACTTCACATGTGGTCATATTGATTGTCCGCAATTCTTCGGAAACGGACCAGAACCACCTAAAGAAGGATGTGTCGAATATGGAACAGAAACTTGTTGTGAAAATCGTGAAGTTTGTGGTAGATAAAATAATTAAAACTTTTAAATTTAAAATAATTTTCAATGAAATATTTGAACAGGAAAAGAATTAGAAAGCATCGAGAAATGTCAATACCAAGGCAAGACTTATTATGAAGATCAATCATTTGAACCAAAAGACAGTTGCTATACATGCGTTTGTCAGAAAGGTTTTGAAGATAAACCAGCTGAAGAGAACAAGCATTGCAGGAAAATCGACTGTAAATTTGAACTTCTTTATAGCGATCGATTCTTACGAGGTTGCATTCCGGTTTATTGGGAAACTGATACTTGTTGTCCGATTGGTAAGAATAATCTTTTATTTATTTAAATAGAAACATAAACGAGCCTATTTCTCTTTCACATAAAGATTGGAGATGTCCCAGCGATGAACCCACAAAAGTAATTGCTGGACCGAATAGCAACGACGGTCAAAACTTCGAGAATACTTGCGTGTTTGGTGATTTGAGAATGAACATTGGGGACACATTGACACCTGAAACTAATCGACCAGATGACAATTGCAGAGTGTGCACTTGCAAGGTTCCACCATACGCTCATTGCATTCAAACTTGTAATTAACAAAGTCTCTGTTTGTCATTTAATCTGACAAAAGTTACAGTCACAAGAATAATAAAATGAAATTTGGTAATTCCAATCACGTTATCAACATAAATTTGAGTGTTTTTATGTCACTTCTGATTATGATTATTCTGTTTAACTTCACGACCTAATATTATCAATTTTGTTGGTACTTAAGCTTTCATAAAATTGTGTAAGAAGAAAAGGTCAGTTTGATTTCTCTCGAAGTTTATGTTGTTTTTACAACTAAAATATTAAAATGCTGGCGCTATTCGTTCGTTTTAATAATTACGTCTTTTCAGTTCACGCCATCTCATGAATTGATACTAAATTTTATGTCATTTCGATCCATTTGAATGTCAATTTAATTACAGATATTATCATAATAATAAATATTTAATAATCCCCTTTTAAATGTTCTCAGAAATACAGTGAACTCTCGTTATAACATTTCTCTCGTTACAACATTCATTTCGAAAATAATTTCGAACGAAATCTCGAACAAAATTTTCTCGTTACATCATTTCTCTCGTTATAACATCTATGCTGTAAGTCCCTTCGAAAATGTTATAACGAGAGTTCACTGTAAATTATTTTTACCAGAATTATCTACATTAAGGAAACCTTTTTCTGCTAGGCAATATCTATGCAAATGTCTTTTGATATTAAACTTGCTATTTAACGTGACAACAAAAGTTTATTACACATCAGCATTTTTCATTCTTATTACTGGAAGAACTTTATTGGATATTTTTTCTCGGTAAATAAGCCAAGGAAAGAAGTTTAATATTTAATTATCAACACCTTTGACTGTTAGCTTTTCCACGCTATTTATTAATGAAGATATGGTAAAGATCCATCAATCAATATTAAACCAGACATTTACATAACTGTAATGATAAATAAATACAACGTCAAAGAAATTATTCGGAGATCGATAAAGCATGAAAGTCATGAGGGAATTTAATATTAACATGTTTTCTCGTTATTGTGCATAATTCATGCTTAGCAATTGAAGCACTAACAGCAGCAGATGTGCTGAAATTGGCTGTGGGAGTTTATAGTAAACAGCTTTCCATATTTATCTTTTTTTAATGGAAAATGTTCTTCTTTCGTTGGTGAATTTTGCTTTGAACATCTCAAATTTATGATTCTAAAGTAAAAATTTACAAATTTAATAAGCTTACCTACAAATCCAAAAAATGTGCTCATAAGCGGAAGTAGGAATAACAAACTGTAAGTCATTTTGATTTTTATGATGCTAGTTTAACTTTATCTTATTTAAAACAACTTTCTGCACAGGACGATGCTTATCTCTTCAACCACATTAGTAAATTTACAACCTGATGGTTGCTTATATTCACTTTAATAAAGTTTTGTTGAATATTATGTGAAAATGTTTTCTCTTCTTATCTACTTAATTTTCATATTTCATCTGTTTTGTGTGATTACATTAGAAATTTATTAACAACTTCACAGTTTTTTCCTGCTGTTTGTTTTATCTAAATAGTCTTAAGATTAGTTTTCTGTGTTGAACACGAATTTTTTATGTCACTTGCTGCAATATTTGATTGACAACTTAAATTAAATATTTATGATTATGTTGACTGCAACTGGATTGGATGCCTGGATGGAGTTTAATGCTTTTTATCTATTTTATGTTTGATTGATGAGATATGAAATGATTGACACTTGACCCTGAATTATACAATTAGTTAAATTAACCAATTAGTGTGACACTTTAAACAGGAAAATCAATGAACATTTGCAAGTAAGATTCTCAAGATGAGATGAATTCCTTCTAGATTAAATTAAGTACGAAAATTTTGTCTTTAATCGGTTTACGAAGTTTAATGCAAGCTTCGTGTTTAAACATCCATATCCTTGAATTTATGAACGTTTAAAACTTTATGATCTGTGAAAAGTTATCGAAAGTTGAAATTGATTTCCTGGATAAGTTTCATGACCATTTGTAATGATGGAGAGCAAAGTTTACGATTCGTAATGTCTTCGAATTTTGCATTTCATTGAACTATAAAGAAAATGAATGCAATTATGGTAAGAAATTAAAGCTTAATGATAGAACTTCCATGCATATTATGTCAGGAAAATGAATCGAAATTGCCTCAACAAATTTCCCGCACGTATTCGCTCACAAAATTCATATGTCATTTATTTTCACATGAGAAGTCAAGAAAAATTTATTTTTAGAAGTTTTAATAATTTTCTAGAGAATGTTTCGGACAACATGTTTGCCACTGTTCAGTTTTCCTTCAAACTTTTTTTTTTTCTTTCATTAAATGTTCTATGAAGAGCTCTAAATAAAAAAATGTCGTGATTCTAGCGACATATTGGACGCATAAAAACACTGCAATGCGATCATATCGAATTTTAACACATAAAAAGTTAAATGGGGATGCAGACACATGTAGAAATTAATGATTTTATAGCTTTCAAACATTTAAGAACACTAAAGTCGATAATTATGAATATTGTAAACACAAGCAAGTAGTCAAACATTTCTCTTATCGAATTACTTCATAATTTAATCACGACCACCGTATTTTAAGAAGTTTTCACACTTACTATTTCTTAAATTTTTGTTTTCATAAAATGTTTAGTTCACGAGAAAATTCTTCGTGAGAGCGGAAAATGAAAATGAGATAAAAAAAATGAAAAGAGCGTAAGAGAAAATGTCGGAAAATTGCTTTGTTTTGACTGCATTTTTTCCGTTTGAACTTTATTTATTTCTTTATTCTTTACCGACTCTCTCGTTACTTCAAAATAATTGCTTTCATAAAATCTCTTCAGCAATTTTCTCATTTTCAAGAGATCTGCAGACAATTAAGTTCAAGTTCTACTTTTACTCCAATTAAAACAAGTGAAGAGTGTCTTGAAAAAGAGAGCATTAAATTACAAAAATTTCCAAACAATCGACACTCGTAGCTATTAAGAGATGCACAAGTGTATCGATTTCAAAGTAATATTGCATTGAAAGTTTAATGTTTGGAAATCAATCGAAGGTCCAATTAAAAATCGATTATCTATCAAAGTTTTGTTGAATTCATCCTTGTGGTCTCTTTGAATTTTTTCTTGAATTTAATTCACTTCTTAACATCATCACTTGGATATAAATTTAAAAAAGTTCCTAAATCAAAATTTATTTTGTTTGTTGTATGAAAATTTATGTGACTTTGAACTATGTTCAAAGATAATTTTCCACAAGAGAATTGTTTACAAAATGAGCATGGAGGGCACTTGAAGACTTCGATATGATGTTGCAAAGCTTCATACTTGAGTTGTTAGTGTTTACAAAACTTGACGTTGTTTAATCAATCGAGTGTCTTGTGTGAGCTAATTATGTTCAAATGTTTGTAATTTCTTTTCTTTAATTTGATTTTTCTCTAGCTATAAGTTAAAAATAGTTGATTTTAAGAAACCTGATGTTTTTCATATTAAGCGATATGTTGATGACAAAAGCTTTTTGTTTTCACGAAAGATTTTTTTGCACTCAATTTGAAATTTTCACTTTTTCTCATTAGATTATTAAATTTTTAAAAACTTTAAGCCAATAGACATTGGCGAGGAATATGCTTAGCACATACTGACTGACGTGAATTCTGAAAAGTTTTCGTCTTGTGTAAGGTTGAGAATTTTCATCAAAGGCGACGTTTGCGCATTGAGGAAATAATGAAAGCAAAGCTTTCTCTCAAAAGTTCCACAAGATGAAAACTTTTGTAGGGCTTTGGAGGGAAAAATATTTTTAAAAACGAAATGAATGGTACAGAAATTATTAAGACGAGAAATAATTTGTTGTAATTCATTTATAGTTTGGTGTTATGTTGACCTACCTTAACCATCATCTTTATTTTTTCCAATAAAAATAATAAAATTTATAATATAAATTACATTAACAAAGTTTTTTCACATTTATTAAAAGCTAAAGACTAAACAAACATTATCAAAATATCTTCATGAATATCCTAAGAAATTAAATTTTAATCTAAAATGAATTCCATTCCATAAACGGATTTCCTTTTGTCACAACAAGCTGTAGGCTTGAACCTTTTAAGGCATGTTTAAGAACGTTGCTGCCACTCTGCCAGCGAATCATGACATTTCCGTTGCCTAATGTAAAAATAATTCTACCGTCTTCCTTTACTCTTTTGCTTAAAAGAAGTTCAAAAAAAATATTACGAGGAAATTAATTATTCATAACACATACGCAACGAAAAACCGTGAAAGTCAATGACATACAAAAATTCTTAAATTTGTGTTTCTCTTTTCGTGTTCAATATTCTTGACTGTTTTTAAAATTCTATGGAGCACCATTTCTTCTCTGGTTAGGAAATTCCTAGAATTGCTGAAGAATCATTTGGCTTCGTAAGCAACATCAACCAACCAACCTCGAAAACATTGATCGTGAGATTTATTTAATTTAATTTTTGAATAATCATTATTAGGTACAAAATATCCTCGAATTTGAATCCAATTAGTCAAGGGATTATAAATCTTCTAAGTCGTTATTCTCCCAAAGTGACACAGAATTAATTGTTTTCCTATCATGTTGTCAGCATTCGCTGTTTAAGCTAATTTTCATTTGCCCTACCTCTAAAATATTTTTTTCCTAATTCATTGTTAATAATTTTGAATTGGTGGATCATTTGATATAATTTTATGGTATTCGGCGGTAGATTATCTGACATTTCAATTAAATGTGATTTCACGTCAAACTACCAAGCTCTGCTCTTAAATAATGTGTTTCCACTTAATTAATATTTAAATATATTCACACACACAAAGCCTATAAATTAGTCGAGAAGGAGAGATGTGAGCATCATGTTGACACTAATTAATTGAAATTTATTTATTTTCGTTCGATTCATATGTGTAACAAATTTGCACAGTTAATGATGATGATGATGTTCATCCATGCCATTTAGTGTGAGAGGGTCTTATGATAGTAGTTTTCATTTCACGCACATTTGAACATCCAAACAGATAAACTTGCTTTTTCGCTTGGCCTACGGAGAAAGAGAGAGAGAGATCGAGAAAGGTTTTCTATTTTCCGCCTCCTTTGAGATTTGTTCGCATCCCGATAATCCCCAATGGCATAATAAATAAAATTTTATTTATTTGGCAAAACATTAATTCTAAATTTCCATAAATTTCGTGCTAGAAAGGGTTGAGAGCAGATAGTGGAAGTAAAAGGAGAGAAAAATTATGCAACAACAATAAAGAATTTTGCTAATCTTTCCTGTCAGAAATTATATTAAGGATTGTATAATTTTCCAATCTTTCCTGAGGTGGAAAGATTCGTATACGTCACAAGGGCAAAAAAGATAAAATGAAAAGTGTTTATGATATTATGCTAAAGGGTCTTCGTGAGAAAAGTTTCACAATCCACTATCATGATACGAACAAAATGGAACAACTTGCAGCTACTCTGTTCTAGATTTCTTTGACATCATAGCAAAACCGGTGAAACTTATTTTCTTACATTTCTCTTTTATAAAGCTAAGGTAAAATTTTTGATTTCCTTAATCAGAGATAACTAAAAAAAAAGCTTTTTACACAAAAAAGAAAAAAAAAACATCACCATGGACCGAATCTTCTTGCTACAAGTTACAATTTTAACATCTTCCAGTTAAAAGCTCGACAAAGTTTGTTTTTACTTCAAGTGGTTCTGCAAGAAAAGATTTTCATTTAAATTTACATATTTGTTTGCTGTTTTTGTATCAAAGAACTGCAAATAGATAAAGAAGTGGACTAATGATTAAACATTTTCTTCATACAAACATTTCCCATCCCTTTCATGATTCAATGCAATCTCACCGCACTTTAAATGTAGTAAAGATGAAGTTATTAGTTCTATTACATCTCGTAAGTGACGAACAAAGTGCAAGTCACTTGCTGGTAAATTAAATTTCTCTTAAAAATAAAATTTTCTTCATTTCTTTTTGAAGATGAAAAGTAAAATTTAGTTCAACACGATAACCTTAAGAAGTTTCTTTGTGTCTTTGTTTATCTTTTCATAGAATGTTCTCATTGCCATTGTGAAATGGCTTTGCTATTGTTGTAGTGAAATTTCAATTCGAAGTCTGGTCTTTAACTTTTATCTTTTGATATTTACACTCCTCTAGGTAGGATTCTTGGATGGGTATGAGAAGGTCTTTTTTTTCTAAAGGAAATGGAACACCAATGACCTGAATTTCATTGTTTTTTTAGTACCATTAAGACGAAATGTTCCTCGTAGCAATATTTATTATTCAATAAGGTTTGGATTTTTCTTTTTTTCAATTTTATACGGGATCTGGTAAAGTAATGTGGTAAGCATGATATTTACTTAGTTATGCAATTGTCGATTGGTAGTAAGTATCACGTTTTAAGCTCACGTAGAACGAATTCTACTTAAGCTGAATGTACTGATATTGTGCTTTTGCAAGCAAGCACACTAAATAACAGAATCTTAAGACTGTAAAGCAGTTTCAAAAAGTTTCTGTTAGTAAATTATCTAATGTAATTAATGAAACGAAAAGCGAGGGAAGAAATGTAATTACCACACAACAATCGTCGACGATCCATCAGGGTGATAGTAAAGGAATCTGACTCCCGCCCAATCATCAATTTTATTTAAGATTGGTGGCCTTATTTCCTTAACTTTACGCATTTTATCTTTGCAATAACCCACCACAAGAAGAGAATGAGACGGAGAAGTAAAATAAAATCCCATCTGCAGTTGTAGTTTTATTTATTTTATCTCATATTAAACCGCCCAGGACCTGATGAATGGATTAAGTAAATTATCTGTCGGAAGCGTTGATTAAACGCAAAAGAAGCCAAAATAATCTCATCAAACGGTCAAACTGGCGCAACATGATTCTATTTAGTTGGATTTATTAAATTTAAACTTTAGAGTGGGAATTTCTCAAAGCATTTCAAATGAACTTATTTATGTATGCTGTCGTTGAATATTTCATAAAAAGGATTTAATTAGATTTTTAATAAATATGAAATTTTCATAAACTGCCAACATGACGTCCAGAAAGTTTATTGGCGAATCCCTTAGTGGCCCCAACTGGAGACTTTTTCTCAAACTCTGCATGGTGCAAAGACAAGAAAAGGATATTAAAATTAAAATATTTCATACTCACATACATAAATAGAGACATTGCATTGTTGATGAATATTCTGGAAAGGGATAGACTGGCATGATGAAACATAGCTGCTTTGTAACAAATGTTTCGCAGCTTATGCCAACATCTTGCCTCTCCATCGTTCCAGTTGCAACATGCTAATGTTCTTCACCATTTTTTAATTTTATTTTATTTTCCTTTTTCACAAAAAAAAAACTTTTTTCCTTTCTTACTTCACGATACATTTTTTATGTCAATTTGGAATAGGACGAAACGAAGGGATCAGGAGAGAAGGTGGAAAGAGAAAAAGAAATGATCTAATCAACATCACTAATTAAGAGAAAAGATGTTCAGGGGAGTATAAAAATGTACACTGATAAGATAGAATTCCGAAACGCTTCGTTAGGCAGCTTTCACGCAACGATGGCTAATCGACAACTAAATTAAAAACTGAATCCGTATCGCATATCTTTAGTTCACCGAATGTCTTTGTCGTTGTCGTTTATGTATGCTTCTCAAACTGGTGGATGAGCTCAACATTTCTTTTCGAATAGGCCTTATTTGTAATGAACACTCTGCATTCGAAACAGTTCCTTTTTAACAAGTCTGCTTGTATTATGTCATTATGACTTCGAATAGGACGTGATGAGCTCGTTTCAGTATTTTTTTGGTGTTGAAGTCGTTTAGGTAAAACAAATTTTTTCGTTTTAATTTATTAATTCAATTGTAAATCTCATCACGTTGCACGTACTTCGACGACCACAGCACACAACAGCTTGGAATGAATGGAAATGGTAAAATCAACACTCACACATAAGATCGCTTTACATAGCAACATTTTTATATATTTTTTCTTACCTAATATGTTAGAATTAATGTTGATGAAGTTTCATGACTATTCATCAATTTAACCAGCTTTTCTCTTTGATTTTGACAATTAATTTGATCAATTACGGCTTCAACCGTCTATATTTGACAAACACAATGATTTTTCATGTCCAAAACGAAGCTCATTAAAATTCATAAAGTGACTGAATGTATCCGGCGTTGTTGGTTTTCTTTATGAGTTATTGTCATTTGTCTTTAAAATATTCCGTTTGATTGAGTTGAGGTTCATAAAGTTTACTGTAAATGCAATACAAGTGGCAAGAAGATGAAATATTCTTGAAGAACTTAAAGGATTTAACTTCTACAAACTGAATGAATATTTTATGAAATATCTCAAATTGACTTTACAACTGCTTGATAAGTTTAAAATCTCTGAAATTTTTGCAGTTTCTTTACTGCTTCATTTTTAAAATTTAACAAATTTACTGTCACAAAATTCATCGTTTTCATTCATTCATACGATAAAAAGCTTCGTAATAAAATGTTCATTCATTAAAGATCTAAATGATAAATTATTGGCTTTCATTTGATTTCAAACTTATTTAAAAGACCATGAAAGTTGCAGATGTTCAATTCAATTTCCCATGTCAGCTTTCTCAGATCGATTCTTGACTTTTATGTTTTACCTACTCACATTCGTCTTGAAACTTAAAGCAAAAGCTTGTACATGTCTAAGCCACAACTGAATGACATGAAACATGATTGACTTTATCCGACTAGAATTATCCATTACGCTATCGTTCATGATAGCATCCTTATCAATTCATACATATTTCCTTTTATTTTATATAAAATCTCGCAAGAAGCATTCGCAGAATTGACTTCATTTTATAAACAGGAAACTTTATGAATACATTTCTCATGTTTATGTTTAAAACATTTCAGAATGTTATGCATCTTAAATTAAGATGCGAAGCTTCAAATCGACTGGGAACGTGAAGTTACAAAAAATAAGAACAGCGTAGAAAAATGAAGGAAGAGATTAAAATGCCGAATATCTTCTTCAAGCTTACCGTGACAGTACAAGAGACAAATATGACATTAAAGGGAAGTCTTTGCAACAGTGTGGCGAATGAAGCCTTAGAAAAATTAATATTCCTTCCTGGAAATTCTTTTCAAAACCATTTTCACCTTTCAACGCACTTTGAACTTTCAAAATTAATTAAAAAAGTGAAGCATCTTCGAAGCAATTTATTTTCAATCAAAACGTTGAAAGTTTTCAAAGGATTTCCCCCCCGACTTCAATTAAGGACAATCTGGAGTTTTAAGTCTTTGTTTATCGATCTTTCTATGGTTCTTCCTTTCGTATCTATGTAACAACATCTTAATGATGCCGATAAAATTAAATTTCGTTTATGCTTTTTTCTTGTTTCTGCTGTTAGTTCCATCAGAAAATTGGTTCAACAGAGCAAAGTTTTCGAATATTTCTTGGAATTCATTAACATATTTATCATTTTTTAATCATAACAAACGTAACTTTAATGAACATAACTTACAATTCATTTAACAGAGAAATTCTATTCAGTGACGTCAATGAAAAGCTTTTCTCCTTGCCAATTTAACAAGATGATAAACTGAGTAACGTAAACAAAATTCTAATCTTTAAACATGCAAAAACCATCAGAAACGACTCAATTGAAATATTTTCTTTCGTTGACCAAAACAAATCCTACTGAAGTCGTTCAAAATTTAAAGAATTTCTTTAGAAGTTTTACTTGGACAAAGAAGGTCATGCATTAGCTTCAAAATCTCAGATAGGCATTCTCTCTCGATCCGTTTTCGTTATCATTTCGATCAACGACAAAGTCAAAAAGAAAGAAAAAAATCATTTTGCTGCTGTTCACGTGAGTCGCTTCTCAAATCTTAACGTTGTCTGTTTAAAAACGGAAAAAAAATAATTAAATTAGATAAACATAGCGTTGAGGGTTCATAAAGAATGATAATTTTCTCGTTTCTCCTTTCGGCTGACTCTTCACGAAGAATTTATTTAATTATTATTCAACGGGAAAAATTATGTGAATGACGAGGAAAAGAAAAGGCGAAATGAAGATACCAAATGAGTGAGTGGAAAAGTTTAAATGCGCTTCTAAAGAGGCTTTTGTGCTAAAAACTCGATTATTCTGTTTATCTCCTGACAGAATTGCTTCAACAAAATGCCACAAAATTTATGAATTTCCTCCTTCCATTGGGGTTGATAAATTAAAAAATATGAAAACTTTTAACTAGATGTGACTTCTATTTGCACTCTTTCCTGGTTATATTTTAAAATTTATTTTGAAGAAAAAAAATTCTCCCATAACTTTATTTCACTTGATGCAATTAGCTTTAGATAAAATGTCGAAAAAAACTGAAAACTTTTCTAAATTATGTTGAATGAAAATTTTTAAGGCGTCATTCTAACCGTACTCAAATGCTGTGTAGCTTACTATCTTGTTATACTTACAAGCTTTTCATTTTATTTCCAGCTCTACTCTCGCTAACAGTGAAAGTAGTGAAGAGTGAAAAATAAAATAAAATTGTCAAAATTAGACAGCAGAAACGAGAAGCTCTTGAAAAAGGTGACGTCAAGTGAATGAGTGACAGCATAGATAAAAATTGTCTGCCATGCCTTTTTATCCTGTTGAGTGCTAAGGGACTTCCCAATCCCACACCGAATGAATTTTTTTCCTTCTCCCATCATTTCATGGATGTTGGTGCTAATTTGGATTGAGCAACATGTGCCTCATCCTCTGGGATGCTTCATTTAGACGGAAATTAAAATATGACACGCATAAGGTTGAAAACGAAAACCATCAGCACTCAGGATATTAATTTACAGTTTATTAAATTGCTCCAGAAACGTCTAAATCATTAAAAATTTAAAATAAAATTGAGTTGGTGATAGCTTTATTTTTATTAAAGCTTTTGAAAGCACCACGAAACATTAATTTTCCTGACATTATTTTCAATTTCTTTTGACAATCCCTAATACTGCTAATACGGCATTAGCCTCTCTCCCCCCAATTAAGCTTTCAACTCTGTTATTGTGTCATAAAGAATTTAAAAATTTACTCTCAATGTCATGAATGTTTGAAAAGAAGATTAAATTTCTCTTCATTGAGACATGAGTCACATGTAAGTATCTTAAATTCGAAATAATAATTAGAACCAAACTCAAAATAAGACAAAAACATTCTTTTTGGCTACTTTACAAATTACTTCATATACCTAATTAAGCTTGATGAAAGTTAAATCGTCACTATTAGTGGACGTGTCTAAAGAGTCGTAATGTAAGCTTTGAGTTTAATTTCATTAGACTTAGCAAAAGCTCCAAAAATCATTCAGGTTTCGTGCAGAAATTTAACGACTTTCTGATGATGTAGCATTTCAGTGTCGCTTGCTTTATTTATTGTGAAAAGCTTTCACGTTTTCATTTCAGCTCGATTTCAGCTCTCTTTTTTTATCCTTCTTCTTTACGCCATCTCTATATCTCTAAAATGGCGAATCACTAGTTGTTGGATGTGACATAAAGCAATTTGGGATCATCTGATCTCGTTAGAGTATTTTTTCCCTTCTCGTAAACGTTCTTAATTTCTCCATAAGCTTCCACATCGTCGCTTTTACTGTCATCATTGTCGTAAGCAATTTATAGATTTGATGTGGAAATTCACTTGATTTGATTTTATTTTAAGCTCAAAAGGCTCTCATTTTATGTCTCATTTAATTCAAACAATGTAAGACAGCACACCATTCGATATTGTGAAGAAATCAAATCAAAAATAATACTTAAGTGTCCTTGTTGAATACAGAGTTGGAAATATTTTGGACTTTCCTTATTAAAGAACGAACGTTATAATCACTTCTATTAATGAATGTAGTCAAGTTTGATGTCAAACGATAATGGACACTAAATTAGATCGATTAAGCTGAGTATTAAATGAGATAATCTTGACAAAGGTTTAGTCTTATCATACAAAGCACACTCAACTATGAAGATTAATCAGCCATACTTATAACACTCGAAACTGACCTTTTTGTTTCTCTTTTTTTTCTACCTCCACGCATTTGTTGTTCATAAGGTAAGGGATTACTGTATATGAGTATAAATAAACATCACATTATGCTATCAACATCGCAAAATATCTAGAAATGAACGCACATGCAAGATGATCTAACTACTTATATATAAAAAAAATTCTATAGCAACATCAAGTAAGTAACAAAGAAGAGAAATTGCCTTATTTTGATACCAGTGCGAACTCTCGTAGTCTGGGATAATTTTACATGATGAGATAAAGTGTACATATATAAATAATTCAGTTAAATTGGCTTATTTGGGATACACGGTAAATCTACGTGCCACATCATCACACACAGTGGATCACCTAGAACAACATTGATGTATCATCGTGTATAAATGAGAAAGTGAAAAACTTTTACTTTACTTAGATATTTAATATCCTAAAGCCATTTATACGTTTTTATTATGTCGTCATGGAAAGCTTCCTTAATTCTAAGTTGCTAGCTGAATGATGATTGAATCGACAATGACGACCTCACTACATCCCTGAATAAGATTAATAAAATCTCTGAATTTAATTCAATGTTTTCTGTTCTGCGCTTCATTTCAAATCAAATCTTAAATTGATTCAGAGCACATCGTCTTAGTAGTGTGATAAGGAAAATTTTCTTCCAAAGTTCACTTCAGTGGTTAAAGTGTTTGCTGTTAAAGAAAATTTGGTATTTGAGGTTTAAGTTTCACTTAAATTTTTGTACTCACGTTCACCACAAGGGAAAACATTTTGTGAAATAAAGTTTTTCCAACGATATAAAATGTGTGTAAAGGAATAAATTTTTAATGGAAAATAAATTAAAATGCAATTTAACTTTATCAGATAAAAGTTTTTGACAGATACCTTTTAAAGTTTTAAATTTTAAAACATTGAAAAGAAACTCGTTAGTTGTAAATATTTCCTTGTATTGTTAACTGTCTATAAAAGCAACTTTAGATGTTCTTAAAAATTAATTAAGTTTAACATTCATTTAATCAAATGAATTTAAAAGCAATTTCCTTGTAGGATTCAAGCTTTAAATGGAATGTAAACTTACTTATATGTACACTTTCGACATTTTTCCCTTCAACAACGTACGTTTATCTACATAAATAATTCAAGATAATAAAATAATTTATTTCATTTGCCTTCTAAGCTTTCGACATTTCAACCACTCTTTGAAAGAGAATAATTAAGAAAAAGAAAATCTAATTAATTTTCATTGTGCAGTGTTTAAATTAATATAAATTGCATCTTTCTTGGATTATCTACCATAAAAAGCGATAATTTGCCTGAAGAAGAAAAGAAACTCGTTTAAGTTTTCAATGATTGCATACGAAAGTGCCTATTAAAAATATCGCTAAGAGAGAGGAAGAAAGAAGGAAGGAAAATTAATTTTCCTGCTTCCACAAACTTTATTAAATGAGGAAAGTTTTCGCATCAAAATAAGTCTACTACTGTATGTGGACTTCATATATTTAGATTGTGTACAGGAAGTCCATAATACGGTGAAAAGTTTTCCCTTTTCCATTCTTCCCCTTCAAAAATTTCTTTCTGCAAGAAACATCAAGAAGCATGCTCTTTGCATAGAAGAACTCGTATACAAAACTCAGTCTGTTAGATGGTAAAATTGAAAAGTTTATACGACGAGAGTTTCTAGAAAGTCTTAATAAAAATTAATTTATTGTGACTTTTTCGGCGCCATCCGTTAATGATGTAGCATTAAATTAAGAAGAGAAATTTGGCAATTTGTGAATAAAAAAAGTTTTTTTCTCCACAATGAAATCGTTTCAAGTCACGACTTCATCAAGTTGCCATAACGGATGACGCCTCATTGTGTAGTCCACTTTTCTCTCCTGTAATAAAAATAACAAAGCGAATCAGTTTGCAGATTGAAACGAATGAAGGGGAAATAACTTGAGAAAGCAGAGTTCCATTACGACGAGTTGAAACGACGAAGACAGCTAACGAGAAAAAATACACAATAAATAAATTTATCAAAGTATAATAAAGTTACTAGTTCCAGCTGACATTTTTATGATTTCATCTCATATTCTTCAAATAACTTTGGTCTCTTTTGCTATTAAAACCAAATAAAAGCGTATTACAATCCTGAAACTACATTAAACATCTGGATTGAGGTTTTCATCTACTTAGAGAATTTCTCCTGGGAATTATCACAAGAAGCAAAAAAGGCAAAAATCCATCAAAATTCAATAATGAAATTGAATAAATGTAATATTTTTATGTTTGCTCTGTTATTCTTGCTGTTGATAAATGACGTCTATTCGAGACGTGGGCGAGCACGTGGACGCACAAAATCAAGGGTGAGTGGTGAAACTCAATGGCACAATAATTAAGATTACAAATTGCCCTTAATGATGGTAACGGCTTGTGACTTACTTTCCTTATACGTTGAGTTGCTTTTAATAAGCATCCAATTTCATTAAATGGCAAAATAATTGTGACACCATTAGGAGTCATCGTATGATCTTTATAACGTGTATGACTTCAAGTTTAATCAATAAACCATCATTTCATGAGATGTAATTAAATTTATCATTTATACTTCATCAAATAGCAATTTTTCCAACACTTTTATCGGATATGGTTCAATGAATTTCCAATCAATAAATTTCTAATCGTTAAGAATATCAAGTCTGACACTTTTCATTTTATAATTCTGCAACAGATATTCTTGAAGTTAAAGAAGAATGAGTGACAACAATGATGATGATTGTTTGTAATTTTTATGCACTCGTAGTTTGTTGTCATCGATTTTCATATTTATTTTTGTTATTTTTCTTAGATGCAAATTGGATTACCAATAACAGGCAAATATAGAGATCCTGAATCGGACCAGTATTACAACCATAACGATGTAAGTTGGTTAACATTTTATAACTTTCAAAAGAATGAAAAATTTAAAAAAGTAGCTTTCAATTGATATTAACTGTAAACCTACGCATAAAACGTGACTTGGATGTAAAAGAGTTTTTAATTTCCCCAAAAACTGTTAAAGCAAAATATTTCTATTTCAGTTAAGTAATATTGAATCTGAAATTGCGGCGAAACTCATATAGAAGGTCATAAGCTCCATTTATAGGGCAAAAGAGATTTGCCTCGTAATATTAATTTCAGCAAAATATGTTTCAGATTGGCAGTTAAGATAATGAAAATATCAATTGTTCTTCTCTTCCTTCTGTTCTAAAAATATGTGGTAACAAATATTAGTCGCTGGTATTTGTTAAGCTTAAATAAATAGCAAGCAAATAATTTATGTCCTATATATGAAGCTTGTGTTATTTTTATATGGAAAAACATTACAACGATGACATATTTATGTTTCCAATCACTGCGATAAAATTCAAGATTTATTCACAAAATTTTTGTAAAACTTTTTAAGTTTATTCACTCAAACTGATACCAAATGATTTTTTTATATTTGACAGGGAGCAAAAATTTTAATGGCATCACACTTTGATTATGAATATGTTCTTGGTCATAAGATTGCATTTCTTTGTATTGCGCGAGGTAATCCACGACCGCACATCACTTGGTATAAGGACGGTGCTGAGATATTTTCACATCTTTATATGCATGTAAGAAATTTATTTACGTGATTTCATTAAAACTTCGTCAATGATAAATTTTTTCAAAGGTTCATGAATGGTTCATTGGAAAGGATACTGGTAAGCATTTTTTTTCCTCTACATATAAAATTAGTACACACTTTTTCTATGTTCATTCATTCCAATATGTTACTATTATTTGAGAAGTATTTTCATTATAGTGAAAAGCAAGATTGAAATCGATCCAGCCACACAGATGGATGCGGGTATTTACGAATGCACAGCTGACAATCAATATAGTGTTGATCGTAGAAGTTTTAAGACAGATTTTTCGATTGCTTTTGATTAATACTTTTTCATATATTTCTGAGTAAATATTCACTCTGAATTAAGTTGAATCTTATATAAAATGACTTTTATAAATTTTAACGGAAAAGATTTAAATTTTAAGGTTTGCATCCATTTGGACAGTTCCACTTGGACACTTTTCTAGTGACTCAATAAGTAAACAATAGAACAACGAGAATTATTTTTATACATATTGAAAGTGTAAATTTGTTGAATTGACGTGTTATAATAGTTATAATAAATAAGCAATAAATAAAAATTGTTTCTATTATTAAAAATATATATTTAAGATGAAATCATTTTTCCTGATAAACAAGAAGCAATGAGAACTGAATAATTTATTTCTGGTGAGTTAATCTGGGAATTCCAAAATCTTCAAAACAAATAAAGCACGAAAAATTACTGAGAAAAAAAATCCCAAAACACTTTTTTTTGTTTTTAAACGATTAATTAAAAGGAAGTTCCGTGTTCCAAACAAAAATTGCACCTCAATAAGTCAACCTTCACTATCAGTTTCAATTAGCATCAATCAAGTGTGCAAATTAACCAAAAAAATATTTGAAAATCTATTCATTTAAAAGCTTTATTGCTCTTTCTACATAATGAATTTGTAAACTTGCATTACAAATACTACGACCTTTTACTGTGAAGTCCTATGAGGAATTGATTAAGTTTAGAGAATAATTGATGATGGAATGTTCTAAAGCATTTTAACTGATAGCGCATGACATGAACCTTTTCCACCGTTAAATTCATGTGCCGGAATGATAACAGTGGAAGGGTATCAATTGCTTTAAATCATTCCTTGTTTTAGCAACATTACTGAAACATCTTTGGAATGATAATTTCGTAGAATTCTATGAGAACCTAACAGATTAGAATGGTGGTAAATATTGAGTCTCGACGCGAATAAACACTGCTTTGAAAACATAAACATTTATTTCAATGTTTCACCATTGCTTTATGTTGCATTCAACAATGTTTTGGGGAAATGTTCAATGTTTTTTGTATTCACTTCCAAAAAACTTTTTCATGTCTAGCAACTGCAAAACTCGAATCTCGTCAGTCATGTACTAAACTTTGTCGCGATGAATATGGATTTTCTGGTTTCTGTCTGAAAAAATATTGTAAAAACTAATTTTCCATTAAAGCTACAGATTGTACAGTGCTCAACAAAAACCTGTGTGTACATAATCACATTTCCATTTCTTTTTTTTTCTCCCATCATTTAAAAGTTCGTTGTGATTAAATGCGGAAAATGACTCACTGTGTTTCATAAGTCACCACACAACGCAACTACCAAAATAATTAAATAAAAAACTTTAATTTAATAGCTGTCTCCGATAAAATTTGTGAAACTTTCGCTAACCCAAGTCCTCGAATCGCTCGCGGGTGAATTTAAACCGAAAATAAAAAAAGGAAATGAATTTTACTCTATTTGATGTTAGTATTCAATTTTTCACGTAGTGATTTAAGCGAAGAAAGAAATCAGAGCAAAGAAATCAAGACGAAAAAATATTGAAAAATTCCAAAATCTCTTAAGAACAGATCGAGGAATTCTGATAAAGTTTCCGATTTAGTTGCCGTTGTGGATCACGAAAAAAAGGCACAAAAGCTTAAACGAGAAAAGTTTTTTTTCGTCAGTAAAGTGGATTTTTAACGTTCTGGCAATATCCTCAAAAAAAAAACATTGTGAAAGACGCACAAGGATATTCAATTCAGCAGAACAAGAAGCCAAAAAGAGCAAGGAGTGTGAATAAGAAAGAAAAGTAAGAAAAAAAGGTTTTTCCTTTAATATTAATTTCGTTTCTCGTCTTCCTGACTCGCCTTGAACAAACAGCATCGCAAATGTATCACGATGAAGTGGCAGAGATGAAAACGAAACGAAAAAGAAACAGATCTTTTCAGGTCTAAGATTAAATACACACATAACTAAAATGTTGATTTATTCAAAGCATATACTAACACGCTGTTACATTCATATGGCAAAAGCTAAATTACTTGAAATCAGACTGACAATCGATTTGAAAATTTGATAGAGGCAAAGTTGGAAAGCTTAAAACAAAACAGAAAAAAAAAAGTTAATGACTGTGAGTGTTGCAATTTTAGTCGGCGCTGTATTGTATAATAAGCAACCGAAAGAGAAGTAAAAACTGTGAAAGTGAAATATCAAAGTTTAAACGCATACTAAGTTATCGAGTTCGTGGCATTGCCTTCAGGGTTACTCGATGAGTTTTAAACTTTACCCACGAAGATAATCCCTTTTCTGTCGACTCGATTCCCGAATATCTGGGAAAAAACGTTCATCAAAATGATGAGATATATTAGAAAAGACTCCTTTTAGCTTTTCGTATTTATTTATTCTTGAATTCATTCGCTCTTCTTTGAAGTATCTTTTTCTTTTGTGCTTACAATCTTACGCTGACGCAAAACATGTAAACGGACTGCCTTTTTTCTTCGTTTTGCTAATAAAATGACCACATATCTATATTAAAAATATCATGAAAAATTGTTTATTTTATATTAAAATGTGAATGATTTCAAACTTAGTCTATCTTGTAATTTTTATATTATTGTACGAAATCAGAGACTTTAGCAAATGTACATTATCTTTCATTTCATTATGTGTTTAATAAATCACGTATACGTTGAATAATATTTAATACAATAAACAAAAAGAGAAAAAAGAAACTCAAACTCCACAAGCATATGAAAAAAAGTTTATCAAGGCCTCGATTAACAACTGAATCTACTCTGATATTTAATAACAATGTCAGACTACTTTACATTATTTAAAGCACAATCAACATTTGTGGCAAAGAAGCATAAAATGCTGCAAATAATTGAGAGAAAAAAAAAGTTAACTAGAAAAAATTATTCAAACAAAAACATTTTGAAATTTCCAATAAATTCACATGAAGAATTTTTGTTTAGATTTGCAGGATAAATCTGTCAGTAATGTTATGAAAAGAACACTTAAGGATGAATATATTGAAATATTTTAATAGATAAGTGAATTCTGAAGGCTGTTGTTAAAGTTAAACAGAATGCTGTAATGTATTCAGCTTTTCCTAAACTTTTTTCTGCTCTTGCTGTGGTTAAATTTGGACAATGCTTTTTCTTCTCTTCAAATGCATAAAAACATGAAACAAACGGCGATAAATGAAAGAAATGGGAAGCTTAAGTCTAAGCCAAATAAAAAAAGAATGAATTGAAAAAAAACCTAAACAGCAATTACACCTTTGCTTATTTCTCGCTTTTTTGCAAGTTTTCGCCTACACCTTGATTAAGCATAAAAGCAAATGAAGCGTTTTTCTTTCTTTTGTTTTGTGTGAAGCAATTTCTTTCTGTCGCTTTTCACCTTAAGGTTGTTTCGTAAGTGTTATTTTGGTTTTGGTGAAAGAATTTAAAAATATAACATTAAATTAAATAAATCATCAGCAAACAAACAACAAACACCACTCGAGCCCAAAAAAACCTTGTAAAACATTGTGCAGGGAAAAGAGGGGGAGATGCGAAAACCATGTGCCAGTAACAAAGTTTGAATTACACGAACAAGAGTTTCTGGGTGAAAACAAAAGCTTTCAGATAAATATAATTAATTATGTGCTATTTTTATTAATGGTTTAATGAATATCCGCGCCTCGAAAAGTTCTTCGAATGTTGAGGGAAATGTAGACATGAATACAGCTTCATTACAACCAACCAAAGCAACGACTTAAAACATTATCAATTATCTGCGCACAGAAACTTTTACATTGTAAATTAATCTTTCATGTCAGATCTCTTATGATACGCACCGCTTGCTCACGTCATAGTATTAAATATTATTCGCCAGACACAACGCTTCCCATACCTATGCACATATTGCGTAACAAGCGTCAAGCGACCTCATAAATATTAGTTATTAACATCGCGCGAATTGTTATTGTTATTTACTCGTAAATATGCTCGAGACGGGAATTCAATGAAAAAATCATAAACTTTTTTCCCTGTTCTGCCTTTTTGTTGTTTGGGTATAAATAGATATCAAGGTACTCATGAGAATTGTTCAATATCTTAAATGAAAGAAAGGAAAGGAAAGAAGGGATTTAGAATGGAAAAAATGCTAACAGTTGAACTTCATGGTAATTAAGCAAGGCAAAGGCCTTTGTGTATCCGAATATCATCATGAACTTCATGAACGATTAGATATTTAGAAAGGTTTCTTTGTTTTTTTTTCTCTTAATAAAGTTTTTGTATTTCGCCCTCATTGCTTCAGAAATGCCAAAATCACAGTCAAAAATATTCACAGACATGTCTGTATACGTTAAGTGTATGTGCGTTAAAATTAATTTGCATAATCTCATATACATACCCCACTCTTCTCTCCCACATCGTACATGCAAAACAATGACCGGAATTTAATTACATTTTTCTTCATGTTCCTTCCTTCTCATTGCTGTTGCTGCGTTTTATGTCGTGAAGCTGTATAGTCAGGAGAATTTCAAAGCATGCGATTTGTTGAATAAGATAAATTTATTGCATCAAACTCATTAGGCTAAAACATAAACGAAAAACTTAACTTCTATAAATTTCACAAACACATAAAATCCTTTCCTTAATATAAATGGAAACATGAAAATGCAAAACTGTTTAATTTTATGTTCAAGAAAAATTCTGTGCTTACTTCACAACAGATTTGCAACATAAATAAATTTCCACAAATTCTTCCGTAAGTTACTATCTGATAAAGCCATTAAATGTTAACAATTTAGCAATTTAAATGTGAATTAAAGTTTGACAAAACCATTTCGCTACAAATTGTTTACAGGCATGTGAATTTCTATTATTCTGTTATTTGAGCTTTTTAGTCACACGATGTGCTGAGAGCCTTCACTAATTGAAATACTTTTCACTAAACACCACGAGTTCTTTCCCCACGAATGAAGTTGTCGAAAAAGAAGAAGTAGTAAAAAAAAGAGTTAAAAGTAAGCCTTGAATTACCACTGAACGAGCAGTTTTTACTTTCTCTTATTGGAGTTTAAATCTTTGGTCTTGAAGTGAACTTTTAGTTTTTTTAAATAGTTTTCTTAAGTGATTTTATATTCAAGAATTTACCATTTAAAATACATAAATCATTTGATCAATTGCTTAACTGTTTGTCGTGCAGCTCAAGAGAACAATTCGACGAGCATCTTACATTTAAACGTGCTTTGTTACTATGAATAAAATATGAACTCAGATTGACGCTAATACCATGGTAAACCAAGCATATCAACATAAGCAATCGATTATCACTTTTAATTTTCCTTGGAATAAACTTTTGATTCGATGTTTATGCACAAAATCCAAAATTGATATTTTTCTTACATTTCATTTAATGTTTCTGTTTGTTCAGATGCAAAAAATTTCCAACACACAACAGAAAATAAAAATATTGAAAGTAAACAACCATTAGTGGAATTGAAACTAATGCAGTAGAGAGAAGAATATATGCAGTGCATTTTTGAACCATTTCACACGATAAGAGCATCCTGTGAATATTTTTTCTCTTCTAAAAGTCATGCTTTTAATGTAGTCTTTGTCATAACAATAAAATATTCATATGCAAAAGAATTATTTTGATGATGGCAACAACAAGTCAAGAGAGTTAAGAGAAAAATTACGATTCACCTCCACCATGTGTGTATAAAAATGTGCAATGAATGGCGAAAGAGCGCAGTGTTATTCGCACAATGGAGCAAGTAAGACATTATGCAATGAGTAGAAAAAAGTTGAATTCTCGTAATATGCAGCAGTAGGTACATGTTTTAAATTTATATGCTAGATTATTTTGAATGAAAAACTTTTTAATTAAAACAATACGAAAACTATGATTATTATAAAAAGAATATCCCAGCTTTTCCATCCTTTAAAACAATTGACGCATTGCCAAGAGTTTTATCTAGCATGTCTTAAAACAATTCTCGAAAATGCAATGACAGACTGTGATATTTGCTCCTTAAATGCGAAGAGAAAATCGAAAGCTTTGCTGAGATAAAAAAAATTAAAATTAATGTTAGGGTGAGAAGTTACTGAAAACTTGTACTGCTAGTAGACTTTTTGGCTTTGAAAGTTTCCTCAGAGTTAGTTCTAGTTGATGCTGACTAAGTAAAAGTTATTGGAATTTGTTTTTAAAAGTTTCAGTGTTTTACTCAATCTTTTTGAGCATTGGACTGGTAGATACTGCCAGGGGAAACGAAACACACGTCATGAACAATCTGTTTAGTTTCAGTAAAAGTTTCATCCCGATATTATAAATTTTACCATTTTTCCGAAATGGTAAACGAGAAAATCCTTACAATTTATCAGAAATGAATAAATTAAAATTTTTAACAAAACAACATTGGGAGGGAAAGCTGTAACCACCCACTAATGTTTCATTTATCTATATTACTGCTTTTCTATAATTAATAGCTGTTGAATAATAATCGATTCATGAATTGTTCTGATCGAACATAAAATACAATACAAAAAATATTGAAAAGCGAATGAAATTTAATTTTTGATTGCCTTGATTTCATTAGGCAAGTCACGCTATATAGTTTGAAAATTGTTCCCAAAGCTTCCCCCCGCTCAAATAAAAACATATTTCGGCGTCTACCAATATAGAAATTTGTGGTTTTTATATAAATGATTTACTTAAAATATTTTATCATTCCCAACAAAAAAATATTTCAATGATAATTTTCCAAACTTATGCTCGCTCACGGTGGAGAAAGTTTTTCTTGGCATTAAAGCGCGAAAAGTTCTCTTGTGAGGCTTAGGGCAATGATATCGATTAACATCTCAAGTACAGAAAAAATCATCTCCGTCGGTAAATCAACAAATCTGATTGTTTGTCTGATTTCCATCATCAAGAATCATTCAACAATTGTTCGGTTGTGGCCCCAAGATAGTCATGAGCCACAAATCAAGTTAAGTTGCTTAGAAATTCTACGGCAATCATGAATAATACAAACATAAACGAGAGAAATCAATCAAGAAAAGATTTGTGTATTTCTTCTCTTCATTTAATGAATTGGCCCATGAGGTAACTATGCTTATGCTTACAAGCAAAGCTTCGTGGTAAACGATACAGAATCCACATTCCTTAGTTGATTACAGTCAAGCACGCAAAAACATTTGAAGGTTTTCTTTCTTTTTTTAACTAACTAAATGTGAATGTTAAGGGAGCATGATGTAATCATAATTTTCTATCGATTTTTAACAACACCGGCTTTGTACCGTGTTGGTAATTTGGTCAAGAATTTTGCTTCTTATTTCTATTATCACAATTTGATTGATGACTTTTGTTTCTAATTAGCAACTTAGATCGCCTGTGGATAACAAGCTGAACATAACAAAACATCTTTATTTTATGTTTGAGGAAAGCCTAAATGATTCTGTCGACAAATGTAATTTCAGAGTAAAACTTGATTTGTTTTTGATTTGTTGTGTTAAGTTTTGAGTTATGATTCTTTGGAGTTTTGCTAACTAATGTTTTCACCAGAAAAAGCTTAGAATAATTTATTTAATATGTCGTCGGAATGTTGTGGGACTTAAGAAGGTCAGAAATGTCCAATTAGTTTCGAAAGGAAGAAAATATTAAATATTCTTAATGTGGTGTCAAAAAATTCTAAAATATGAGAGCAAGTAATGAATATTGAAAAGATCTTACCGAGGTTATTTCCAAGGTTGAGTGGCTGTACACTTACGAGCTATAGAACTCTTTAAGATAATTTAAAGTATTGATTTTGAGATTATTAAAGCTTTTTGTGTTCCAGGAAATGTTTCTTGATGAATTCTGAATAACTTCAGAGTTTAAAAGCTTAGCAGTTAAACGCTTTATCCCTCTGAATGTGCCATCTAATGAAATATTCATATTTTATCGAGCATACATGCAAATTACAAATACCACATAAGATTCATTTCAATATTTCTGAGAATATTTTTTTCTTCCTCATAAGTTTCCAACTGATTTTGTGCTCTTCACTTGACATTATACATAGAAGAATGAAAAATATGAATCTTTAAATGAGACACAATAATATTAAGTGAAGATGGAGTCGACAAACGCACTCGTTGTCTGTGAATAATTGTTCGATTAACAACGATGTCAAGATCATGTGAATATGCGCGTTGTCTTCAGCTTAAATTCTCATCGAAATGAAACCACATGATATCTTTTAATATTTTTATTTTATTAGTTTTTTAAACTTGTTCCGAACATTTAATTGAACTTTAACATTTAAATATTTATAAAGCAACCGATTTTAAAGCAAGCGAAACTCCTCTGCTTGATTTTTCTATTTAGTAAATAGGAAAAAAAGTTAATAACGTTAGAAAAACTTCCTCTCATTTTCAATATTGATCGCTGACGCCAAATTTCCGTAAATCTATTTATAGTTGTGCAAAAGTGGGAAACATCGATAATCGAATTTTGTATACAATAACGACGCTTGCGAATGCTGAATGACTAACGAGTATTGTCACAAATAAAACAGCGAACCTCTTGGCAACATCAACGTATGTTTATATTGATCGACAAAAGTCACATCCGTCACAAACGACAAAATTACACAAACTCGTTTACTAGCATTGACCTCAAAAATATGTTTTTTGACCACAAAATAAAAATCAGTCTGCCAAGTTGAATGATACACCGCTGTGAACATAACATAAGGAAAAGAAAGAAGAAAAGACAACAACAAAAAAAATAAATAATAAAAAAAGCTTCGCCAAGTTAGCACACATCGACTAACAAATGTCATTTCTGACCACAGGCAGTTTAGATAAAAGTGTCATTATGTCATCCACATCTGTTGACTTCCGAAGAACAACTTACAAAGGAATGCCTTTTCATCTTTTCAATTTAGTTCGCCTTTTATTGAGACTTCGAATACATACAAACGCACATAGGTTTAATATCACTGCTTTGTCATTCATACTCATATTTATTTCATTTTCTCTCTTTTTATTTCGTCAATGGCTCCATTCTTCTTCAAGCAATTTCTTATCACAATAGACAGTCATTGTGGAATGCTTTCTTTCATCATAAATAAGATTTTCTTTGTACACAAATGATGCGAGAATTTATAACACATTTCTAGTGGAAATTAATCAAGCTCCATTATGTGAGTCTTTGTTGAGCATCAGGTGGGTCAGTTACACACTTGTGAACAATTCCATGTCATAGTAAACACTTGAAGCTTAACAATTGTGACTTTAATGTTTAATTTTACCGCCTCTTGTCATCTTCTCAATTTTACACGAATCTCGAATGTAAATGAGCCTATTATTAAAACAAAGGAATTATTATTATGTTAATTTTCTTTACGACATTTTAGAAGTGAGCTTTTCCATCATCCCTGCTGTTTTAAATCATTTGAACTCCGTATTTTTTATACACCTCTCTATTTCTTCTACATGGAAGACTTTTAAAATTAATGAGCTTTGAATGCATAAGACAGCAGGGATAATTAGTGTTGAGAGCGAAGGGTTACGTTCAAAATAATTTATTTACAACCCTACAAGTTCAAATGCTGAAAAGTTACAACAGCCATGTACATAAAAATATATTCAAGCATAATGATGAGGAAGCTTAAGAAACTTAAAGTTTATTATGATAGATACAATAAATATTTATATTTACCGGAATGGAAACCTTCAAAAAATGGGAAAATAATTGAATGCATGAGATTTTTCAACAAATTTGCTGATAATAACTTACAACACGAAAGCATTTGACTTTGAAGTAATTATTCATCAGAAATTCCATGCACGAGTATCTGTTTGTGGTGTTAATCTTAAATATGTATTTATTTGGCTGGCTGCTTTATGGTGACATGTTTGCTTCTCCGGATCCGGATTTACAACACACAATTCAACATACGAAATAACTAATGATTTATTCTGCAAACATGCAAATTAATTATATCTTCATGATTTTCATCAATTGTAATCATGTGAATCGTTATTATCGTTCGTTGGATGCAAATGAAAGGAAAACAAAAAGTGATAAGCGATCAATCGTTACAAACAAACATTAAATGACGTAAATATTTAATTGACATTTATGGAACTCAAATCATTAATAATTTTTATACATGAGCATAGAATTCGTCTAATCTCCTTAATTGCCTTTGATGTTTCATTTCATTAACTTATAACGAAGTTAATCTTATTAAACAAACAAGTTCATAAGTCTTTGTCTCATTATTATACAAAAAATTATAAAATTAATGAGAGAAATGTTTGATGACAATACTCATGAAAAATAATTCCAATTTGCAAATATTGAGACCACTTTACAACATCTGCACAAGTTGAAACTTGTGTAAATATAAACCAACACATCGTGTTTGCACGTGTCGTTGTTTGTTTATTCAATTCCAAAATATTTACATAAATATTTGAAGCCCAAACTCGAGCACAATCTTAGCATATAGAGAAAGTAAGCTTTATTAATGTTGTTCTTTCATCATTTCACCTTGACCACGATTATAAAACAATTAAGAATAAACATTTGTATTCGACACTGTTTTATGCAAGGCAAGCAGGTGAACAAAGGAATAATGTAAATGTTGCAAACATTAAAATGTTTCTTTCGTCATGAAATCAACGTCAAAGCCTTCAAAAGCTTTTTCTCTCTTTTACTTATCCAATGTCCATGACGAGATGTCATTTCGTTGGATGCAGTATTAAGTTGTTGCTTGGAATGTTTTTGCGGTGTAGCACGATATGCAATAAAGTCATTATAATTCGCTACAAGCTGCGAAACAATCTTTAGTAACACTAAACTAGTTTCAACATTTATGAGACTTGTTTGAGGCTGAAAAGCAAACCGCGCGGAATCTCACATTTACCCAACAACAAGTTAAACACGAATGCGAAAAACTTAGCAAATGAAAAATCCGAAGTTTGATAGATTTTATACGTTTCATCAGCAACGTTGAAGCCGAACTTGATCTTGGTGATTATTTTTATTTATTGTAGTGTCTACTCTATCGATGTTTTCCGCTTACGTAAATGAATTGTTTAATTCAATGTAACCATATTTCCTCAATTAACAAGCGCACCAATTTTGTTGTTTTTGGTGAGGTACTCAATGGAGCATTTAATTTGCTTTCAATTAAAAAGTTTTGCTCAAACATGAGTGAATAAGCTTTGTCTAGGTATTGTGCTGTTTTCAAAATTGCCAGCATCAACTAACATAACTTATACTTTTTAAAGTCTACCCAACACCGAAAAAAAGCAACAAAAAATCTAAATCGAGTGGTGAGAGTAAAGTCATCGTAACAAAAAAAAGAAAAAAAGAAACTGAGGAAGAAAATTTTATTATATTAAACACAAAACTTTTGCAATGTAATATGTTTATTAAAAAAGTTTTATTTTTCCTCTCTTTCCCTTTCCCTACTGGCATTGGAAAGACGAGCATAAGAGAAACAAATGAAAAAAAAAACTTCTTTAAAGCTAAACCAAAAAAACTATTTAACTTAATAACATGAGAAAAAGTTTCCACTATTCCCATGTTGAGATCATAAAAAATTGTCTGAAAGTGCCAACCCAGAAATGTCGAAGTTAGATCAGATACTTAGAAGTGATAGATAACATCGATAAAAGGTTTTAATATTGTGAAAATTGTTCATAGCAAATATAAATAGTTAAGTGCGAATTCATGCAATGATTTAATATAAAAAAAACTAAACAATTGTTGTAAACTGAAGTCCAACGATTAGTACAAACAATAGTAAAGTTAAAAAAAGAGAATATCATCAATTAGCAATTAAATATTTGCGAAATAAGCAACACAAAAACGACAAACTGGCGATGTATGAAAAAATGCTTTGTTTGATGAATAAAGTCACATTGCAAAGACACTGAAAAAAATGACCGAGGTCACCAATGTTTAACTGGCGGTACTAATAATTTAATTTATTTCAAATTTCGACATATAAAATCAAAATTGAATTGAAAGGGAAGTTGAGAGCTGAAATTATTTTGAAGATAATGGAAATAAGCACGATGGGTTGAAGTTTAAATGTATCGTGACTGAATTTAAGATTGATCTAAGCTCTTACGATAATTTAATATATCAGTTCAACATATTGAATGAAACTCAGTGTCAAAAAACCAAACGATCTTGAAATGTCCCGAAGCATTCATTCGAAAGCTTTGCTAAGTCATTCACTTAAATTCAGTTTTTCAGCACTTGTTTGGAAGAAAAAAATCAAATTGATGTAAGACATGATGTCGACGACATTGATTTGGCACTCAGTGCTTTATATTCAAAGCAATTTATTTATTTTATTAACGATAGATATTTATTTGGTTTCATTATCAACAATAATAATCTATAATAATCAAATACATGCTCCCAAGAGTTCAATTATTTCCCATAAACAATTTCTGATTGATTGCATTTCAAACCACTAATTGTGCAGTCGATAAATTATAATAATAAAGAAAAAAAGAGCAAACACACTTGCTGCGAGTGATAAAATAACTCAAGAGACAAAAAAGGAAATAAACAATGTAAAATAATTAACTTTTTTTTTCAATCTATTCAAAATAATTGTATGTTAATCTCATTAAAATGTTTTTTCAGCTTTATCAAGCACTATCATGAACTCCTTCTATTGCCTTAAAATCAATTAATGCTTCTGATAAATCTGTTTTTTATTGTCATTCAATATTAATTTCGTTTTCTCCGCCTTTGCACTTTATTTTCAGTTTGTAATCAAAACGAAAAAGACGAAAGAATCAACAAGGATAGCAAGCAATTATATTTCACATCGAAGATGATCCAAATCTGAGTAGATCTTTTGTGGGGAAAAGAGAATTCAGCAATTCACAAAAGACGGAAGCAATTCAGTGATATTAAATTTCAATTTTGATTAAAAAAAAAGAAGCAGAAAAGGAACTACGGGAGAAGAAAATCACAACTTGTGATTGTTCAAGCAATCGAAGCAAAAAATAAAAGCAAACAAAAACAAGTCTCATGACATTTCAAGATTTTTTAATCTATTAACGACAACCAACTGAAGCTAGAAACAACCAATCAACGAACGAACCGACTTGAACGACAAAACAAGCAATCAAGCAAGTCCACAGAGACTCGGTTCGACGTAAAATGCAATATAAGGGCTCATCGATAGCACATAATCAAAATGTGAAGAGAAAATATGCAAATCAAACAAATAAAAGTGGCAGGTCCAACTGCAGCAACAGCAGCATAGACGCATTATCGATCAATAATCACCAAACATCATCACACCGGAAATGTGAATTGCTCAGTAGTGAAAGTGATATTAGCTCCATACAGATTCAATTACGTAACAAATTAAACCGAAATCGAAATAATGTGCACAGCGGTTATGTGAAGCGAAAAGTTGGATGGAGTTGTGCGGCGCTGGTGCTCATATGTTTAGTTGTTAAGCTGGATTTAGTGATTGGTGCTTTACCTCTAAATTATAATTCTGTAAATTATTACAACAAATCGAGTTATGCGGTCGTTGACGACAGTGATATTGTGCCGTTCCTAGTTGATGATGAGACGATTCGACTTGACGACCGACCATCATCGCGACCTTCAGTAATATATCAGAATGAGTTCGCTGTTTTTATTCCGGGTGGCGTTGAGAAAGCAAACGAAATTGCTGAGAAACATGGATTCACCAATATGGGACAGGTAAGCGCGAAATGAGATAGTCAATGCAATAAAATTCGTATGGCATTCGCCTCACGTCGAATGTTATGTGCTCGAAACATAAATTTAATGGGACCCAATACGACATAAAACCTTCACTTCCTTTACGATTACTGCAAAATCGATAAAAACTTTTTTCTCTCTCTTATTTTTTGATCCTTGAATCAGCAACGGTGTTCAGTCAGTCAGTTTAGGTGTCGTTGATTAAAAGATTTCTTCTTTCTTCTTAAAAGAGATCAATGATCCAACAGTTGCAATATTTATGAAAGAAAAATGAAATATTTTGTGAACTTTGGACATGTCATGATGATAATCTTTAATCGTGTCATTGCTTCATTAATTTAATTTTGTTGTCACTGTATCGAAGTACAAAGTTTTAGAAAAATGTATGAAAAGAAGAAGGTTGAGGGGAAGAAATCATAAAATCTTTGTGACGATAAGTGCGGGTATCAAATCAAGGGTAAATATTCCTTTTGATCCCCATAGCGACACCACTGCCTCACTCATCTTCTCATCATTATAAAATTATCTTCAGGCAAGCCTTTTAAGGTCCAACATTCAGCACTTATTTTCCTATCACTTTCATAACAATCTTAATAACGTTAAGGGAAGAATCACGGACCAAAACCGTTTTGTCGTCAAAAGCCATCATCATTTATGTGACGATACACAAAAAATCAAGATTTTTTTTATGATGATGCTCGTGTTTATGTATCAATCAAACTTTTATTTCGTTATCGAAGAAGCAAAAATGTTATTCAGAAGAGAAGTTTTGTCGTTGCAGCAATTTTCTTCAATCGATTAGCTATTGACTAATAACCTTTCTGTCAATTGCTTTCTCAACAATTTCACCTGATAAATATCGATTTGACTTTCGCTTTAGCTTCCACCATGTTGATATGATAAGATATGGAAATAAAAATATTTTTGTTATATTATTCTACGTACGACGACTAACCATAAAAAGAAAAGTTTTCGTGTTATACATAAACAACGAAACGCTGGCAGAATGCTTCAGTTGATGGTTTATGTGGCATCGAAATATCGAGACACTATGGCAGCTGTGAATGTTTATCGAAAAGACAAAATTATGAAGACATTTAGATGAGAGTATCATTATTTGATACGCATAGGGGAAAGGGAAAGAAAGAACGTTCACAGACATATCATCAGATGACTAAGTCGAGACAAGACAAGAACAAAAATATCGTTTTGATGTCATGTGTCGAAGCAATTTTGAGTATGATCTCATAAAAAGCCAATTCGATCATAAAATCAATGATGCTTCTGATACGTTTAATCTGACATCATCAAAAATGTCATCGACAAATTTTTATCGTTGAGCTGTTAATGTTGAATGGTGAATCGATAATCACGATTTCATATCCTTCCTTCCCCTTTCTCAACGAACGAAAAGATGAGAGCTCCTCATTCTCAAGGATAATTATTTTAATTACGCGTCATGTCGTTTATAAATGTGGATCATGTTAACGGAACTCAATATTTGAACATGGAAATTTGATGTGACACAAATGAATTCTAATAACAAATCCGTCTCATTCCACGTCTTCTTGAACACAGCAAACTTAATAAATAAAATATACACGCGAAGCGATACAAAAATGTTGATTTAATAACGCGAGCCGCGTTTCTCAAATGATTGTTATGAAATTATGATTAAACGCCTAGAAAATTTGGGAAATGTGAATAGAAATCATTAGCGGGAGTAGGCGGTTCGAAAACTTCAGTAAATTATTAATTATTCATGTGTTCTCCATGAACAGAAATGTATATGTTTAGGAAAGTTTTTAAGTTTATGCATTTACCAACTTTTTCCATACAATGACGCTTTTCTGTGACATAATTTAAAGCCACATTGTATCCAATTAGTGCATTACAAAGGCTTACAAAGTTCTTTGATATTCCTACATAAACAAGTTGTTTATCAATGACATTTTATGTCAATTTAATTTTGAAGGTCTTTTAAGGAGAGACTTTGATAAAGTTCACATTTAATGATGAACCTTTTTATGGAAAGCTACTTTCAATTTAAGCTTCTCTTCAATTGTTCAAACTGTTGACTGATGTATGCACATTTTTTGACGACCAAACAAATGAAATCTTTTCCCATTGAAAAACTATTCATAAAAGCGCCATCAAGTTGAATTTCTAAAGTTTTCTTCTAATCTTCGAGATGCATTTTACGATTGTTATGAGCAAACAACTGAATATTCATATAAAAGTCATAGAATTGAAATAATTTTCATCAATTTCTTTGTTTTGAACTCCTTTTTCAGAACTTTATTTCCAAGATGAAGTGGAAAAGTTTTCTTTATTTTGTTTTTACTTCTTTTCTAAATGGAAAATGTAAAGAAATAAAAGATGCATGATGAATCATTGTTTTGATTCACGTATTCATGCCATAAGCTATTGGATAGGTTTTTGCAACATTTCGATCGACAACCTCGTGCTGTAAATTTTAAAATTTTTTTGACTCCCCAATTTCTCCATAAAAAGTAAACATTTTTGCCTCGAAAAAAGGAATCGTAATAAATGTAGATAAAAGAAGAGATTTCGTCGAGGAAACATGCATGTTGAAGCTCGGAATCGGAGCGAGAATATTTATTCAAGTCACACGAAGCAAACAGAATAAAACACAGAAGCTGAGCTGCAAATGATTAAGAATCGTACTTGAAACGATCGAGAGTCTGAAAATAATTTTCTGGAAAGGAGTTTTCCTCTACTTTCATTTCGTTTTATACTTTTTCTTTTGCCTTCTCTCTTTGGGATGTGAATTGTGACGTAAAGAAGTAAAGAAGAACATGAACAAATAAAAATCTTTTCGTTGATGACTCGACAATGTGAGTGTGTTTGTTCAAGAGCATTGAAGTAAATCATTTTTTGCTGAAACATCCAATCAAATAAAAGGATTCAAAATATCCGGTTACCGGAAGGTATAGCGTTCTGTGGGCGACGAGGTTTCATTGTGTCGATGTAATGCGAATACTTTCACCCGCAAATATCTATCTGTTCTTTCACCTCGCTTCAGACGATTGATTTCCATCCGCAAAGGAAAAAAAATGAGAAAGAGCCTGTTATGCTTCATCACTATAAAGGAATCAGCACAGTGCTGCGAAAACATTTAATAGATAACGATTTAAAGGCAAATTGATAGCCCAGAGGTTGTTCAGGCGTGGACTCGATGAATGTCAAATACAGTTCGCTCTTAAATTTGAACATAAAACGGATCCTCTTTCTTTTTCACTCTACATTTTCATCGACATCAGCAGGAATGTGAGAAAGTAGAAAATTGAGAGGCAAAAGGATGAATTTAGAAGAAAAAAAAATATAAAAAAGACGATGAAATCTGAAACTTTATTCGATCAGAAAAGAACTTTTATCTTGTTTCACTCTCGTTACCCTTTAAATTGAATTTAGATCTGCTTCGACACGAAAATCTTTTATTTTTCTGCTTACTCGTTGAATCTTCTCTATTTTCGTCACCAATTAAAATCCACTATTTTATCTTTTTTGAAAAGAAGTCCTTAACATCGTTTGACGGCGGTGAGAAGAAACTTAAATTTCATTCAACTCTGCTTGCTGACGTAAGTGTCACGTTTACCATCCAATATAAGCTCGTTTAAAATTTACGCGGGTGCAGCAATTTTATGTTTTATGGATCTCTAAGGGGTTTCAGATCCCAACCTCATCGTTTGAAGTGAAGGTCGTCTTATTGTTAAATAAGAAAAATTTATTTTTATCATTTCATTGCAATGTCTTTCTTTTATTTCTTTACAGATTGGTAGTCTCAAAAGCTACTACCTTTTCAAACACAGCCATGTTAGGAAGCGTTCATTGGAATCGAACTCAACACATCACGAACTTCTCAACAAAGAACCTGAGGTAAGCGTTGTAAAAAGGAAACATGAACAAACTCAAAGTGAAATGAGCTGACTTAATGAACCAAATAACAACAAGATATTTATTTTTAATGCACAAGAAAAATCTTCTATATTTTCAATTCGAATGGGCAAAGATACGGTTGAATCGAGACAACCGTAAAAATTTTCTCTTTGTCCCCCTTCAAGTCGACATACTAAATAAATTGAGTTCACAGTAATCCTGGTAAATCCCAGGTAATTTTCATGAGATTTAGAATGGTTGTGAAAAGTTCTCTCGTGTCTTCATCATTGTCGTAGTTCACTAAGGTATCTCTCGAAAAGCTCTTTCAATTGTTTTATGGTACTTTAATCTGATTCACATACTTAACATTCTTTTTTTTCTTTCTCTTTTTCGTCCATTTTTAGGTGCGATGGGTCCAACAACAACATGAAAAGATTCGCAAGAAACGTGACTACCAAAAGGTCAGATTTCCGGGCGTTACAAGTTCGCGCATTTCAGATCCGTTAAGTGTTTTAAGAAGCATTGCATCGCAGTCTCAAATTCAATATCGTAACACCGATTCTCATCTTATCTTCCCTGATCCACTGTACAAAGAGCAGTGGTATTTGGTGAGTGGTCACGTATGTGTTTATTTTGTTGCTATTATTATTATTATTTTTATTTTTATTACTATTGTTGGCTTTGTTTTATCATTTCCATTATTCATCTCGATATTGCATTGAACAAAGACGCTTAATGGGAGCATCGAGTGGAATTATATTTCATGTGCTTCTATTGTGATAATTAACGTCGAAAGATGGTATAAAGCTTTTGTTTCACGAACCCATTATTCATATCTCGTAGTGTATCATAATCACTTTTAATATAAAGAATCCTCGACTTCTTCTTCCCTCGCTCGCATTCTCTTCTCGGGTTGTTGTTTTTTCTTCTCTTCACCTTCACTGAAGCATAAAGCCTTGAATGAACAATTAAAAAGCCCAATTGAATTCAAAAAGCGTCTAGGATGTTTGTATGTTACTCGCAGAAGAGACACGAGAGTGTATAATGAAATATGCCATAATTTAAAGTAAACAGAATGGAACGATATGAGAGCACTGTTGTCTCGAGTGCTGAAACTTAACTCACAAGCTCATACTTGCTGTTATTTTTTCTGCCATTTATATTGTGATGGTGTAAAATATAATTCAATAAATGGCGAGTGGAGTTTCCTTGAGATAAGCATGTGAGTTGGGTAGATGGGAAAGCGAATTTTCACTTTGATTTTATACTTATTTCCTTCTCTTTTCCATGAATTACATGAAAATTATATCAGACAATTTTGCCAGCACGAGGAGAATGCTGAATGAGTCTACTTAGGAGGGTCTTTGAAATGACGACTGTCGTGGGTGTGAGACTGTTTAATATTTTCATCATATTTCATGAAAATGCTTTTTTTATCAGACTGAGAGAAGCAAAAAGGAAAAGAAACGTTAAAAAATAAAATTTTCACAGCAATAAATTTCAACACAGAAGATGTGGCAGAATAAAAGAAAGGAAAAGAAAGAAAAAAATTGCTCGAGAAAAATTTATTTTACCATAAGCCAAGAGTTAAAATGGGACTTTTTTCTGTGTTCATTTTGAGTCGTTTTTCATTTATTGCCACCACCGCCATTGCCATTGTGCAAAAGATTTTTTCTTGAGTGATATTTCAATAAAATTATAAGAGGTGTTGAAAAGTGATGTAACATCATAACTTTTCATTCCATGACATGATAAAATTTCCTTAAATTTGTTATAAAAATTCCTTTCCACTGAAAAAGTCTGACAAGTTTAACTTTTCCTTGTAAAATTTCTTTGAATTTTCATTCCCTTGCCAAATATTTGAATGAGAAAATAAATCATTTAAAAATGACTTAACTTTAACTATTTAGCTATGTTGACATGGAAGAGAATGAATAAAGAAAAAATATATAAAAGGAGAGTTTCACTCCTCGTTGTTGCATTTTAATATAACATAACATCGCTTTATTATAATTTTCAACCTCTGCTGTCAGAATTTTTCGAATTCATGAAGCTTTTGTGTTCACATATGCACTTAAGGATTTTTCGAGCTTCGTGATGTTCTAGAAAAGCACCAAAAGGAAGCGTTGTGATGATGGTGTCAGTTAGAATAGAGTGAAGAGCTTTAAGTAAACAAGACCATCATCACACAATAAATAAAAACTTTAACATTGTTGTCACTACATATGAACTGAATGTGGAGTGTACAAAGAAGAGCTTAAATCTTTGATCTATGCTTTGTTAAAGACGAAATTCCCTTACAATGAATGCATGTGAAGGGACTAATGATCCCAATGCTCTATAAAGGATTTATTCCAATGTCTCAGTTAAACGTCATTCCCTAACATGGATAAGGAAATATTTAAGTTTCTGTAAATATATTTGTTTGTAAGCTGTTCTCTGTAAATTTGAGATCATGTTAAAAAATGTAACATAAGCGCAAACAACCAAAATTGTTTGCACATTTTATCAGCCGGAGCCGCATTTACATAAAAGTGTCGCTCACTCCCCCAACTTTCTGTTTTCTTTTTTTCTCTTCTGTTATTTTCTTTACATTCTTTTCATCTTTCTTTTATATATTTATATAAATAAATAAAACGAACATATTTGTTCATTCTCTCATACTTATTGCAGACAGATAGTTGATTTCTATGTGAGAATTGAAATCTATAAATTTTGCGTTGTCTTGAGAATGTTTATCTATGTTTTATGATGGGCCATAACACACTTGTGATATGTGATAAAAAACTTCAATAAACTTCTCTCCCGAATAAAAAAAGCTGCTTCTTATTTTATTACTCATCAATATCTATTTGTGTGAATTTTTCAGAACGGCGGCGCCAAAGATGGGCTTGATATGAATGTTGGACCCGCATGGCAAAAAGGATATACAGGAAAAGGAGTCGTCGTGTCCATTCTTGATGATGGAATTCAAAGGAATCATCCCGATTTAGATAAGAATTATGTAAGTTGTCCTTCTTTCTCATATTTAGAATGAAATTTCCGTCACGAAAATTTAGATAAAATAACTTTCCACCCATTCTGTCAGCTGAAGTTAAAAGTCAGTTCACAATGAATGAGAAAACAACCCACAAAACACACAAATAGAAAAGTTTCCATGCAATAAATCTCGATTCATCTTATGTCGTTTGTCAAATACGAAAAACTTTAAGTTTTGCATTTCTAAACGATCTTAAAAGCAACTTCTAGAATGTATGCATAATGAAAGTTTCGCTATTAAGTAATGAGCCATAACAAGCGTACAATTGTTATGAATTATTCCCGAAAAAATGCTCGGATGTTCTTAATTTGAAAAGACATGAAGAGAATGTTTTCATCAAACCAAGAACTTTTTTAATTTGAATATTTCTTTCTTTGTTTCCTTCATTTCTTTCTTGCTACTGCTGCTGCTGTTACTGATTCTTAAAGAAGAAGCTTTCATTGCGCCTTATGAACAGAATAAATTTCAATTATTTGCATATTAATTAGTGGCAGTTACTATGAAGATGATTCACGTATTTAATGCCTTCAGCATGAAGTGAAGTGACGATGGATTACAATCGCGTTGAATGAGTAATTATTTATATGATGCATTGCTAATGAACCTTAATTGAATTACGCTAATTACAAATATCCGAGCAACTATACATAGTCTCAAAGAGATATTCTAATGAAGGAAAAAATGTTCATTCAGTGACATGAATGCAAACTTGGGGGTGGAATTTGTATTTGCGTTGAATGCGTTGTCAGTATTTGTGACGTTGCCATCCAACAGAATTACGAATGGAATTTTTTACATGAACTGTAGATTTAAATCTCGTTTATTTAATTTTTTTTCTCTCGTCTATCGTAAATATGTAATTTCTGTGAGAATGCAGACATGAAGCGCAAACTTAAATATTCCTCGTAGTGAAATTCTGTATTGAATTTTCTGGTAAATTCTAAAACGAAATTTAAAAAATTTACAAGTTTTGATTGATATATTGAAAGTACCTACGTAGAAGTTTGAATAGTTAAGACGGAATGCTTTCATCATTGCTTGTAATGTGCCATGGTGTTTATTAACTCTGGCGTCGTTGAATTATTCAAATATCTCTATTTGATTAAAAACAGCAGGAGATGGTAAAATATTTATAATAATTTCTTAATTACTTCAATGATATTTAAACTGTTATTATCTACTTCCATTATTACTCACATTACACTGCACTGTAGTGATTAACATTTAAATACCTAACGATCTTCTAAAATATTTATTTATCATCTCACTAAAATTTAATTTAAAACTATTCATTGAAAGAATCTCATTTTAAGTACCGAGACAAGGAATTATAACAAAACAGAGAAAAATTGACAAAAGCTGCTTAAGGAATGAACGTTATCAACATTTATGTTTACATCGAACATAATTCTCGTTATAATTTTGCTTCCAATTATCTGCATTGTAAAGCTTCTCTAAAATTGGCGCATATTTAATTTCAACATATTGTGAAGATCCTTTCAAGAAGCTTTTGTATTGTTTAACCACCATAAGTAGATTTTCTTGAAAAGGAAACAAATAGTTGTCACAATGTTCATAACTAGACAGCGACAAGAAGCACAAACTCAATACGGTTTACCGTAAACTGTTTAATGAGATTTATCTCAATGAAATATTGTTGTATAATGATTCTCTTCGTGTTTCTATCGTTGTCATTGTTCTCTGAATAATTTTCAATCTTCACTCGAGTAAAAATGATTTCAATATTGATGTTGTACAGAACATAAGAATGAAGCATACATTTAGTACTAAGGAAAGAGATTTAAAATGATGTTATGAGTATCCTACTTATTTGATTCATTGTTGTTGCATAATCATGTTTGCATTATCCTTGCTTGTCATAAAATCGACAGTAAAATTGTGGACAGAATAAAATAGCAATTGAGCAACGGAAGTAAAAAAAGGAAAGAAAGAAAGAATGGTTGCTGACAGAGAACCATAATTAATGCTGATGATTTCAGAAATCCGTATGATCATCACGTTTGGGTTTTAATCATAATTTATATCACTTTCTTTCTCTTGCTTCAAATGTTGTTATTGCTTTGTGTCTTGTCGTGAAAATGGAAAAAATGGGAGATTGGAGATAAACTGGGGGTCGTTCGCATTACGCATTCTGTTGCTGATAATCCTACAGTTTCGCGGCCGGCTATTGCGTACAAAAATTAATACAGATTAAATATAAATTCTTGCATTACATCCAAAGCGATATTTCATCGCAATTCTTTCTTACATTTCTCGGTTGGGAGTCTGGTGAGCGTTCATTCGTTCATCCGCTATCAGCTGCCATTTTTCATTGCAATAATCATAATTTCTTATCAACGGTTTCTCTGTCACTTCCAACAATTATTTACGACTCGTTACCTTCGTTCCACATTGTGGTTTTCGGGAAAGGCGAATTCGTGTTATGTAAGTAGGAAAACAGACGTCATTTCATTCAGCAGTAGCTTTCAATTTAATGATCGTCGTCGTTGTCGTTTTCTTTGCTTTTCTTCTTAGATAAACATTTCTCTGATTACTATTCGCATAAATGCTTTCTTGGCGTTTTTACAAGCTTCATTTCATTCTTTCATTCACTTAGGATCCTCAAGCGTCTTATGACATTAACGGTAACGATCCTGATCCAATGCCCCGTGACAATGGCGACAATAAGCATGGGACAAGATGTGCTGGTGAAGTTGCTGCCATTGCATTCAATGACATTTGTGGTGTAGGAGTTGCTTATAACTCGAGAATTGGTGGTGTTCGTATGTTAGATGGCACTGTTAACGATGCTGTTGAAGCCAAATCTCTTGGACTTAATCCCGACCACATTGATATTTACAGTGCCTCATGGGGTCCCGAAGATGACGGATCCACCGTAGATGGACCAGGTAAATGCCATTTACACTCAATTTTTTTACTTTCATGACAATAAACAACAAAATATTTTCTTCTTTTATTATTTTTTATTGTTCAATCAGGTCCATTAGCTAGACGAGCTTTTATTTATGGCGTGACAAGCGGTCGTCTAGGAAAAGGATCAATTTTCGTATGGGCGTCAGGTAATGGAGGTCGATACACGGATTCATGTAATTGTGATGGTTATACGAATTCAATTTTCACGCTGAGTATTTCAAGTGCTACACAGGGAGGGTAAGAAATCGCTTTTATTATTGTCACTTCAACTCGTCAATCTTACAATTTCTTTGACAGTTACAAGCCATGGTATCTTGAAGAGTGTTCGTCTACTCTCGCTACAACTTATAGTTCTGGAACGCCAGGTCATGATAAAAGTGTCGCAACTGTTGACATGGATGGTGCTTTAAGACCGGATCGTATTTGTACAGTTGAACATACTGGGACTTCAGCTTCTGCTCCGTTAGCTGCTGGTATTGTGGCATTGGCTTTAGAAGCAAACCCATCATTAACATGGCGTGACATGCAATACTTAGTCGTTCTCACGTCGAGACCAGGTCCACTCGAGAAGGAATCTGGTTGGATTCTCACTGGAAGTAAACGCAAAGTTAGTCATAAATTTGGATATGGACTGATGGATGCTGGTGCAATGGTTAGCTTAGCTGAAAAATGGAGAACAGTACCAACTCAACATATTTGCAAATCACGTGAAATTAATGAAGACAGACCCATTGAAGGTTCGGTTGGCTACACACTGCAAACCCACATGGATGTAAGATTTTATCACTCTTAAACTTTTCCTTTTTCTTCTTCATTTTTCGACACTTAACTCAACATAAAAAATTATTTCTTCATGTTTTTCATATACAGGTCAACGGTTGTGCTGGAACTGTCAATGAAGTGCGATATCTTGAACATGTTCAATGTAAAATTACATTGAGATTTTTCCCGCGAGGGAACTTAAGAATTTTATTGATATCACCGTCGGGAACGACCAGCACTTTGCTGTTTGATCGACCGCGTGACGTCACGAAATCAAACTTTGACGATTGGCCTTTTATGAGCGTTCATTTTTGGGGTGAAAAAGCTGAAGGACGTTGGTCACTACAGATTATCAACGGTGGAAAGCGACGAGTTAATCAAGCTGGTGTGTTAGCAAGATGGCAGTTAATCTTTTATGGTACACAAACCAACCCAATTCGATTAAAGTCTGACGACGACAGCACAGCACGTTCATCTATTGCTTCAAATCCTTACATCTCACCAACTGAAACGGATCTCACACAATCATCAGTTGGCAGCAACTACTTCGGAAACAATTTCAACGGTTTTGTTAATTACCAGAATCTATTCTCCAGTGCTGGCTCAAGTGTTGATAAAACTTATGCATCACTTGACGGTCACAATATTCCCACATCACAGCGTGAGAACGTGATGGCTGATGCAAACAACAAACTGGTTATATTGCACGATTGTGACCCCGAATGTGACCAGCAGGGATGCTATGGCCGTGGACCAACTCAGTGTGTCGCCTGCAAACATTATCGTTTAGACAAGTAAGGAAAATTGATTTAAAAGGAAAAAATAAGAAGAAAATCTTTATTTCCCTTTTTCTGCATAGCACTTGCGTGTCTCGTTGTCCACCAAGAAGTTTTCCTAATCAAGGAGGCGTTTGTTGGGCTTGTCACGAGTCTTGTGAGACATGTGCTGGTGCGGGTCAAGATTCTTGCCTAACATGTGCTCCAGCTCATCTTTACGTCATTGACTTGGCTGTGTGTCTTCAAACATGCCCTGACGGATATTTCGAAAGTAAGTTGAAGTTTTTAATTGACATTGCCTGTGGTGATAAATGACGATTTGATATCAAAATCATCGAGGGGATTTACTCTCTTCCACTTCAACTTTGTCAGATTTAACCATAATTCTTCCATGTCACAACTTCCGAACAAAAAAAAAGGGGGAAAGATGAAAAAAAAGAACGAAAAGAACAACATTCATAATGATTGGGAATGAAATGTTGAAAAAGATAAATGATAAAAAGCATTTTTGCATAATCAGAACGATCACTCTAATCAAAATGAGATGCCACCCGGCAGATGATGACTCGAGAAAAATGATGACTGATGTGTATGAATATCATTTCCATTAGATGCTAATACGAATGAATTTTATTGCGAGACTTGAAAACTTTGTTTCATCGCTTTTCCTCTTTTCTCTTTAGGATTAAAAGTTTTCCTTTCTCATCGTTTTTTTTCTCTTTATGTTCGTGTAAGAATATTGAAGAAGTTTCTTTTATTTCACAAAAAAAAGAGAAAAACGAAATTGTAATAGCAGAGATTGAGTAGCATGATAAGATACGTAGAATATGCTACGTACGTAATTTCAGCATACGTTTGTAACTTACGTATGCTTTAACTTTTAGTACAAACCAAGCTTTTGCATAAAAATAATTCTCTCCTTGGACTTTCATTCACCTCAAGATGAAATCTCTGATTTTTGATGAAGAAAAACAATGGAACATAAAATATCTACATTAACTTTTACGTTCACGAAAAATGTCTCCCTCACAACCTTACTTATTCATATTTATGTACATATGCTGGAAGGGAAAAAAGCACAGCATCATCTCCAATATAATTGTTCATGTTACGCCTTAAAAGCATCATAAATAACATATAATGTTACAACGAGTTTCTTCGCTAGTAGATGTTGCGACATTAGCTCAATGATTTGTCGAAAAAAAATCTCTCGAGAAAACCAAAAGTTCAAGGAAACTTTTCTTTGCACTGCAACTTGAGAGTAAAAGTCTTAAAACTACTTTTTGACTTTCTACCTCGTCTTATCAATTTTCCCGTAGTTCTTACGCTGAAAGTCAATTTAAACCAGCAGTGACGAAGAGAAGTTGTTAAGATGAGAAACTTTTTTCTTATCTAATTGATGATGGTTTGATATTCAATACTATGTTGTATACTATGTTTTCCATTCATTAACTGCATACTCAGATAACAAATGTATTTTCTCTTCATTACTTCTTACAATATCAATTTATCTTTATTTCAGATTACGAGAATAAGACATGTATACCATGTGAAGCCAATTGTGCATCATGTCAAGATCGTCCCGATTATTGTACAAGTTGTGAACATCATTTGGTTATGCACGAGCACAAATGTTTTGCAGCTTGTCCTAAAAACACGTACGAGACCGAAGACTTCAAGTGAGTATATGAAGAATTTCATTTTCTTAATTCTCATAAGGATCTGTCAGTTGAAAACGCCTCAAGAAATCAAAATTCATTTATATTTTTCCCATTCGTGTCTTTATAAAAGTAAATGAAACAAAAAAAGTTTCAAGATACAAGAACGACTTTTATTTTTCAATAAATCAAGAAGAAAACTTTCAAAAAACGGAGGGACCGATGAGGCTTATGGGACGAAGTAAATTGAAAAGTTTTTTTTTCCTTTCCTTTGCTTACCTTGCTTGCTGTTGCTTTTTCAATCCATCCGCAGGCCCAAAATGAGCTAAAGATGAACAAGTAAAAAAGTGAAGCCTAATGGATTCGCAGATTAAAATTTATGTTATTTTCTCTTTTCTTTCGTTTTTTTTGTTCACTTCCTAAAAAAAGGATAATTTTTGAGACATGTCGCTTTTTTTAACGGCTGAAATTTCCAGGTATTTCGCTTTCTTTATGACTGCTCAGCCATAACAGAAAAACTCGTTTTCAATGCTTTTGAAAGCTTCTCGAAAGCGAGACGTAAAAAGGCTTCGAGTAAAACTTTTCTTTCCTTTCTTGGTGGTGATTGATGAGCACTGTTCTTGACTCTTCTTCATCCTACCCACACATTTCAAGAATATTTCTATACCATTGACCCAAATAAATAAATAAGAGAACATTTGACTTTGGGATTGTAAATACTTGAGTACTCGATAATCTTCTTGTGAGTCATGCATGAAAATCTTTGATCTCTGAATCTTCTTCTTCAAAAATAAATAAATGACATTGATCTGCTAAGGAAATCTACAATTTCCCTTATCACTTTAAAGCATTCTTTGCTAAAAATATATATGATTGAAAACGATTCAAATAATCGATAATTATAATTCCATTAATGTTTTCAACAGTTGTGCTGATTGCCACTCATCATGTTCTTCCTGCAACGGATCATCAGAATCGCAATGCATTCTCTGCAAACCAAATCGATTTTCACTCGAAGGAAAATGTCTTAACAGCTGTCCCGATGGATATTATGGAGATAAGAAAAGAAAAGAGTGCCTTCCATGCTCAACTGGATGTGCCACCTGTAGCAGCGACAAGTGCTTAACGTGTAAGCCTGAATGGGTGAAGAACAAGAAGGACAAATGTGTTACAAAAGGAAGTAACAACTGCGATGAATGTGAGTGATTTTTATATGATTATCAAAGTCGTTTCAGACATTCATTGCACATAACATTCAAACGTTTAAGTTTTTATTTTTATTCTTTCCATTGACTTTCGGTCATCTTTTGATGTTTTCACAAAAAGCCACATCACTTTACAAATACCTAATGCTAATAAAAAAAAATTGTAAATGTTGTAACCAAAGAGTGGAAATTGTTATTTTATCTCCTTCTTTCGACTCTTACTAACCCAACATTCAATTCATTAAATGTTTAAGAGCGGTAAATTAATTTACATAGCGATTTCACTTTGCAAACAAATTTTCTCTAATTATCAAAATCATCTGCTTTCCTTCCTGTTTTTAAATTATTTAAACACAAAAATGTCCTCAAAATAGTTGTTTGCTTTCATTAAATATTTGTTTCCTTTCATTTATAAGGATGTTATTTAAGTTACGTCAATTCACTTTAACTTTATCACGGAATCGTATTTGAATTATTTAAATGTTTTGCTTATCAGAATGAAGCTCAAAAGCTTAAAATTTTAGTACATAACTACGCTTTATGATTTTCGACCATGAAGTGAACGTAGACAACGCAAAGCTCCTTACATTTTTCTACAAAAGAAAAGCCTAATACTTATAAGTTTACGTAAATTTAATTTACAACGTAACACGATTTAAACAAAATGGATTACGTGTAAAAGCTTTTCAAGAAGGCCGAAGGGTCGATTTTTTGAAATTTTATATCTCTTTTATTTCTTCTTTATATGTAAAAGTTACTCAACTTTTAAATTATCCCTTCTGCGAACCAATTCTTTTTATTGAGCAAATGTACAACATGGTCTGGTCTTTGCATGTCAAAGCAGACACATAACATGTGGGAAAAAAAGCTTTCATACATTTTTAATTCATAATCCTTTTGTAAGTTGGACAGGAAAAGCAGCAGTTGTGTACATCCCGAATTTCGTTATCAAATATTGAAACAAAACCTGATTCTGATCTACCTTTCTTGAGTGTGTATGAAAAGTAAGAGAAAAACAATTTCCAACTTACTTACGCAATCTAAAAAAATATTTTTCTTCTTCTGAGAGTCGAGAAAAGATAAAATAATAATAAAGAAATACACAGAGAAAATGTTGAAGCTTTGACTGATACAAACGAAAAGAAAAAAAGAAAAATTCTTTTGTTGAGCTTCATAAATGTTTTATAACAAATTTCGCATGTGCTGTTGATTCCCTTGACGTCCATCGCTTAAACGTTTCTTTCTCTTTCATATTTCCAAAAAAAAATTATTTAGCGGAATATTTCGAAAACGGTAGATGCCACTCTTGCCATTCTACATGCGAGACATGCATGGGCCCAACGGAGAACGATTGCCTCACATGCTCCAATAACCTTCTCTTACAAAACAACAAATGCGTCAGCACGTGCGATAAAGGATTCTTCATGGAGGCGGGGATCTGCACCCTCTGTTTACACACCTGTACACAATGCGTCTCCCGAATAAATTGTACAGAATGTGTGAAAGGATTAGAGCTGCAAAGTGGCGAATGCCGGGCAACGTGCGCCGATGGGTGAGATAAACATTAAACTTACTTAATCCAAACGACACCGACAAGAGAATGAACAACAAAAACATTTTATTTTTCTTGATGAATTTTTAATGAATTCAACTTGTTTGATAAATAAGGTTGACAGTAACGGACAAGTGTTGCGCGTGTCTTTCTCTCTATACGACGATGATGATGATGACGACGACAACGATGACGTGGTTTAATTTTATGACAGTCAATTTCATTAAGAATTCATCACCTTAAAGTTTCATTTGAAATTAACGTTTTCATTATACTTTTCAGCTATTACAGTGACCGTGGCAGTTGTGTCAAGTGTTATCTGAGTTGTGACACATGCAGTGGTCCCCGTAGAGATCAATGTGTAAAATGTCCACCAGGATGGAAGCTCGCAGCTGGTGAATGTCATCCAGAATGTCCTGAAGGATTTTTTAAGACCGATTTTGGTTGTCAAAAGTGTCACCATTACTGTAAAACATGCAATGGTATGAATCATTCATATTCATCCTTTCTTTGTTTTCAATTTAATAATACTTATAAATGTTTCTTTTGCTTTTCGCCCCATCAACAGCTGCCGGACCATTAGCATGTACATCCTGTCCGAATCATTTCATGCTTGAAGGCTCGCTTTGTACAGAATGCCTTAGCATGCAATATTACGATCCACCCACGCAAACCTGCAAAACATGCCACGAATCATGTCGGTCATGTAGTGGTCCAGGACAATATTCTTGTGTCATGTGCGCTTTTCCATTGCACTTGGATCGCCTAAACAATCAATGTGTGCCTTGTTGTGCAACCGAAGCAACACCCGAAGACCAAAGCTGCTGTCATTGTGATAAAGATACAGGTTGGTATTTTATGAGCCTTCTCATCCCTCTTTTACAATTCTCGTTGTTGTTTAAATTGAAGCCAGAAAATTAAAAGATTTATGATTATTTGTTGTTACAACTTTTTTGTTCTCTCTTCTACTCTCTGTTTTGTCATACGATTGGAATGGGATGGAATGGAATACGATGCGATATATTTCCTTTTAAAATTCATTGTTTTTATCTTCCACTTACTCATTCCAGCCGTACTCTCTCACTGTGCCATTAAAATGAAAATTTATTGTCGTTTTTAAGGGATTTAAAAGTTTTTCGTTTCTTTTCCTCGTTTTGTTTTGTTACTCGTGGCAGAGCGCGCAAAAGTACAAGAACTGTCACTTTGCTTTTTTCTCTTCCACATTAGAGAAAAGTCTTTCACCATGTGCATGTTGATATCAGTCGCCAATGTGAAAAACAAAAAAAGAAATAAAAAAAGAATTGTTTAAATGCACATTGAAAGTTTTATTCGTCGAGTCTGTCTGTGCTGCTTGGCGTTATAAATAAAAAAAATGCATTGAATGTTTATAAAATCAATAGAACAAACATCATCTCCTAATTCTCACTTACACATTAAAAGAGAAATAAAAGGAGGAAAAAAATTCTTTTGCAACCAGGAAAATTCTTCCTTTCTGCTCTCTTTTTATTTTATTTCTTTCATCGCTTTGTCACCAGATTTTCTTTCACCCATTTTTCAACGACACCACTTTTCACGACAGAGAATGAGAGTTAGCGACAAAGTGATGAATTTCACGTGAATTTCATTTCCATTTTCGGCAAGGCATTGTCATTTGTTTCTGTTTAAAATGTGCCATGTTCTCTTTCTTCAATGTCATCGCCGCTTTAAGCAGGATTGTTGGTTGGATGAGTCTTTTGTGTTTTTTGTTTTCATTCCTAAAGCACATATTGAAGTGTGTAGGTAGGAAGATATCTTCTTCGTTTACATACTTGTAACTTTTCTTTAAGAAGAAGAAATTTTTATATTAAATGTAAAATTTGATTTTCATTTCACAGAAATTGATTGCTCAAGTTTAAGTTGTAAAAAGATAAGAAAAAGAAGAAATAAAGCAATCAAGATTCTAAATTGTCAAAAAGCTATAAAATCTTTCGAAAGACAACTCTGCATATTCATCCATCTTAGCTGTTGATGACAAAGCTTTAGAGAGAGAAGAAAGCGCTCATGACAATAAATAAAAATTGATAAAAGTAAATGGATCAACATAAAGAAGAGAGATGAAAAAAAAGTTTTAAATTACGCTCGCAACTTGACACATTCACCTTTGTGGTTTATACTTATAATAAAAATTTATTCATGCCTTTTCTCTTTTTCTCTTTAATCCGCAGGTGATTGCATCAACTCTTCACCTGCTGGCAAGCGTCGTATTGCCAATGAAAAGGAAATTTCGCAGCTGACCGACGAGGGAAACTTATTTAATGGTGATGCTGCCCTAATGGATGGTTCTGTCGATAACAACGCAAGCTCAATGGATCAAATGAAATCACCGATGGCATTTGTTGCTCTTGTCGCTTTAGCAATTTGCTTCGTTTCTATTATTATCTTTGTTACCATCTTTACCGTTCTACAGGTGAGTCGGGATATTGGGATTGGGCTGAACAAATTTGAGAGAACATTTCTACCACATCTTCCATGTCCATTGTCATGCCATTTTAATGATGGTTCAACATTTCCTATCATCATCATTCCTTCTTCTTTTCCACCTCAACCACCTTCTTCACTCTTTGTTAACCTCTGATTTATTCCGTCATCATAGAGGCAAGCTATGTGTGAATGTTTTTGTTGGACCTTTACAAATGGTTAATGGAGCATGACGTACAATAATAAAATAGTTTTTTCCCTTCATTTTCCTTCCTATTCAATTTCCATTACTTGCACGACACAATGTCCGGTTTGAAGGCGACCGGAAACGAGTGGAAGAGTAAACTGTTTACGGTCTCCAAAAACCTCTCAGTCGGAAGGCGATGTTTCATGCTTCATTTTTCCTCTACTCATACTTATTCGTTTGTACATTTATTTATGCTACCTGATGCTCTCATATTGGTTTTCTTCCATGACTCTTCATTTTTCTTTCTGCAACCTTTTTCCAACATTATTTTTCTTGGATCTCTTGCTATTATCGAATGTTTTTACTTTTATTAAAATCGTAAATAGATATTCTTGTTACATGTATGAAAGACACACACGAATGTCTATGCTTTTAGTTGGTTATCTAAATGGATTTTATTCATGCTAGGACCGAACTCTTCTTCTTATTTATCCAAGACCTGTATTAAATTTTCATCCAATCTTGGAAATAATGATTTCCTTGTTTCTTGCTTCTTTCACCACTTCAACAGTTTTCCTTCCTTTCTTTCTTTTTTTATTGAAGATCTCATTGCGGAGAATCATAAGTTGACCCTAATCCAAAGCATCATATACTTTCCTAACGAGAAGATGAAAAAGTGTGTCGATTAAGCGACATTCAGCCGCTTTTCATGTTCAACTTTATTACACGTAATTTTTTCTCAATGATGAGCTAAAATACTTTTGGGGTGTAGAAATGTGTAACCTATAACATCACTCGAAGCGTAAGAAATGGATCCTAATTCTCGTTTCCTCCTTCCTCTTTGCACCTTACATGTAAACAGATGTAGTCCCATTCGTAGTAAGTAATATTGATGAGAGAGAAAGAAAAGTAACCAAAATATTGTGATGATAATGAGAAATCGCATTTTGTTCCACCCACACTTCAATATGAATCAATAACATAAGAAGAAAAGGAGATAAAAATATCTTTTGGTTGACAGAATTCCCTCGAAGTTTGCGTTGTGTCTTTAAGTAGGCTTGGTTCGTCATATTTAGATTTCTATAAAAATAAAAAGGACGACAATTCGTAATAGCATTAAAAATACTTCATACAAATTTCATTTCTTTTGAAGCATCTCCACAAAGCGCCTTTTCATCTCACAATTTTCGTTATTTTCCGCAATTCGGGTTGTCCACTTTGTTTGTGGCCTGGCCTTTGTTACAGTGATTATGGAACCAATTTTCATTATTTTAATCAACCTCGAGTAACTTTTACAGTGAAGTAACTTTAGGGATGCGTCATAATGACTTGTTTCGTCGACTTTTTTCTGTTCATTTCCGTTGATCCCTTTTTCTTGTTGTTCTGTTTTGTTTTATTTCATTTTATTTTTATTCCTTTCCTTCTTTTTCCATCATGAAACTTTATGTTCATCATCTTTTTTTTCTTTTGCATTCTCTCTCGCTTTCTGTTTTCCTTTCTGTGAATACGCACACAAAAAGAAAAGAAAACGAAATGAAAGAAAAAAGATCATAATGGGAAACGCCAACAATGTCAATTCTCATTTCTCCCACTTCGTTTCCCAAGCTCTTCTTACGGAGAACTTCACTTTGTCGCTATCACTTGGCATCGCGATAAATATAGGAATAATAACCTCTCTGAGAAAGTATTTGCCTTAAGCTAATCGTGTCTAGATGTTTGTACAAATTTTTCCAACGCTTGAAAATCTTTCTTGCCTTTTTTTATATTTTTTTTTGTCTCTTCTTGAATTTTTCATGGCGCTTAACTTTTTCCTTCACTTTATTCGAATTGATGGAGCGGAATGTAAATGATGAAACAAGTTTAAATTGATTTTTATTCGCTTGTGTTCTTTAAAAGTGAATTCTTGACTTTTATCAATGTTTTTCTTTTAAACTTTAGAAAACTCACGACAAACATTTTGAAGCTTCCCCAACATTCTCATTTCCACTTTTTAATTTCAATTATTGATGTTACTCTCATTGTTGGTTTGTCTGTAATTTCTTCTGCCTTTCACGTTGATTAATTAGAAACGAGGGTGCTGATTGCCAAAATAAGCGACAAACGGTTCGCCATGCTTACTTTTCAAGTAGCTCATTGTAATTTTTTTAATGGATTTTGTCAGAGATTTCAGTAAAAGTTTTGCGAGTGGTGGAAGTTTCTCGGAAACTTTGCGAGGTGAATGGATTGCTGTTCATTTACACACCGTAACCCTTTTGGATTTCCCACTCCTTTTGACAATGTCTCACCCTTGTTTAATACACTTTTTTTATTTGCCTCTGAGAGCCCTTAAGAAAAATTCCCTTGACGAAGTTTGCTATCGTTATTATTTGGTTGGAAAAGGTAGAAACAAAAAATAAAGCTCGATGAACATTGTACACATTGATGCTTCAATAGAAAATAATCTGACAATTCAATTTCAATCTCTTCTCTTTTTTTTGTTGTTTAATAGAGAAACAAGCGTCAATCAGCTTATGAAGGCATCAGATATGATAAACTGGGAGGATCAGGAGAAGCTGACAAACGGAACATGAACCTTAGACCCACAGAATCGTTGATGTCAACTGACGATGTTGAATTGAATCACGAAAAACTTGAACAGGCTTATAGCGAATTAAATCTAGAAGAAGAGGAATGTGACGATGATGAAGATAACGAGAGTGAAGAGACGCGCTTCATAAACAATAAACGAAGTAGCTTTTACACATCATCAGAACGAACATGATCCAACATTAACAAACAAATTATTCTGTAAATTTTTAAAGAGTCTCAAAAACAAAAACACATTTTTTTACTTATACAAACAACAACAAAAACAAAGCCCAGAAAATCTGTGACTGTTTCCCCCAATTTTTTTCTCTCTTATTTTTTATGAATGTGAATAAATTTTTAATGTTAATTATGGAGCGAATGTGTCATTTGACTGAAAGGTGTTAAATGGATATAAAAAATTCTTTTATTAACACAATGGCGATTTACGTAAATGATGTCAGAAGCTTTTTTTTATATAGAAAAGAAGAAAGAAATTAAACTTTTTCAAGAACAAATTGCTTTACAAAAGCATCTCTGATGGGAGAAAAGAACAAATTAAGGGAATAAAGCATTTCTAACGTCTTTTACGGATGTCGCCTATGTAACTACATATGAGAAAAATGAAAAAATATATAAAAAATTTTTTTTTGAAAAAGAAAACCGAAAAAAATAAAAAAAAAATCATTAAAAGGAAAATTTTTGTTGCTAAAGAAAAAGTTTAAATTTTCAGAGAAATCTTTTGCCATAAAATGTACTGAAAATAGCACCCAAAGCGACATTCAAAAAGCAATCAAAGGAAAGATTGTTGAAAGTAAATCGTTCAGACTACATTCAAAAGAGATCCCTTTTTCCTTAACTCTTACTGTTGCCGCGTCTTGCATTGAAAATTGGTTGAGCTTATGAGTTTTTATTAGAGTCAAAGTTGGCACAAGAATTTTTCTTCAATTTTCACGCCACTTAGAATCTGAGTAGATTTTCTTTCATTTCTGAATGACTGTCGTCTTTGATATCGTTTCAGGTTGAGAAAAAGAATTAAAGATTTCGTTTGATGTATGTGACTTTGATGGAGGAGTAAAATTCTTGTTCTGCTTCTGATTGACTTTTAAGGAGAAACTTGAATATCAAAGAAAACAAGTGAATAAAAAATTCGAAAGTATTCGTGGTTAAAATTCATAATTTATTAAATTTATCATAAAAAAAAAAAATTTATCAAAAAAGAAAAGAAATCTTTCATGTTTATTTTTCTTGTAAGTATTCCAATTGTAGAAAACACTTAAAATAATCAATTCCATTATTCAAAGTTGGAAGAAGAAATTATCTCAATATTTCTTGAAAGTTCCGAGTAAATTTGCTTGAAATATAAAACAAAGAAAGTTTTCATAAAGCAAAACTTTTGAAGTCTAGTAAGTTGAATAAAGTTTGAACAACGTTAAAACATGGCTAAACCAAACTCTGCAAACACGTTTGAGTGTTCATTGGTAAAATTTTTCTGAGCAATCTTCATCATCGTAATCACGGCAGTATATTCAACGCAAATACCATGAAAAATGTTTTTCATGTCAGGGTTGTTTCTACGATTAAAGTTCGATTCAATGCAAGATATAATAATTATTTATTATTTAACTTTCTCTACCACGATATACAATTTAGTCACAGTCATGGCTATGAAAATATATTGCAAATATATGTTGATTAAATAATAAAATTCGTAAAATCTTCATTAGCTAATAATTAAAAATACATACGTTCAAAATATCCGTGCTATTAATAATAATAAAGCATCGAACATTAAACGCAAATCAATATTTGATCAAGCGATTCATTGAGGTTTTAATTCAATGCATCGATAAATGTTGCAGGTAATTCGATTTTTGGTGTGACATTTTTTCACACAATATGTTGATAATTGTACATATTTAAACAAACAGCTTTAAATATTTGATATTTATGATTGAACAACCTTCAACATAAGTCGGCGTTTAACATAGTAATGAGTAAAGCAAATTTGCCCAGCGACCCCAACTGAAAAAGGATTCAGTTTTATCGCAAGGACCGCAAGAATTCTTCAACTCAAATTAAAGATTTGGCTGAGCCTTTTAACGTTCATTGGTGAGGTAACAAGTTATTTATATTTAAGTGAGAACCAACAACAAACCCATGTCTTATGTCTACTCAACACAAAAAAACATTCATCGAAGGAAAGAATGTTTTTGTGGGGTTTTTGCTGTAAGAAAAGGGTTCATTTTTAACCATCCCAAGGCAATGATTTGAACGCGGGAGACCGTCCTAAGACACAAGATGAAGATGAAAAGAAGAGAACAGAATAAAGAAAGAAAAATGTCTTAAGACAAGAAATTTTCACTTTAATAATTGATTTAACGTCTCGTCCCAGATGTAAGAAGTAAAAATGTGTTATAACTTTCTGGTTTCACTGAAACTTTTTTTCTTTCTCTGTTTCTCGTTTTTTTCCCATGGAAAATGAAAGGGGAAAGATGTAAAGAAGAAAAGACACTAAAGAAGTTGGTGGAAAATCTTTTATTGGGCAATTTTTCTTTATGCCCCGAAATGAACCATTTAAAAATCATCAAGCGAAGAAAATTATTATTATGAATAAAGAAAATTTCCTCTCCTTTCATCAGCCAGAAATTACACCATTTAATAATTCTTTGAAGAAAGGCAGGATGTCGAATGAGTGAATGAAAGCGATATGAAGGAAGAGATTTGGCGGGGGAATTGAAGGAAACAAAAGATATAAAAAAGGGTTTCTCGAATCGCATTTTAACAGGAAGATGAAAGTTCGTAAGAGGGATTTAAAGTTCACAACATCAGAGAATGTGAAAATGATGTTACAATTACATAATTAATTTGTTGTAAGAAAAGAGAAATTGAGATTGATAGAAGGCTTGATATTAATTTCTTCTTTACAAATATATTTCTTTCTTTCTTTTTATAATTTATAAGCACTGATGATAATCCTTTTTGATAGAGACTAAAGAGAATGAAATATCACAACATCTTCATCATACAAAACTGTCAAGTAAGTAATTTTATGATGAATTCTTTTACTCTTCTTACAAATTATATCTATTTAAATATCGTCTTTTCTGAAAAGAAACATAATAATTCAACATCATATGCAATGTCTTTGACTCTTATACTACTAAGTAATTAATCTTTAATGTCAACATTTTGCTCTATACAAGTTATCCAATCTTCATTTTCAACCTCACAAATGTCTTCAAATTTCGTCGTCACAGAATCACTATCATCATCTTTCTCATATTTATTTAAGTATGGATGTTTGAGTGCTGTCGTTGTGTCGATTCTTTCGCATGGCTCCAATTGCAAAAGTTTTTCTAGAAAATCGATTCCGGTTTCGTCATCACATTCATCAAAAACTCGTCGAAAGCTCTTTTTACGAAAGAATGGCAAAGATCTGACAAACTTTTCGCCAGTTATCAAATTTTGAGTTATTATGCAAAAATGACAAGATGGATTGAAAAATTCTTTTGACGGGGTTCCAAGTAGCTCAAGAATCAATCTTAATTGTTGTAAATCTACAAGAGAATAATTTGAACATTTCATCATAAGTTATGAATAATTAAATTATTATGTTTGCAGCGACATACGATCACGTCCCGCAAATATAATTCTTCCGCAAAGAAACTCAGCCATAATGCATCCCAAGCTCCATAAATCAACTTTCTCGGTTGATGCTTTCCACGCAAATAGAAGCTCAGGTGCTCGATACCTGTAAGAAAGGATTTTACAATTCAAACGTTAAGTTGCAAGCTTGCAATGGCAAACCATTTCGTCAACACATAATCGGTTTCTTTCGGTCGTTCAACATTCAAATCAATTATTTTTATGCTCAAATCTTTATTGATTCCAATATCCGTGGGCTTTAAATCACCATGAGTAATGCCTGAACTGTGTAAATAATTTAGTCCTCTCGAAATCTGATAAATTATGTATCGGATGTCGTCGCTTTGCAGTCGCTGTGCTCTGATGATATTATTCAAATTATCTTGCATGACATCCATGACGAGGTATAATTTGTTGTCTTTATAGAACGAATTTGTAAGTTTCACAATGTTGTTGTGTGTTAAATGCTATGATAAAAAGAAATATGACGATAATTGGTGAATTATCATTCATTTCAATTGTTGTTTACTTACTCTCAGCATTTTCAATTCCAGAAAAGCTTTTCTTGAAGTTTCCTTATTGCTGCTAATACTCCATCGTTTGATTTCAACTGCATTTTTGTGCTTTCTGTCATAAGCAATGCTTCATTTGAAACGACATCAGCCAAAAAAATAGAAACATAAAATTATTAAAAAGAAAGGAAACATTGAAAGAGAGAAAAAAAGTTTAAGAATTATTTTTAGAAATCAAATTTAATTTTCTTGTCAAATTTTTCAAATGAAATTTTGTATGTCAAGTTGCTTTGCACTTTGTCACTTATTGCTACTCACCAATAAATTCCAAATGCTGATCGATGTGAGAATGATAAATTGTCGTAGTATTCGGGAATCTCCCATTCAGTTCGCAGTACAGGAACTTTATGAAATTTATTTGTCATCTCGAATTCTTTCGTGTCTGTTTTTAATTCTTTGAGATGAAAGAGACGAAAAAAAAGAAATTCACTCACTTGCACATAATCGTTTCATGACGTTCCGTCGACGACTGAAAGCAAAGTCTATGAAATAACGCAAAAATCACTCACGAAGTCTTGTAAATAAGTAATTCAATGACTTTGTGAAATCTTTCTTCGCTTGTTTTTACTCGCGCGCTTTAAAAATATTCATAAGTCGGAAGCAGAATGTAAAGAATTTATGTTGGAAAAAGTTTGCGTAATTTTGTGCGTTTGGTTCATGAACTCTATAAACTTAGTTTATTTTCATTTCAAAGACTGACTGACTGACTGACTGAACACATCAATGCTAATTTTCGTGGAAAACTCAGAAGAAAAAGAAAAAAAGAAATTTAATAATGAATATAAAAAAATTCCACATTGCTTTGCTACGATCTCACGTTTCGTCGTGTTTTCAGCCAGAGAAAAATTAGTTAGTTTCAGATATTTGAGGAATTTGTTTTTCGCAGAGAAGTAGAGTTTCAAAAGCCGCAACCCAATTTCTGTCTCAATATCGCTCAACTCATCTTAAAGAAAAGCAAAGCAAAGCAACATTTAATCGTCAGAAGATGTTTTTCTCATTTAATTAGCATCTAAAAATAACGTCATTATGAGAATGAAAAGTGGAAACATGAATCACTATCACGCTTCAACAAGAAATTTTCACAACGAAAAAGAAAACAAACAAAGCGACGTAAACAATGCGACAGGAAAAAGTCGTCAAGTAGTGGAAAAGTTTTAAACAAAAATTTTCATTGTTATAGCTTGAATCATCTTTTAAACGGTTCTGTTGTTGATACAATCTTGTCCGATCTAATTCCTTTCTCGCATCAAACGAGTTTGGATGTTTTTTTGCTGTAAATAACAAAAGGAAGTCAAAGGTTTAAGTTACAGAGATGTAATCACATCAGATAAGTAATCATTTAAATGGGAATGTTTCCTTCAACTTCATATTGTAATCAAAAATTTAGAATATGAATCCCCAGACTTCAATTATATGCTTAAGCACTCTAAATAAATATTTCCTTTTATAGAAGTAATAGCGTCTAAAGCTTGGAAAATTTTCTGTTTTACTTGACAATTTACACACTAACGCAATCAATCTTCCGAATCAAGCAGCCTCTAGAAATAATAAATCAATAAAGAGAAATGGATTACAATTAATCACAGTGAAATGGAAATCAAACTCAAATCAATAAAAATCAGCACGTTTCTTGAGTAAATTTATTTTAAGGTAAGATCATAAAGAATAATGTTTTAGATGCGTGTTATCCTGAGATTGAATGCTGAACATTTTCATTTTTGAATTGCTTTCTTGTGTTGCAAGACACTGGAAAGTGCCATGTTTTTATTCGTGCAAATTTATTAAGAATTGCTGCAGAAAAACCTTCAATACTTATAACAATCTTTTTCACAATTCACATCATGCAATTTCAGTTCATAAATAATAGAGATATGAAACTTTTCCTGCTGCCTTCCATTTTAAAATCTCAGGAAGAAAGTCGAGCATGTGGAAGAATGAAGCGATTGAAGATATTTAATATGCATCGAGGGAGCCATCAAATTCTATGTGACACTTTTTCGAAAATGATTCGTAATAATACACATAAGCAGAAAATCTAAAAGGAAAAATCACAGTCGCAATTCTTAAGCGTTACGAACATTTCACACACGTAAATATCTTTCATTCCGTACCATTTCATACTTCCATCAGTTTTATTTTATCACGAATGTACTAACTTTTGTTGAGAAATGGAATGGGAGAAATAAATTGAAAATTTCGTAAATCTTGTGGATGAATTTATAAGTAATGTTAAATTCATTGGATATTGTCTAAAGATATTTAGAATAGTAATACCAACGAAATTGTTAAACTCTTCCTATGCGGCATAAAGCACTCGTTCCACTCTCATTTCAATCTTAAAGACATCTCATTTTTTTCTAGCAGCAAAATTTCAATTCAATTTATTTTTCTGCAGATATTCGTTGTATCGAAACATCATTTTTCTCAATTTCTTCTATTTTTGTCATCATACATGTACATATAAGGAGCAGATATCTATGTTGTATCGATACATAAACGGATAGGAATTTCATTGGTGGCACTTCAATACACATGACTTTGTGCCATCGTCATGACTGAATGAACTGCATATCGAGCTCTTATTTTGCTTCTCACGAAGCATTCAACTTTAAGAAAACAGTTTTTCGAGTGTTTTGACATGAAAAAGAAAAATAAATTGAATATTGAGAAGCAATCATGCTGAATTGTGGGGTTTGACGGAAGCTCATGTCACAAAGGAAACGTTTATGTCATTTCATTATAACGAAAGCATTCATAAACATTTCTCATAAATGATGATATGAAATCTCATTGAAAGTGCATAAGAAATCATTGAAACAACCACGGAAGTATAAGAAAAAAAATGTTCTGGTTTATAGAAAATATTCAACATTTAACCAATGATAGAAAACGGAAGTAGATCGGTCAAGATTTAAACACAGCAGGGAAATTTTTCATCTGATGACATTTTTGTAAAACCATTTTCCAACATTTCTGTACAGAACTTTTAACATTAAAACTTGTCGTTTTTGGAGAAATCCTTTCCTGTCAGCGGAAGCTTTTGGTGTCTCATATTTTATATTTACGTTACGTTGTTCATGTTCTGTATTCAAATTTGAGAAGCTTCATTGACTTATTTCGGTTTCAAGTTGTTACATTCGGTATGTTGTTGAGAACAAGAGAAAGCAAGCATTAAGACAAACATGTGCGGTTTTATTTATATTTATCATGTTATTGGACGTATTTATCACTGATTAACATTGATGGATTGCTTCTATTAAGGTGAAACCTTCTCATGACAAATCAGTTTGACGAGTTGCAATGTTGTTCTTTTCACTCAAATTCAGAACACAAAGAGTAACTTTAATCTTTCAATGGAATTTATTGGAAACAGCGAATCCCATTCGTCTTCTGTTTTCTTTTCTTTACTTTTCTTCTCGCTTGAAAGATGTTAAAAGTTATTCCCTCATGTGAATGAAAAGAAGAAGTCAAAGAGAAAATTCGTAGAATTCTAGTTTTTCTGGATGATACAAATGTTAAGATTGCCTTTAATATTTCTTTCTTTATTTCATTTGTACGAGTTCTTGAGATATCTTCGTGATCTGTAAAACTTCATAATCAAATTATACTTGATTGATTGAACCTCTTTTTTCTTTTCCTTTCTTTGGGAACGTTACATAGAAGCATATAAGGTATTAGCAAGAACCGAGAACAGATTCTCATCGCTAGATACATACAAGATGAATCATTCGAGTACGTTATTGCCTTTGGGGAATATCTCAATCTATGTAGGCTAACGTAATAAATCTTTAAGAAAGAAAGAAAAAAAAGCGAAGAAGAGAATTTTGACACTTTCATCTTTAATGAGAAATGATGGAAAACTTGACAATGAACATTACATGTGTTGAACATTGTACATATTTTTGAAAATTTGTACAACCATTACATGTGTGACTGATGGAAAATCAATAAGTAAGATTGTTCTTTTATTCACATTTTTCATGGTTATCAAAGTTTGACAATCATTTTATATCGTTCGTCTTCTTTTTGCTTCAAATGTGAATGAAATGTGAATAAGAAGAAATCAGTTCTATTATCGTTTGATCATGTTCTCATGCTGTGTAAGCATTTTAAACATATAAACATACACGCGAAATCAATTCATGATAGCGGAATTTGAAATTATATTTGAATGAGAACTGAGAAGATTGAAGTGGTTAGAGAAGTGATTTCCTTTCTTTTATCTCGACTTCATCTCCATTTTCCTTATACGAAATGTTTTCTCAATCATTTTAATTTGATTCTTTATTTCATTTCGTTTGCTCTGTGTGACTTGAATATCTTCCTTTCATTCTCCGACGTTGCAATGAAAATATTTACTGGTAGAAAATGTTTCCACTCTATTTTATCTGAAAATCTTCAATCTTTTTATCTAGAATAGAAATCCTTAACGTTTCATCTTCACTCTGCCACAAAAATGCTTCTGATGTGATTTAATGACAGGCCAAACGATGTGGAATTCCTTCGAAGCTTTCATTATGTTGAAATGTGTTAAGTTTAATCCTCAAGGCACATTCTCATCTTGTTTCATTGAATGTTTAAAGTCCATTCGAATAGAAATTAAGCTTTAATCTTTGTCATAGCCCGTACGGTCAAATTGTATTACTTTTTGATGGAATCACATCGCTACATCATTTTAAATTAATTTTTCAAAAGCTTTTTCCCGGTCATTATTTGATTTTATTGTTGGCGCAAAAAAAATTAGATCGTCGTGACGCGTTTGCGAGAGCCGTAAGAACAAAATGACTCAGAGAACAGACAGAAGAGCAGAGATGCATGTTCATAAAACGACGTCGTAAATTTTTAGCAAAATTACATAGCATTGTGCCATAAAACTGTGACGGGGGAGACGCGGAATGTCTTTAAAGGGCTAATAAAAGAAACACCAATTTTGACCATCATTTTTGCCAGCAAATAAAATTGTTTTGCTTTCGCTTTTTGCTCTCTTTTGTTCATGCTACTTTTATGAGTTTGCGTCATTTATTATCGTTTCAGTGTCGAGCGTATTGCGCTTTGTGTTTGGGGAATCATTGACTCGTCACGAAAGCAAACAAAAACCAACGCAGCACAGAAATTAACTGTTGGAATAACAAACCGCATTACATTAGATGAGATGAATTAGTTGAGCTTTGAATGCCGTCAGCTATGTTCATAAAATAACAAAAGAAGGAAGGTATCAGTAAATTACTGTGATAAAAGCATGGCGAATGTTTACTTCATGATCTAGTTCAAGGTATCATGGGAAATGTTCTGAAACAACAACCATGCAACAAAATAAAAAAATGGTCATAAACTTTTTACGACAGTTTAATAAAAAAAAAAACTTTTCTCAACAAAAATGTAAAACCATTCATTCTAGATTTCGAAGAGTGAGTGAGACTCTTCATCATCCAGAAGTCATTACAAACTTTGACTTACATATTAATTACTGATCGTTTTGCTGCTCTTACGAGAATAGATAAAATGTATGAAAGTGAATATTTTTACATGATGTCGAAATAAAATAAGAAAACGAGTCGTAAAAACTATTTTAAATTATGTTTACAGGAAATTTCCATTTGCCCTCCTACAAACATATTGTTACATTGTTAATTTTGGCCCCTAGTCAAAACTTTTCCCTATGTTGGTTCAAACTTGATGGCGACTTTTATATCATCGTCATGACTCCACCAAAACCATGAGTTTGCAAAATATAAACTAAAATTGATGTTTTCCTTCCTTTGTTCATCTTCCTCATCGGATGTTATGGGAAATTAAGTGAAATGAAATTTGTGCTTGCAAGTGATCACTTCTTTTAATTTTAAGTCATTTTTTTCCATTCTTTACCAGAAGCCAAATCTGTTTAATGCTGTCGTTAACAAAATCTCAGCTCAGAGTATGTGGTTGTAAAATAAATACTTACATCACAACCTCTTGAACCTTTCTGAGCTCCACCCATGATATTTCACTTAAATGTTTAAGACAATGAAAACAGTTTAAGATGTCTCTTCTACTACCCGTAAAATCCCACAATTCAAAAAGGATGAAATCTTGTCAAACCAATAATTTCCAGTCATAAATCAAAACTTCAAAAGTTATTGACGTAATTACATCGGATTAAAAGTGTTTTCATCGTTTGACCATTGAATGATGAGTTCATGGTTAAATCATAAGAATTGTGTTATCAAATATATTTGAGAATGTGCATAGAAGCTTCGAAGGAAACCGATAAAAAGCCTCTTCAAAATAAATTGGATTTTTCGTCCCATTCACCAAAAGAAGGAAGGCAAGAAGAGAGAAAGTAAAACAACACATTTATATTGAGTGGCACCTAAGTTCGTTGTTTAGGGATCCTTGGACGGTTAGTTATTTGATATCAGATTACAAATGTTTTCATTTAAAATAGGAAATAAAGGCAGAAAAGATATAAGCAAATTTACATTTATTTTCATGATGGTATTTTTCTTTGTTACCCATCAAGTAAAATTTATAGATTTATTTATATATTTGTTGTTATCACAGCGTGTGAATGTGATTTTTAGTGTGAAAAAAAAGTATGAAAAGTCTTAGAGGTGTAATAAAGTCAATGTTCTGAATATTCTACTTAAGTCAGCTACACGATGTGTTTAAACATGAAGACAAATGGGCGCTTTCATCCTTTAACCCCATGAATGAAAAAAAGAAACGAAAGAAAGCAAAGAACAACAGCAGCGATCTTATTTATGAAAATTTAATAAAACAAATTTATAATGCCAATGTTTTTATCCCATTTTATTTATCAAAAATTATGACTCTGTGATATTATATGCAGAGAACATGTTCCGCACACATGTTATGCTGAGCTTTAGTGTTATGTGCTCCTCATTTACATCTAAGGAACATTTAATAGCAATTTTCAAAAATAAAAATTGTAAATATATGGCACAACATATTTTATTATTATACTTTTCATCAGAATATGAAGGAATAAAGACCGTCGGTGTAATAAAGAGCGTTTAAAAAGAAGAAAAGAATTTATTAACATTTTAAAGTAAATTTAAGAAAATGAACTTCAGTGAAACGAAGACGAAGAATATATTCCACTTACTATTTATTCACTTGCTCGACTTCTTAATACTTAATCTTTTAGCACTGGAGGTAGTTTAAGGAAATCTTCCTATAAGAGCTGAGCATAACTATTAAAAACTTTCTTTCATGATGAAATGAATGAATGAATGAATAAAGGAAGTTAGCTGCCGTGTTTAATGATGGATGAAATCATTATCGTTTCCTTGATATTCTTTGCAAAATTCCTCGAGTGCAATCAGCTTTAATGTGGCTGAAAAATTAAATTACGCTATGGGAATCAAGTTTTTAACATTCATGCGCGTTTAAAAGTTTCAAGCGGATTTCATCGTCAAGCAAAAAGGGCAACGAAGGCAATTTATTATATTTAGTAACTTTTTCTCCTTCTCTCTTATAATTTATTTTTTTTCTTTTTACTTGACTTGTATATCCCAAAAGTGGCAAAAACAGAAGAATGATTATTTAAATTCTGAACTTGATCAATGATATATTATTCACTGACACTTGGCTTTTGTATCAACATTCCAGTGGATGTCAATTAATCCTGTGCCACTCCAATTGTTTGCTTAACTCACTCTACTATGTTGTCGGATTAAAACTGCGAGGGGTTGATGGTGTTTCTTTATTCTGCGTATTCTCATTGCTTTATTAAATTAAACCTTTTTAAGGCCACAAATTATTCGAAGTGAAAATCATCTACATGCAATATCTATAATGTTTAAAATAAAATAAATGCTGTGAAGTTTGTGGGGATGCCGACAAGAATGTTATAAATTGAAGTGTCCCTTCTAATCGATGCCCATTAATTTAAATTTCCTAAATCAATAGCTCGGGCGCCATCAGCAGGCTTACAAACATAAAATGTAGCACCAGAATATTCGCTATCAATTTGCTTAATAACATTATCAATTTCCTTTGAAAGCACCAAGCTCACCGTACATCCGCCTAAATGGAAACAATTTTCAACGGTATGAAATGTCAAATGCAGTCAAAGTGGCGAATAACGCCGGGAGATTTTTTAAACTCACCAAAACCACCGCCTGTCATGCGAGAGCCTAGAACACCATTACACTGCATGGCCAAATCCACTAATTTATCCAATTCATGACACGATACTTCAAAATCGCTTGATAATGATTTATGAGATTCAAGCATAAGTCTACCAACCTAAATCAAACACAATGGGGAAACAAGAAAAAGAGAGAAATGAAAAATGAGAAAAATAATTTCAAATAAAAGAATTATGAGAATGAAAGCTTTTCAGCGAAGAAAGAAAATAAAAAATCACGACTCATAAAGAGCACAAACAGAAAAAAGATTAATATTCACATGATTTACCATTATTCAAAGGAATCTCATTTTTTTTATGTTTCTGAAGACAATTTCTATGAGTAGAAATGAGTGGGAGGAGGAAAACTTGAGAAAATGGCAGATAAGAAATAATTTTTTGAAGAGAAACTTACTGTAATAAAGTCACAGCTTTTTAAAGCTTCGGAAGCTTTTAAAGTTCTTTCAATTTCTCCAATAACATGCCTGGCTCGCTTGATCAAAACATTTTCTGCGCTTCCTTCCAGTGCTGAAAATAATAATAATAAAAGAAACAAAATATTTTCATTATTTTTTTTCCTTCTTCGCTATTATCGGAGGATAAAGTTTATTTTCAGTTGACTTTCAATATCATTCCTTTCACGTTCTTTCTAAAGAATATTGAAGTAAAACATTTCAATGAATGGAGAATTTTGAAAAGAAGAAAAAATGATTGAAATATTATTTATATTCATGATATAACAAGTTATTCATAATTTTTGACAGTTATCAGAGTTAAATATCTGAAGCATGGTTTACAAGTTCATCTACATAACTTCAGTAATCAATAATGAATTGAAGAGAAAGGAGAAAAATTTCAACTTTTCTACGCTTCATTTCATTCTTTCTTCAAACTAATTTAAAAACCTCCAAGTTTCATCGGTTCAATAACTGAAACAACTAAGAAGTTTCACAAATCCATCCATTAACCCCTCTCATTTACTTCATTTAAATTTCCTCCCCATTTTCTTATTCGAATGTAAACATAATTTGCGATTGTTTTCTCACAATCTCGGGCAAGATTTAATCACTTAGAAGGGAAATTATTTGAAGCAATTGCTTAAAGTAAAATCCTACAAAACTTTCTATTCTATCCTGATAAAGGTTGAAGAATTAAAAAGAATTTTAGAGAAATCAAATAAATTCAAGTTGGCACTAGTTTCGTTCATGAATTATGCAATCTTTGATTCCAACGAGCTGTTTTCATTCATCTACGGTCCTATTCCCTCTTCTCAATTTCATTCTGAATCAACCACAAGCAGCAAATAAAAAGTAAATCCCGATGAATGAACACATAAAACAGCGAGATTATGAGCGAGGATTTTTCTGATTGCTGACTTAGGGAAATCGATATTTTCCTTTTCAGACTCTTAATGTGATTTCTTTAGCTTTATGCTTTCTCTTTCGAAGCTATCAAAGTTAGAATATATAAGTACAATTGAGAAAAGATTTAAGCTTTCAGTCATTAGCGAGACAAAGCATAAATGTGAGAAAAATCCATAACTTTTATTCATTCATCCTTGTCTGCCGTATTTGTTCAAAATATCGCTGAGAGGATTTTTCTTTCATTCTTTTTTATGTTTGCACTTAATCCTTATTTGTGTCAAATGCACATTTTTTTCACTTTGAAAATCCTTTTTGGTGGGAACTCGCTTCTCATTCTTTTCACACATAAAATCTTTACTTTTTTTAAATGCTCGAATACTTTCGTTGTCAAAGCTTTCTTCAAAGATCCATATTTCAAATCAAAACCATTTACTTTACACTCCACAAAAGAAATACGAAATTCATTTAATTTCACATCAAGTAATGCACATGAGGAATTGAAGACGAGATAGAAATTTTCACAGATATTTTACAATTTGCTGATGCACCAGAGAATTTTATTTTCCAACAATTTTCCATGCTTTTCTTAAGAAGCTTTGCTTTTCACACTAAATCAAATCGCATTATCGATGAGGTTGATTTTGTTGACATATTTTATGAAATATCTCCTTTGCGTCACCTCTAAGGGATTTAAAATGATTTTGTATTAAGTTTTGAAAAGCAAAAAGCCGAAGAAACATAAATTCATTTAAAATAAATTGTTTCAAGTGACAAAACTTCAAAGTCTTTACATGAACATGAAAAGCATATTTCGTCGAAACATTTCATAAAATTCAATCTGAATGTCATTACAATATCAACATCAATGATAGAGTCACCTAAGCAATTACGTGATACGTTTCGTGTCAACATTTAAATTGGAAACTATCGATGAAATCAATATCTATGAACATACCTTTCAAATGCGATAAATTAGCTTCACGATAACTCTCCAGACCCATTAATTTCAACGCTTCACTGCATTGTTTACGCCTAGTAGGATATTCACTCGAAGAGAGCTCATGTTTTACATTGGAGTTACAAATTAAAACCAACAAATCTTCCGCATCAAAAGGTATATGGTTAACATTGAGCGACCTTTATGGTTGTGATGATATTTTAGAGAATCAATTTAATTAAATGTGATTGACTTTGATTTTTGGAGAGAAAATTTATTTACATAATTCCTAAGGTTGCATAGATTGAACATAAACATATCAGCGAAGTGTGGGAAGCGAACATAAATGTTAAATTGTTCAAGTGCTACTTCGCTGATACATCACGAATGTCAATCTTTACAGTCGATAATAACTTTTTAATAAACTTACTGACAATCAATTAAGAGTGCATGTTTTTCCTTTCCCATAACCGAAATGAATTGGTCCATGATACCGCATGGCATATTGGCAAAAGTACTGTCGATGAAAATGTCATTGAATTGGAAGAAATTCTCGAGGGAGTTTTTTAACTTTGTTTTTCACTTACTGTTCTGCCTTCTGACAAATCAACGCCTTGTCTTTTTCCCTGGAAAAGGATGAAAAAAATGTTTCAATTTATTTATGTAGTGAATTGGAATCTATTGAAAATCCACGAGGAAAGGCTTGAACACATTCAAATTTTACTTTACATTTGGGAAATTACATGGAAGCATCGCCACTTAATTGTAAATATGTACAAATTCTAAAGATAAAACGCTCAAGGGCTTTCAAAATGAGCTTTCAATAAAGTATTAAATCAAAATCAGATAAAACTCAATTTCTAAACAACATAAAAAGTAATTTTATGATTTTAAGTGAAGCTTTAACTCACTTTGCATATTTTTCATCAGCGATTATCTCGATGAATTTCAGCGTAGCAACTTCAAGAGCGGCACTTGATGATAGGCCTCCACCAATTGGAACATTTGTATTAATCACTGCATCAAATCCCGGGACAGAAAATCCGTAATGAGAGATAACTCCTTTCACATAATTCGCCCATCTAAAGTAATTTAGAAAATTAAACTTTCTCTTCTAAAGCTCATCGTGTAACAAATTAAACTGTCTAGGAATTTACTTCAAAACTTTTTAGGATGTTAGCAATCTGTTGATTAATTCTGCATAATGAAAGAATGAGTAGGAAATGTACTTATCAATTATCTCTATGATTTCAAGTTGAATCGATTCGGTGAATTGAAATGGAAATTCAATCTCGAAGCTACCTGCATATTAAAACTTGTTTTGCTTCATTGTGCACATTTTGCAAAAGTAAAACTTTCACAGATTTCTATCATAGTCATATTCGGATGAAAATAGTTATTTTATTTAGTTATTGTTATCGTTTGGATTTATTATCTTCACATGTTGTGCTTGATTCCTTTTACGTAAACTTCTAAGCGAGATGATAAAAGAAAGAATGTTGCAGTTTGGATGTCTGTTGAGAACGCTTCAGGTATTTATAATTCATCACCAGATTCTCTAGTCAATTGAACTTCCTGATAGTCTCGCATGGAAATTAATAAATTAAATTTTACGATATCTTCCATTTGAAATCAATACTTTAATTTCAATGCATTAATTATAAAAATAAATTGAAAACCGAAATGCTACAGGTAAATCCTTTACGTGACATGACATTTAAATTAACCCTTAAGCTCTACATTTCCGTTACCTTCAACTTTTTCAAAGCATGACGAGGAGAATGAGAAAATTAATTTTCTATCGAACTGCTTGAAGGAAATTTTTTCTTATTTCTTTTGAATCTGATTAAAGGTGTTTCATGGTTCAAAATTTCAACATACGCTTCAACGATTATCATTTGATTTGATTTCTCATTTGCCACTAAAGAGAGAATGAAGATTTCATATCGTCATGTTTTTGCTGGCGGCTGAAATTGACGATGGATTGTAAAATAAATCGAAACTCCACTAAGTTTTTTTAAAATTTATGTTACTGATTACTTGCTTCTTCAACATCTCCCCAAACCTCGAATTGAACTTTTTTTTCGAACAGCAGCTTATTATGGAACTTCATTATATCCGCCGAGAATAAAATTATCCCATTTTATCATAACGACATGGTCTGATTGATCAATCTTTCGTTTCCCTTCATTCACTTCTTTTCTTCTCTTTTAGGGAAGAAACGGAAAAGGCAGAGAACGAGAGAAAAAAGAATCGAGGAAAAGGGAAAACAAGGGAAAATTTTAGGTATACACTGACTTATCAGAATCTCAACGATTGTTGTTGTGTGAAGCTTGTCACACTAAACGAGTTGGCAGCCGTTGCGACAGTAGATGAGAAATGAAAAAAATGGAAAGGAATGAAAAATCCACCGCAAGATATGAGTATGATTCAATTGATATTCATGATGGCAGTTGATTGAGTCCCATTGAAAATTCGTGAGCAATCAATGGCCCTGAAGGTATACCAAGAAATTGATTTTTTTTCCAACATGAACAGGGTAAAATTAAATATTGACACACGCACATTTATGCTCTTATACAGCATAAACTTTATTTTATGCTAGCAACATCTTTCCAATCTGACTTCGCAGCATGTTCGCAAAGCGTGTAAATTGATAATGCGTCTCAACTTGATTCATGATTCCTCCACATCTTTCTCTCTCATTTTACTCTTCTGTTGTTGTTGTGCTTAACGCGTAAAGTAAAGTAATCAAATTCCACGCAAGAATGTTATTTCAGCACAAGGAAAAGCGGGGGTTGGGGAAAAATGCCGACAAGCAAACACTTTCCCGTTCCGGAAATTGTAAAATATTAGCCGTGACTTTCCTGCAAGGCAAGTAAGTTATACTGTTGACGTTGTAACATGGCAAATAATGATTTAACCAAAATGGTTGCTTCTTTTTTCACGTTATTTATGCTTAACAATTTTGTCTAAATCAAACATGCTGATAAAAAAAAGTTGCATAAATTCAAATTTGAATTCCCAAATATAAATCCAATAGTAAAATTATTAAATCCTCAATATCATAGCAAGAAACATGATCAATTTGCAACTTAATACCTAAACTTTTATCAACTCCAATGACACCACAGCAATAAAGATGCAAGGGAACGATAATGTAGTGAAGTTAACGTAAACTTTTCTTTCTTTCTTTCCCCAAACTCTCAAACTTTTTTTCACACAAAAATGTTATTCAAATCAAATTTCTTCATTAGATTTTCTTTCCCTTTTTTTCCCTTCTAGCTTCGATTTTTTGCAACTGAAACGTTGTTTCATAAATGAATATTTTGTTCGTCTTTTTTTTCACTTTTACTTTTGCTTCTGCTTACTTTTCTCCTGTTCTGTTCCCTTCAATATCGTAAAAAGTTAACGCAAGATATGCATGAAATTTGCTTAAAATATTCATATCTGTAGGATAATAATACAGTTTAGGTGAATGAGCATTTAAAGGCATGATAGCGCTTGTTTGTCGGTGGATCAACATTTTTATAGGCTTTTATGCGGCTTAAGCTGATGACGGGGAAAGGAAGATTCACATGAAAAGGTATCAATGCAAACAATAATGAATATTCTTCAGATTCTCCATGTTTTCAAGTCATGATGAAAACGTAAAACGACATTTTGAGTATAGATAAATATCATCATGCTATTGTCATGATCGTTAGAAGATTTTTTTTATGTCGTTCTATTGTCGTCAATAAATCACTTCTAAGAAAGTCAAAGTATTTATGTAAAAGATTTTAAAAAGGTTTCTTTACTTTGAGATTCTTTATATTTACAATTATGCGCAAGCACAATTAAAACTTTCTCTTCGCTTTAATATGGTCTCAGTTGTGTGTTAACTTGAGGGAAAGAATTCCGGTAATTTAGAATGGTTGAACGAAGTAAAGAAATTCTTCTTCCTTTTTGGTTTTAGTAAAAATTCGAGAACATTTTCGGATACATTCAAATGGTGAATTCCTGCATAGATAGAATTGCAAAACAATATTCAAGGGTATATATGAGTGAATTACATCCCAAGTTTCTCTTTAGAATTGTTACAAATAAAATTATAGAAAGAAATCGAATAAAACTCTTGGAGCTTTAGGAAGATATTTTGGAAGGAAATTGAATGACAAAAATTTTTAGTTATCACATTTTCCGGAATGGTTATCATTATCAAAACTTTTCTTCACAGGGATTTAAATAATGTTGTTTGACTTACTTAGGTGTTCCGGAACAGAGATTTTCAATTTGAAATTGAACTTGTTTGGGTTGATCAGCTTCTGCGCACATTGTTGTGATGTTGCAATCACTTTTCGTGTCATTTTTTCGACCTACGATTATTGTGACCATGGGGAGTGCCTTGACGGATGAATAAGTAATTTAATCATTGAAAATATTGGGAAATATGTTAACTCACCATTGGTAGCACAAATCCATCGCAATAATCGATGTGTTCGCCAATTAAATTCACGCGCCCTGGAGCACAAGCGGCGATATCAGGTTTCCTTTTATAAATGTGCTCAAAGCTTGTCGCAGTTTTCTTGAGAAGATCTTCAAATGTTGGAAGTTGAACTGCCATGACGTCTGAAAAATAAGATTTTCTTTATCTGAAATAACATATTTTTGAAGGGTGGGTCAACTTTTTGACATTTTCCTCTTCATATCGTTTTGATTTATTGACTTTAACGTAGTCCTCTAAATCTTTTTAACCATTATCGATAGAAAACGAAAATATAAACAAAGCGTTTCTAAATCCGAAATTTAAAGGTCTCCAAGACAATTTCATCGAAGGATTTGAGAGCTCCTCCAAAATCAACTGAAGCATGACGAAAGCTTATCAAAGCTATTTAAATCCGAAGCCCATTTCATGTACTGTTCAAGAGGATTTCTTCAACTATTTGCTTCAATTGAAAGCAGATTATTTTCGACTTTTGATCCGAAGGAGGGTAACGAACCATCGACTACCCCTTCCGGTTATCTTTTTTATTCTGAGTCGCCTTAACAATATTTCCTAACATTCTTCGTTGATTATCTTCATGTCGTGTGATCATTTTGATTGGATAACTTTATTTCCTCGAAAATTCTACACCAAAAATCTCATTTGCCTTCGAAATTCTTTTCAAATAATAAACACAAATATATCATCATCATTCCTTCCTTATTTACATAATTCTTTGTAAATACTTATGTATGTAGATATAAAAGGAAAATAAGGCAAACAAACAAAAATCATTATGGAGTTAATGAATCGGAATAATTTGATTTCTTTTGGATGGATTGAGTGAGTGTAAAAGTATTAGAAAAAAACAAAATCACAGATTAATCATTTGAACCATTGCCAGTTTGCATCTCTTTTTAAATCACAGATTAAAGGATTATTATTTATTTTTCTTTTTTGAAATTTTAAAGCCAAAAGTCAATGTTTTTTTTACTTATTTTAAATCTCTTCAATGAATCAAACACTCACTCGTCGGATGTATGCTTCGAGTAATTTGTTTCTCAGTGGTTTTCGAGGGTTTATAATCAAATCATGGCTTTTATTTTTCATCCCATATTTATTCGGATTTGAGTTTTGTAAATTATTGCAAAAACGCTCTAATTTCAGTACGCATCTTAAGCAGCTTAAAGATAAATGACTTTAAAGCTTCACTTTCTTTCTCTCTGTCTCATATCTCTATGGAGAATAAATGTGTTTGTTATGCTTTAAAGAAGCTTTCTTTCTTTTTTTTCGCGTGATGTTTCGTGCTGTTGTTTGATGATGCAAGGGGGAAGAATATAATGCGATGAAAGAAGTAGGAATGAAATATGAAAATATTATTAAAATTGCGTGGTTTAGTCTCGATCATAAATTCAACGAAGGCTTAAAGCTTTTAAAAATTAATACTCTGAGAAATTGTTGAAGCACAATAATTCTTCTTTTGTATTGATGAATCAAAATAGAAAATACCCTTTATTTCCTCCCCTGATTTACGCAAAATCCTCTCATAAAGCAAACAGAAATAACATAAAATTTCCTTCATTATAAAAAGATTCACACAACAATACATGAATGGGCTGGAAACCAACAAAGCTTTCCTCTCCTCATTCTTCATATAATTACAATACATTTTCGATCATTGGTCTTTTTTCCTCCTTTAGGAGTTCACGTTGTTATGAAAAATGATGTAATGATGCATGAATTTCATTCGGGACCGAAGCCTTTTATAGTTAGAAACTGTGGGAAACGTTTATACAATATCCAAGGAATGAAAAATTGAAAGCGATAGGTTTCGAATAATTTTTTTCATTTATTCCAATACTCATCTCCGAATAGTCGTAATAAATCATTTCTTTATGTTTAATCATCGTCAATCGCTTTTTCACATTTTCATTTTTTTTCTTTGAAATGCCGTCATGTTTTTATGGAACTTCATTTGAATTTGATTTACAAATGACAAGAACATTTGATGCACGCGTCATTAATTTTCCAGTGTCCTTAAAACAACTTTCTCTCCTTCTCCCTGTCTATATCTCTCTCTTTGTCTCTCTTCATATATGACTTAGCCCCGCAACAAGACTCATAAATATTTTTGATGCTTATCATTTTTTTTATAACGAAAATTGGAAAATAATAATTTCATCTTTTTCATATATCTTGTTTCTCATTTTTCCTTTCTCTGTTTCACTCTCGTGGCATCGAATAAAAAGGTACGCAAAAAACACATTTGATATCATAAATAAAAAAAATATTATTGGAAACTCATGGATGTGTATAATATATCAAAAATAATGGTACGTTTGACAGATTTATTGTTGAAGTTTAAAAAAACTTTTCATGAAATATTTTTTGTTGTTTGCTCTTGTAGGTGAAAGGTTCTGATGCTTTGTCACGATAGCAAAGAACGTAAAGCGAATAGACTATTTAATGTATTAAATTTATTAGTACATAACACTGACTTCCCTCCAACCTACCAAACAATTTATATTTCTTTTTTTCCCCTCTTCGCCGGGACATTTTTGTAAACAAAGATGAGTGTTCAACACAAAGTTTAACAAGATAAAAAGAAGAAAAAGAAAGAAAGTGAAGGAAAAGGCTTCGCGGGAAAAGTAGTAAAGATTGAATAATTTTTATTTGACGACTACGTTACAAAAAGGGAATTATCTTAGTTTGTTGTAATCTTTAATGGTAATTATGCTAGCTAACGTTCGAGAATCACCACAATTTAATTTCAAGAAATTTCCATTTCTATCGCACTTTCACGATCTCTATCGTTTCATTTGATAGGGGGAGGTAGGAAAGGGCGACGGCAGCATATCTAATAGCGACAAATTAATGTTAGAAGTAATTTCCATTTCAATTACACAATTACGCATAAACCTCGACATTTTTACACAGGTTTTATCGTTCTTTAGGTTAAATAAAATGGTTGAAGCTATGAAAGGGAGGGAAAAGGAAAATTGACTTGAAAGGAAAATGCTCAAAACACCATTTGCATAATTTCGACATTTATATTTTGCATAACAAAATGTTTGTTACATAAATGTGAAAAAGGAAATTGACAACTTCAATCACATTAAAGCGCCTTAAATTTTCTTGCTTTCATCATCTCATCTTAATACTTATTTTTAAAGACGAGAAGGGAGAAAAGATTCACGAACCATAACTGTAAAAGTTTATATTAAGTCAATCAATGTTTCAGAGGACGATAGAAATTTCAAATCGATAACAAGAATAGCCAATTTTGGATTGTGGCGAATTGTGACAAAACTGCAGACCAATTTTAATTAGCAATCATCGAAATTTGAATATGCTTCAAATCATTTTAATTAAATTGTGTCGTTCTTTTGTGTTCAAAGGAAAAAAAAACAAATTATCTCAATACTAATTCATGTCATTAACTTTCTTTATGCTTCATCGTTACATTTTTTATATTTCTCTGTTTCTCAATGACAACTGAACAAGTGAAACATTTTACAAATTTAACTTTATTGGGATTGAGTAAATTCTCTTTAAAAAACGTAATAAAATTAAGAACGGGCACTAAAACCGCGAAACGACTTTCCAACGATGTCCAAACACTGAAAATGCCATTCACGATTGCAAATAATGCAATTAATGCTTCATGTGATGAACATGAAAGGTTTACTAATTATTTTAATTCTCACACATATTTACAACGTCAACTACCATTTAATTTTGTATTTAATTAAACCTTTTGCAATATTCAACATGTATGCAATATTTAACATATCTAATTAAATTATTCAACACGATGGATTGTATATTTGAAATTTTTATCTCTCTGTCCATCAAACTAAAACAATGTAACTGAATTTATTTATAATCAAAAGCACAGATGAAATATTTCACAAAGTGTTGCTAAACTTAATACCTTCTAAGATTTCTGTTCGAGTGGTAAATGTAATCTGCAAACTATCCTTAACTCAAATGTTCATCATTCAAAGGAATTATTTTTGCCATGAAGATAGAAATTTGGGGTGAGTTTGCAAACATGCACAGAGATATGAGGTGAGATAACTCGATAAATTAATTTCACGCTCTTAAATTCTTGATCCATCACAGATACATTTATTTAAATAATTGAGTTTGATAACTTTTCAAATATTCCACAACTTTGTTGTTTGATTGAAAACCTGACAGTCTCTAAACACGTTAAATTAATGTAAAAGTCAATAAATCAAGGAAAGTTTATTATAACATCGAATTTGTCAAGTTTACAATTCCTTTTTATAATTTGTCAAACAGATTGTTCAAGTTCAGCGACGATAGTGCCAACACTTCAACTTACCAAAGAAACTATTTTATTTCTCTTCTATGTATGTATGAATTTTTATTTTTATTCTCCCTCTTCGTTGTTGCTTTCTTTAATGGCTTTTAAAAAGTAATTTATCAATTTTTATATTTCACTCAGTGTCGAAAAGACTAAATTATGATGCATAAATATAAAAACTGTATTTTATGACGACAAATTAACAGATTTAACGACACGGCCTTTTTCCTTTAGCAAATGTCTCTTTTTGTGCAACTTATGTATGTAGATTTAATGCTACCATGAGAAAACTTGAAAGAGTTATTGAAGTTTTGCTGTTTATTTCACGATAAGCACTGGCTATTTGCTTTGAGCTACTTTGAGGTTTCTACATAAATCACGAAGAGTGATAACACGGAATAAAGTTTCAGTTGAACACTAAATTTATTAATCACTGCCACCAGAAGGCATGTTAATGAAATACAACCAAATTCCTTCCGTTCAACACACGAACTGAGACAAAATGTTGAATATGAATGTATGTTCATAAAAAAAATTCTATACGGCTGATAAAACACGAGCTTTTGTTGAGTTACTGCCTAGTCTATTCTTTTTTTACGAAATTTGTTTATTTTTTGATGACGTGCAATTATTTAATTGACCCGAGATAACGCTAAACACACAACGGATGAACACCGATTGAAGAATAAGCCTTTTTGTTATCTTCAGTTCCCTTGAACTTGTCTTTAAAGCTTGATAGTGAGAAATAAACTAAACCATGTATGACATCAAAAATAAATAAACGACATGGCGAACTCACACTTTCGTATTTAATAACGAAGCATCATATTTTGTTGATAACGATGAGCTGAAGTAAGAAAAAAACTAGTTTTTGTTGTTTTGTTTTGTTATTTCTCTTCTCACTTCTTCTTCTAAATGATCACAGTAAATGGGTCAGTATTTCGAAACGATGACACAAAATTCCAAACCACTTTCGATAGTATGCTTGACGTAGTTGATATCTTGGAAATTTTAAATTTCACAGGAATTATTACGAAAGGTTGAAGACGAAGATTTCACAACACTTAAAAATTTAATGAAGTTGTAAAAATTAAGCTAAATTGTAACATATGACAGACAGTAAAATGAATTCCAATTATTCAGTCTTCATCACTGCTTGCCTTCGTTAAGTCTGCATCAGCAACTTCCATTGTGTGTAGGTTGAAAATTTATTTTATTTTTTCTTTCTGGCATTAAAAGTTCATTTATTGAAGTGAGTTTATTATTACATTCCATTGTGAATAAATAACATTCACCTTTATAAACCTGGCAATTAAAAAAGTTAAAGTTGTTTGAATTTTAATTTTGGAATCTTTTGAGGAAGTTTTAAAAACAATGAATTGCCGTATCTCATTGTTCGCAATGTTTTGGTTTATTTTCGTATAAATGGAAAATCTTTGTGCTTTCATTAACAAAGAAATAAAAAGCTTATTTATAATGAACTGAAAATTACTCGTTGATTATTTTGGAGGATTTAAAGCCCGAAGTTAAGGAGGGGGTGGAAGATGAGTGAATAAGTAATTAACTAAATAGCTTATTTTTGTAAAATTTCGCTTGTCTAAAAATTCTCCATGGCATCCAAACATCAACAGCACTTATCTATTCGAAATCCCAAACAATTTTCCGTGCCATGAAATAGCACAAAAATATGTTGATTGTTGAATAATTAAAATCACAATTTTGCGAGCAAATCCTTTTCCATTGTTTACCGAATTAAGTGCGATAAAAAAAAGAGAATGGCGAAGGGAGAAGAGGAATGAATTCAATGAGCATTGTCAAATTATGGTCTCGGTAAATATTTGAACAGTAATTTAAAATTCCACTTCACTGCTCAATCTCGCTTCAGTCGTGATTTATGTTACGCAACGGTAAAATTATGATGACACGAAAGCTTTTCCGTTTTTTTCTTTCTTCTCAGTTATTATGAATCAAATATAGGATGTTGTTATCATGCAACAAATATCATAGTAATTCACCTGAAATTAATCATTTTAATGTCTGCATGTTTGACTGATTGAAGATGATTTGTTAACATTCAATAGTGTCACTCAAAATTAAGCATATTTATCGGGAAATCATTTTTATTCTTCTAAAATAAAAAACATTAAATTGAAAATTGTTTCTATAAACATTGATGGCCAATCAAAAAATTGCTTTAATATAAAAAAGCTTCGTCTTAGATCGTTTAACTGCAGCACAATAAACTGGTTATTGCTTTATGCTATCATCATAAATTCTTTTTAGAAGAACTTTAATCAAGGAAAGAGTATTTGGCACAATCGGCCCGACTTATCTCAACTCATAATTTATTATCTCTTACTCGTAAAAATGAAATAAAATTGAGTTTGAGACAATAAATCATATCATTTTGAGCTATAAATACACATTAGACTAGTCATTGCACCCGTCAAGTGACGTGACAAGCGATAAATAAAAATTTATTACACTTGGAGGAATCACCAAAGTGTATTATGTACCTTACTCACAGAACCTTCCACAGTTCAACATGGATCTTAATTTACTGTGTTGAAGTTGGAAGTTTATGAACAACTGAAAAAAGGTCCAAACCCGTGAAATCTTTTTCATAAATTTCATAAACCTTGAAACTTACGAGAAAACTACTTTATAAACTAATTTATAAAGTATCCCCTGTCCACTTTGATGACGAAAATACTTTTAAGTAATTAAAAACCATTTTGATGTTCATCTTGACGTTCTAAAATTCTGAATTTTATGTCCTTTTGTAGCAGTTGATGTTGGACATGAATGGATTTTTTACTGAATGCACGACTCTTATTAATAAATATCAATGACAATGTTCTTGCAAATTTGAGAAAGAAAAAAATGTAAATTGCTGTGTGCATGTTTTGCTGACAAAACAACTATCAAGTTGAAAGCTTTTGCAATCAACTTACAGTTACAAAAAAACTTTTTCTATAACAAACCCTAAAGAGAGCAACAGTTTTTGTGTTTGAAAGTATAAACGAACTCCAACATCAATCACTCTATCTGATTTAAATATGCAAATACAAATGTTGGTCTAAAGTAATGGAAAACATCAATTATTAAATTAAAATTTTATTTTAACCTTCTTTTCTTAAGGCACAAAACCTGAAGAAAGAAAACCTAAAAACATAAAGTTCGATTAAAAAACCTAATTTTAGAAATCTGAAAAAAAGTTTTAATGACATCTAAATATTTTAAGCATGAAATGATCTGAAAATATTTTAGATAACATAAGAAAACCCATTAGTTTATTTCCTTGAAATGATTTATTGAGAAGTTAATTTTCTTTTAAATAGTTTTCTAAAATTTAACAATGTTCAATATAGATTATAATCTAGGATAATCTGAGTTTTATCTCATTTGTTTCAAAGTAAATAGATATGTAGGTAGGAAGCTTCTGATCCATATCCCAAATAAACACATAATTTAAGAACAGATTTCTTTTGAAAGATTAAATTTGAATATTAAAGTTGAAAGTTTTCCCTTCGTCAAAAGTTTTTACATTTGTGCGCCCTCGGGACAAAATATTTGCTATAAATGTTCAACCCAAATTATGAAGAACGAAGCTCCAAAATGATTTATATCATTTTCGAGGAAATGTTATAATCATGAAACTAAATAATGTTAGAAATTTCATTTCATATAATTTCAATTTCACGTTTCTCATGTTGAAGATACTTGAAAAATCATAAAAATTTTATTTGTCATGTATTCATTTGCAATGTATGTTAAATTGAGTCTTTCAGATGGGAGAATGTGCACGATGCTCGCTTCCAAATTCATTATAATGAATAATACTACATTTGAACTGTTTCCTTTCCACATTAGTATCTATTTATGAATCTGAGTTTAATTTTTAACCAAACATTTTTCTCTCTTTCATGCTCCGAGAAATGAAAGGATGTGGAAATTTTCATTAATTATATATTATTACTGTTATTGAATGGGAAAGTTTATACGACTGAAAACTTTAACTGAAAATTATTTATAGATTTAGTTGCGTCACCTTTAATACCGACGTTAATAAAAATTCAAATCTTCTCACAGTGACAAAATTTTCATTTGATGCCATTGAAAGTTTTTCACGCTTGACACTTTCTCCCTTAACATATAAAGCATAAAGTTTAACAAATATAGATATGTTCATGATAATATTTAGTGTTTGTTCACATCGCATTCAAAAGGAAATGTTTCACTTTCTGCCATGCTTTAAAGCTCCGAAAACTTCTTCACTCATTTAACTGTTTAATGTGCTTTCCATTCATTCTCGCTTCGCATAGATGAAGCTATTAGCAATTCAAATATAATTAATTTTCATATGTATGAAGATTTTCTGACTCAAGCACTCCTTGAATTTATGTAAGTATGATTGTGAAGTGTATGTCTGTGTTGCATTAGAACGCTCTGGTTAATAAGTTGTTGTTTCTGTTGTTATCTTTAAAGGAAAATTCAGTACATAAATCACGACTTTATGGTGTTGTGTGGCGGATAAAATGGAAACAAATTTCCGTTTGTCTTATTTTAATTCCATTTCTTAATTTGCATGATTTTCTCGTTCATTTATATTTACATGCTCACATTAAATTTTAATTGCTTTAATCTATTTAATCATGCGTGATAACGATAGCTCTTTTATTTCTTCGTCTTTTGTTATTTCGTCTTCACTGAAGATGTTTGAATTACACATTCTTAGCGATGAAAGCAAAGCAAAGGAAAGGAAAGCTCGAGTGGTGTTGTGAAAATGAAAATATGTTGAAGCTCCATTCAAAATACATATAAATAAATGTCGTCTGAGAGTTGAGTTAATATAAATCTGAGTCAAAGTAACGCTTCTTACTTGTCATGATTCACATGCTATGTAGATGGTTTCGCTTAAGTTTGTAGAAGAGAGATGGAATTTTCATCTTTCGTTGTTATCAGAGAGATGCAAAGAAATGATAAAATGCTTGCGTGTCAGAAATACATTAGGGAAGAGATGCAATGATGTTTGATAAGAGAGAAGGAGAAGAAGAAAAAGAGTTTAATTAATTTCGGGGTCGTCCCGCAAGCTTCTGCTGTTGCTGGTTCTGCTGTTGGGATTGTTGTGGTTGTGATGCTTGTGCTTCAGTGTAGATGTTTCTCTAAAGAAAGGAAAATTGAAACGATAAAGTTCAGTAAAGGAATTGAAAAATTTAATTACTTGACCACGTTCAGCTTCTGCCGGATCATCATTGGGAGCTGGAGTTGCAGGAGCATCGCAATCGTCAGTTGGTGGTACAACACATCTCAAAGAGTGACGGTCAAAGACCAACATGGCGGGACATCTCTGTAGACGAGGATATCCGCCTTGACAATTCCAATAGCGGTTGCATGATTTCCCTAATGGCACATTTCCGTTTGCATCATCATTACAAAGTGCTGCAAGGAAAAAAAGACAAGAAATTTATTCAAATTGCACTTCATAATTTCCCTCGACATTATATCAACTTTTCAACTTTATGTTCATATGCATCTTGATTTAAACTACATTACTTACGGTGCTTCTGACATCCTTCAACATTCTGAAAGAAGATAAAAAAGTGAATCAAAAGTTCATTGTGACTTTACGTCTACTACTCATTTCCTTCCCTTGTGGATATGATTTAAACAGAAACAGATTATATCTCACCTCTGGCCAGTCACAACTATGAGCTACTTCATTATAAAGTAATCCACCAATGCATAATTGCTCAGTGGCAGTTCCATTCCAACAAGTCCAGTAACGTGTGCATGAAGTTTCATGTCCAAAAATTCCGTACAACCAGTCGCAATGTTCATTTGAAAGTGGACCATCTAAAAGTTGTTTTAAAATCATTTTACTTGATGGACGTTGATTTAAAATTTCTCTTCTCACTTGCTGTTTGTTTTCCTATACAATATGACGCTCTCCATGGGTAATCACATCCCTCAGTTACGCCACGATTCTTGCCAGCAAAAACAAGGCCATTAGGACAATCATAGAGCTCTGGTTGACCATCGACACACTCCCAATAACGATCACAGTATGTTGCGTCGCCTACGACACGACTCTTAAGCTTACAAGGATCTTCTTGATTTTTCTGGCATTGGCAGAAACCTTACCATGGAATGAAACAGAATAATTAATTAAAATTTCAAAGTGATGGAAATGAGACAATTAACACTGCAGCTCGTATTAAGTAGGAGTAAACTGAAAGGATATGCAATTAAAATTGACAACAAATAGCTATGGAAATGACATTCGTCCTTTCCAAAATATCACAGTAAATCAGACATGCAGATTTTGTGTCGGTGGGTAAGTAAAAGCAATCCAATTTCGTAAAATTTAATTGGATTGTTTGCAGTTTCGAAGCAATGTCATGCTTTTATGGCTTGTGTTGCTTTTTTACATATTTACATATGTGTACACATATATTTGATGTCAATAAAGGTTTTTGAAAAAACAAAACTCTCAAGAGAATTAAAATGGCAAATTGAGTTTCGTTCATGACAATTTTGAAATTGCCAACAAAATTCTTTCAATTATTTTGAAAATGAACGAAGATTTTATTTGAAAATATTTGCTAAATAATGAGAAAGTATTCTGAAAATTAAAACCAATCGCGCTAAGTTTTATCAGAAGCCGAAAATCTTCTCAAGACAAAAAGTGCAATAATTTTTCATTAAATCGTTGTTTTTGTGTTTGTGAAACATATTAACAGAAAAGCAGACTAAGCGGAAGCAAACAGGCTGCTAGTTTATTGAATTAAAAGTTCAGATGCAGCAACATTCATTTTATGTTTATTAAATAAGTGCTTAATGTACATACATGTTCAATAAATGAGTTTTCTAATTATTTTATTTAATGCATAAATTCCATTATTGCTTTTATTCCGAGATCAATAGAAGCTCAATGAAATTTTAATTATTTTTGTGTCCCTTTTTTCGAGAATTGGCACGAGATCATATCTAAAGCGTTTGTGTATTGAAATTCCATTTAGTTCAACTTGTACATGTGATTAAAGAAATTTTTTATTTAAATATGAAGCAATATTGTGAGAATTGATAAAATTAATTAATAAACTTTTTTTCATTTTCAAATTGCAAATAAATTTCCACTTGTTTGATTTAGCGAAAAAGTTTAATGGAATTAATGCTTGCAGGAAAATATTTTTGGATGCAGAAGTGAACATTTGATTGCCATTTTTTCAGCTTACATCAAGGCAGAAAAATTTAAATGAATTTGTTGCATCAAAACTGCCTCTTGACGAATTTGTTACATCGATTTCGATGTATGCTGCACATAACAAAAATCTGCATAGAACAACATGCAATTAATTATGCTATAACAATAAAACTCGAAAGCATTTTTCGATTAATTCGAAATCAAATTTGAACAATATCTAGACAGAAATAATGTCAAATAAATAGCCACTCAGCAAATGCCATCAGAAATACGAAAAATAAAAATATGATAGTAAACTTCAGTTCAAATTAAACCAACCAACCCTACAGCCTTGTACCAAGCCTTGTGCCACATACAAAATGATGTATAATTTTTAAATCAAATCAACAGTAGTTGTCTAGTAATTTAGGTCATCATACAGAATTGGATTTAGCAATTGTTTCCATTCAACAGCTATTTGTATTTGACTTTTAGCATCGCTTAAAACTTTCATTGGAAGATACAAACATTTCATAAATAGAGTCAGAGTTCAATGTTTTTATCGTGCATGATTAAATCACCAATAGTTGAGTTCGAAAAAGCTCAACCAAATCAATTTTCATTCTCTTGTAGCAACAGGGAAATTTACAAGAAAAATCAATGAATGAGAATAATTTTTATTTCACACGAAACATGGAAAGCATACACAACACTTGTTTCATGAAAATGCTTCTTTTTTTGTGAGTACATAAAAATTTAAATGAAATGGAGTTTTCCTTCCCATTCCCTCTTCTGCGTGCGTGCAATAAAATGTTTTTTGAGAGACAACGATGCTCTGCTACGCATGAAAGCATCGAATAAAATAAAACAAATTAAAATACAAATTGCTATTCACACTCCTCGACAGCGGCGACGAAAGTGTACAGAGTAAACCTTCTCGCATTCAAATGCTCGCTTTCAAGAATGTCGAGGGTTCTAAACTGCAAATTTCACGTCACACAAATCCCAAATTGAATTTTGTTCAGGGCAAGGAAAACATGCCAATGTGAGTTCACCAACTTAAAAAGTTTTCATCATGCAGAGTTTCGATCTGTTTATTGAATAAGATGAAACTTAAATTTATCAAATATGCTGAGTTTCAAATCTGAATAAAGCAGAATTTTAAAATCAATAAAAGCTTGAACTAATTCGAATTAATCTTTATTGAGTAAGAGTTTCAGACCAAAATCTTCACGTGACACAAATCTTAAAATGAAATTTGTTCAGGTTGTAGAAACTCCGCTTGTCTTTATGTTTACCTACTTAGAAATTGTTCTATTGAGAGCTTCATCCTGTTTATTGAACAAGATAATACAAAAACTTGTCAAATGCTTGCATCTCAACATAAAACTTCAAAAGTTAAATTAGTTTTAATAAGTAAAACTTGTTAGTTACATTAACTTTTTGCAATCTCTGTTCATGTCATTTTTAGAGATCTATGTAAAGAAAACTCTAATAAAGATTTAAAAGATTTGATTTAAACAAAATATAAAAAAGATATGATTGACCTTTTACAAAAACTAGTCAACATATAAAAGTTTATGTAAAAAATTCTCTCGAGCGTTATTTTGAGAGATTTTCAACGATAACATATCTTCATCGAGTCAAAAATGTCACTGAAAATTTTTAAACGACACAATTTGTGTCACACAAATTAAGGCCATCACTTATTGCTTAGTATAGCAGCACTCATTAAAAGTCATACGACTCAACTCTGGAGTTTTCTTCTTTGAATTTCTGTAAACAAAACTTGTCTTTCGATTTTCATCTTAAACTAAAACTGTGTAACAAGCAGAAGAGAGAAAGAAAGAAAAAGACAAAAATAAAACAGCTTCGAAAGCAACTTCGCCAATGTTTTCCTTTCTGTTAATCTAATAACGATAATGTATCTTCTTTATGAAGCTTAATCCTTTTATTTCACTCTTCTTATGATGAAATTCAGGGGCGCAATCCTTGAATGATATCATTAGCTGAATACATTTCAGCATTTTATAATTGTTTGAAATTTACAATTTGTGGTTGTTGCTACATGTGGTTTCCATTTATTGGTTGTAACTTTTACATTTTAATTAATTTAACATTGAGGTTTCATGTCACAACCCATTAAAAAATTAACGTGTCATGGTGAGGGACACGCGTTGATTTCTTCTTGGCTTATCTTTTATGCTCTAAAGCGAAGAAGAAAATGTATAAACAAGAAAATAAAATTAGAGTCTTTTGCTCAAGAAAGCAATCTCATTACTTTTATTTCTGATCCCGAAAATGGAAAATGGTTTAGCGCGTCGAATAAGCGAGTGTATGGCAAACATTTCGTTGTCGTTGTTTGCTTTTAATATCGCCGAATATAGTGACTGTTGTAGATGCTCGTAACATAATCATAAACATTTCATTTCATGTTATGAAGCTTCGCAATTCCAGCTCTAAAAAGTATTAAATTTTTCCTTTTGGATTATGACGAAAATAAATATATTTTTTCACTCCTAAACTCACTCCCATTGCATCATCCGCAACGCGCCAAGATAAATAAGATAAATTCTTGTTTTCATCTGGCAAATTTTATAAAGCTTTAGAAAAAAAAAAATTGTTGATAGACATCGGCCGGAGAGCAAAAGCACATGACAACATTTTAATTGAATTGGAATTGAGATGTTTTCTTTGAGATGGAATAAACATGTTTAGCTCAATACATCCCATAAATATTTAATTTCTTCTATTTTATAATAAACGAAATTTATTCACCTAAAGCAAACTTTTATGTCTTAATTTAGTGCTAGCAAATGGAAAATCAGATTTAAGTTAAATCAGTACCTTTCGATGCAGAAAAGAATTTATCTTAATGAAGTCTTCTTCTAAGATATTTTAGCATAGATAAAATTTTTAATAAATAGAAATTCACAAAGAATCTGAATACTTATAAATATCATCTAGGAAATTTTCTCATTGCTTTAACAGTTTTGAACTTTGATACATGAAACGATCCTTAAATAAGTAGAGATTAACCTTATTGTTTCTTCACCGTCTTTAAATGTACAGGAATCGCTATCAAAGAGAATGGAAAATCAGATTAAAGTACATTACACTCAATCTAAGGTCATAACAGCTTTGAAAAATATACGGATGAGTACTTAAAGTAATCTCACTGACTGACGGTTGTTATCTAAATAACATCGTTCGTTCACTTTCAACTTGAAACGTCTGGTCGAAAGTTTTCATTATGAAATTATACCTATCAAGGTATCTAGCGATGGATGGAAGGAAAAATTAATTTCACGCATTGTAAGCATTCGGTTTAATGCAGTTTTAATTTAAAAGATTAGCTGCTTCTGATTGTTTCGTCAACAGAAATGAAGAATTCTTCATACATTGGAATATGAAGTGAAGTTCTCTCATCAACTTGATGAAATATTTCATGAAGATTTCGAAGAAGATTCAAATTTGAAATCATTTGCGGTGCTTTTTCATCTTTTCATCATCTCATCTCTGGAAATGTTGGAAATTCTTTCATTTAAAAGTTTTTTTTCCGGTAGTTTTGTCAAAGAAACTTTTCCACTAGATTTAACATCACATCCTTACCATTCCTAAATATAGTGCAATATTTAAAGTATTCACACCATTCCGTTTCTTATGCGACAAGGGAATCGTCAAAAAGAAATTCAGATATTTCGCTTTTACAAAGTTCAAAAGTTTCAGATGAAGATTGCTCTTCATAAATTTTTTATGTTTCTCATCAACTATGTGTTGCTAGCATTCTTCAACACTTACAAAGTAAATCTTGTGATGTATGTAGTTATTCTTCGAAGAGAAATCGCCCAAACTAAGCACTAAAAGTGAAGTTCATTAAAAATTTTCTTCATCTTCTTTCTCGTAACTCATGATCATTGTCATGACGATGACGATGATGATGATTAACGACAAACGACAATAGAGAAGCAAATAAGAGTTTGCAGACAGTTTTCTCTTCAAAACAAGGATTTAAAGATTGCTTTCTTATTGTGCCTTGTTTCTGTGTTGAAGTTCTTGAGAGAAGAATGAAATAACATGAAGACATAAATAGACAACAAACAATGAAGAAAGAAATATATGTTTACGTTTTATTCTGATGTTTATGTTGCCAGAAATTTTCATTCTCTTCATTTCTCGTTTCGAAAGTCAAACCACACATTTTAGTTAAAAACATGCTTCGCTTGTGATATTTAATTATTTAAAAATGGTAATATTTAGGTAGCAATCTTCATGCCACAAATAGCTAGCAGCATGTTGAATTATATTTTTATATACATAGAAGTATTTGAATCTTCATGACGGTAAATGTTGTTGTTCATTTTGTGATATTACGAGTTTAAAAATCTCACGAACGAAACAACAATTATAACGACACATAAGCAAGGGTTTAATTATGTAACTAAGGTAATCATGTCAAATGGTGGTGTCGATGTATGCTTTGCTTTTTCACCTTTTTGAATTTGATTTGAAAAACATTTCAAAATTTAACACACGAGAAAACATTTCTGTTAAATAAGATTTCATGTCATTAAGTAAGTATAAAATTAATATAAATTTTAGTTGCTCGTTTTTGGATTGCTCGTGATGTGTGACTTACATCAAGGCGACAATATTTAATCATGTGAACACTATCAATCTTGTTTTAATGTATTATTTGTATTAGAGGTGAACTATAAGTTTGTTACGTTACAAAAACCTATCGTGGCGTGTAAATGGGATATTATTTCATATAATTATTTTATATAAAACTTTGCATGTCTTGATACACATTCGTTGAATGGGAAACAGTAAGCTGAAACCCATGAAATCTGATTATGTCTTTAAACCACATATGTGGATATGTTGGAACATACTGCAGATACATACTTAAGCACATGACATCATATGAACATACGTTCTGATGAATCAAGATAAAGTTTTAGGAAATTAAAGCCTCAAAAATTGCAAACCATTTGCTGTTAAAGACAACTTTTTCGGTATTTTCCTCAACATGTCAGTTAATTAAAATTATTTTACCGACTGTTAAACCTACCACTATACCTCACTTCCAAACACACACACACAAGAACATTAACTTGCATCAGTAAACTTGGAAAATAATGTTTTGGGATGATCTTACATGCATGAATGAATGTGAAAAGATGTGTGAAAATTTTACAGCAACAATTTCCCCGATGGTTTTTAAATGAAGAAAAAAGGGTGAAAAGGAAAAGGAAAAATCTGCTTTTTTGTGCAAAGATTAAAAAGCTAAAACAGAAATGAGTTTTGTACAGTTTCCTGTCTTAATACTAAGCATTTGAGGAGTAAAAATGCTTTTTCAACATAAACCTCGTCTTCGAGAGATGAAATTGTAAAGGGAAATGCTTGCAAGAGCTTAACTTTTGAGAATAATCGTACGGAAAGCAAGTTATTCGCTGAAACAAATAATAAAGAAATAGGTTATTTGAGATCCCATCTTCATCTCTCAACGAGATAAATTGAGTGTAAAGTTCCCATGCTTCCGTCCTTATTGCTTATCGTTGAACCTAATTCAATTTATAAAGTTTCGATTTCATACTTAATAATTCACGGTAACCAATAAAAAGTTTAACTCATAAAAAATTGAAATACAAAATAAAAAGCAGGCAAAGAGCGAGTGAAGAAACAAAAATTAAATTCCAACTTTGAATAAATTTGACATTTATTGTTGGCAAATATGGAGCAAATGGATGTAAAAGCTTTTAAAATTTTCAATGCATGTTGCAAAAGTAAAATTTTACCTCCACATAAATCTCATATTTCAGAACTTTTATGCTTTACTTTCTTTTTCTTGAAGATTTCATATATGATGCTTTGAAATGAATCCTTCTGATAATGGCACATTTATGTGCAGTGCTCACAAGAAGCATTTCTTTTTACAATCACCCTCAATTTATACATAATAATAAACATAAAAATATCGAAGAATACTTTCTGAACCCTTGACTTCTTAGTCGTTAAATAATTTCACATTATTAATGCATTTCTATCAAGCAGACTAAATAAGCAGATGTCGAGAACTTTTCATAAAGGTTGGATGACAATATTGTTAAACAAAATATCGAAGATCATTAAACTGAGATGTTTTCTACCTTGAATTCATTCAAAAACTCTTTTCTCATGTTATTAAAAAGAATTTATGTAACCGCTGCAATTCTCCTTAGATACAAGAAATATCGAAAGAAAAATGGTTTTTTTCTCGGTTCCGCATTCTCCTTTCATGAATTATATTGTCTCTTCTCGATGCAGATTGTCGAGCATCAGAATTATGATTATTAACATGAGAAATACTCAAGAAATAAAATCATTTTTCATTTCTTTCAAGTTGAAACGGAATGCAATTTATTCCTTTCTTTTCCTTAGAAAGAGCGATGGAAATTTTAAGATAGAAGTTGAAAAATAACAAATCTTTAGGGTGAGCAACGAAATAAACTTTATTCCAGTGACTTTTTCTCGAACATGAAAACTTTGACTTGCGAATTTCCTTCCAAAAAATTCCGTTTAGTTAAATAAAACTTTCCACTCTCGTCGAACTTCTGACCACTTCAAACTTTCTCCTCGAGAAGAAAAAGAGGAGATTAAAATGGAGAATGAAACATTTAATAAAAATGCAAGATAAACCAAGAATACCAGAATGTAAAATGTAATGGCCAGTCAGAATCAAATGCTAAACTGAACTGTAGTCAACGAGACTCAATCGAATTTGTTTCAAGGATAAGCAATATTTTAGCATTATTTTCATTTCATTACGCCCACTTCCCCATTCAATTTAATTTATTGCTAGGAATTTTTGACTAATGTTGAGCTTTAATAAAAATTAACTGCCGAATTTTCTTCTTCGAATTTGTTTTCATTCACTGTAACTGAATTATTTACTTATTCAGATAAGGGGTTTAGTTTGAATTGAAAATTGTTAAGAAAGTACTAAGAAAACTTCTAAATACAACAAAGAATATTTTTGGGTCTTCCACATTTCATCGTTTATTATCTTTTCCCCGCCTTTCGTTTGAGGTAAAATTTCAAAAATTACTAAGCATGGAAATTTCTCAAGACCAAAATGATATAATAGTGGGATTTTAATGAATTTCTCCAGGTGTTCCTCTTGCGGCAGTTTCAAGACAAGCTCTAACTCGTAATATGTGTCAAGCCACTCTACGAAAAAATCGCATAAAAACTCAGAAAATTGAAAAATTATGTTTTATGATGTACGATGTTCCATCACTGCACTGTTAAAATCTGTCACTCCACATTTAAGAGATCTTTCATCAGTCTTTAAAAGAACAGTAAAAATAAATGAGAAGTCGAACTAAAAAAACTTTACAACACATAAAGTGAAACTTTATGCAAATAACTTCTCCATTGAATCAACAATTCATAAACAAAATTGCAGTCTGTCGTCTATTTTCTTTGGATATCATAAAACTAACAAGGAAAAAATGTATGAAGCTTGTGTTCTTTTTACTTCAACTATGTTCTTTATTACTTTCAACAATAAATTTTCCATCGCAATGTCATCAAATTTACTATACTCACATCTTCATCTTATTCAATATTAAGCGCAGTGCAACAACGATACGTTCTTAATGCCGCAAAACTATATTTCTGCTTCTCGCCTTTGTTAGAAACTCATGATTATTCATTTTTATTGTACTTTAACATTTCTCATTTCGTTTCGCCCAGCATGACATCATTTTTCTTCTGAGCCATGTTTTTATGAGAGTGGATTGCTGCTGCCAACGATCGTCATCGTTTCTCATAAGTATGAAACTTTTCGAGGAATAGTGGTGAAGGCGAAAAACTTCCTTTCTTAGTTTTCTTAGCAATTTTTCAGTGAGAACCAAAATATCACAAGCACATAGGGGTGAAATGTATGTTTTAACAGAATTTACAATAATTTCACGGGAAAATTAAAAAAGAATTTTCTACCTTCGTTTCCCAACATCATTGACAAACATTTCCGCAATGGAGACAGTTTAATCGTATTTTTCAGCACTTGGCATCTAACAGGAATAAAAATGAATTATAAAACGATGATTGCTGAATAAAAAGAAAGATTTTCCAATAATGCAAATGCAATGAAAGCATTATAAAAGAAAAAGTGGATGTCAAAGAGTATTAATTTAACAATTTTGACACTTTTTTAAGTTTAAGGTGCAATAAATTTTACGACCATTTTTATGGTTTTCTTTTTATAATATTTAAAGATTAGATTTTTGAGCTTTTTTCCTTGTCTCATTCATTGCGAGTTTATGACAAACAATGGAATGTAACGTCGATTTCTTCTATGCATCAAAATTTCCCACAGTTGTGTCAACAACATAAACAAATCTTCAGATGTTTTGAGAGTAAATGTTGAATATCAGTGTCGTACACGAATTGCTTCCTGAACAGTTGATTTTTCTCTTCGCTTTTATTTGAGATCACGTCACTTACATATTTATTCAAGTATAATGAGAAACATCGGTCTCTTGCTTTCGCTCTAGACATGAGGGCATGAGGACAAAGTCAGAGTAAATAAACATGACACGATCCACAAACGAGCATTCGTAGCTTCATGTAAACCATTTTCCCATGTTGATCTTTCTACTTCTTTTTTATTTTATTTTCTATCATTCGCCGCTTCGTTCATTCACATAAATATTTTGCCGTTTTAGTCCGAACAATAACTGACTTGATATTAAAACGAAATGAAGTAGATCGAAAAGAAAACTTCACTTTCACTCTTTTGCAAACGTGTTTTATAGTTTTTATTAAGTTTGTTTTCGCGTATTTCGGGTTATGGAGCACTTTGTGTGCCATTCAACTCTTTTGTTTCAATTTCTATTTTATAATTCATTCGACAACATGAAATGAAGACAGCAGACAGACATGAAAACTTTAAAACAAAAACAAAATGTTTGTATGAATGAAATTATGATTTTCCTCTTCGCTTCATATTTATAATCTAAATAGCATCTTGTCTTGATATAATAAACAATCATTAAAGCGTCACAAGGTCTGGTGAAACTTAATTTCGGCATCCCCGCTTACTGTTTTTATCGCCAAGTTTCGCAACATCAGTCGGTGTATTAATATTAAAACTTTTTTTAACAAGTCTTCGTTCCGTTTCATTACATAATCTTCAACTTTTTACCATCACCGGAAAGCCCTCCGCGAGAATTGAACAGCGTCAAAAAAAATATTAAAAAAGCATTGGCGAAAGTTTTTATCGCTCGTTGACACTCTACATTGAAATGACAAAAAGCCAAAATGAAGAATTATGGCATAAAAGAGCTGGAGACAGTTGAAGAAGAAAAAAAAGTTGAATTACGATCAGACAAATATTAAATATTGGCGTTGAAACAATAAATTATTGGATGAGCATAAAGCATGTCATGAAACAAGAACTTTAATTCTGTTTTTTTAATGTTTCAATTTTATGTAGATACATTTTAGTGTTCGGATTCATTTCTTCGCATTCAAGTGAAATTAAATTATGGAAACAGAAATTTATTATTAAAACTTGTGAATTTAAAAGTTATTTGAATCATAAGTCGATGTAAATTGATGGGAACGGCCAATTAATCTGAAATAGAGCCGAGTTGATATTTTTTTTGACTGAAATTCCAGCTCATGAACATGAAAGAAGCTTAAGTAGTCGAATGTCTATAAATTGCTTCACCAAAGTGCATTGGCTATGACAACCCAAAATAAAAATGAAACTGTTTAATCCATCCTGCAATCAAAAGCTTAAATTCCAATTAATGCTCCAAGCTTTTCACGAGAACATCCCGATGAGAACACGAGTTCAATTTAATATTTGCATTCGAGCCGAAAAATAACAAAAGAGAGTTTTTGCCTCAACGGGATTTCTCGATTAAAAATTGCAACATGTATTCGAATAAATCTTTTGAAATGGAAAATTTTCACAGCATTCAGAGATTACATCAGAAAAAGTCGATGCGATGCGACAAATAACGCAAATTTTTCAAATGACAGAAAATTGAGATACAATATTTGAGAGAATTGTCATAGCGCCAACCCTGGCAGTTACATTGGGTTATGCATGAAGTTTGTTATTTTTTCCATAAAGGTCTTGTATATTGTTGACTTTTGCATGTTGCCATTCGTTTTAAAATCATCTGAAATATCACGAAAATTTCACAAATTAATGACATTACGAGGAAATTTATCATTGAAATGTGCATGTTTACGATAATTTATTATCTCGAATTGTCTGACATTTCACGTGTGAATAAAAAGCACAGGAATTATAAATCTATTGTCAATATCATGTTAATAAGCTCGTATTGATAATTAGATAACAACTTATTTTAAAATTAATTCAGTGAAATGTTTTAAATGTTCGAATTTATTCAAATAGAATCTGTTGGGAGTTTTCAAATTATGTCAGCGATTACTGTTTTGCATGTTTGTTGCATAGTTCAAAATCGCTCTTGTGTCCATTCATTCTCCCAATCTTTCCATCCACCCACCTAGCAATATTTCCAATCGAAATGTTTTTCATTCATGTTCATGAAAGCTCCAACAATGAATGCTACAGGCAAAGAAAATATTTATTTTAAATTGAATGCTGCATGTGAGTAGATATGTCATATGATTGATTGATTGATGAGTTCGTTTCAAATATTATTTAATGAAAACTTTTGACTAAAAATAGGAAAAGGTGTTGACGGCATACTTTAGATTCAATTTTCGATTACCGCGATTTACTCTTCATGATTACTGTTAAATTAAAATATTTAATTTCAGCGTTTTCATTGTTACATAATCCAATCAAAATTTCTTCGATTTTCCATTACCATACATAAAATAATCATTGTTATTCAATCCACGCAGAAATTTTAATTCCGATCATATTCATTCAAACACATGACGGTAATCATTAATAAATATAGTTTTATGTCTCTTTACAATTTTTGCATGTTTCCTGAAAAATGAAAAGGTCTTTTTATTTTTTAATTTACATTCTGAACAAATCGAGTTAATTATTCGAGTCTCATATATGGAGGCACCTATGTACAATTTTTTTTTGTGTTTTTCAACCGTTTCCGTATTCGAGAGGAAAAGATAAAAGTTGCTTCTCTGACAAAGAGGGAACATAACAAAAAAAATATTAATTGCATTTTCGTTCCGAAAATGTTGCAATTATTTCTGATTTTTAATTAAACATTATGTTTCCTGAATTTATAAACTACTTGATTGTTGGGAATGGACGTCCGTGAAGAGACTATCAAGCAACTTTAATTCATCTCGAAGATAAAATGTTTAAAATTCTGCATAAAACAAATTTTTCACTTGAATTGTGTAGCTTCGAACTTTACAATTCAGGTTGAAAAAATAAACTTTGACTGCTTGGTAACTTCAACAATTAGAAGTAATTGGCTTACACAAAAATAAATAAAATCATCAACATTGTTTTCATGTTCTCTTCATCAGGAAAGATTCCTATTTAATATTTACGAAATATGTTTGAAAAGTTTTAAATGCTAAAATTGCTGCTTATAATGTAAATAAATTGATTGAATTTAAAATTCTATTTTTCAGGTATGATGATGTATTCAAAAATTATTCAAAAACTTGATATTGTATGAACATTTCTCGCTTTACAAAATTTTCTCATGAATGAAACACGTGGAGTCGGTCGTGGAATCGACTGATCGTCGTTAAGCAGCAAATGAAAAAAAATCTGCGCCATGGCTCCGCCAGTCTTCATTCCGAAGGTGATTTCGACATGAATTATTTTCATTTGCGAAATTGCATAATTATTTATGAGCGCACAGCCGCAATTTGACTTCTCAACAAAATTCGGTACGATACTCGTTGCTTCTTTTTTAGATGGGATAATTACATTCATACATTTTTCATACTGCTTCATGGCAATAAAAAATAAATAATGAATCATGCTCTAGTATAGTTAGGAAACACCGAGTAAAATTTGGGTTAAAAAAACAATTAAAAGCTTGTTAAAGTTTCTTTCTCATGAGCAAGCATCTAACAAAATTTAAAACTGAGTAGAAATGCATCTCAAATAAGTTTTATTAAATCAACATCATACGATGTTAGCTTCAACAACATATTTGAAAGCTATCAGATATTTACGCACACTTTGCATTGCTGGTTTAATTAAAATCTACAAACTTCCAATGAACAAAATCTAAATGATGATTCGCTTTTAGTTAAGTCGAACTGCCAATAATTCATCTCACAAATGGTGAAAAGGGAAACTGCAAACAGATGCTTACTAATGCTTTGAAGTCTCATCGGATATGCAATGAGAGCTGCATGAAAGTTAATTTGATTTTTGACCACAAATTACACTTTTTCACATGTTTTTAATGTTCGAACACTCTTTCGTTTTCTCTGCCTTTCTTCATCAGGGATTGCATCTATCGCATTATAACAAGAAGATAAAAAGAATGGCGAGTTAGTTGGAAACACTGCAACAGAAGTGTGCCCTATTGAATCATTGAAAGCATTTTTTTTCTCTCTCGAGCTTCAACTAAATGGATTCGTAATTAAAAACTCCATTCGATAAAAAATAGTTTTCAAATAGGGACTTTACCACATGTTGTGTAACAAATAGAGTGAACTTATTTAGAGAGTGTCTATGAGAAATTGATTTTCTGCAAGCTTACTTAGGTGATTGACATGGGGTGTATTGACTTTGTACTTAGATGGCTTAACTTCGTTGATATTTACAATATTATGAAGATTAAAGATTTTTATTAGATGCTTTCACAAGCATTGAACTGTTTAACTCAACAAACTTCAAATGACATCATTCCAACATTCATCCCACGACTAACTAAATAGAACAAAAAAAAATCTGCACAAAAGAGAGCGCTACGAAGCTGATGATGCCACATGCAATTATGGAAGAACTTTTTTTTACTAGAAGTTCGCGCGACCATTTATATGCAGAGTGCTTTTTCAGTGATAAAAACACTTCAGAATTAACTCGTTTTTATATTGAACTGAGTTGCGAGTAAAGAAGCAAGTTCAAACTGCACTTTTTTATTTGAAATCCAGAAATGTTCTTCAAATGCAGCGTAAAAGCAAAGCGAGATTTCCATTGCTGAGTGGAGGCCACTTAATCTCAGTTCTGCTCTATAAAAACAACCGCAAATAATAAATCCAATTTAAAAAAAATGTATTAAATGCTTTTCCGCATTCCGAAGTGCACGAATAGTTCTACTTTTGCTTCACTCCTCGTTTAAAGTTTTATAACTTTTTTTTTAATTTTCTGATTACATTTTATTTTCTTTAAATTTTAATTCTAGTTGAAGCTTGATTTAAAAGATCCCGCAGTCGAATGGCAACTCATTAATAATATTAAGAAATCTTTTGATTAACGAGATCTTCCGTTTTTATAATTGTGAAAAATCTTTTTTAAAAAGTTACCAACAGACAGCAAAGAGATCTGGAAGACATTGGAACAGCTTTTTAAAAGCTACAATTTTAACTTTAAGTGCTTTACGTTGATGATGATTTCAATTTAATTGAAGGTTTTTTTCCCATTCTTCTTTAATGAAAATTAAGATGACAAAAGGAAGTTGCCCAACTCAACAAAAGATCGGCAATACAAGCATTGCATAATGACTTTACAAATAAAATAATGAATATTGAAACACGAGAAGCATCTTCGATAAACGACTGAATTTTAAACTTTTCATACTCTTTAATTGATTTTACTTTTTTTTTACTCAGTGTTCTCTCAAATATACATATTTAATTAAGTTTGAATAATTAATATATTTCCTTAACAACGCCCGGTTTTTCCAGAAGCTTTTACGAAGTAAAAAAGAAGCGAATTGAACCAAAACCTTCTCGAACGTAAACTAATTTTAATTGAATTAATAAACAATTAAGCATGAAGTGTTTTTCACTGGCTCCTGCGATTTTTCCATCGCTACTCATGTTATATGTCTAAGAATATTACGAAGAAGAATCGAGTAAAAGGAAAACAACTTAAGGACAATTCAGAAAGTTGCGAACTGTGAGAATTCATTAAATTTTTAAGTGAGAAAGTTTTTTTTTTCTAAACAAACTTTATTTTACGTCATTTGTTCATTATGCCTCAAGCACATCCATGGTAACTCACCGATTGTTAATAGTAATAAAAGGAATTCCATTCGAATCATTTTCACTTCTGTTCTGTCTCGTTTGTTTTGGAAAAAGTGTTCTCAAGCTTATTATAAACTTTGTGCTGGGCAACTTCGACTATCAGATAAGAACAAAACAACTTATTTTGAACAACTTTTTCTCGTAAGAGTTCTTAACAATTTTCTTTTGAATATATTTATGAACAACACTCGTGGAACTTCTTTTTCTCTTTCTTTAAATTCTTAGATACTCGTAATTCGAAGTTGAGTTCTTTCACTTTTGATAGTAAATATTTTTAAGTTTAAAGAAAAGTTTTTAAATTAAGTCCCGACTATTACTTGCACATCAAGATGCTTCGACAATCCGTGACTGAATGAAATAGGATTTTAGTGAATAACATCTATGCCGGTGAAATTAAAGCGAGAAATCATTGAAACTGGTTTCTTTTGCTTTGCAAGTTCGTATTGGATGTATTTTTTATGTAGTTTACAGCTACTAGATGTTGTTTATTCATTATTCCATCTCTTTGCATAAACGAGGTGAGGTAAGAAAAATGTAAAAGTTTCTGTTTCAAAGTAGACAACACCACTTGACAAAGCAGTTTGTATTTCCCCAGACAATGCAAGATTAATGTGGTAGAGGAGAAAATACGAAGTGAATACCGTCAACATGCATGACATGAATGTCTTTGTTAATTAGTTGCAATTAACTTTGAATCATAAGCGAACATGTTTTATGTTAAGTTCCATTCTTTAACCTTTCAGAAGACTTTAGGTTTCATATGTTTATAAAGCTTCAAGGTGTCAGCTTCTCATTGAACAACAATAGATGCTAAAAAGCTTTAAGTAAATGTCATTCATAAAGAGTGCAAATGTCAAAAATTTTTATTTCCTTATATCAAAACCCCATCATCATCAAAACCCCATGAAGTCGAGCGAAAAAATTCAAACGATAAAACCTCATTCACATATGAATAAAAAATTTACAATCAATAGCACCGTTGAAAGAATGAAAATGAAATAAAATAAAAAAAAATTGAGAAAAAAAATCATTGCCGTCCGCTTCATTTCACTTTCTTTTCAAATCATTCGTGCATAAGCATTGGGCGCTTTTTCTCATGCTTCATAATGTAACTTTTCTCTCACTCATTATTACCTGGGAAAAGAAATTAAATAAGAAAAATGATTGCAATATTCTTCAACTATTCGCAGCTGTAATAATGATAAATAGAAACTTTAATTAAGACAATCTCGAGTTATTAAAAATAACAAATCATTTGAAAAATTCCAGAATCGTAAGAAATATTTTTAATCAATGTGAAATCAGCATACAGTTCAAGTTCATAATGAGAGTGAAACAATTTTCACCTAGAAAACTGCCTCAAGTCACCACTTCACAATCTCCTTGGTATTCACAATAAACAATAAGAATTCAATGAACAGAAATAAATGCGACTTTATTATAATCTCCCTTTATATTCTGCTTGAAATAAGAATTGATAATAAAATTCTCAGTTACTTTCTTGTGATTATTGATGCATAAATAAAAAGAAAATGTCAACAGGTCGCGTTGAACGATTTTTTATTAATCTTCATCCTTCGAAGCTTGCTTACTTACTTCGATACTTCGATGCTTTTTTTCTTGCTTCTTGATAAAAATAAATAAGAATTGCATTTGAAACCTTCTTTCATCATAAAAACATAAATTTTATTGCATCGTTCTTAAGATGGAATCTTTCATAAAGAAATAAGGAGAAGAATTCTCCCACCCACTCACAAAACTCTTGCAGATGTTGTAAGTACACATTTATGTTAATAAAACCGAATCACTTATAACAAATTGATATTGATACAAGATCAAAATTCCTAAATTAATGAATTTCAAATGTTCATGAAAAGGTTTTTTGATGAATAAAAGAAAGTTTCTCGTCCCAAATCAACATTTCCAGTCATCGGTTGATTGATTTTTATCAGCAGAAATGAAAATGCTTTGGAAAAATGTTAAATGAATGGAAAACAAATGACAAGAGAGAAATTTATGTCTCAATTTCTTTTATTATTCGGTTCTTTCTTTTTGATAAAATAAAATGAAAAAATGAATATCCTGTGAAAACATTCTGTATCGGAAACAAATCTTATTGTTATGCTGATAAAAATTGTAAAGTACTTCAAGGTATGTACTTGATTGAATCTTTTTTCTTCTCATTGTAATGAAGGATATTTAATCATGGTGAATAAAAAAAGAAATTATTTATCATAAAGATGGAAAAGAAAAAAGTAGAAGAAAAAAACAAAAGAAGATTTTAATCAATCCTCGGAGATATTTGATATTAAAAATGACGGTAAAGAGAAAAGAAAGAAATTAAAATTCACGACGATGATAGCTGTCAGGATCGAAGTAAGACGTAACAACAACACGATCGCTAAACTTACGACCGGTGAGTGCTTGCTGTGCATGTTGGCAGTCCAAAATGGAATTGAACTCAACAAAAACCTTACCACATCCTGGTACGTCGACACCTGTTGGCATGAGAAGAGTTTATAAAGAATACTTAATAAAGAATGTGATGAAAAATTACCTTCGATTGGTCTTGGAATTTCAATCGATCGAACGACTCCATATTTGTTGCATTCTTCTTTGATGTCTTCAAGAATATCTTCATACTCCTCTTCGTCTTTAAGTTCATCAGCTGTGACCATATTTAGCAGACATAAAACATCAGTAGCCGGGCCTGACGCTCCAACACCGGACAATCCTGGAACTTGAATTTGAACTGGTGCAACTTGGCCGACTGTTGCATTTTTAGCTCCCACACTTGCTCGTTGCACGATAAGCTTTTTATCTCCAAGTTGCATTCCATTTAATCCAGCTATCGCTTGATCTGTGATAGCGTATTCAATGTATTCTGCAAAAGCGTATCCTTTCGACAATCCTGTCGCTGCATCTTTCACTAAATTAAATGCCTTCAATTGTCCGAAGGAAAGAAGTAATTCCTTCACCTGAAAATGTCACATGAAAAAAACATTTGCAAAATGGGAAGCGAAACGTGATTATGATAAAAACGAGTGAATTGTTTTTCGTTTTCTATTTTTATCTTTGATCGTCCATCTATTTGTTTCAAGGGAAAGATTTTTATGTTGTTCCTTCTTGAAAGTAAATAAAAGAATTTCAAAGGCCGACATTTCTAGAGAATGTTATGGAGACGAAAGAATAAATGAAAAATGCCCGAGATTTTGATTTTTTTTTGCTTGTAGCATTTTAAATTAGGAATCAACCAAAAGAATGAACTTTTCTGTTACAGTTTTACTCGCTTAAACACATGGACTTGCAAATATTTACACAAGCTGAAAATAAAACTGAAATGAGAGCTGCAAGGAGAAAGAACTGGTGGTGTTCACACTCGTTTTAACTCATTCGATGGTGGTTCAGTTAATGCTTTTATCTAGAAAAAGAGAGAAAATTGTCCACAATGCACAACTGACCACCAGCTGCAATTTTTGTATTTTCTTTTTTGTTTTTCACTATCTTTCGGCTCTTTTGCTATCATGTTCATTGGTTTTTGTTTTGGGGGGTTTCTTTCTTTCTTTTTTTTCTGTTTATGTACACGAAACAATCTCATTTTTTTCTTCTTTCTTTTATCTTTATGAGCAACATAGCAAAATTAAGTTAAACTGAAAATAGAGCTGAAACGAAAAGGTAAATTCGATATAAAAGCTCGTTGCGCTTGGACTAGAAATAAAAAGTAACTTCAGAAGAATTCTCAACTCCACAAGATGCGACGCTCTCGTCTCGTTTACAAGCAAAAAAAGAATTTGATTGTCGGCTTCTGAAAAGTTCGAGAATTCTTTGTCAGAACTGAAAACCTAAGAAGTTTGAAAGTACAAAGATTGTGTTTCTGAAAAGACATTTTTTGTTCTTCTCTCCCCTGAAAATGACCAACTTTGAACCTTTTTTAACACTTTCTGGACGGATTCCATTGGCGTGCTTGTGGACTTTAAAAAATAATCGGCATTTTTTCCCGCAATTCAATATCCCGTAAATGAAATTCCTAAACTAAATCAAAATTAAAGAGAATGAAAATTGTTTCGACTTGTGTGGTGCTTCGATGGTTGGAGATGAGTCAGGAGCTAAACCTGAGACAAACTTTAAGCGAAAAATGGAATCGAATTACCAGTAGAAATCGCGAAACACATACCTGATCTTCGTTTAAATAGTTTGGCAAACCCCCAATGAAAATTTTGTGTGGTGAGTCTGGAACGACGGTGCTGATAACACCAAGAACGGGAGCATTAATAGACACTGTGTCAGTCATCCCTGGCATTGGCTGGTAGTCGTGTGGTCGTCGAATTTTCAAGCTTTGTCCTTTAAAGTTGATCCCTTTAAATAAATATTTAAAGATTTAGTAAAATTACTTAATTAACATCTAATATCTTCTCACCATCAAAAGCCATAGCTTGTGTTGTTTCATCAATCGATCGGAACTCCAAGAAAGCAAAATTCTTATCGAGATTAATTTGACAAGCAAGAACAGGATTTCCAACAGCTTGGGCCAGTCCTGATAGATGCATTTGTTGGTTAAAGAATTCCATCATTTCCTCTTCCGTCACCCCAAATGGGATGTTGCCAACGTAGAGTCTTCTAGCTTGGCGTGTTATTGTTGAGCCAACCACTGGGACTGCTGCTTGTGGAGTATCAGCAACAATATTTGCTGGAATTTGACCGGCGGCTTGCATGGCTTTATATTGCAGTGGCGTAATATGCTCAAATCCGGGTGGTGGCACATCCCAATACCTAAAAATCATTAAAAATGTTAGAAAAGCAATTGAAATTTTGTGGAAATTTTTACTTACAAGCTTGGATTTCTTCTTCTGGAAGATTTTGATGCACGTCGATGCTCTCTTGAGCGAGATCGTTGTCTTGAATTATATCGGTCCTTTGAACGTGATCTTCTCTCTCTAGATTTTGAGCGGTATGTTCTACGACGATCAGCTAAAAGGAATAAAACTGTGAGCTAGGTCTGGGATTTTTTTCCTTTACATTATTTATTAAGTAAAAAAATATTTTCGCTCTTCCGTATTTATGTTTTTCACTTTACTTTAATAAAACTAGAACTTATTCAACACTTACACATGTTTATTTTGAGTTAATGAATCGATTTATATATTAATAAACGAGCAGAATTTAGTTTTTATTTACAAAATTGAAGGAAATTTGATTCTTGCTTTCAAATTAAAAGCCTTCGAGCTTAACATAAAAGCGTCGTAGCTTTTCTTCCGTCCCTTCGAACATGCAGGGAAAAGTGCCAAGCAGACCAAATTCAGTTTTTCATATGAAATTTGTCCGTTGTAAATTATAACAATTTTTTTGTTTTCTGAAAAACTGAGCGAGAAAACAAGTTTATTCAATTTAATGATTTAATGAAACAAATTACGGTTTTCAGATTGTTTCATTAAATCATTAAATAAACATCAGACGTATTTATAAATATTACATCAATTTATTCAATTTGTTTAGAATATAAAATTATGAATTCCAATATCATAAATATAATCAAAAGATGTTTTATGTGACTAGGAAGTCATGACTTTGCTATGTTGCTGTTAATAATATGTTATCTGATCTTATTGTTTGAAGAGTTCTTCAGCTGATAACAATTCTGTTAGTTGCTCTTCTGTTTTATCTTTATCAACTGTATTAAAATTGTCGTTATTATTATTATTTATCGACTTTTCTTCTAATTTCACTGTGGAGGGTTCAGAAAGTAATTCTGTTAGTTGATCCTCTGTTTTACTTTTATCAACTGCATCAAAATCGTTGTTATTATTATCATTCATCGACTCTTCCTCTAATTTCAATGTGGAGGGTTCAGAAAGTTCTTCAATTGGAGTATTTGCTACCATCAAACTCAATAACAAATTTTCTATTGCTTCCCTCTTCGATAAAATGATTTCGGGGTCAAACCAAGCTCTTAAATCCATTGGTAAACGAAAGTCGAAAATAGGTGATTTAATGAAAAAATGTTCAAAAAATTCTAAAAGAAAAAGGCCACAATCTGTGCTGTTATTTTGAACGGGAACCTTTGGGAAATAAAAAATATTCAATACGTAGGTACTTAATTATTCTATGAATTATTCTTGACTTACTTTTATTGATCCACATCCAATCAAACTGCTAGATTCGAACTCAAATAAACCCTCATATCTTGATTTGTATTCTGATTTGAAAAAATTACGAAGATGCATTGTAACCATTGCTGAACCAAAGCTTTTTTTCAAAGAATCAAATACCAAAATGCACGATTGCTTAACTTGATTACCAACAGTGGGGTGTTTCATATCTCGCATTGCTTCTTTTAAACTCACACGTTTGTCATCTTCGATTCTTATTGCACCATTCAATTTTGGATAACAAACAATTGCTAACAACCAATGTTCTCTTATGTTGCATGGAACAACAATAAAGTCCTTCTCAAACAAATTTACGGCTTGATTTGCATGAAAGTTTGAAACACGACTATAGCGCTTATCAAGTGATTTACTTGTGTCACTTCTCCATCCTGAAAAGTTTGAGCTTACTGCGTAGTTTGAGTAAAAATCGGATTTGCAAATATGAATTTTCGACCGCATTTCTTCAGAGAAAAGCTCCCAATAAATATATTCTAGGTAGAAATCAATCAAACCATTTGTTAACAAACCATCATTTTGCAATGATCTGTAATCTTCCTTTGACATCGAAATGTCTCGGTAGATTAAAATTATATCTGAATCATCTTGCTCTGCCATTTTTCTGAAATTCAAGTTTCATTTATGTTATTAAAGGTTAGAAAGAAATTGCTTTACTTTTGGAAGTGAATATTTATCGAGATTAATTAATCATCAGTTATAATGTCATGTTATACAACAATTTCCAATTTAAGTAGACTTACCTCAATAAGTATTAGAACTAACTTTATGATGTCTTGTTATTTTATTCCTGATTATTTGATTTTAAATCAATATCTAACTTATTGCATGCTTTGATTTTTTCAATCGTTTGTATGAAAAGTTATCTACTTGGTATTTTTTAAAAATTTCTTCCCGCACAATTCTCAATCTTGTGTGTGTTAAATATTACCTAGTTCGATAATTATTTAATTGACTAAAATATTTTATAAAACTTTTATTTGTATAATACCATCAGCATAATATTATTACATTTCCAATTCACAGCTATGACCATGAACATTCTCACACTTATGCTAATCCTATGTCCATCTTCTCCCCTGATGGAGTTGGGAAATAAACACTACTAGCAAAATATTCTTTGACATATTCGCCACCCATTTCTTTATAATCGCTGCTTGTCATTTGGTATTTTTGGAAGTTGCTAGTTGCGGCAAATTTTCTTGCTCCATTCCAAGCGTCTAAAGAAGGATCCTTTGCTATTTTTACTCCAAATGTGCTTTCAAAGGGACGCATTTCTAAAAGTTCTTTATTCAATCTCTCTTCAAGTCCAGGAAGCTTTGAAACAGATCCAGTTAAAAAGATATTGTTGACAAGTTTTTGTTGATCCTCTGAATTGAAAAGCTTCAAAACATAATCAATAGTTTCAGCAAGACCAGCTTCCAACACTCCTAACATACTCGGTTGAAATAAGACTTCAGTTGCACGAATTGCTTCGACAGAAAAATGAAGCTAAATGATTAAAAAAACGGTAAACGAAATTTTAAATTTTTTGTAATAAAATTTGGTCATCTTGGTTTGTTTACTAAAAAAATCGATTGAAATAAAAATGTTAGCAAGCCGATTACATTTACCCTCAGTTATAAGAAATCTTATGACTCCTTTGAGCAGTGTACGTTACGAAGGAACAAGTACATATGATGGAGATGGAAAAACAAAAGTGTCAATATTGAATCAAGAAGTTGAATCAGGATTGATGATAAATTCATTTAGTCAAATGGGATTTCGATTAAACAATGGAATGATGGTAATAGGACCTATGGCAATTTTCCCAAGGTAAGTTCAAGTAGAGTTATAAGTGTTAAATAATTCAATAAAATCTTTTTTAGAACCGTCTTTGCTTGGAACGTTAAGAATTATGAAGAGATTAACATGAAATCTTTGAGTCTTTTTATCACATTGGAACCAAAACTTGATGTACTTGTTGTTGGATCTGGGGATGAACCAATGACACCAACATTCTCAAAAAATATTATTTCATTTATGAAGAAGTACAACATCAACGTAGAAGTTTTACCAACTGAACAAGCATGTACCACTTTCAACTTTCTTGTAGGCGAGAAAAGAGTCGTTGCAGCTGCTTTAATTCCACCAAGTCTCTTGTCAATCAACGAAAGTGAATTTATAAGTAATCAATTGGAACGTAAGAGAATGTTGGAACTCGAGGATTAATTAATTTAAAGAAGTTAGAAAAATAAATATTTTAAAGTGAAGCTTACTTGATGATATTCAGCCATTCCCATGCTCAATTGAGGCTCGTCGTTTTTTCCAAGAAAAGGATCATGATGTCGCAATATATCATCGTATTCCAATAGCTTTTCATTTTCAACTTCTGAATCGCTATCTTGATCTCGACTTATAGCTTTGTAAACGTCCCAATCTTCATCTCTGGAACCAAAGTCGTCGGTTCCTTTTTCTTTTCCAGCTAATTTCGAAATAATTCTCATTCTCTCTTGAGCTGCTGCAGTTCTTCGTTTCGCTAAATCTGAGCGTCTTTGTTTCCTTGTCTGCTTCTTTTCGAGAATTGCATTTTTCTTCTCGCGAATTTCACTGAGCCATTCATTCAATGTTTTGTCAGCTGGTGGCTGAGGAATAATGACAGGCTTTTCTTCAATTTGTATTCCTGACTCTACTGCTAGCATCTTTTGTTTAACTTTCTCAATTCGTCCTTTTGTCACAGAAATTAATTTCTCTAATTCCTCGTACGTTGTCACATTGAATTCCTTCAATCCCATTTCGAATTCCTCCTCATCTTCATCATCTTCATAATTTTGCAAAAGCTCCTCCATACGCTGCAATTGGTCTTCATCTTCAGCTAATTTTTCTTCACGCTTCCTTGCATTTATCTCTGCAAGTCGTCTTGACATTTCCTTACGTTTTTCATTCTTCTGTTCAGCTGTAAGTGTTGGAGCAGCAACCACTTGGCTGAATGGAAGTTGAATTTTCTTAACGTGTCGTTCATAGAAGTCATGCGATGCCCATTGGTTCAATGACTCCTTATAATCCAAAGCAATCGAGCAATGTTCATGTAAAAGCTCTTCAACACGACTCAGAGTTATATTGTTGACATGAATCGGATATTTAAGTTGAAGAAGGCGATGCATGTAGAAAATCATGTGAAATCCTCCAACATTTATTCTTCGAATTTTATCAGCAACTTGTTTTCCATCGATATATGGAATAACATGTGTTGTTTGATAGCCAATAGATACAATTAATCCTGTTCCATTCATATTGTCATTGAAACTAAAACTGAACAATGCGTCGATGCCATAACAAACTGATGGAACTTGATAACATTCAAACAGCAATTCAGACATCACTGGAAGCAAAAAATTTTTTAATATCTTTTAAAATATAAATAGAACGGAAATACTTACATGAGCGACAATAATTAGGATTGACAGGAGCTTCTGTAATCATGATTGGATGATTTACTGATCCTTTTGTATTGACACCCAAGTGTGTGAAAATGTAATCAAAGATTTGCTCCTACAAATAATTTATAACTTTAAAATAAATATCAATTTAACTTACAAAGGTTCTTACCTGAAGATAATAATGAGTTACAACATTTCTATCGAATTGAGTTCTCAACTGGAATCGCATCGCTTCGATGTTAACGATGTCGTTGCCAATTAATGTCATTGGTTGAACATTTTGGGGTTCCTCTTTTGTTTCTTTCTTGTTGCGATCTTTACGAGGCTTTGCAACCAAGTTTCTGAATATAAGCTGAGGTTTTTTATGGCTCATAAAGCCAACACGACTTTGGAATGATCCATTGTCAATAACCAAAGGAACTTTTTGATATTTCATGGAATATTCGTGAACAATATCAGGAATTGTTTTAAGATCCTTGAGAATAAGTATTTTGTCGTCCATTTCTGTTTGAATCTCCATTTTTTAAATACGAAATCACAATTAAATTTCAAATATTAATTTTTGTTTACAATTTTACAAGCCGGCAACGTTTACGTAAACGTTTTCTTAAATACGTACGTTTAAGTTTACGTAAAACGTTTCCTTCGTACCCCTTAACATCTGAGCAGACAAAATTATAAGCGTCAGAAGAAAAAAAGTTTTTCATTCCTTCTCAATTTTTTAAACATTATTATAATTTTGAGCCATTATTTAAGAACTTAAGCTTCTTAAAAACACACAACAGCTATGTCAGATTCAGAACAAAGCAATAATGCATCAGAAGGATCTGATGTGGAGTCTGTTAATTCTGGTTCTAGGTATTTGATATTTTATCCTTCAATTGCCTCGTCATAAATTATAATTTTTCTTCTTTTCGAATTATATTGCAGATCAAGATCGGTATCTCGTTCTCGATCTCGAAGTAGATCACGATCTGGTTCGGATTCAGATGCAGCAGCTCGAAGAAATAAAAAACAGAAGAAAAAGAGCAAGAAACGTGAATTGGATGATGAGGAGGTTGAAGATGAACAAGTGAGTGTGAAATGATTCAAACTTGAATGTATTTAAATGATTTCCTTTGAATTTATAGGAACCTGAAGATGCTGAGGATGTTGACTCAGAGGAATATGAAGATGAAGAAGATTATGATGATCGTCCACGCAAACGAAAGAAGAAAGCCAATGACAGGTAAAATCCTTCAACAAAAGCCTTCAACATTTAATTCATAATAATAATTACATTTAAAGATATCGAGATTTCATCATCGAAGAAGCTGAAGTTGATTCAGATGTTGATGAAGACGATGAATATGAAGATGCTGTAGGCGAGATTGGAATAGTCGGAAATGAAGTTGAAGAATCTGGTCAAACAGCTCGTGAAATTGAAAATCGTAGACGAATGGTTATGCTGTGGGAGTAAGTTTCATTTAATAAAAGTGTGAATAACATTATAACATTAAATTTCACATGTTTCAGTAATCAAAAAGAAGAGGAAATCGAAAAACTTTTAAGAAAAAAATATGCTGATAGTGAACATCAAGCTCGAAGTCATTTCGGAGATGGTGGAGAAGAAATGTCTGATGAAATCACACAACAAACACTTTTACCTGGAATCAAGTAAGTAAATGATTAATTTTATATTGTGAAATGTTAATTAATTTTCTTCTTATTAGGGATCCAAATTTGTGGATGGTGAAATGTCGAATTGGAGAAGAAAATGCAACTGTTCTGTTACTTATGCGTAAATTCTTAACATACGCAAACACTGATGAGCCATTGCAGATTAAATCAGTTGTTGCACCGAAAGGAGTTAAAGGCTACATTTATGTTGAAGCTTTTAAACAAACTCACGTGAAAGCTGCAATCACAAATGTGGGAAACTTAAGAATGGGAATATGGAAGCAAGAAATGGTTCCAATTAAAGAAATGACAGACGTTTTGAAGGTCGTAAGCGAACAAACAGGACTAAAGAAGAAGCAATGGGTTCGTTTAAAGCGAGGATTATACAAAGATGACATCGCACAAGTTGATTTTGTAGATTTAGCCCAAAATCAAGTTCACTTGAAACTTTTGCCTCGTATTGACTATACAAGAATGCGTGGAGCTTTAAAAACAAAACTCTCAGAAGCTGAAGAGTTGAAAAGGAAGAAAAAGCGTCGTCCTCCAGCAAAGCCATTCGATCAAGAAGCGATTCGAGCAATTGGCGGTGAAATTACATCAGACGGCGACTTTCTTGTATTCGAAGGAAATCGTTATTCACGTAAAGGATTTTTATATAAAAACTTTACAATGTCAGCGATTCTTGCTGAAGGTGTGCGTCCAACATTAGCTGAACTTGAACGCTTTGAAGAGCAACCAGAAGAAATTAACATTGAACTGGCAGTTTCACCTAAAGATGATCCATCGAGCACGCATTCATTCTCCATGGGTGACAATGTTGAAGTTTGTTCTGGTGATTTGGAAAATTTACAAGCTACGATCATCGCGATTGATGGTACAATGATAACAGTTATGCCAAAACATCAAGACTTGAAGGATCCGCTCATCTTCAAAGCAAATGAATTGAGAAAATATTTCAAAGCCGGCGATCATGCAAAAGTTTTAGGCGGTCGTTATGAAGGTGAAACTGGTTTGATTGTACGCGTTGAAACATCTCGTGTTGTTCTTGTTTCCGACTTATCAATGCACGAACTTGAAGTTCTTCCACGTGATCTTCAATTGTGTTCAGATATGGCAACGGGTGTTGATTCACTTGGACAATATCAGTGGGGAGATTTGGTTCAATTGGATGCACAAACTGTTGGAGTTATCGTTCGATTAGAGCGAGAAAATTTCCATGTTTTAAGCATGCATGGAAAAGTCATTGAATGTAAACCGACAGCATTACAAAAGAAACGAGAAAACTTCAACGCAGTTGCTTTGGATAATGGACAAAATCAATTGAGACGAAAAGATATCGTGAAAGTTATTGATGGACCACATACGGGACGTGACGGTGAAATCAAACATTTATACCGAAACTTGGCTTTTCTTTATTCACGAATGTACACGGAAAATGGAGGAATTTTCGTTTGTAAGACGAGACATTTGAGTTTAGCTGGTGGGAATAAAAGTACACCGAATGCGATAGCTCCAACTGGCGTGTTTGGGTTCATGTCACCACAAATACAATCTCCAATGCATCCATCAGGAGGTCGTGGTATGGGATCGTTTGGAAGAGGATTCTCAAATCGTGGTGGTCGATCAGGTGTGTCGAGAGATCGAGAAATTCTTGGAAAGACAATAAAAATCACTGGTGGACCATATAAAGGAGCTGTTGGGATCATCAAAGATGCAACAGAAAGCACAGCGCGAGTTGAGTTGCATTCGTCATGTCAAACAATTTCTGTTGATAGAAATCACATCGCAGTTGTTGGAGCACCGGCTAAAGATGGAAGCATTTCATCATTCCGTACACCGAATCGAACTCCTGGTTATGGTGCAAACACGCCACAATATCATGCTGGCAGTAAGACGCCATTACACGGCTCACAAACGCCGCAATATGATCTCGGAAGCCGAACTCCTTATGGCGGCATGACACCTTCCCATGACGGTTCAATGACACCACGTCATGACGCTTGGAATCCCGCTGTGACTAACACACCTGCACGTCCAAATGATTTTGAATTTAATTTGGACGAATCGTCGCCAAGTCCAGGATACAATCCATCAACTCCTGGATATCAAACATTCACGCCACATACTCCTGGTGGTTTGTATTCGCCTTTCCAGCCATCGACAAGTCCAAGTCCATCATCGTATCAAGTAAATTACACGCCAAGTCCTGGATATTCCCCTCAAACCATGGGCGCACCATCATCGCCGATGAATCCACAAACACCAGGCGCTGGTTTGGATTCTCATGGTGAATGGTGTTCAGTTGACTTGGAAGTGAAGATTCGTCCACCAGCTGATGCAGATTTTGTTGGACAAATTGGATACATTAAAACTGTCAATAATGGAGCCTGTTCTGTGTTCTTATCGGTTGAAGATCGAACGCTTTCCTTCCCGATGAATGCTTTGGAACCTGTCATACCTCAAGTTCAAGATCATTTTAAGTTAATTTATGGTGAAGATCGTGATACAACGGGAGTCGTATTGGCAATTGGTAAAGATGCCACAGTTTTGATTAATGGCGAGAAAAGATTAATTCCATTGAACTATTTGTGTAAGATCACTAAAGGAAAAGCTTTGTCGTCGGGAGATTAAAATCAAAGACAAATATGATGAATTATTAGAACTTTTCATAACTAAAAGAAATTAAAGAGTTTTTGATTTTAAATGATTCAATGGATGACAAAGAAATAAAATAAAAATTAATTAGAGAAACAGAAACTTTATTAATTGCACTTAATCTCATCAAAATTTTGAACAACTTGAAAGTTTTTTCGGTTGTCTTGAGATAGAATTAAAGGATTGTTTGGTCGATCAAGGATTGTCACTTTCATTCCAGCTTCTTCTGCTGCTATGACTTCGTTAGGAATATCAGAAAGGAATAAAATTTCTTCTGCTTTTGCTTGAAGCTCTTTGGTGATGTTTTTGTAGCTTTGAGTTTCTTGTTTATGTCCGACGTTTGTGTCAAAATGTCCACTTAAGTATTTTAACATATTTCCATACTTTGAGTATTTGAAAAGAAGTTTTTGAGCTTCTACGGAACCGGAAGAGTAAATGTAGAGTTCGAAGCCTTGATTGACCCATTTCTCAAAATTTCTCGGAACATCATCATATAAATGACCTGTAAAAAGAATTTCGAGATTGTATTAAAATGGTTCTTAACAGAATTTTAACTGAACCTTTGATTGCTCCAGACTCGAAAGCTTCTTTCCATATTTTCCCTTGTAAATTTTTCAATTCTTTAGTCTTTCGATCTGCTTTGATTTGGTTCTTGACATTATCAACTATCGAATTAATAAATTCATGTTTGTTTGTGCTTTTCTGAATCGGATTTCCATCTTCTTCGGAAAGTTTACACAAGTCTCTGACGATTTCCTTGACGTCTGGTTCATCGAAAAGTTTATTCAAGAATTCTTTGCAATTATCTGACGCATACGGAAATAATACATCTTTAACGAAGGCAATATCAGTTGTCGTTCCTTCTATGTCAATAAGAATAAACTTCACAGATGGCTTTTGATCAAAAGTCATGATCATTGAATATCAAAATAACCGAACGAATACCGAGATGACATAAAATTTATCTCATTTAAAAACTAAAAAAAAAGAGAACAGTCGACAAATCTGCGGAAACTTTTTAATTTTAATTCATTAAATCTTTTGTTAGTAATAAAATTTACTATGGATAATGGTGCTAAATATTGTGATTTTTCAGAGGATTTAACTGAAAAGCTTCGGCAGTCTCAGAGTGTAAGTAAATAATGTTTAACCCGGAAATGAGAAGAATGATCAATAAAATATTTATTTTAGGTACTTAAAGAAGCTTTCCATAGATATCAGAAGCACCAAATTTTCTTATCATTCAATGGTGGTAAAGACTGCACAGTGTTACTTCATTTGATGTGTGACCTTTTTAAGGATTTCATTGATGAACTTAAAGTAATTTACTTACAATCAGCCGATCCATTCGAAGAACTGGAAAGTTTTGTAAAGTTCTGTGAGATTCACTTTAGAGTTAAGATAGTAACGATAACGTCAAGTTCATCAATGAAAGAGATTTTAGCAGACATTTGTGAAAATGACAAAGATATTGCAGCTTGTATTATGGGATCGAGACGGACAGATCCTTATTGTGAACATCTTAAAAATTTCCAAGTGAGACACGAAACAAACTGAAGTTTTGTAAATATTTTTTTCAAACTTCTTTCATTGCAGCCAACTGATAGAGGATGGCCAGAACTTATGAGAATAAATCCAATGCTTGAATGGAACTGTGCAAATGTGTGGGAGTACTTAGTTAAACTTAAAGTACCTTACTGTTCATTATACGATCGTGGATTTACTTCAATTGGCAATAAGAAGAACACGCAACCAAATCCAAACTTAGAAAATAAAGACAAACCAGGAACATTCCTTCCCGCTTATGAACTTCTTGATGATTCTCTAGAAAGAGCTGGTCGTGTGACAATAAAATGAAACGAATCATCTTAACTTAGAAAAATTACTTAGTTTTGTTTCTTTTTTAATTTCATTCTTTTATTTCTTGTTAGATGAATGAATTCCGTACTTGCAATAAATTTTTAAAATATAAAAAAGCTCAGAGTTGTTGAAGCTAAGCTTAAATATTACTTAAATTATCCAGATTTATTATTTAGGAAATTATTGTTGAGGAAAGAGTAACAACGGTTAGCGTAATGACCTTTGCCACCACATTTGAAGCAAGTAATGTCTTCGAGCTTTCGAGGTTGAAAAGGCGGTCGTGGTTGGTGATGGTTCTGATGATTTTGATGTCCATGGAAATGACCGGGGCCGTGATTTTGTTGAAAGCCGGGTGGAGGCATAGACAAAGGCGGCTGTGAAGTGTTGATGGACTGTTGAGTCAAAGGTGATTGGTCTCTGTGTTCTTCATTTCCTGCGTTCTCTTGTTGTTCTCTTAATTGACCTTGAATCTTTTGTTGCAGATGATGATTATATTGTGGATTTTGTTGTTTCATTAATGCAATTTGACGATATTTCATTTCATCTGCTTTTAGTTGTGCCTCACGTTGCTCGGGTGGTAATTTCGGGCAGAACGAAGCTTTGTGGCCGAGCTCACCACAATAATGACAAACTGGCGGTCGTTTTGGCATTTCTTTACTGAGATCCGATGCTGCAGGTAACTCGAAACGAGGATGCATGTGTTTGCAGGCTTTTCCGTCGGGACAAAATCCAGCTAAATAATTCTTACACAAAACTCGTCGAACGTGTCTGTGTCGACATCCTGGTCCATGTCTGCAAAACCCTCGATCATACCATGGACAATCTTTAATTTTACTTTCTGGATCAATATGAAGAAAAGTGCATTCTTTTTTGTGACAAGTGTTGAATCGTGAATAAAAGTAACATTCAGGCATTTTTGTCATGTCATATTCGTGAAGAAATTCGCAACTATCTCCTTTCTTACATAAAGCCCTAAGCCAATGTTTACATACAATCGTCTTCTGTTCTGCTTTAATATGTCGAAATGGGCAAAATTCTTTATCGCATTGTCCTATAAAAATTTTAAAAAAGTTAGGAAAAGAATGTTTACAAAAAGATTTATTAAATTACCTGAATTGAAGAAATTACAAACTGCAGATGTAGATTTATCCATGCCTGAGAATGGCAGAGGGAGAGCTCCAATCTGTTCATTAAGTTCATATTCAATTTTGAACAAGGAAGTATCAGTATTTGCAATTATAAATTCCATGATTTATAAAAATTTGTTTTCACTTTGACAGACTTTTTATTAATGCTCCTCGGAATTGAAAGCGGTTTAACATTATGTCATCTAAGTAAACGATTTTGTCATCTTGGAAAATTATTACTTAGTTGACCAATTTCATTCATTTAGAAAATCTCGCGAATCATTTACTTTCACAACAGAAAATTTCTTAGTGATATAAAGAACAAAATATTATAGCAAAATGCCTGATCATTTAGGAGATGATATGCGCAAGGTGAAAGTTGAGGAGAAAAAGGAGGAAGAGCCGGAAATAAAAGGTAAATTAAATTTTATATGAAATGTGTCAAGTCATCTGCAATTGTTTTGTTTGATTTTTTTCAAATAAGATCTGGATGAAGGAGATATTGAACTTTTGAAAACTTATGGTCAAGGCCAGTACCACAAGAGCATTAAACAAATCGAGGATGATATCCAGAAAGCTATTAAACAAGTGAATGAGTTGACAGGAATCAAAGAAAGCGACACGGGATTAGCTCCACCGGCTCTCTGGGATCTTGCAGCTGATAAGCAGACATTACAAAATGAACAACCTTTACAAGTTGCACGCTGTACTAAAATTATTAACGCTGATACAGATGATCCAAAGTACATCATCAATGTGAAGCAGTTTGCGAAGTTTGTTGTTGACTTAGCGGACTCTGTCGCACCAACAGACATTGAAGAAGGAATGAGAGTTGGCGTTGATCGTAATAAGTATCAAATTCATATTCCATTGCCACCAAAAATCGATCCAACAGTGACAATGATGCAAGTTGAAGACAAGCCAGATGTCACATACTCTGACGTCGGTGGATGCAAAGAACAAATCGAGAAACTCAGAGAAGTTGTTGAAACTCCACTTCTTCACGTAAGTTAAGATTGAAATGATTTAAATTCCTAATATTTATTGTATGATTTTTGTTCTTTAGCCTGAAAAGTTCGTCACACTTGGAATTGAACCACCAAAAGGTGTTTTGTTGTTTGGCCCTGTAAGTTAAATTTTCAACTCAACATCGACAAAATTAAATTAAAGTTTCTTTTTATTTGAAGCCTGGAACAGGAAAGACATTATGTGCTCGAGCAGTAGCTAACAGAACTGATGCATGTTTCATTCGCGTTATTGGATCAGAACTAGTGCAGAAATACGTCGGCGAAGGTGCTCGAATGGTTCGTGAACTTTTCGAAATGGCACGCAGTAAGAAAGCTTGTCTCATCTTTTTTGATGAAATTGATGCGATTGGTGGAGCTCGTTTCGATGATGGAGCTGGAGGTGATAACGAAGTGCAGCGTACTATGTTAGAATTGATTAATCAACTCGATGGCTTCGATCCACGTGGAAATATCAAAGTTTTGATGGCAACAAATCGTCCGGACACGTTGGATCCAGCTTTAATGCGTCCAGGTCGATTAGATCGTAAAGTTGAGTTTGGATTACCAGATTTAGAAGGGCGAACACACATCTTTAAAATTCATGCTCGTTCAATGTCAGTCGAGCGCGACATTCGCTTCGAACTTCTTGCTCGTTTATGTCCAAACTCGACTGGAGCTGAAATTCGTTCAGTTTGTACTGAAGCTGGAATGTTTGCCATTCGTGCTCGTCGTAAGGTCGCCACTGAAAAAGATTTCCTCGAAGCTGTTAACAAAGTTATTAAGAGCTATGCGAAGTTCTCAGCAACTCCACGTTACATGACTTATAATTAATTTAATTGTTCTTAGCTTCACGTGGAAAAGTTTGAATAAATATAAAAAATAAAAATTTTAAGATAAAGAAATGAATTTTAATATAAATTCGCTTTTCAATCCCAACTTCGACAACCAATTAAATCAAATTTCAGATTTTTATTTCCAAAAGTTTTTCAGTTTTTATTATTATTAGATAATTGTTACAGAAAGGATCGTTTCATTAATTTCTCTTGTCATTTCTAGATAAGACTTTCTACATTGCAAACTACGACATTATTTATTTATTTATCTCATTAGTCTTGTTTTATAAATGTTTTGCACTTACTTTATTTATTGTGCATTTTATGGCTTCGTAGATTTTTAAAAGTTAAAATAGTTTTTCTTTCCTTTGATGGCCTTTTTCATGGCAACAGAACGATTGGTAACAGTGAGATCTTTAAAGAATAAATGAGGTTTCATAGAAATATATTTTAACCAGCTTTACATCATTCAAAATGATTTCTTATCATCACGAAATTTAATTAAAACTAAACTGAAATAAAGGAAAAAAGTTTTTTGCTTGTGCGCATTTAGAAAAGTTCTGGAAAATATAAAGTTATTAATATTAATTTCTTTTAATGACTAGAGGTTCACTAAATTTGCGTTGAATAATAAATTGCGCGGTGCTTGATAGTCATTTTAATTCATTATCATCTACGATGTGTCAGGAAGTGTCCGAAAGCAAATCATTCAGTTTATCAAATGATTTATTTTCGAAAAATTTCTCATCTTTCCTTGTGATTCATGATTTTCTCACCAAATAAGTATCAACAGTGACGGGAGGATAAGATATGTTGACATTTCATGGACCACTTTTACTTAGAATGACGCTATGGATTTGCGCTTGTACATTTTCTTTACTATCAATGGCTTGGGTTAATTGAGTAGGAATAATTATTGATGGCTGCTGTTGAAGATTTCTTTGAATAATTCGATTTTGTTGGCGAACCGCTGATGTTGCAAGACTTGATACATAGCGGCTGAAAGGAAATAAGCAAGAAATAAGTTTCATAATGATTATTTCGCTTCTACACAGGCATTACCTCAAATCACCTATTTGTCCATTGCTATCAAAGACATCATTTGGTGAACTTACACCAGCCGCTTGTGCCACAACAGCATTTATCGTTGCATTTATACTTGAAGTTTGTACTCGATCCCTGTGCACTCGATTGTGATGCCTTATCAGATAACTATCACGAATAAAAGTCCTTCCACATAAATTACATTCAAAGTTCTGACCTGCAATGACAATTAATTAAAGTGAATTTACTTCTTCATGTCAATTAAAATTTTAAATACCTGCAGAATGAGTTCGAATGTGAATTGCAAATTGACTTTTACTCGTGAATGTCATTGAACATCTTTCACAGCTTAAAGGCTTCTCCGACACATGCGACCATCGATGAGCTGTTACATAACTTTTCACTGAGAATGTTTTCGAACAAATATCGCAAGCATAAGGTTTGACTCCTGTTTTGTAAGATGAAAGAATTATTAATAAAATTAACACAGAAATATTTTAATTTATCTAAGAATTAATGAAAATTTCAACAACACCTGTATGAATTCGATTATGAATATTAAGAGATGACTTTTGAGTGAATCTTTTGCAGCAAACTTCGCAAACAACTAAAAATGAAAATCATTCAATTGGTGACTTAAATAAATAATTGGGAAAAGTTTTGTTCTTACAAGGTTTCTCCCCTGTGTGAATTCTGTTGTGAATATCAAGATAAGGCTTGCGACAAAATGCTGCTGGGCATTCTGTGCACTGGAAAGGTCGTCCTTGTACTACATAAATGAAAAGACAAAGAAAGACACGATTAAGACTTTTCATCGAATGCTTTTTTGAAATTTTGATTAAGTCCAACTAAATGTTTCATGCTTGTCAATTTAATTAATTTTTTTTTCATTTTCATTTTATGATTCATTCAGAATTTGTTGAAATTTTCATTAACTTTTCATCTAACTGAAGCTTTTTATAATTTTCTTCACTGACCTGTATGAATCCTTTTGTGAATATTTAATGTTGATCTTTGAGAGAATTTCTTGAGGCACAAATCACACTCAACTGAAATTGATTTAGAGAATGTTAGAAGGAAATTTAATGAAATGAATAAATTATGATTTATTTACAAGGTCGTTCTCCTGTGTGCGTCTAAATTAAAAAAGAAAGAAAGCAAATGTCATAACAAAATATCATTCTTCGTGTTGTAATTTAATAATCACCCGCAAATGAATATCCAAGTATGGCTTACGACAGAAAGCTGCTGGGCATTGAGTACATTGAAATGGACGATGACCCGCTTAAATGAGAAAAAGGACAAACATGTTTTTCTAGATTTCATTCTCTTTTTATATTTAATAATAATTAAAAGATAAACTCACCCGAGTGAATTGTTTTATGTATGTTTAGTGACGACTTCTGACTGAATCTCTTCAAACAAATTCCACATTGAACTTCAATAAATTAAATTAATATTCAGTATAAAGAAAGGTAATTATCATAATTATTTACATGGCCGTTCTCCAGTGTGCGTTCTCATGTGAATATCAAGGTAAGGTTTCCGTGAAAAAGCTGAAGGGCATTGGCTACATTGAAAAGGACGATCTTGGATTGTATCTTCATCAAAAGAAGAGAAAAGTAAATAAAAATTCAGAATAAATTATTGTTGTCAATAGATTCACGAGTTTCTTCGCTTCTTTTTAAATGTATAAAAGAAATTCGATAACTTTTCATTTAAATTAAAAACAGAAGTTGAACACAAACATAAATAGAACACGAAACGACAATTTTCTTTCGGTAAATTAATACTGGCTTTCAATTAGGCTTCAAAACCAAGAAAAATCATTTTTAGATGGTTTCACGGAACTAAATTACGACCAAATTTCTTTCGAGGCTGAACATTGCATCGTAATGCAAAATTAGCCCCGTGAAATCATCCTGAAATGATATTTTTTGATTAGAGTCTGAGTTACCAAGACTAAGTGAACGCCAGTTAACTAATAAGAAAAATAAATCTTAAAAAATAACCAACCGTCGTTCGTGTGAGCTCGCGTATGCAATGTTAACGCACATTTTTGTGTGAAGGTCTTCATACATGATGCAGTTAAGCATTGGAATGGCCGAACGCCTGAGGGTGGGAAATGACAATAAAATTCAGAAAGTTTAAGAAAACAAAATTTGAAAATATTCCACAATAGTGTACACGATTGAAAGTATGAAAATTAAAAGAGAATAAGTTGAAATATTTTTAAATAAGATAACTTTTGGGAGTTTAATGAAAGCCCTAATTCTTAATTTTTATTCAATCCGAACCGAACTTAAAAAGTTGCCCCACTTGCATTCCCCTTAAAGTTCAAATTTGAAAATGCTCATCTAAAGTTCAAATAAATCCGGTTAAGGTTTACAAATTTAATACTATGCTCACCTGTATGAATTCGTTTATGTGTATTTAAAGATGATTTCTGACTAAAACGCTTCAAACAAATATCGCATCCAACTTTAGGAATAAATTTAATTAAACTTTTCATTCAAATGGAAATTACGGAATTTTTAATTAATAACTTACATGGTCGCTCTCCTGTATGTGTTCTCATATGAACTTCCAAATAAGGCTTCCGACAAAAAGCAGCATCACAGACTGAACCTGATAGTCAAAACCATTATTTAAAACCTATCTTAATTATATTAAATTTATTCATGTTCTTACATTGAAATGGTTTCATTCCAGAATGAAGCTTCATGTGAACGTAATAGCTGCTTGCAGATGATAGAACTTTCCCACAAACCTTACAAGCTTGAGGTTTACTGGCTCTTGAAGATGAAATTGTATGAGTCATTCCACTTGAAGCGTGTGTTTGATGCATGTTCGGTTGCGATGTTATATTTATTATCTCTGGTTTGATGTGATCGACGAGTGTCGGGATAATAACGTCGGTGTTCTGTATGCGAAAAAAGAAACGAAAAGTCTAAAAATTAGCTGTTTACACAGTTTATTTCTCTTTGGAGCGTTACTCACGTTTGCTTGAACATTATTTTTCTCATCATTCAAAGTGATAACAGTCGCATGCTGATGATTTTGAATAAGATTTTGTTGCAATACTGCTGCTGTTGCTTGATGAATTTGCTGTGGCGTGATTTGAGCTGATAGTTGTTGAGGACATGACGATTGATAAAAATGAAGAGGTTCAGTTTTGATTTGATCGAACATGCTCATTGTGGCCAGAAGGTCAGTTTCCTGAGGTGGTCGACCACCCCAATGCTGTTGAAAACTTATATTGAACGCTTTTTCTTATGCGGTGTATTGAAATAGCTCTTGAACTTGCATCTTTCTTCAAATCTGACTTCAGTTTGTATTTTATGTCAAATGTTGAATCAAGTCAACATGTGATGAAATGCTTTAAATTTTCTATGAGAAAAAGAAGAAGAAAATTTAATTTATGACGTTTTGAGTGATAGAAAAGTGTATAAAGCGAATTTAACATGTCAGTGCTTGAAGAAATAAAGAAGATGAATAAACATTTTATGTTGTACAAGCATAAAATGAATACAAATTATATGAAAATTGAAAACGTTCACCTTCAAGGTCGTTTGCGAATTAAATTTAAAAACTTCAACTATATTCATAAAAATGAAGCTTCAAAAGTTCATTTGAATCATTAAACTAATTATGCTTTATTTTCTAATGTAAATTGTTAATAAAATTCCGCTGTAATAGTTTATCATGTCAATGTCCTAATCATTTTATAACATTTAGTATTATTTTGATAGTTCACGACCTTTATTGACATCGCATTAATACTTATTTGAAATATAAAATATATTTCATTCTGATGTAAAAAGACATTGAACTTTCTTCGTTGTGTTATTGGATTTATGAGATTTCCTTTTGAAATAATCGATAAAGCCTTGGGCAAAATAAAATAACTTGGAGACGATTCTTTACAAATTGTTCAAAAAGAAAACTTACAGAGAATTTAATTTAATTCCAAATCTTCTTCTTACAATTTCGAATTTTTGTAATGCTATGACAACAAATGCTTAAAATTGCTTTGAGTCATTCTTCATGACGCATAGCAATCAATTTTATGTACTTTCATTTCACAAATTATTCTTCATACCTTTCCATCGATTTAAAAAACAAACACAAACGTTCTATCCAACTCTCATTTTAAGATTTGTACTTCACTTTAATGTTTTAAAATATAAAATGAAAATGACAAAATCGAATTTCTTAGACATTTACGTAACTAATTCACTGAATCGCACTGAATTTAATTTTCTAAGTATCTAATCTTCTCAAAAAAAAAAACGGACGATGTGTATGAAATAAAATGAAACTCAATTTAATTTCTTCCTTTTTTCAATTCTCATTTTTCCAATCAATTTCACCGAAAATTTCAACAGTAAAAAGTTTTTCATTCAACTAAAGTAGCTGATAAAAGACTCGAGTAAATAATTTCTCATTCCCTTTTTAAAGGGAAACAAACGATGGGAGGTATATAAAGCTACACCACAAGTAACGTTGCGGTTATCATGAAAGCACATTTACCGATATAACAAATTTATAAAAAACACATTCAGCGCGAGATGAGAAATGGCGATGATATCACTGATACATATGCCTAACTTTGCTTTTAATTTGTTCACCTTTTATTGATCGATAAATATTTATTTAGTGCATGAAGGGCAGAGATATTCTCTGAGGCTCTTTTCATTTAAGGGCAACTCAAGAACGGAAGTGAATTTATAATCTACAGGAAATTTTATCGGAAAGAAAAGAAATTCTCTTTCGAACGGAGCTTTTAAGATTCTTTAATAATTTGTATTTTTACTACTGAAGTAATTTTTCAAGCAAGCGTGTCTCCTTATAAAAAAAAAGCTTCATGAAATAAATATTTGAGAGAAACGAGCTTTGAAAGTGAAAACTTGCAGGAAAATGAGAAAACCTGAGAGGCTAACAAACGATTCCTTCTCTAGTGTTAGTGATGTAACGATGTAAACATGAAACTGTTCGGAAAATTAATTCTCACGTTCGGATGGTTGAGAATGAAAGTGTCGGGGGTGATTCACAAAAATGGATTTTGATTCTCTTTACGAACGTTGACTGTGTCAATTAACCCTTCACCTTTTCAGTTGGAAATTCTTTTAGTCCTTTTTGCCTTCGTGTTGACAGCGGGGGATGACGATGATTTGTGGTTCAAAGGGAGATAGTTGGGGAATATTTAATAAGGATTGAAATCAACGCAATCTCAAATTTTCTATAGATTTACATTAATCATTTTACAGTATTTTGAAAAATTTATAAATCTATTATTTGCATTGCAATGGAACATCCACAAACACTTTCCACTGAACAAAGTGAAGCTTCATAAGACAAACGCTTATTTCACCTTAAAAAATCGAAATCATTGATGTGGAAAAACACTCACAGAAATTGATTTTTCTTCTTTACAAAGTTTCCTTCAACTTGAAACTTCTTTTTGTTCGTTTTATTTCCGTTTTAAACTTGAAAATGACGAAGTCTGAATTAAAATGACGCGATACAAATTTACTTCGTATTGTGACGATTTCTGGTTTTTTTTTTGCTTCTGTAAAGGAACACAAATTATTCTGACGATGAATAAGCGGCCGGTGGAGTCTTTAGAGTGAAAATTATTACTGGAAAAAGGAAAACTGTTCTCCACTGATTTAACGACGAGAGTAAAAAATCGTCGATGGTGCAATGACAGCGGAGAGAATTTATTGCTTCTTGTGTTGGTGTCGAGAGATTGCGGAAAATTAAAAGAGAGCTTAAGGATGGGATGAGGCATTTCAGTCCTGAAATTTTTACAATTTTGCTAAATCAGCGTTCAATACTAGTTGGTTGTTTGTTCTATGCTCAACACAAATAGAGTTTAAATAAGATTTGTAGTTGTCAGCAAAACAAGCAGATAGTCAATCTTTCTCAGGAAATTTTAAATAATTCTTCTAGTCTCAAACTTTTTTCACTTAATCACATCAACGATATGATGTCAAAAATCATTCATTAATTAAATAATTAATTGTGAATTCATCACACATTAAGTCACTCCCAATGACTGTTTATTATCAACTTATCATCAATTAACCTCGATTAAAAAAAATTAATTGATTTGCAACAATGTTTTTTTTCTTATTTACGATATTTATGAATAATTCATTCGAAACATGAATTTTAACAATGTTTTGAGGTAGAACAACTTCTCGTTTATATTTTCTTTTTAAGGTTTGAGAATTTTGAGAATTAAGATCATTAAATAAAGTGATTCAATAGCTCATCCGAAAAGATCTATTTACAAACAACATCCCAGTTTCTGTCTTAAGTAATTTTAAGTTTTAATAAATGTCCGAAAATAAATCTAACGCCCACGCACAACGCGAAACGTACATCATCGATTATAGCAAATATTTTTATAATCTTAATTAAAACTTTTGTTCTTTTCAGAATTAAATGATAGTTTTAATAACTTAAAGCGCTTAAGTTTCATTGAAAACGTTTACATTGCATCTAATATTGCATGTTTCTGTTCCAGACAGCAACAGATTCAAGTTTGTTGTTTCTTCGAATTAAATAAGAAATTAAAATTTTTATTCCCAATTTAGCATAACTTCTGAGAACAAAATAACTAGATTAAGATAGATGTTCCAAATATTCTTATAAATGATCAATATCTAATTAAATTTACAACTTAGGCACCGTGTGATGTTATTGGCGACTATTTCAAGGACATTTCACGGCAAATATTACCACTTGAAGTGGTCCACTTCTAATTTATCACAATAATAAACTAAAACTAACAGTACCTTATAATCCTTATTGTTCCAGCACTTGTATGAAAACACTTAATTAAAAAGCATAAATGGCAAATTCTTTTTATTGCATTGCACAAAATGACCACAAAAAATACGAAACACAAATTTTTGCAAGTAACAAATTGCTTTTTCGTTCGGTTTTCACTCTATTATTATGAAATCAAAATAATTTAACTTTAAAACTTCATATAACAAGTTTCTTATTTGTTTTTGATAGTTAGTAAATTAAACAATTTCTTTGTCACATTTAAACTAAGATTTTAGTTTACAATAATTTTTATTTTCTTCTTCTTGATTTTTTCACATTTTTTCATTGAATACATCCAGGGCTGCCGAATGAACTTATCGAATTTTTTATTTCCATCTACCTAAATTCCTTGATTTTTTTATCTCAACTTTATTTGAAAATTCTTAATTAAATATTAGAATATGTACAAACATTTTATTGTCGCGATGTTGAAACATTAAATACTGCTGGTGGTTCCACTGGTTGTGGGGCTTCAACCGGTAATGGAATATTTTCGGGTGGCAACCAGACTTGTTGATCAGGAGAGCTTGAATTATTTTCACTATTTATTTGATTAATAGCATAGAATGGAAATCTTGCAAGAAGTTCATTCTTTGCTTTTTCAACCAATTGACGCTCTCTCTCTTCCTCTTGCTGCTTCTGAAGTTCAGAATACGATACATTTGCTTGTTTTGCATTGAACATGTATTGTTCCCCATTCCAGTTCCTAAATCCATAACCATACGAAGATGATTCGAAATTGAAAAGTTGAGGATTATTTTGGACAGGATAGGATGGAAATGGATTTGCTACTGGTACTGGTGCAATTGGATGATTCATTTTATGTTGATTGCTGCTCATATGAACTTCAAGTTGTAATTTCGTTTGCATTCTAACATCACAACGCTTACAATAAAAAATGACTCCGTCTTCGATGAACTCGTTTCCTGATGATTTGAATACTCATTAAGAAACTGTTAAGAATTTGAGAGTTATTAAGAACTTGCCTATAGTTTCAGCAGCCCGCACAAAGCTATGCTGATATTTCTTTTTAACATATTCTTTCGAGATTCCAGGATAAGTGTGAAATTTATGTTTACTCTTTTTATGTTTCTTTGATGCTAAATGAGCCTCCCATGAACATTTTGATTGGCAAGTAACATTGCAATTGACACATTGCCATTCCTTTTTGCTTTTTGAAAGTATTTTTCGCAAAGCCTTTTCATTTTCTTTCTTTTCAAAGTTGTGCGTTAGTCTTATGAGCTCCTCTGGAGGCATTAACGGGGGAATTATTTTAGTATTCTCTTGTTGTATCGGATTCTCCGATTGACTTGTAGATTGAGCAGGTTCAGTATTTTGTACAACAGTCGTTGCAGGTATAGGTAATGGTTTATATTTCTTAGCATTCTCCACATGCAATTCACTGGTCACATGAAGTTCCCATTCCGCTGGATTCTTTGACAGATGATTGCAGATGACACATTTCAAGTTTATCGACTTTGTTCTTATTCGTAATTTCAACTGGTTTTTATGCTTCCTATAAAATATGGTTTTGAAATATAACTAAAATTGAAACTTTTAAATGATATTTTTAAGAATCATAAAGAAGAAAGGAATAGCAAAATTAACAGTGTTATTATTTTCTTCTTATGCTACCCTATTGATGAAATGGCAATCTTGCCTTCCTTCACGGTGATCCCTGAGCACAACCTATTGATTGTTGCAAAAACATGGAATTATACATTTTTCATGTAAACAAAATGATTTTTAACTTACATAGCTTGAAACCATGATATTGCAAACTTCGCACTTCACTTCTTTCATTATAGCAGGCGTAGGAACATTTTTAATGTTATCTATAAGTGCTTTTGTTACCGGATCCATTCTTTCAAGAATTTTTATCCGAAATTAAGAAGATAAACAAATCGAGAATTATTAATTTCGTCTTATCGGAAAATATTAGCAAGAAAAATTATGTCTCCTTGGAACGTTTTATCAAAAGAAATTGTTTTCAACTCACGATTGAAAACAAAACTTTTATCGATTAACATTGAAAGTTTCTAACAACAACGTATATATATTAATTAAGAAAACTGTTATCAATAACCGAGTCATGTCGTTGACTTGGTGACACCAGTTTTTATTTGTATTAGTTGGTATTTAGTAAGAATTCAGAAATTTATTTTTCCTTGATTATTGAGCTGTTGGAAAAAGGTGAAAATGTCAAGGCCACGAGGATATCTTGCAAGAGCTCTTTATGATAAATACAACAATGACCAGTATATAGAGAATTACGATTATTCTTTATGGTACAAATTACCAAACGATGGAAAAGAAATTGCTGAAAAGTAAGAAAATTAAAAATTTTCTTTTGATCCTTTGTTTATAAAATAAATTTTATTTTAAAGGTATCGCTTCAAATTTTTTGACCTCAAAGAACCAGATTCCATTACAATGCAATGGATAGACGAATCTAAAATTAAATCAAGTGATCTTTGGTTACAATTGTGGCATATCGTAGCAAAATTATTTCTTAAAATTTTCCTTACTCAAACTTGTTCCAATGGTTTGCTCAGGCGCGGATCCATGTTTATCCTTTCTGAAAATGTGAGTAAAGAATATGACGAGTATATTTTAAATGATTAATATTTATGTATTTTCATAGCAATTTGCTGATTTTCTCATCAGTGGTGGATTGAATTTTGGAAACGAAACAATGATACAAATGCTCGATATTGGAGCTGGAGATGGAAAAATAACAGTGCGTTTAGCACAATCACTTCTACAACTAAACAGCAACATAATGCTGAATGTCTATGCAACCGAGACATCTTACATTATGAAAGATCGACTTCGTGAAAAGAACATTACAGTGATAAATGACATTCGTGACACGGAGAACGTTCATTTGATTTCTTGTCTAAACGTTCTTGACCGATGCGTTGATCCAAAATCTCTATTGACTGACATTTATCACTCTCTTCATCCACAAGGAAGAGCCTTGCTAGCCCTTGTCCTGCCCTACAATCATTACGTTGAACGTAATTCATCTCATCTGCCAGTTGATCCATTACTACCCCACTGGCCTCACAAGTCCCTTCCATTCAATGACGAAATTAATGTTTTTTTCGAAGAACTTGAAATGATTGGATTTAAAATCGAAAGTTTCACCAAAGCCGGCTATTTATGCGAAGGTGACATTCGGCAAAGTTTCTATTGGCTCATCGATATCCTCGTGATTGTTTCTAAAGCCTAATTTCTAAACGTTCCTAAACATTCAATTATAAAAAATTTATAAAAATTATGACACTGCACTGAGACTTTTCATTTGAAATGTTTTCAGTTTAAATCATTAAGATGCATTCCTTTTGTCTGAATAAACAATCATGATAGGTTGACTTTCTGAATTTAAACTGTTTATAAATGTACAAGCTTAGTGACAAGTTCAAGTTTAAAGCAATATTTTGTGAAGTGAGCTTGTTTTTTAGTTGATTATACATTTATTGTGAGGCTCTCGGAAAAGAGCATAACTTTGCGAATTCTAAGCCGTTCAATAAAGAGAATAAGAATATTCCCAAATTATTGGTTTTATTCTGTTAATTTCAGATATTTGCAAACATCATCATGAGTGCTGAAAGTACCTAATTGAAGAAATTATTATTTTTTTATTTAACTTTTACTTTTTATTCATTCGATATAGTAAAAACGAAAATATAATTTTTCATGCCGTGTCATTAATCATATCATGAGGATTATTTTCATTCATGAATGAGGTGTTGTATTTTATTTGCTTTTTATACTCAACTTTTTGATTCTAAGCGATAAATTTAAAAGAAAAACAAATCCATGTGGTTATGTTTTGTTTTGACGAATGAATAAGCAAAATAATCATCAATCTAGGTAGTTATATTTTCATATAATTTGGCAAATTTCTTAATAAGAAGCTTTTTTTCTTTCAATATTAAATTAAAGCTTCATTTCGTAAGCATTTTTTTTTTCTTTCAACGAATGTCATGTTTGTTGTTGTTTGTATATTTAAATATTGTGTTGGACGATTCTTTGATGCTTCTCATTGCATAAATAAGTCATTAATAATATGACACACAAATCTAGCTATTCTTTCAATATGCCTGAAGTTTCTTTTTATCATGTTTGAGAAGAAGATTTCTTTTCACAGAAGGAAGGATTGTCGGAAACTCAATGAAACAATTAATGTGTTTAATGTCGGGAAAGTAAATAATTTTCACCTCGTCCACTTACTGAATCTTCAATAAAAAAATTTTGATATCATTTTCTCTAAATATCGTTTCCATCATTTGAAAAGTTTTTCTCTTTATTATTATTTCTTTTGTTTTTGTTGAAAATCTCACTTAATATACTCATAGGCAGTATTATGCAATTGTTTTTCTTTGACATACTTATAATGTTTGTTTTTCATTCATAAAAATGTGAACGCACAGAGTGATCGCTGCATATTTTCTTTATCGGCTCTAAATTTCACATCAAATTTAATCTTCAATGAAGAAGAATTTCAAAATAAATATTTATGTCAGATTGAAAAAAAAGCCAATTTGGATTAAAATACGCAAAATTAATTAAAATAATTATCTATTCCTTGCAGATAGAATAATTATTTTGATGAAAATATTTACATGACTTTGATTTCGTTTTGGAAAATAATTTTTCTCATCTGATTTTCTTCAAAGCGACACAAACTCAAACAAATTTGAATGATTCATAAAAGAAATGTGAATTGAGTTGACTTTTCGAAACATAATTCCCATTACAAAATGTTATCGAATTTAATCTTTCTTTTCTTCTTCTAAATATGTTTTATTAGTAAGAAATTTTATCTACAACATAGAGGAAGCAAGAGTATTATCAAATTTAAATTTTCCATCATCATTCACTGCCGCGCGATCAAAAATATTTGCTTTTGATTGGAAAACTTGAAATTTTTTAGCGCTTTTTCATTCAAGAAAACAAAATTTAGGAAACTTTCCAGATCACTTTGGACCCAGAAATTTCTTTTTCTTTGTTTTATCTAATTTACAGCTAATTACATAACCGCTATCTGTCACCAAATATTTTTCTGACTAAACTTTACTTTCTCTTTTAGAAAATAATTACTTATACCTTCATGTCTGAATACATTTTCGTCTTTTACTAGCACACAATGGAAAGAAAACTAATTCAAATAATGGAATGCTCTGAACTTCGAAGGAAGGAAAACAGCGAAATTCATCAATTAAATTCAAACCGACAAAACGACATGGTAAATAAAATCGATTTCTCTAATATTCTTCACAAAACGTAATCACTTCTTATCTTAATTAAAAAATAAAAAAAAAATCTCTTCGATTTTCCAATTTATTCTAAAAAAAACCAAACAGAAGAACAAACTTAAATTGTCATTAGACTTTCACTTTCTGTCATCATTCATGCACATAAATTTACATCATGGGGTTTCATTGCAAGTTTTCTTTCTTATTTTTCCATTTCCTCATTTGAACTAACATCTAAAAATTGAGAATGAACCTAAATCACCATAAGTGCATCAAAACGATGCGTCTTTTAAACTAAATCAACAATATTGGTATTGCAAAATGGATGAAGTTTATAAAGTAGTTTATGTAAGTAGGTAGCTCAACTTGGAATCTATGCAGTGATAGCCATAGGCAGATACTTGAACATTGATGCAATTAATCCAAGGAAACGACTCCATAAATCTCGAAGTTTTTTCGAGCGACTCATTAAAAATCGCCAGAAGAAAAACACGGTCAGAAGTTTTGTAATTTGGTGAAGTATTTTAAGTCTGTAAATATGGAAATTGAATTAAATAATTCTCGATGAAAACTAATCAAATTTCATTCTCTTACTTTGTCATTCTTCTTCTGCTTGCTTCAAGTGACGATGGATTCATTTTAAAAAGAAATTGTCTGAATCCTAACACATAATTTTCAACGTAATCTTCCCATTGAATGGTGCGAACATCAAATTGAAAGTTTTGACGATCATCTTGAGTTAACGCATCAAGAAGGGCCACCACATTGTCACCATGAAACTTCCATTGATGTGTTGTAAAATATTCCAAGCATTGAACAGATTTTGCTAGTTTGTCTTGTACTTTAATCATACTGTGAAAATTTTATTCATTAATGAGATGGAAACTTAATTAAAATTTTATCTTACATTGGTTTCTTTCCGGCCATACGAGCGAGGATATCAAGAATATATGCCGGTATGTAATGAGCCAAAACCGAATGAATTGCATTCAAAAATCTATTTCGTCTTAAATTTCCCGTAGGATACCAAAATGTTCCTTCTGAAAATGTAAACATTCGACATGTTATCTTCACTTAATTTCATTTCTTTCTCATAAATAATTACCAAGCGGATGAATTCTCATTTTTTCTATTGCTAATGACACTAAACGTCCCCAAGTTATCGGCTTTACTTCACCAGTACAACAATTGTAAATTGTCATGCCTGCCGGCTTTGTCAATGCTCTCTTCCAAGCAGCAGCCACCATCAGGTTAATGACCTTCAGGCGAATATTAAAAATAACTTTTCAAAATTCTAGTTTTAAAAATATTTCACTTACCATATCCACTGGAATAAAATCGGCAACGCTCTCTTCATTACACATTATTGTGTGAAAAATTCCTTTTCCCACTGCAGAAACAATTCCAGTTGGTCCATTCTAATAAAAAGACAAAAAGAAAATTAATAATGAACAAAGAAAAATAATTTTATTAATTAGACGATTTATTTTTCCTACCCAATTATCAACCCATCCTCTCAACGGTTCATTAACGCTTGCCAACACTAATAAACATTAACATAAAAAATTGTGGAATGTTACTTGCTTGGCCTTGCAAACGAGAATTTTCTACTTACCAATTGAAGGTCTTACAATTGCAACTGGTAAGTTGCCAGCTTCTTTTAACAACATACTTTCAGCTAATGCTTTTGTAAAGGTGTATGTGTTTGGCCGGTTACCAATTAGGGATGGCGTCAACTAAATGTCCACAAATAATTTCACAAGTTAATTTCACTGATAGATTTTGTTATAGAAATAACAATCGGAAGCTTACTTTATCCAAAAGATCTTCTGGTAACCATTGAACCAGAGAAATAATGTCGTCGGGACTGTAAGGTGGTGAATAAATTGTTTCACCAACATCGTATCTGTCACAATTGCAATATGCTGTTGAAACGTGCACCAAAGCCTTAAATAAATACGAAAAATTAATAATTATAAAGAAAATTTTGAAAATTCTTCAACTTACATCAAGTGATATCATTCGCTGACAAAGCTGTACGAGACGTTTTGTTCCTAACATGTTGATAGTTACAGAAAGTTTTAATTTCTCATCAAACTTTACTGTTGCAGCTGAATGAAATACGACAGAGACTGTGCGACTCAGAAGTGCTTGATCTGCTTCTGAAATTCCTAATTCTTCTGATGTTATGTCACCGTGAATTGGGATGATTTTATTCAAATCGTTGGGACGCTCCTTTCGGAGCTTATCAAAGAGCGGTCCATTGATGATTTCACTAAGTCGTGAATTTATTTCTTGTCCCCGCTTCGGTCTGATCAAAAGGTAAATATTCTTAATGCCTGGACATGATCGCAGCAACTTCTCTACTAAAACTTTTCCCATAAATCCAGTTCCACCTGTGATAAAAATACTTCGGCCATCGTAGAATTGTGGTATCGAAATGACATCAGCAACAGAATCCTTTTTGTCACGTAATGCTGTCAGTTTGTTTGGTGAGGAAGAATCTTCGCAATCTGACATGATTATTCCTGATCTTAATTTTCTTTCTTTCTTTTTTAATAATTAACAGCTATTAGAAAAATTTAACACGCTTTTTCTATGTTTTGATAAGCTTCAAACATAAATTGTTTCAACAGGAAGCAGGATGTTTTTTTTCTTTCTTAAGTTGTGATACAAAGTGAGCACCAGCTCTTGCTAGGTAGGTAGGAATTCTTAGTTATCAATATAATGGAAGATGATGATGAATAGAAGAACTCGCTAGATATTCAAAAAGATAAAACGACGTGATTTGCACAAAAATATAATCAGTGCTTTCAAAAAGTCTAAAACCTTCTGAACCGTGCTATAAAATATTTCTGATGAAGCACTCGTTGACCTGAACATTCATGATTATAATCACCAAAAAGTAAGTACGCTTGATTTTTTAATGTTTCGTCTTTTAACAGCTTTTAAAATCTGGAAAGAAATGCAAAATATTTAAGAGCGTTAAAAACCTTTAAAAATAGATCAAAATTGAATTAATTGTAAAGATCGTTAATTAATATATATGCAACAAATTGAAAATTTACGCTTTTACATTTAATTTCGAGAGTTACACAAAAAGTGGTACATTAATTTTATTTTAATCTTGTGATCTTCGATAAAAGACTGAAACTAATCTGGAGAATTAGACGACTTATATATCGATATTTATCGTAATATTTTAATTGTATCTTTATTAAGATTGAATCACATGCATTGCTGTTCAGAAGATAAATGTCTGATTCTTAAGGCCGGTCAGTTACTAAAAGCTCAATATTAAGTCAATGAAACATTTCAAAATGTATTTTCTGTTACCAACATACAAGAACTCTTTTATCTAATTAACGTTTATTTTTATCTTTTTAACTTTTAATAAAATTCTTGACGTTTGTATCCAACCAAATATTAGTTGCGCTGATGTTAAACACTTTGATTTAAAAATAGAAATATAAAAATTAACTCTTATTAATTAAATCAATGCATGTGATAGGAAGCAGCTTAACAATTGATTTCGTACTAATTTATGAGTTGATAAAAATGTATCCACTGAGTAACTTTGTTGCTTCAATGTTTGTTACAGAAATGAGAATATTTAATGATGTTCTTCTCTAGTTAAATAAATCAGCACAAAAAGTGTCAATGCTTCAATAACTTTCGTAACTTATTTTTAAATTTGACTCAAATCAAGCCAAATGACATAATGGAGATAATTTTCTGATAAATTTTTGCTGATAAGAATTGCAAAATACCAGAAAACAGGAACAACATTTATTAAAATCAACGGGTTTGATTTATTCTACGTTTTAAAATAATTTAAAAACACTTTTCAGTCTACCTAGTTTGTAATTTTCTTATAATTTCGCTCCATGATTAGAATTATTAGACGACATGTTTCCCACTTAGTTCAACTCTGAATACTGAACAAAATGAGACATTCTCGTGCTGACTTCACTTATCACGTATTATGATCTGATAACAGTGAGAAGGCCGATGGTACCAAATAAATTTTCGTCGTGTTCTTTTCTCCAAAAATTCTCTTTTAAGTTTGATAACAGTCTGGAAAAAGAGTTCAGACGAGCTTGCTCGTAATACCACAGAATTACTTTTATCAGTTCTTATTAACGGAAAATTATAAAATTGATACGAAATTTCTAATTCCCGTGTTTGTGTGTGGTAATAAAAATATCTTCGCATTTATATGCGATAAATAACAAAATCAATTCACAACACTTGTTAACTTGTATCAATGAATGCTTCTTGCTTTAAGAACATAAAAACAGAGATGGGAATTTATCAGCTTCTGTAGACTTTCACTGAATGTTAACAAAATTAAAATTGTTGAATGAATCAGAAATTAAAAATTGCATTATCAAGGTCAATTTTTTACCAATGAGTCAAATGTTTGTCGTAATTTTGTTTACTCATATTTGAAATGAAAGCGAAATTTATTTACAATGTTGCATGATAATATATCCAATTAATAATATTAATTTTTTATTACTTAGCCTGGAAGTACTTTTGCTTTCATGAAAGGTTAATACTTAAGTTATGCTGTTAATTTATGTACATAGGTAAGGAATTTTTACCCTCCTGAACTTTTGACATTTTATCAACAAAGTAATCATAACAGCCGATCGATAAATATTGTTAGATCAATCATTGTTTGTCAAGTTTGCTAACGAATAAAAAGTTAAAGATTATCATTCTACAGTCAAAATTGAGTATTACAGAAGGTACTAAAAAATAAAATCTAATTTGATCTCTGATAAAAAATATTTTTGCTAATGTTTTCAATGCTTTTGACTGTCTCGAAATTTTTTCATTAATCTGAAGACAATTTTTATACCGTCACATTCAGTCAGAGAATTTCCAGGAAAATCCTCTTACCCACCTCTGCATAAAACTTTCTTCTGAAGCATATAAAAAAGAAAAGAGAAAACAGGTCACGGGATGACTTTGAAGCAATTCGACGAAGACAAGAAATTCTTTGAAATTCGTACAACAAAATCATTTAAAATAGCAAAATAATGAAATTGTGGGTGAATATATGGCATTATAAAGGTTAATGTCTGATCAATGATCGAAAGTGTTTTTACGGTATTCTGTCAAGGTTAAGAATGTTGAGAGTGTTCATAGAAATGTTAGTATCGATCAAACACTTTATGCACATATGTGCAGTTTTACATATTTCTTGACAGCCTTGACATTACTTCTAGATCAAATAATGTTAGTTTAATTACTCTCAAGCTTTGGTTTCAGTTCAAGTCCATTACATCGCTTTTATTATGAAACTAAATAGCCTCAAGTGGGTCATCAAACCTGACAAAAAGACATTAGTTAGATTAGAATGGTTGAAGTTCATTAGTTTTATGACGAAATTTCAGCTGTACAAAGAACTACGCAAATTAAAATGCCGGCAAATGAATCATGTTAATCACGCTTTTGACGCTTTCTATTTCTTCTTAACTGAGTAATGCTTTTTTAACTCTCAAGATATTTAGTTCACTTGGGTTGTTTATTTATCGTTTCAATTGAAATTATTTATTTATGTATCGAAAAAAAAATACAGACAAATTGTTTGTTCCGAATAATAAAAACTCACGTTGGGTTGGAAATCTTTTTGCGTTAAGCACTTGATTGAAAAGAGAAAATAAAAATTTTGAAGAAAATAAAAATGTTAAGTCTAGAAACGTCGTTTCACGACAAAAGCTTTTGCACAACTGATTTGTTTCTTCTTTCATTTTTAAATACAAAAAGAAAAGAATTCAAACTCAGAGAGGCCTATCGCTTATGCACGCACCATCCATACAAAGCATCATGCTTTGAGAGCTTTAGCTGCATTAATGTCCGTGAAACAGAATAAAATCTTTCTCTTTCTCTCTCTCATATTACCGTTCGATTCATACATGCTCTTAGCAATGCTTTTCAATCAGCTGTTAGAGCTGTTAAAAATATTTTGAGCTTCAATTTATATAACATTTAAACGTTTTAAGTTTATTGGATGATTACAATGCTATTTATAGCATCCTCACTATTATCTCTTATCAAATTATTATGAATAGCGCTATATTTATCATAGCATTCATTCATGTATTGAATAGAACACTTAAGTGTATACACTGATATTATTTAAATGCAAAGGCGTTGTTGAGTGGCAAAATGAAGATTCTGATAAGTAAGTTTTGTGAAGATTCATATGAGCTTATAAATAGAACGGAATCAATTAGATAATAAAAAATCATTTATTAATTTTTGAAGGTAAATAATCAGGTAACATAAAAAACTGTTTCTGATCTCTTTCTGCACTTGAATATTTATAGTGTAAAATGTTTATTTGCTTTTTTCTCTTTGCACATTTTAGAAAAGTGAGATTCATGAATCATTAAAAATTCAGCAGCTTTGGGAAGAATAACAGTAAATAATGAGTATATCCGCAGACATATAAAAACTCAATTATTTGCAGACATCTATTTTATAAGGTGATAGATTTCATAGACTTGACACTTAAAAAACATAGGTGAAGCCCCAATTCGAATTATATAAAGCAATTTAATCATTGTATTGATTTGAACGTCAAGTCGTCATGCAATATTTGTAGGTATCTATCCACTAAACTTTTTTTTTAACAGAGGGAAAATAATGAAGCAGCTGGTACAAACTTTCCAAAAATTCATAATATAATTTCATATAGATTTGGGTTTAAAGAGAGGGAAAAATTTAATGCCTTGCTATTCATGATGTGATAAAATTTGTTCAGAAATTGTATACACCATTGTTGGGGAAAGAAAAAGCAAATTTTATTTTAATTTTTGTCTGCTTTGTGCGTGACATTTAGCCATAAATATGCTGAAGTCATTCTCTCCACTCATTCTGTTACTGTTGCCGACAGTGTGATGCTAGGCAGTATCACCAGGTATCACTAGGTTGGGGATGAAAATGTTGCCAAGTTTCAAATTAGCTAATGAATTAAAGTCTACACAAGAAATTTATTCTGCTGTTGCATTTAATAAATTTTGTAAATTTTTAATTATATTTTAAATGCGCAGCCAGTCTGTCGTAGATAATCGGTGAACTATCATTATAGATACAGAAAATGTCATATTTTCAAAGTGTCGTGATTTTCCACATTAAAGACATGAAAAAAAGTAAATTTCTTTTCTTCTGGTTATTATGTGCTTGAAGAGACGGTTCAATTACGTTCAAATAAGTATCATAAAATATTTATGCTTGCTTTCTTTTCTATCTCATGATCGAGTAATGGCTCATCGTAGTACGAAACTTTTCAGCCTAATCAAGACACGTCACATGTTTTTCGAATGCTAGACATGATGTTCCAAAATCTATTCATGAACCTTTTCATTTCATATTTTGGTTTCGGTTAAATATTTCAACTATAAGTTAATAAGAAAACTTTTTTTGTTCGTTCTGATTGTTGATGGAAAATAAGTAAGTGGTTATTGATTAATATGTAATCTGCTTTTCTTTAATGAAAAATGATGAATGAATGATATTTCAACATTTATAGCACATATCTCACCTTCATAAATTTGAAACTGCTATTAATCCATAAAATTTGACGAATTCCAGAACATTAATTTGACTTGTTAAGAAAAGCCGCTAAATGTAACCGGAACAAAGCATGGATTATTGATCTCAAGCCATGTGCTTTCCGATGGCAAGCGACAAGAAAAAATCAATTTTTTTTGCACTTTGTATTTCCCCGATTACCTTCTTTGGGTAAGATGAATTTTTTTTTTCTTTTCACAATTTTTTAACTTCTTTTCCAGTTGTCTTTTCACTTTCGGAATGCCACTTTTTAAATTTTGTGAGGTTGTTTTGGAAATTTCAATAAATCATACGATTTCGACTTTGACTTTTCCTTTTTATGAAAATTGCTTTGAGCACGCCCAACGACCCTGCCTAAACTTTTTCCTACTTGATTTATACACTTCACCATCCACTAGAAGCCAAAGTTTATGACTAATTCAAATTAGGTCGGCGAAATTTCACGATAAGTTATGAATCACTTTTATTCTCGATTTGCTAACTGTTATGCAAAAATATCCTCGATATGAGGTAAGTTACTTTTCATTAGATGAGGAAAACTCACTAAAGATCGTTTGTGTCGATTGTCCGTGCAGGTCGACACACAACCGATTATTCCTTAATTGGATCGCAAATAAATCGCCTGACACAACTCGTTTCTTCACCCATACACTTTTTTCTCCCCTTCAATTCATTGAACAAGGCTGGAAATGAGAATCAGTGACGCCATAATGATTTTAACACGAGTGAAAGACATAAAAATTTTCCACTTCCGCGATTTCCACTGTACGGCAAATAAAGTCACCGTCTCGTTGTTTTATTTAAAATTTCGTGTACAATTACAAATTTCAAAAATTTGTCAACTTGTTGGGATCGAAATATCATTAACTCCTTCTACACCTTTGAACTTTTTATTCCTTTCCTCTATCATGAAAATATACTTCCGTGAAAATTGATCGAACGTTTCTGTACAAACAGGCCACGCCGGGGATTTTATTCCATTGTCATTACGTTTTGACACTTTCCTGGGGAATTTATGGCTTGATTTTAATAATAAAATGAAATCAAAAATTGTACACAATATTTCAAATAATTTCACTTCAATCTCTGACACGGGTTTAGAAGTAAAGAAAGTGTCTTTTTTCAATCAACCAGAGATTTTTTTTGCCTAGAAATTGCGTCTGCGCACAAGTTAAAAGAATGAAGATTTCCTATGTTACACGCACATAACTACATAAAAGGGGTCTACGTAATTTTCTTTGAATGCGTTTTGCGTTAAGCCTAACAACATTAAAAGGATATTTACAAAAATAAAATTTAATTTAAATTATGTTAATTAGATATTTTTATACTGCATATTTATTAATGTTCAAGCAGCATATAATCTCAGATATCGAAACATTAGCATTTAGCAAACATTAATGATGGAAATAAGAAATATTCGTTACGTTTTAGCAATTTAGCATTCAAAGCTTCATTTGAATTTAAATTCAGAGCTTTTTGAAAATCAGTTAAAATTCCTAATAAGAAAAATAAACCGGCCACAGATATTTAACAAATAAATTTCCATATGGGCCGTTTTTCTTGAACATTAATTTTAAAGTAGAATAAAAAAAAATTCTAGAAAAAATTCTTTAAGATAGTGATTTTATTAAATTCTAGAATTAATATTCAGAAAATTTAAATAAAAATTTCCACATGTGTAACACGGGTATTTAATAATCTATAACTCTAAAGACCTCAGACAGGTTTTTGAAAAGTATATGTAAAGATTAATTTATTTGTTGCTAACTGTAGAGATGATTTGCTAGTTTTTTGATATTAAAGTTTTACGTTTTATGAAAATTTTTCATTTCCGAACCGGCTTTTCTGAATGTGTCGCAGAAGGTGTCATCTTTATGTCTTCCTTTTTTCTTTTTTTTAAACTTCCTGCTTTTAAGGGCAGATTAATCATATGAATTTACTAAATATTAATATTATGCATGCGTGAATCATTTACATTAATCAACAATCGCATCAATGATTCTCACAAATATTTACAAAAATGATGTTGTCAACATTTTTGAAACGATGATGAAAAATTTCTATTCTTATATCAACCTTTTTGAAAAGAATCAAAGTTTTCAGTAACAATAAACAAGAAAAAAATTTTGCAAAATAACATGCAACACATCACGTGCTGATCTTTTGTATACAAACTCTTCATTAAATCATGTCTCTTTTCTCTATATTCAAAGTCAAGTTCAATGAACAAAAGACATCATTATGAAGAATAAACTTGTTTGCGATATATTATACGTATTATAAATTTAAAATGATACGAGAGAGAAAATATGACAACTCACAACGCCGAATCTTCTCCAACCAGGTGAGCAAAAAAAAATGTTTGTAAGCATATTTTTAAAAAATTTAAAAAACCACAAAGAGAATGAAAATAAATGAAAATCGCAAATCTTAGCATTGGCCAACCAGTAAAGTTAGTTCTCGTTGGAAAGCTGAACGATAAAGCCGCAAAAATATTAGTGCAATTTAAAATTAGTTAAATTTCTTCAATTCATAATTTTTTTTCTTTTGTTTGTGTTTAATGTTTTTAAATGACAATGCAAGAAAATAATTCTGAAAAAGTGATATCTGCCGAAAGTAATAAAAGTATAACAGTCGCACAATTCTTGGAAGGCAAAAATGTGTTCATAACTGGTGGAACAGGATTCTTAGGGACATTACTGATTGAACGACTTTTAAACTCAACACCAAAAATCGGGAAAATTTATTTATTAGTCCGTGCTAAGCATGGGGTTAGTCCTGAATGTCGGATCCAACGGCTAATGTCCAAAGTTGTAAGTTGACTAATAGTAGGAAGAAATGATAATTTCCTTGGTGAAATTATTTATTCGGATATTTCTATTTTCTCGAGACACATCATAGTTCAATATAAAAAAAATAGCGAAAAAGTAGTTTTTGCGAATATTTAATCAGTGCTTATTGAATGAAAATATAAGATTGAAGATGATCATGCATATTTTTGAATGTCCAGAAACTGGTTCTTCATTGATGTTTTTTCACCTTTCCTTGTGGTTTATTTGCTTTAACAGACGTCAATAGGAAGAACTGTTTTAGTTTTTGGCTTGTTTGGTAAGCTTTTACATCACCAAAGAACCAATCAAATTAAAACCCATAAATTTATCGTTCTTATTCAACATCTTAATATACGTCGTTTCTGACGTTATTTTCCACACACCTTGAAATGGGAATCAAAATTTTTACATTTTCATACGTTTTGGTTTTTGCTGTTAGTTTAGAGTGGGCATATAAAAAGTTAGGAGAAGTCCAATTTTTGTTCTAAAAGTTAAATTTATAGCCTGGTTTTTCTTGTCTTTTTATATTTCCCATGACTAAGAGAATACGTCGATGACTTCAATTTGTCAACCTTCAAATCATCTTTTAATTATTGCATGATAACTAAAATAATTGTCGTCACATTTATTCAATGTTTTCGCTGCTTACTTAACTGCTGATGCATACAAAATATGACTTTTATTATGTCAAAACATTTTTTCATTAAACTAAAAGTTATGCAACGGAAAAGAAAAATAAATGAAACATTGAAGTGGGAAAAGGTTTTTGGCGAAAACATATCACTTATTGTTTTAAGTGAGGTAATGAATAATAATTTGTCCAAAGGGGAATTTCCGCGTTTTGTATTGTTTACTTTTCTTCCTAAGCACGTATCATCACATTGTTGCTTCATTTGCCATTATAGATTTTTTTTTAGTAGGAATGAACACTACAGGGTCATATGCTAAATTTAATATTTAGTAAATTTGTACACTCCTTGTAGAAACTTTTCTGATCTAACATGCTTTAAGTCATAACAAAATCATTCCTATTTATATGTAAATATTTTTTTTTAGATTTTCGATAAACTTAACGATGATGATAAAGCCAAAGTAATTCCGGTTGTTGGAGAACTAAGTGAAGCTAATTTTGGTATTGTTGGAGATCTGTTGGAAAAACTTCTTATGGATGTAAACATTGTTTACCATGTCGCTGCCACGATAAGATTCAATGCGTTCCTTGGTGACGCTATTAAAACTAATTTAGTTGGTACTCAAGTGGCTGTCAATTTCGCTAAGCAACTACACAATCTCGTGTCTTTCATTTACGTTTCAACAGCATTTTGTAATAGTTGTTATCTGAATCAAGGGATCAAAGAACAAGTTTATCCTTCCCATCATGATCCACATGAGATGATTAAATTAGTTGATGATAACAATAATGAAACGAAAGAACTTCCAAAGACTGGCACAAAGGAACTTCAAGAAATTTTGGGTATTCATCCAAATACTTATACATTTACGAAACAACTTGCTGAAAATTTAATACTCAAAGAAATGAGAAATTTACCTGCTGGAATCATAAGACCATCAATTGTTTATGGAACTTATAAGGATCCTGACGCTGGTTGGGTTGGATCAGCCAACAATGGGCATATTGGATTTCTTGCGGGTTTCACAAAAGGTCTCTTTAGAACGATGGGGGGAGATCCAGATTCAGTCATGGATTTAATTCCTTGTGATTATGTGGTGAATTCAACTATTGTGCTTTCATGGTATGTTGGAAAAAGCCACATAGAGACTCCTGAAGTAATTCATTGTACCAGCGGTGAAATTAATCCGTTAACATTCGGCAAATACTGCAGAATGTTGAACAAAGCAACCAAAGCACATCCAAATGACTACATCATCTGTCAACCCAAAGTTAAAGTTCGAAATGGTTTTCGTTATATGCTTTTCACTTATTTATTCCATTATATTCCTGCATTACTTCTCTACATTCCTGAGATGTTTCTCCATAGTAGTAAAAAATCATCGAGAAGGTAAGTTGCTCATGATTCAATTTAAATCTAATTAAATAACAATTTATTATGATGACTAATTTCAGAACCATCGAGTATGTGAGAATCTTTGACAATGGCATAAAAGCTTTTGATTTTTTCGTTAGTCAAAACTTTCACTACAATATGAAGAATTCATTACGGATTTTAGGATGCCTTGAACCTGAAGACGCTCAAAAATATAACTACAATGTTGAGTTTTGTGATTGGGCTAATTATTTCGAAACTCAGATCATTGGAGTCCGATATTATTTTTATAAGGAATCGAAAAAGACAAGCGTCTGGCATCGAATAATGTGGCATACGTGAGTTGTATATCTAATGAATTTATCCAATTTATAATTAATTTATTTTCCTCTCTTTCCATAGATATGGAGTTGTTCAGTTTTTATGGTACGTTGTTGCGTTCATTTGGTTCAAAACAATTCTATCATTGTTTTTCTCAACAACAGTCTCTGTAACTGTTTCTTTATTAGTTCTTTTGTTTGTCAAATGGATTTAAAATAGCCTGGTTATTGAGTTTATTGAAAGGAACTTAGGATCGTTTAGAATTTATTTTACAACTTTACATGGTTTATTTAAATACATTGATGTAACTTAATTATACATATTATCCCCTTCATTAATAATTTATATTTCATATTTTAGGTAGATTAGAATTTTGCTTAGATATGAGAATTCGAACATAATTTGAGTAGCATAACCAGTTTTTCCTCTGAAAATCAAATTGTAAGTTGTTGAGAATTAAGGATGAATACTGCTTCATGAATCCGGGTTTAAAACCGAAACCACTAGTTTGATTAATTCTAGATGAAAAATTAATTATGCTACTCAAATTTTATTCAATTTCTGACCCATTTTTCTTTTTATATAAAATTGAGGCAATAAAAAATTGACATTTAATTTCTATAAACCTGAAAATTGTTCTTTTATTAATCAGATAATAAAATATTTTTAAGCAGATTTATTCGAAAAAGGTTTTAACGACTCATATTTGAAACCTGTGTAAAAGCTTTTCCTATGATCAGGTGATATGAAATAATAATTTTACTTCATTGCAATGTCATTCAAATTCACAAGGATTTAGCGCACTATTGCAAAACAATAACACATTTCGTTAAAAATCCTGGGCGCTGAATTATAAGAATTTACACAAATAGCTGACTGTCAAAATGACATCACATCTCATTGCATCACAATAATTGCAATAAATTTGAATGTCGAAATCATGAATTAGAAAGGAAAAATACATCATCCATTAATTTATATTTTTTTCAAAGCTCAAAAGTTGCAAGCTTCTTTCAATGAGCTTTCATAAGCATCAAACTTAACGAAAATTTTATTTGAAAGCGCTTAAGCAGTAAAGCAAATCCAAAAGTTTGTAACTTGTTTTTTAAAGAGAGGAAAAACAAGAGTCGCGAAGTGAAAAAATAATGTTTTTTAAACTATCAATCTCTCTACATTAAAAAATCAGACTGTTTGATACTGTCAAGTGTGTTTGGAAAATTGTTAATACGGTGGAGATTCATTTGTTGAATTTCCTTTGAGCTAATTGTGATTATTTTGTTATCTTTTTTTTCCTTCGTAATTTTTTCAAAAATCTGTGTGTTAGTGAAACAAAAAAAATTTGTGCAATTTTTTTATATCTACCTTGAGAAGAAATCTCTTTGATTTCGTTCAGATAAATAAAAAATCCTTTAATGAACAAAACTACAGTTGAAAGTTTTCATGCAAAAGGATCTTTACGAGTCCTTCAATATCAAGGATAATTGAGTGCTTCATGTGCTATATAGGCTATTAAAACTTTAAATTGAAAAGGATAAAACAAATTATATCAAGAAAAAAGGAAGGAGAAACTTCTTGGAGCAGAGAAAACGTGAAGAAAATTTCCTTCACCAACACATTCGTACAAGGGGCTAAAAAAAAAACGAAACATAAATGCCAGCGGGCTAGTGGAGCCAGAAAAATAAAAGAACAAAATCATAAATTTTAATCATCAAGCTGTTCGCTCTTTCTCTCTCTAGTTTTCTCGCTTCCCCCTTTTCCCTTCCTCACGCACAAATACATCAACAATTCAAAGGATTAGTCGTCATTCATTCTTTACTTCAATAGTTTTCTGCTTGTTTCGATCGAATTCAAAAAGGAAGTCCAAATCACAGCACGAAGTGTGAATTTGTTGATTCTGTTAAATAAATAAATTCGTCGGCTCATAACAGCAGTGAAAAATGCCGTTATTCGGAAAGAAAGATTCAGGAAAGAAATTGCGAAAAGATGGCCATAAAGATATCGACAAGCAGATCATAAATATTGAAGACAAATATCACTTAAGACAAGTATTAGGAAAGTAAGTGTTTCGTACAAAAATATTCAGAAAATTCTTTCATCCTCATCGCTCATCGTATTGAGAGCTTTCCTTTACTTATATCACTTATCATATTCTTATATCATCTTTTTCACTCCCTTTTTTGGTCGTCACACGTTCACAAATGTAATACACACGAATCATACATCATTTGATATTACTAAAAAAATGAGCCTCGCGTCGAGCCGCCTCAAAAACCCCTTGAAAGTGCTTTCGCAAAGAAAGCATGGGAAAATAAGAATAAACTTGCGAGGTGGAAAAAACTCAGAATATTTTATGTGTATATTTTTTTCTTTTTCTGGCTCATAACATTCACATTCTATAGACACAGATTTTTTTATTATGTTTGCTGTAATATATAAAATTGTTAAACGAAATGCTTTTCCCCATTTGAACATGATTCGATTTTTTGTCGCACAGGGATTTGTTTGAAACGTTCGTCAAATTGAAAGTCGCGAATTTTCTAAATGAATCAAGCGAGCTTGTGGCTGTGGCAATGTCCTAAAGACGAAATAAACACGACCCCGCACATAAAGTTCCTTTGAAATATTTTTCTCTCAAAAGATATAAAAAAACAGACACAGCTCTCAATACGTTGTTTCGCTAGTTTTTTTTCCATTCTTACAATATTTTTCCATCTGACGATGACCTTCTGACTTTTTATGCGATTAAATCCATGTACACACGGAGTTTCTCTCTTCATTCGTCTCAACAGAGAATAAATACTCTTACACAAAAGAATACTTGTTTTTCTGATAGCTCATCTTTTGTATGTTCGCACACAACAAGCTGTCTGCTGTTGCTTCGGTACAAAAAAAAAAATACAAACCTTAATGTTTAAACAATCTATATGCTTAAGTAGTATTAATTTTACCACAGGTATAAAGATATTCAAAGAAAAAACATTGATATGTAAAGCAAACTTTTCACCTTAACCGTATAAGCCATCAGTGTTATTATCATTTGATTTATTTCTGATCGGTATCAATCAACCAATTAATTCTCATCATACACGTTTCAATTTTCACTACGTATAAAATACCCCTGATAACGTGAGATTATAAAAATATTTTTCATGAATTCTGCTTCCTGCTATATAGCACGTGTGAAAATTAACCAACGAGTATTCTCTTCTCACTCTGAGTGTTTCATTAAATGACTGATAGGCTTCTAAATTTTTATAATGTAATGCAATGTGTGTGCTTTTTTCATTTGCATGAATGAGATGAAAAATGTTTTTCATCAACCTCGGGAAATGCTTCAATATGTGCCATTTTTAACTCATTCAAATCCCTTGAGTCTCTTCATAAAACACCAAGCTGTAATTTAATTCATAATTTTTTTTCCGTCATGAGCTTCATCATTCCTCTGAGACTAAACCATAAGCTTGCTGTCTAGCATTTTAATGCAGATAAAATAATAAAAAAAATTCCTTTTTTCTTATTTTTCTATGTATTCTGTGTCGTCTTGATAGCGGTGCCTTTTCTGAAGTTCGACTTGGCGAGAGCAAAGAGAATCCGGGTCAATTATTCGCTGTCAAGATCATTGATAAGAAAGCACTCAAAGGCAAAGAAGATTCTCTAGAAAATGAGATAAAAGTTCTCAGAAGGTGAGTTATCATCCAAAGTTCCATCACATATTGTTTCAGGATCAATCCCTGTGAACTATTCCATTACCTTTTAATATTATCATATATCTAAGTATCACGCTAAGCCAAATGTTTAAGAAACGTAAACGCAATGTATATGTCACCTTTTTCCTACAATATTCCACACAAATTTATTGAAGCCAATCCAATCAGTAAATATATAGAAAAAGGAAAATTTTCTCTCAACATTCCTCTGACAAAATTTATATGTTTATACCAACAACAATTCTTTGCACTTGGGACTTCCAAATTTATTCATAAATATAAAAAAAGTATCATTCATCATTATTCATTCAACAGTCGGTTATCATTCATGTTTCCGATCGCTTTTCTTATTCATTTTCGCATTAAATTTTTCTCCTATCACTTTTTTTTATCTTTTTAAATTGATTAATTAGTTTAGGAAGTGAATCAGTGAAAAACCACTCCCCGCAACTCCCAAGCGAAAAAAAAATTTAAATACAATTTCAATCCCACTGATAATTAATATAATGACATAATTGGTTTAGGTCTCTTTAAATCTCCCTTAATTTTGAAAGTCCTACTGAAGCTACATTTAATTCATCTGACTAAACGTTCTTTTGTGTTGCTTTCTTTTTTCATTTATTTGTGGCAAGCACTTAAAGTTATTTTCAATGTTTGATCGCACATAAAATTTGTAAACATTGTTGTTTCCAGCCAGAATTTAAAATTGATGAAAATGTTTTAAGATGTGCTCTTTCTCGTTTGCTGTTTACTGGTGTTTAGCTAAATTGGGATAATCTTTTAGAACGTGTCCCTGAAAATGAATCGCTATGTAAATTTGAGCAGAAAACTTCCATCCAGGCATCCCTTACCATTAACAGCTTTTTATTCTCATCGACCCACTCACTTTTTTTCTTCTTTTTTGGTCCCTTTGTTCAAAAGGCGAATATTATGCTCTTGAAATATTAACGATGTTCTGTTTATGGCCACAAAATTCAGATCTTTATAAAATGATAAACACGATTCTGATATGTACACATTTTTCCAATTCAATTCAAATGCAATAGGCTGGGTTAAGGCATCAAATTGATGAATACTAACAAGCTTTATAATTCCTAAGTTATTTAGGACGATTTTCAAAGCAAACATATTTTATGTAATCTAACATACATACACACGAATTATGAACAAATGTGATCCATCGCATGTATGAAAAGCACTTTCTCTAAAGAATTGTCGACATCGACTAATTGAAATTCAATTTCACTTTGCTTGTCAGCGTATGATGAAATTTAAATAATAAATTTGCATGAAGATTAATGATATCATTATCTGACTTTTTTAAAGCGTTAACGAGCCTTAAACCTGAAGAAAATTTTTCTTATTTTCTTCTCACTCAAAAAAGTTCTGTAAATATATATCTGAATATCTAAAGCGATTTCGTCTTTCATTTTCAATCCTCATGAATTTTAAATTTTCATTTCATTTTTGAAGAAATGCTTTTTGAATTGTGCATGATTCAAAAATGATGTTCATTTTAAGCACAGATAAAAAGCAAAACTATTTGAAAACAATTTTATTCTTATGACGAATTAAAAATTATCCACTTAAAGCATATTCAAGAATTTAATAAGAAATTTGAAACATTTAAAGTTATAATCAAGCATACAATGTTCATACGATGAGATGTAATTCTTAACGAATTACTTTGTTCAACTTCGAGGGTGCATGGGTAGAGTATTTTGTTTACTTTTGAAAATTTTAAGAAAATCTAGGCGAAACTTTTCCCTTCCATGTTAATATATTCCGAAAGTCGTAAACACAAACATTTCTAACAAAGCCACGAATTTTTGATAAGAAACATTTGGTTAAGGTTGGATTTTACTGCTTTTGCTCTAGAGAAAGCTGAAAGGAATTAGCGCTAAAATGTGTGTAACTCATGTTCCAACATTACTCCCCTTTTTTTCTGTTTCCAACTCCTCCAACCCCGTTACATAATATTACCAGTTTCATTTCTTATATGTATGTACATATTAACCTATATGAAGGCGTTAGGGTGTGTGTATGCGTTACAACTGAAATTAGGATAAATTTCTGGGCGATTTTGTTATTCCCTGTTCACCATTTGAATTTAATTAACTGAAGCTCGACTCTTTCACTTCAATATTTCATCACAACATTACACTACTCTATGCTATAAAAAATGGAAAAGCTTTTGATGTTGAACAATGGAACTTTCAAGGGTTCAAAATTGGTCATTAAATTGAAAGTTAAGAGAACTTTTGTTGCTGCATAATAATAGAGAGCGGAATATGCGACAATAAAAAAATTCCAAACATTTTAATTGAATAAAATTAAAGCTTGGTTTCGTGTTCCACGAATATGCAGAGTAATTATTGGCAGCAACTTGCAATGTTGGAATGAAATTTTTATGATTATAAAAGTGAAGAAAAGGTGAAAAATCTTGAATCCGAAATGGTGTTTCTTCAACACTGTTGGCATCCTAACTCTTTCTTTTCAACATTAGAGTATCTACTAAAATATTAAAAATAAACCTTCGATGTGTTCAGTTCAGACTTTGTTTTGAAAACCCACAACGAGATTTCATTTCTCCGTATCTTCATTGAACGTCAATATTTTTCTATCCTTGCAATGTTTACGAAACTTTTTCTCTCTGATAACAATCGTCGGAAAGTCGACGACAATACATCAATGTGAACGAGACGAAATAGTTTTAATTGAAGGGAAAATCATTAAAGTTAATTAAATAACGGAAGGAAAAACTTTATTAAAATTACTTAAACGCAGAGACATCAAATTTAACATTTTTAATGTTGCAAAAACAACTTTTCAAAAACGTTAGACAAGAACTCATTAATGATTCAACTTTTAATTGTAAGTTGAGTAAATTTTTGTGTAGATAAAAGTGAGACATGTGCATGAATATCTGGCATGCAATTCGATTAACTTTGTTTGTGTTACACTCTAATTATGACTAAATTAAAGCATGACATTAAATAAACAACCTGTTCTCCACTCTTATTAACTCACGTTGCTATTTTTGTCCAAGCAAATACATTTTTTATCAATCAATCGTTTTTCTCCACAAACATATTAATGTTGTGTGAAAATTGAGCTGCTTTATGTTCTCAATTGTTACGGTTCCGATTGTTTTGCTTGCTGAATGCTATTCTCCTATTTGTATTGCATTGTCCTCCACCCTCCTTCAACATTTATTCGAAAAATAGTTTTTCATCATCCAATAATTCATACAACTATTGGAAATGTTTTACGATGAATGCACAATGAACAGCGTTGCATTTGACGTTTTTCTCATTCATATTTTTTTATAAACTTATTGTTTCTTTTAACTGCTCAATTTGATGACAGCAGAATGCCCAAAGGTTGACAGCAAATATCTATACAACAGTATAGCATCAAGCAACATTAAATATCCTTTTTTTCTTCTCAGTCGAGCGGAACGTTGTTCTGTATCGATTTCGAAGCTTTTGTCTTGCATGCTGTGGAATGAGACTAATTATATTTTTAATTACTTTTCTTTCTATATCAGTTTCTATCTAATTAACATTAATTTTCCTAAGCGTTATTTTTTTTTCTTTTATGCAATTAATAAAGCGTAATAAAAATACAAGAAAAAATCAGGGATGACATTTTCTTAGATTTTTCTCTTTATTATTAAGGATACGTAAATGATAACAACATCAAGTGGCACGACCGTTTTTACTTTAATTATTTATATTTGATTTTCCTTCAAAGCACTCAAAGTAATTATGTTTTATAAAATGTTACGTTTTACTTTCTTTACACTTTTTTTCTTTCACAAACATCCCTGGATTGATGTGTATTTGTGGAAAAAAATTATTAATCAATGACTTGTTATTTACGTTTAATTTTTTTAAAGCTTCTTTGCTTTTACTAATTTATAAAAAGATAATTTTTTTAAGCTTTTTTTGTTTATTTTTTTTTCTATCTCTATATCTTCTTCTTCTATAACAGGTTCTCGGCCATGCCTGATAATGAGAACGATCCAGACCGAAAACCGTGGTGAGTTTAAGTTTTATAATTTCAATATAATTTTTTGCAACAATATCTTCGCTCTGCTGGTCAAATCTATTACCGAAGTGATTAGAAAATCCAAGTTTTTGTGAGTAACATAAATTAATTTCTTATGTTACTCACGTAAAAAAGTTTTCTTTCTGGATATTCTGATGCTTGTATTTGTTCTTTTCTTTATGGCCTTTTACCATATAATTTCTGTTAATTTATGTTTGTTTATGTATTGTGAGTTTTGAAAGCAAAACTTTTCTACGATGAACGAGTTTTGGTTGATGTTTGGACTATCGCTTCTTTATCTATCTGTCGTTACTCTGATCTTAATGTCTTTAATAACTGGTTGTGACTGTAGGTTTCTCATTAGAAGATTAACTTAATTCATCTAGAAGCCAAATGTAAACATATAAAAGTAAATATTTTCCTTTGAAATTTGAAACTAGATAAATGAACGATTCCGTCATTCTCAAGTGGTAAATCACTCTAAGTATTTATATGTTTCTTGTCTGCTACGTTAATTTTGTTTGTTCTCAAGTGGTTTCTCATTATTTTCTACCGAAAAACTACCCAGATACATCATCATATGAGCGAACACATTAATACATACTCAAAAAGTATTCTGGAATGGAAGCAACTTCTAACTACTTAATTGTATTTTCTGCCTTGAAATGATTGTTTTTAGGAAATCTGTGGGAGACTAAGAACGATGAGTATTTATTGTGTTAGATCGTGTTCAGGATGGCAAAAAGGGAAAAACATAAATGAGAGAGAAACATAAACAAAGTTTTCTTTTAAATGATAATCACTCAAGTCAAGAACTTTCCTCAGCAGTTTTCGAATGAGTTAATTAATAAATGCCAAGTATCATCATATATTTACATCTTGATAATAAATATTTAACTTATTTTCTCGTCCTCCTTACCCTTTGAATTTTCATTCACTATAAAAGGCACTTAACAAAAGTGCTGATGCACGATTTCCTTTCTTAAGCATTGACGTTTGTCACCTTATTCATTTGAGAATGTTATAAAATCCATTCTGACAACGAGCGCTTCAAAGTCATTGAAAAAGGATGCTCAACATAGATTTCATCTGTTTATTTATTTTTTTTTACTTCGTCAATCACATTCATTTCTCTTCTGGTATTTTTTCAATAATGTTTTGACATAAAATTTTCTTTTTCATTCATTCATTCATCGATGATTTCGAAAATAAATAAATAAATAAAGAAAGAGAAAAAGCTTTAAATAATGACAAAATGAAAAAAGTTTGTATAAATTTAGAAGCAAATAGCAACAGCCGATGCCTTCTTATTGAATATTTTTTAATATGTAACTCGAACATCATTCGCTTTCTAGGAAAAATTGGTTGTTTTCAAACCTTCTTCAGTCTGAAAAACTTCATAAATATTCTTCTTGTTTCCTTTCCGATGCTATCACGTTGACTAAGTACACGAAAATTCAATAAGAGAGGAAAAACAAAATTGAGATGGTTGCTTTCTCGCATTTTGTATTTCCTGTCCTACAGGAAGTTCTGTAAATACATAAAATTTTGTGCACTCAATATCACTTAAAATATTTATTCAGAAGCTCTTTATTATTTTTAAAGGTATTAAAAATATTTTGTAAGCTCGTAAAATTTTCCTTCTCTTATACAACATCAAAAGAATCAAATCTTACATTCAATTGACTTTCTTTTGATACTGTCACTTTGTATCAATATTCTTGTAATAAAGGAAAAATAAAATATTTGTCAATACCTTTCTACGACGAAGCTTTGTGTGAAAAATATTTCATTCAATGTTGAATTTTGTGGATTGATTTCTTATCAAAAGATGCCATATATCTATTCTGACATTCATCAATGTTGACATAAAGATCTCTTAATCATTTCACTGAAAAGAATCGAGATTTATATCTCAGAAGTAGAAGGTTCACTTCAAAACTTCTTTTTTCATATATTTCATTTGCTTTGACACTTTTGCAACTTTTCTTCTTTTTTTCTCTTTCAATTTTGCTTTCTCATTGTCTCGCGCCATTCATCGAATAAAACAAACATGTTTAACATATCACTTTAATGGAAATATTGAATCAATGTATGTATGTAGGTTGTGTCATCCCAACATAGTGCAATTGCTGGAGACGTACGAAGATAAAACAAAGGTTTATTTAATCATGGAACTGTAAGTTGATTCAAAGTCCTTAGATCACAAACTTATTGATTTTTAATTTTTTATCTGATTTATTAGAGTGACAGGTGGTGAACTTTTTGATAGAATTGTCGAGAAAGGTTCATACACTGAAAAGGATGCTTCGGGACTTATAAGACAAGTTCTTGAGGCTGTGGATTATATGCATGAACAAGGAGTTGTACATAGAGATCTTAAAGTAATTTCCATCATTTCTTTAACTCAAATACCTCGAAGTTGTTCATTAATTAATAATCTTTCTTCTTGTCAAACAGCCTGAAAACTTATTGTACTACAACACTGATGAAGATAGCAAAATAATGATCAGCGATTTCGGTTTATCGAAAATGGAAGATTCAGGGATTATGGCGACAGCATGTGGGACGCCTGGTTATGTTGCTCCGGAAGTTCTCGCACAGAAACCTTACGGAAAAGCGGTTGATGTGTGGTCAATAGGCGTTATCTCGTACATTTTATTATGTGGTTATCCACCTTTTTATGATGAAAATGATGCAAATCTGTTTGCGCAAATATTAAAAGGTAAATATTTTCTTTGCGAATGATTTTTCTGTCTGGTTGTTATGGGTCGCCAGTTGTGTAATTCACGGTTTATTTAATTCTTTCTGTTAGTATAAAATGAACTGAAAAAAATTACTCTTTGATATTTTATGTTAAAAAGACAAAAAAAAGTTCAACTTCATTAAAGATTTAATAAACTTGACAGCATTGCATTGATTTTACTTCTACTTAAGTTAGTTGAATTTGTTGACGCGTAGAAACAGCAAATCATTGGAACAATTCCAATTAACATTAACTTATTTCCTTCAACACTTGCAATTACTCTCGAGATATTCATTTCATTTCCATTACAGGTGAATTCGAGTTCGACTCACCGTATTGGGACGAGATCAGCGACTCGGCGAAAGATTTCATACAGCATTTAATGTGTGTTGATGTTGAAAAGCGTTATACGTGTAAACTCGCGCTAGCCCATCCATGGTAAGTGTAGAAAAAAAACAATAACTGATCGAAGTTCGTTCTCATTAAATTATCACATCACTATGATTAAATTTATATTCTCACTTTAGGATATCTGGCAACGCTGCAAGTAGTAAAAATATTCACGGCACTGTATCAGAGCAGCTTAAAAAGAATTTCGCGAAATCGCGTTGGAAGGTAAACATTGATGGGGAAATGTTGGGAGAATGTAAACATGAACATTAATAAACATTTATATGAAACATTTTAGCAAGCATATCATGCAGCGACAGTCATCAGACAAATGCAACGAATGGCTTTAAACAGTGGCGGATCAAGCCGAAACAACACAATAAATCGTACGGAAACAGAGAAGCAGCCATCAAATTAATGCTGAAAACATTTTCTCGATTTGTTTCATGTTATTGCGTGGGAAAAACACTTTCCTTGAAAATTCTTTTTTTAATGTGTTTACTCATTTTTTTTTAATAGATTTAAGTGAAGAAAAGTTTTTAATGATTCAGAGAAACGAAGCAGAAAAAGCTTTCAAAATATTTAATGTTCATGACAATGTATTTACGTTTCTTCGGTTTGAATTGTATTGTCTGAGGGAATTATTTTTAACTATTTATGTTAGAGTGAAAATTGTAAAGTTTTAGTAAAACTAAGATTATTGTCATTTCACAATGCTAAATGCTTCAGTGGGATTTTCATTGACGATTGTTAACACCAATGGTTGAACTTTTTCATTTGTTGGTTTAGCAGTAGAATTGTGGAATTCTCACTGAAGGTTTCAGTTTAACTGAGTAGCAATTCAACTTAATTTTAATCCCATTAATCAGTTATTTGTGAAAATATATTTTATAAACATAGAAAACCCTCATGACATCTGATCTTGTTCCTTGGTTTTTACATCACTTTTACATGACTTTCAACAGACAATTCCATCGAAAACTTAACTTTAATTTATGTTATTTAAACAAACAAATGAAAGTAGCGAAATGGAGGAAGAAAAGTTTCGGAAAATTTCTTTTTTGACATTTTCCTTACAATTCTCATCTTTAATTAAATATTGCTCTTTTTTCCCTTCGACTACTCTTTATCGTACTTACTCAAGCGTTTCGAAACTATAATTGAAGACATATGAAATTATGCAATTGAAAGAATTTAATATTCAATCCTTATCAACTAAACGAGTAAAAGTTTTTCCTTTAAAATATTTATTCGTTCATGAATATTTATGCTGCAAAGTTTGCTTTTATACAGAATTTTTTTCAATGTTCTTTCCCAATCTGCAATCATTTAAGAGACAGAAAAAAAAGTTTTACAATAGAAAAACAGAAGAAATCATAACTGAAATATAAATTTTCCTTTTCTTGACCATTCTATGCTTTGAGCAACTTTATATCTAAACTTTCAATGACTATTTGAGAAAATATATCAAAATGTGATATTCCTTAAAGCATAATAACTAACAACTCTTACCTAAACTTGTAAGCCGTTTGATTATAAGAACATAAATTGGAGTTCTCGACGCGAGAACTTCCCTTCCTCTGTAATTTATTGCCCTCCTTTGCCATCCCTTGAAAAATATTGTTCAAATTGTAAATATTTCGTGATGCGACTACAAAAATTGAATGAACAAAAATTACTTAAAGAACAAAAAATAAATATTTTTAGCATTTTAATAATGAAAACAAATTGGTGAATAGATGTTGTAATATTTATGAATACAATGAAAGTATATTATAATGAAAATTAAACATTTGAACCACCTTAAAATTCTCCGATTGTTGAGATTTTGAATTATTAATTGTTGACTGAACATCCAGTTAAACTATTTGATGGATTTCTGGAAATTAATTTTCACTTTGTTGGAAATCAGTCGTTTGGTGTTAATCGTGATTGTTATTTTCACAACTGAAAAAGCACAAATATTTTCAATTTTTTTTATTACTTAAATTTAAAATTTCATGCAGAAATGAAAGTTTCGTCTTAACCAGTTTTAACGGCAACGTGGTGCCATGTGAAATATTTACTTACTATACTCTGAAATTTTTATTTTGAAGTACATAAAGATTGAATTAAAAAGAAACTTAAAAGCTGAATAATTTTAAAAGCTGCCAAACACAAATCTCTCTCTAAGAATCTGATGACTCACTTAAAAGAATCTTAAATAATTTACGCCAGAAACAACATTTAATTGAATCATTTCTCTATAGTTATACTTGCCAGCTCACTTACCACCTTTCATTGAATAACGACATTAATTATTAATAATGAATTCATTATATTTAATTAATCTATTTATGCAGCAGAAATTATAAGCAAAATCGTTACTCTCGACTCTTAACTATAAACTTTTTTTATTATTGATGTGACAAACTTTGCATAGATAAGGAATTGGGAAAACTTCGTTTGTTTAATTTCTAAAAGTTTTGCAAATTTATTGTTTTGTTGAAACTTTTTGCTGTTCAAAATTTTATGAAGAAAAGGAAATTAACAAACACAACAATCAAGTTTGAATTTATTCATGAAAACTCCCCAAAATCTTCGTAAACTTCTTTCGAATGAAAGCAAATAATTTAAATGTGTAAAAAGAAAAAGAACACTAACTGAATTTTAATACTTAATGGAAAATTTATGATTATATTCTCTACTATAGTTGATAAAATAATATGAAATTAATGAAATTGATTGAAACTTTATGGTCATAAAAATGGTTGTCGGTGATTAATTAATTTGTATGGTGCAAGAGATTATTTTATTAAACATGAGTAAACCTTATTTATATTGAAACAAATACTTAAACTTAATAAGTTGATTCTTTATTTTTCATATTTTCATTTAAGAGACTTTTAATTTAATCTAAAAATGATCAGGAATATTTCTTTTTGAAAATATATTCGCAATCTCAAAGTAAAAATAAAATAAAGAAATGAAAAACTTCAAAACTTCCGGGAAATTATTTACACTCTCCAAATATATAAATAGTGATAAGTGTGATTAACCAAACGATTTTAAATCATAATTAGTGAAATGCTCTGATGAGACCTGATCGTATGAGATTCCATTGAAGATACTTAAGAAAATGAAGAAATAAAGTCACGATGACGTTGATAAGAAGTTAAACAACTACATACAATTAGAAATCATTTAACCCACATTTTAAACATTTAAACAGTCCCAAATATTTAATAATGAAATGGAATTGCAAACAAATATAACGGTAGCTGACTTAAATAATGAAACATGAACAAAACATTTAACTACGACATTCCTCGAAACTAAACGTTATAAATCTTTAAATTTATCTGAAAAGAAAAATTATTTAAGAAGTCTCTCACTTTTCTTATTCTTGTTTTGCTAAGATACTTAAACAATTTTATGATCCATCTGATGTTTTACTTTCAATTCTAACATTGACCTTGACGCTCTCAGATGAACAAAATTTGTTACATTTTTATATAAAAGAAACAATAAGAGAAACAAATAATGTAATTAAACCTTTAAAGAAGGTTGATAAGGTTGATCTGGCACACAATAACAGTTGTGAAGTCGTGATTTTGCGCATCTAAGGACTTTGGTCAATGGTTGTGAATAAGACAAGAAAGTTTTTTCTTTCTCGTATTCAGTTTATATTTATTTTAAATTTTAAATAAATTCATTCTTAAATATATTATTGATGATGAAATGAAAACTGTGAAGAATCTAAATAAATAAAAGTTAATTTTAACAAAAAGTTATAAAAAGTTTTTGTATAAATATTTTAAAATATTTACAGACAGAATTTGCAGTTCTACTGATGTTGTTGATCATTTTGGTATTGCTCAGTTAAGTCAGAAATCGATGAAATGACTGTTTTCTCATCTAAAAATAAATAATCATAAGATATTCAAGCAATTGACTAAGCGTTCAACATTTTACCTTCATTAGTTTGAACTAAAGATTTTGATTTATTCCAAACTTCGTCAGGGTTTGCTTGATGGACTCTTCCAGATGCTATAAAGTCATGAGGCGCGTTTCGTTTCGGTTCTGTTGGTGGGAAAAAATTTCTGCGATTATTAAACGTCTCTGCATTCGGAAGTTCGAGAGTTGGCTGTGGAGGTTTCGGTGGCAAATCCAACACATAATTAGAACTCAAAGGTTTTCCAAGGTTCTCAGATGGAACATTAATTGGATTCGAAAATTTTGTTTCTGTGGGTTTCTTTGTTGTTGTTGTTTCAACTTTCTCTGTTTTACTTTGAAGAGTTTCAAGTTGATTAAAATTATTTTGCATCATTTCTTGAAGGTAAAAGCTTGTTGGAATGACATCTTTCGGATAGAAATTATTCTGTACAGCTTCTTGGGGATAAGAATTGAACGTTGAACTTGTATCCATATATTGCTGACCTGCTGAACTTTCTCGAAGTGCTTGAACCATTTGATAATATTGTTCTTGTGTTAATTGAATTGCTGGTAAAACTGGCGACTCTCCAGAAGTTTGTCGAATGTTAGGATGAATATATTGTCGTTGAACAGATGATTTTGGGTTTGAAGTCTCGTTTAATGGAACTTTTTCTCTTGTAGTTGGTGTTAAAAAGCGACCAACATATCGTAAAACGTCCCACCATGTGCCGGATCTTGGAACACTTGTGACTTTGCCAAGTAATTGAGCGTCCTTTGTTAATGATTCAACTCTTGTAGGTGGTGCAGAGTTGAACCATGTTGACGGTCTCCACCAAATTCTTGGACTTCCATTTTGATTATTTCCAGTTAAAGTTCCTGTTGTTGATGCTTTTGTTGGTTGATTTGATGGTGGTGATGGCGATGGTTTTGTAGGAACTTCGTAAGTTGGATAAGGAAAATCGAATGGTCCTTGAACTGGTTGAATCATATTATCAGGAACTTCATTATTTTGATGTGGTGGTCCATATTCATTAGATGGAACTCCATACTGTTCTGGAAGTAAGTCATGACTTTGAATGAATGGAATTTGTTCTGATTGACTGAGTTGAATTTCACCAGCTCGGACATCTTCATCGTAATTATAGAATTCGTCATCGTCGATACGATTCTCGTCATGATCTAAATATGATTTTATAAGTTCCATTCCTTCTTGTGATTGCGCAACCTCACGAATGCCATCGATCGTGTCTTCTGCATTTTCTGTTCCCAATATCATCATCACATCTGTTATTGGTGGTAACTTTGTGATGTCAGCTTTGATTTTAAACTCCTTAAGCAAATCTCGAAATTCTTTAGTATAATAAAATTCTTCAATTGCTGCAGTTTTAATCGATAAAGGTTCATATGTGACAGCTGTTGGTAAAGTATCAAAAGATTTCTTTATTGGCAAATGTTGATTCGAACTGAACGGTTGTTGAATTGGAACTCCATTGTGGCCTGAATTTTGATGAACAAATCGTTGATTTTGATGAATGTCTGGAAGAGGTTGAACTCTGCCATTCAAGGAGATGCTTGGATTGAAATTGGGATTTGGATTTACAGGTTTCATGATAATTTTTGGAGCTTGTTGTGGATGATGTTGCTGCTGATTTTGAGTATTAACAGAAGGCATGTGATTAACTCTTTGTTGTTGTGTTTGACCTGACATCCTTGGAGGATTAACAAATCTTACCGGATGTCCAGGAGGTGGGTATGGATGACCACCAGCTCTCCTTTGAATATCTTTGTGATCATTAACTCCAGGTAACAAATATAAATAATCAGGTGGAAGTTGCGAGTATGTCTTTCCAGTTTGAATATCTTTTTTAACTTCTTCACTTGGCCATAAACTCCATCTACGATTTCTGGCCGCACCATTACTATTTGAAGTTTGTGTGATTACAAAAACTAAAAGTGAAACACGGAAAAACTTATTCATTTTAGGTACGATATCCGTTGGCACTTGTGTCACTTAACAATCCCAAAATATAAATGAAGAGCATAAAATGTTAGCAAGGTCTATTTAAAGTTTTTATTTTCTTAGGTAAAAACGTCATAGACATTCAAAGAAAGTTTCGAGGAATACATTATTTACCTGATAATGGAAAGAAATTCTTGTTAAGCACTTAGAGAGTTGAGCTGTCAACGAAATTTTTTCAGAGAAATTTTTTTTTATTCTTGCTTAGCTGTTTAATGCTAACATGTAATTTTTTCAGGCTTTGTGGATATTAAATGGAAGTTTGTTTCATTTGAAAAACAATTTCAAGAATTGAGAATGAATTCTTTTATTTCCGCTCTCAAAGATAATTTTCTTTTCATAGACACTTAAGCATCTTTATGAAAGTAAACATGAATTATTTTGATACTGAAATATTATAAATAAAGATTTCTTTTAAATATTTACATCTTGTTCATTAATATAAAAATATTTTAAAGATTTTAGTTTGTTTTTTACAATTTGAGACTTAATTTGTTTTAACAAAGTAAAATAATTAAATTTTTCTGATGACACTTTCAAGGTTGAAATATTTGGAAAGGATGAAAATATTTTTGTGATTATGTCTTCTGAAATTGTTGCAACATAAATTTCAAAATGTTTAACACTTTTGTGTGAGTGATTTAAGACTTTTTCTTTAATGAATCTTTCGTAAGAATTATTATGAACGTTATAAAATCTTGGCATTATTTTCAACTTTTCGAGTTTATTCAGACGATTGAAAGATGAAAAGTTTTCATAATCACAGATTGAATTTACAATCACGTTAAGTGACTTAATATTCAAAGCATTATCTATTAAAACTCTCAACTGATTCTGTTTGATATAGTCAAAAGTTCGAACTTTAAACTTCTCCAAAGAGTTTGCGTTTTCTTTAATGAGTTTCTCAAATCCAGGAGAATTTTGTTCCAATTTTGAGTTGAAAGAGAGAGAAATTGCTTTTAAGTTGGAAAACTTTATGAATGAAACATTTTCAAGAAATGTGTCATCGTAATTAACATCGTAAAAGTTGATTTTGTTTAATGTTGTGCAGTTATTTTTTAAAATCTTGATAACAAAATTATAATTCTTGTTTCTGTCACTTTCACTTTCATGTGGTATTAGACAAACTTTGAATGTTTCCAATTGGTTAGTTAAGTTTAGAAAGAGATTTAAAAGATTATTACTGCTATATAAGAATATTAACACTTTAAGATTAGGCAAGTTGAGTCGAGGAATTTTAACTTCCGATGAAAGTGGGATTGACAACTCAACATAAATTCCTTCGAATTGCAACTCGTGCAGATTTATGAAGCTTTGTAAAAATCCAGAAAACATAAGAAATTCAGACACTCGGACATCATCAAGTTTCAAGTATTTAACACTCGAGCAATTCTTCCAAACTTCACTAAATAAAATATCTTCCAGATCATCGCTTGTTGTATGTTCCAACTTAATGTTGATGTAAAATCTTTCACTTTTGATGAATGTTTTGACATCTTTAACATTCGCTATGATCCTTCGAAGAAAGAAATTTGTATTGATAATCGAATTAAACTTCTTACACACTCTTGAAATTGTTAAAAGATCGTCAAAATTAAGATAGGAAAATATTTTTGATATCAGTTCAGTCGATAACACTTCCATTCTTATTAAATTCTGTTTAATGACTGATTTTCAAGTCGTAATGAACTCCTATGAACTTTTTTATTGTTCGCACAGTCATTTTATTGTCATTGCAGCTAATAACAACATCGATTCGATTATTAATAATGCAAATTTTAAACTCAAAGAATGTTGCGAAAATTTAAAGTATCGAATGAGTCATTTAAATTAATTCATATCTCTTTGTAAATTTCAGAAAAGAAAATCAGAATGTTGTGAATTCAATTGACTTTAATTACATATCAAGTGATACTGTGTGTCAAATTAATTCCACAAGAATGCTTCTTTGACACTATCCAATGTTTTCCATGGAACAAATGTAAGGGACAAATGAGAAAAGCAACACAAAAACGAATCTCCAGAGGATAATTCCACTTATGTCATGTTTGTATTTGAGGCAATACGCTTGGTGCCGAAAATAAATTGAATTACTTGAACAATAAATTTGTTTTGCGTGCCCTTTTTACGTTTGAACGAGCAAATTTAAAATACAGTTTGTGTATTCATTACAAGCACTTCCCTGTAATATCACATCAATTTCTTCATTTATATCATGAATGTGTTTGCGTTCCTACATCATTTATGAATAATTGATTAATTTGTCAGGTTTCTGAGGCATACTTAGAAACTGATTTAAATCAAAGCTAGAAATTGCCTTTTACATGACGATGACTACAAATGACGTGCATCAATCATGTTTCATGTTACCATTACGTAAATTACTAAAGATAATAGCTGAGACAATCAACATAAATAAAATAGAAATATTCAAATAGATTTCTAATTAATTCATATCAAGAGATCTCAAGAAGCTTAAATATTTAAAAGTTTCATAAAAGAAAAGCTTTCTTCTCTTTAATTTCTTTCATAGCTACTTCAATGTAACTTCATTTATAAAATAATAATTCTAAGAAAATAAACAATTCAATTTCAAATAAAGATGATACAATTTCCATTCATTACTCAAATAATCAACAACAAGCTGTATAACAAGGAATTAAATTCCACCCTCCTACAGACAAAAGATAAGTTAAATTCACCCTTAAAGATGATTCTACCAAAATTTGTTTAACAGCATTTCACAACATCTGCGAGAAAAAAGAACTCAATGACTTTTTGAAGTGATTATCGTTGTTATTATAACGAGTAAGTATAAATTAAATCAGAGTGAAGTGAGACGAGAAAATAATTATGTTTTCTATGTTGTGATTATGCAAATTTATGTTCAAGTATAAGTATTTTGAGTGATGGATTTTATCTGTTGTCAAATGAACATCAAAGTGCAACGCATCGATATTTGCTATAAAAATTCTGTGAAATTCATAAGAAAATGAAAATGAAAAGAATTTTCCTTCAAATGTTCAATAACAAGAACCTTCTACAAGATTCAATTCCAAAGTCATAAGAAACTTGTTAAGAAAATCACTCAGTGTAACGTGAAATAATTTATTTTCTGCTTTTAGAACACGCCATTGTTGCAGTCGTTAAATGTCAGAGAAGTTTAACGATGCCGTTTGAATACAAATTTCCTTGCAAATTTCCGTACTTAAAGTTCATCGTCTAGTCTCGCGGGACTTTTCTAACATTTTTAAGGAATTTATTTATCTTGCTTATCCAGATAACTAACAGTTGATCAATGAATCAAGAGAACTTCACGACAACTAGACAAAATATTAATTTTTCGGTGCACTGGCTTGAAATAATTAAATCTAGTAAACATATTCCGACTTCCAAATGATGGAAAATTAATGAAGTCTCACCACAAAAATTAATTTTCATAACTTACTCAACCCGAGAAAGCCAATTGTTTAAATCTGGAAATTTTCCTGATGATGGAGAAAATTAATTTAAATGGCGAATGTTGTTAAAGAAACGAAGTCAAAGAAGTGGAAAACCGAATCTCTCACTGGAAGGAATAAGAAAATTTGCTGTTGTGTTCCGCCCACACCAGGGAAACGTTCCAAAATATTTTCCAATATTTCTTACATGAACTTCAATTAAATTTTGCATATTTTGATTAAATAAAGCATTGATTTGAAGGATGATAATATTAAACTATGAATTATTGGTTAGATATGTGTCGAAATTAAATTTATTTAACAATTTGAATGCTTTTGGAAAAGGAATTTTTTAATAAAATTACTCATAAGTATTCAGAGTTAATTAAATGAATCGAAAACTTTCCCTTGAATAACATTCGAGATATTGAAATTCTTTATTCCCCACAATATCCGAATGACTTCAACTATCCAACCATTATAAAAGGTAATGATAGAGTTAGATACGCGTGTTTAAAATAAACAAAGGCGAGTGTATCAAGTGTGACTTCATTGTTTGCTGTCTTAAAAAGTTCAACAAGTCATATCGATCGAAATTCTCACAATACCTTAATTATAATTAAATTGTAAACCAAATAAAATATTAAGTGAGGGCGTGTTAGGTGATTTAATTTGATTGGAAATTACACAAGCTTTCCCCCTTTTTCATTCTATCACACATCGTTGATGTCATTTAATCGAATAACTTGATTCAATGCTTTAGATTGTATGTCTAATCAATTAATTTATGTCATTTCCATTGAATTTTTGAAGGTGATTTCAGCAAAGTAGTTACATCTTATTAATTATGAATCTACTGACGAAAGCGATGAAAGCGCTTCAATTTAATTGAATATTCAAACCAATACTGGCTTTTCAGCCATTAAATGTTTGCTATGGAAACATAATTATCAATAATCCTTTATGTAATTACGCGTCGTTTTCATTTTCCCCTGAACGTTTGTTTTTATTTACTCATTTAATTACTTTAATTATTGAAGTAGCTTTTCAACAGAAAAATTTTCTGTTATGTTCGCCTTTGCAAATTAATTATTAATGACCTAGAAAATTGTCGGGGAGAAGTGAAAAAGTTATCTAGCAAGGATTTGTCGCTTGTAACTTTTGGAACCATCTAAGTAAATTTCTGTGATTGAAGAAGTTCAATTCAATTAAAATTAAAAGAGCTTAGAAGAGGATTATTTTCGATTATGTTGTTTACATCTAACAATGATTTAATCTCTTCAACAACTTTGTTCAGTTTACTTATCAGACATTCCTTAAGGCAAATTTCGTTTCCTTTTTATTGAAGTAAAAATTGCTTTTCCCGTTTAAGTCTTACTAGAAATTAGATAACAGATTAAAACTGATTGAGTCTTTTATTATTGTCGCAGAAATTGTGTGACATTGAAAAGGTATAAAAGAACAGTTAGGATCATGACAACAGACATTAAAGCATGTTGGCATTTTCGATTAACTTCTAGAGGGGTGAACATCATGTAATGAATTAATTCCTGAGGGTTGTTCAGTGTTTCTGCCTTTTTTCCTTTTTTATTTCTATTGAACCATTCTTTATAGATATTTTTTTATTATCTGGAATTTATGATTGCGTTGAACGATAGCAGATTTATTTTCCGTAATTTTTAACGAAGTTAGGAGGTCATTATAATTGTATATTTTATTGTAATTTGCAATATCTTCCAACTCAAACAACATTTCCCATAATTAATAAAAGAAGGAAGTTTCAATTCACAAACAATTAGGATTAATGTGGCATATCAAAGTAGAAACCGAATTTGAATCTGTAATAACAACTTAGAAAGCAGATGCGCAATTCGTCACACCTTTTCCACTTAAAATGTTTAACATTTAAAGGGTTCATCATTAAAATGATACACAAAACAAAACACTTGTGCAAAAACAACATGTGCATGGTTAATTTTGCAATCTATCAAAGTGAAAATCAATGTTTTAGCTTTCGTTATAAACTAAATTTTATTTAAATCATTTCCACTTCATTTCGTTTTTCTTCTCAACTTTTCATTTCCTTGCATGCTAAAATTTCTTGTATTGATCTAAAATCTATTTACAGTTCTTAGAAATATCTAAATTATCAAGCGAATTGAGTAGGTGCTTAAAGGAGCTTAAACCTTTCAAATTGACTACATTAAAAACCAAAATGAAATTCACCTCAAAGTGAAAGAGATTCTAAAAACTCTTAACACTCAATAAACTTTATTCATGTACTGAATGTTTATAAATGTGCTGATGAATTTGTCATATCGAGATGATGAAAATTTCTCTGATGAATCTGATTGAGTTGCTGATAAAATGAAGTTCTTGAATCGTCTTTCGAATGATTGTTATTACATTCCAATGATAATTTAGCTACTGACCAAAGTTCATTTGTTTTTCCAGGCATTGGACATCCATCTGCTTCATTCTTTCCTTCGAGTTTTGATGCTCCATGAATTTTGTGAACATAGTTTGGAGATCCCACCATAACATCATGTTTGCTCGGCTGGAAAAAAAAGTAAAAAAAAACGATTCCGTTTAGCTCCCAAGAGATCAATTTCAAGTTAACAAAAAACAAAAAGAAAAAAGAGAAAAGTTCTCAGTTCGTGCTTCATTTAACGAAGATTTCTTTTCGCATTTTCTGAAATCACTTGCGATAAGGCAACGAATTGAAACAGATAACATTAATGATATCATTCTCAAATCATTTATACGTGACCAGAATTAAGAATTCTCATTCAAGAACTTTCTTTCCTTAAGCAATCTCGACATTCAGGAGACATTCAGGTGCACACGAGTGAATAAAATTTATTGCTGGATTAATATGAATTGATGTAAAATCGTCGAAATGACATCAACATTAAATAAAAGTGCTTTGTGCAGGGCGCATATGTGGAAGCTCAATTAGTTTGATTGCCATTCTTAACACGACACATTTCGATGTGATTTTTTTAATACTTTAGTCCTTAACTCTTGTTTCATTTTCCTTTCGTTATTCAACAATATTTTTAATTGCAGCCATACTGCAACTACATATCTACATCGATTTAATTAATTATTCATTTTAACGACGATGAACTCGAGGATATTTTTTAAATGTCTACTCATGTTTTGTTTAAGCACGAAATTCGATCTCAAATATAAATACAATTTGATGAAGGCGAATGAAGCATGTTTCACATTCGTTTTAAATTTTTTATGCCCAAAGATAAGAAGGATTAGATCAATTTGATTGAAATGATTTAAAACCTCGACAAAATTGGAAAGGGAAAAACTGAAATCAATTTCTCGATTGCATTGATCAGCCCCACTTTGTTCAAAGAGATAGAAAAAATATGAAAAATCATTCGACTGGCACATGATTCGAGAACATTCATTTTTAAATTTTCAATTTTCCGCTTATTTAGACAACATAAAAAGAATTAATCTATCATAGCTACCTCTTTTTTCAAATTTATTGTCCATTCAGCATATTGCGGCGACATTCTCGAGTTCCTTTTGTTCACATAAAATTCATCTTTGTCGCGATCGCTTCTATTGACAATTTCTTTTAAAGACTTTATCGGACTTTTTGATGTCTTCACATCCCTAGATGGCGACATTTCTCGTTCAAATGATTTCAAATTATTGTTGTTTTCAAGTTGTGCGAATTTTTCGTCTGTAACTTCAATTTCTTCTTCACGATCTGTTGACGAAATGTTCATGTTGTGTTGTGACACTCGATAAGGTTGAAGATTTAAAATCTGAATGTCGTCTTCTGTTGTTTCAATATCAACCATCTCGTTCTCATCATCACTTGTCATTTGATCTTTCGTTTCGTCAGTGAAATCATTGACACGCTTACATTTATTCTCACAATCGTTAGAAGTTTCATCAATATCAACATAATAATCAATTTCCTTATTCTTAGGATTTCTTTTTCGAATTGTCGACTTCTTCACAGCTACTGAAGATTCGTCATCACTTTGATTTGTTGAAGATGCTGTTGTGTGATTATAATTAGAAGATGTTGATGAAGCAGGCGATTGAGTGCTAGGATTGACGTTCACCATTGGTGCATTATTTGCATTTACATCGTCATTCAATCTCATATTGATTACGGGCTTAAATGCTGAATGAAAGTGATTAAACACCGGATGCTTCTCATCGTTTGATGTTGATATTGAATTACCATTTGGCTTGAATAAAAAGGATGTTGGTGGTTGTTTGATCCAATTCAAAGCTGAATATGGTGGAAATTGAAAATGATTCGCTTTATTTACAATGGTTGGAGCATTAACTGAAGTGGATGTTTGCTGTTGATGATGCCACATGTAGTCAATCATAAAAGAGCGTGATAATGAGAATGGCAGCTCTTGAGGGAATGATGATGAAGGGCGAATGGTTGGAGGGTTTGCATTTGTAATTGGAGCGATGGAGTTTACAATTGAAGGTGGCTGAGTGTTGGTTGTATTGTTTGCAACTGAATAAGCGTGAGTCATGTTTACAGGTCTAATCGGAAATTGAGTATGTTGTGTAGTGTTTGATGCAACAATCGAAGCTTCTTTCGATTTCTTAGGTCCCGAAGAATTATTCGAATTTGAGGGATTTGATTCACGAATCGGTGTAATTGGCGATGACATTAAACGTTTTCGTGTTCCACCATTAAACATCGCTTTGACATCTTCCCATGCATGTGAAACATCATCCGGCGGAGTTCCACTCAGCCTCAAATGCCGACGCCATGAATTAAAATTAGCAGCATCAGGTTGAACATATTTGTCATTTGCAGAAACCCGATGGGAATGAAATATGAATTTATTTGGGGAGAAGAATAATCCACAAAATGTGCATTTGATGCATTTCGCACGAGATGAATTATAACGTGAAGGAAGAAATGATCCACGACAACCCCAAGCACATTCATGAAAAACAGCGAAGGAAAAATCGTCAGGAAGACGAGGTGGCGAGTTGTCGCCCAAAAAAGATTTGCATAAACGTTCTGCTTCTCTTCTCGTGATCATTCCACAACGTCTTGATGACACTGGCATTGCATTTGCCCGTCTTAAGATCTCAAGTTGCACTGGTGTACACTGAACACAAGTTATTCCTAATGCCACTCGTCGATTATGAATTTCGTTGTAACTAAATTGCTTCAGGAGAGTGTTTGAGATCTGAGCCAGACATAATCGTTCTTGCGACTCAATGTATAATGAGACGATGGGAATTCCATAGAGAATCACTGTACCAACCTGTTTAGACGATCCAAAATGATTTTTCACCTTAATTGGAGAAATCAAAAGTCTCCTTCCAAATTTACTTACTTGATTTGGTTTTGGTGTCGTTACATTATTGTTGTTCGAAACTATGCTTTCTGTTGGCGATGGCGATCTTGACTGAATCATAAATGACGAAATTTTATTACAATTTGAAATTATTGAAGAATTATTTGGTCGCTTTAAATTGTGTCTTTTATCATGAGAATTTGATGACAGATTTGTCATTATCGGTTCCATTTTCTTTTTTTTTTTTAATAACTTAATTTCACACAACAAATTTTGCAACTTTTCTTATGTTTCTTTAAAGAATTAATTAAATATTGAAGTCTTTGATTTCCGAAGTTGTTTTATTTTGGACTGCCGCTCATGAAAATTTTGAACAAACTGATCCCTGCTCTTATTTAACAGAACGAAAATATCATTATTTTTAGTTAACGGAAAAACAACACAGAGGAAAAGTCTCCTCCTGCATTTCAACTACATACGCAACTCAACACACTCACGAGTCATGAAAAATCAATTAAATCGCTTCATGTTGTAATCAAACCTCACAGAACATTGTTTTGTCAAGTGGAAATCCTGGAAAAATTTTCATGAAAGAAGGTGAAAAACAGTTAAATTAATGTTGAGTCTGTCGACCAATCAGAGAAAAGCAAAAGTCACGCCCACTATGAAAAAGGAAACTTCCAGTCAGTGAAAATAATCATTTCAAATCAACTTTCAAATCAACAATAAGAAACAAATTGAAATATTTATGTGGAAAGATTTTTGTTTTCTTGTTTTTTGATTAAATAAGAAAATTAATTTTGTCAATAAAATTATAATTAAAGACTTATTCATAAAAAGTTGAAGAGAATTTATTTGAGCTGGATTTAAATTCTATTTATATGAAAAGCTTTTGAATTAATTTTAATTTAATCGGAAACACAAGCATATGAGTGAAATTTTAAGACTTAAGAATTATTCGCATGTTTATAAATTTCCAAAGATGTTTAAAAATAATGAAGTGATCAGTTATCTAAGATTTATATTTTATTAAGAAAAAATTTGACAACTTTTAGTTAGATCTGAACTAAAAAAACTTAATTTCACAGCATTATTTATTAGACCCATTAGACTATTTTTCTCTAAAATTTTATTTATTTATAAAGTCATTGAAATAAATTCTTAAAAGGAACTTTTAGCAGACGCCTAATCCGATTTTATTTTGGTAGACATGAAAATATTCTAAATTTTAAGGAAAATAAAAGATCAAATGGGAAGAAGCCAAACAAACATTTTAGGCATAAATAAGTTATGTAAGTTATGTAATTGAAATAAAACAAACGTCTTGTTTGTTTAAAGTGTCGACTCAAACTGAGACTCTTTATTCATTTTCTTATTCTCACTTACTTATTACTTCTTATTACTTCTTATTACTTCTTACTTGGGGAATATGGGAATAAGGGAATGTGGGTTTCGGGAAGGGTTGGTTGGGGAACTTGTTCTAACTGGGGAACCTGTTCTAACTAATATATTCTAATTGAGTGAGAAAATATTTTTAGGGAAGAATTTTATTCAGTAAATTGGTAATTGCCATCATAACAAGAATGAAAATAATCTTGCACACGTGTCTGTCGTGAAGCAGATTTTTATTAGATATCAATAAAAAGATTTTTCACTTCTGATAAACATTTTTCACGCCAATTATTTTTCTTACTTTATTAAATTACAAGAATTTGAAAATAGTAAACAAGAATCATTAATTTTTTATTTATCAGCATGTGGTGAGACAAAACAAACATTTTTTATCATGCAAACAGTGTCAAATCAATTTTTCATAGTTTTAATATCAACAACAAACAAACTAACAAGTTACAACGATTACATCAGGAATTAGACACATCATATTTATAAAAAAAGGTTTTGAATTAAACCCTTTTGAAGATAAATAAACATCAGCGAGATTTTATGAGGATGAAAATCTCACCATGAAGTGTGTCAAATTTTACATCTGCTTGCACTTTGCTATCTATCGTAGATGTTAGCATCCTTAGATGAACCACAAATTAAATAAAATTTAAGATTAATTCACAAGTTAAGCTCACTTCTCGCTCATTATCAGGCACATGTTCATTCGCATTGAATCTGAAAAGAAAAGTGAAGATTACATTTTCCTTTTGTATCTTTTTCCCCTTTTCAATTCATTCATCATAACGACCTTGTTAAAAGTTTCTGAAACATTAAATATTCTGATCGTGTACCCGCATCGACAATGCAACAGACACGGTAGTATCAATTTATGGCTTTTGTTTGTTGCTACATTAATTGAATTCACGTGAGTGTGCTTATAAAAAGAGTTTTCATGAATTTTTGCTGAAAATCATTTGTGAAGTTAATAAAGTTGTTTATTTTCAGGCAATTGAATGGCTTGAATTTAGTTGTCCTTAAATAAATGAAATTTATTCATAAATTCTTCAATAGAAACTTTTGAAACTTTTTCAATCCGCCGCAATTTAGGTAGGAAAATATTTAATATCAACTTTCCATTTATGTCAACAAAAAATTAATGACAGTCATTTGAAAAATAATCACTGACATGTTCTTCATCCGAAATCGATCATTGTTGATTCACAATAAAAAGATTTTCTGTCCTAATAACCCTTAAAATGATTCAATTTACTGAATAAGTATCTATGTTGAGGGTTCACTCGTAAAATGTATTTATTCTATTCAAAATCTCCCTTGAGGGATTTTCCCCAAATTGTGGTCTTCTGTACAGTTTTTCTCGAAACCGAACACATAAACGAAAACATTTCCTGAAATAGGATTTAACCAGCAATTCAATTTTCAAAACATTTCAGGTGCTTTAATTAAATGAAAAATCTAGTTAATTAATTTTAGTCAACATTCTTTCTATTTTTGGCAGCCATCAGGAATTAATTAGAATATTTCGTAGCAACTTTTGTTGATGAAATGAAAAGCATAATAAAGCTTTTCCCCATTCCTCTTTCACTCATTTTCAACAACATTTGTTGACATGACAACGTTAGAGTTAATTTAATTCATGAAAACTTTATTGTATTTTAAATAATTTTATTATTCATTTAAATTGTTCAGCTTTTGTTTAGGGAAAATTAAATTTATGTAGATAAGTACATAATGTAGAGATGAAAATTTAATCATGGAAAGCAAACAGTTATTCAAAATTTTGTCCTTGACTTGTAGAGCGTGAAAAATGGAAAAATTATTGTTAGAAGAATTTTTGCGTTTATGTTATTGGGCGTGTCCTTTTTCTTCTACCAGCATTGGAGGGTTGAACACATTAAAATGTTTGTAGATACAATGTGAAGTTGAATGGAAAATTAAGAGAATTTTCCAATCATCCTTCCAGAAATGGAAGAATTTTGTTCATAAATTGATAATTGAATTTGGGAGATATTATAAAATTAGTTGTTAACTGGGCATATTGATGCCGAAAATATTATTCCAACTATTAAAGACTGATAAATTATGATTATGGCAAAATTTAATTGTCATTGTGAAAATAATGTTAAAAAAAGTGAATAACAATCTGAAAATTTAAGAAAGAATTTTGAAGTTAAAAAATCTTTTAATTAAACCTTTTCAAAAAATATGCGATCTGATTTTTATTTCCATATCCAAAAATATTATAAGTAAACTTTTTCATAAGAATTCTTAGAAATTTGGAAAGTAATGAATCGGAGTACTTCAAGAAGAAGTAAAATATGATAAGCCGAAGAGATTATAACAATTTTGTGAGGGAAATGAAAAAAGAAAATATAAAAAAAAATTGTTCATGAAAAATGTTTTTAAAGCATTCCGAAGAGGATGTAAGAAAGAGGAAGTGCTAAGAAGCATTTCATCATTGGAACACCCAAAATACAAGCAACCAACTTCCACACGCCGGTATGAATTCCAACTTGCAAGAGAATGTGAAGAACCAACAAAATTTTATCCTTTTTCCTAGCAGCTGGCAATGTTTTCAAAGTCTCATTGTTGAGATATTGACGAACACCTTGAGCCAAATTGATGAAATAATCTTCCCATTTCAATGTCCCTATATCAATGTTAAAATGTTGTTGATCAACTGGTGACATTGTCTTACTGAGCAGCAAAGTATTTTTGTTATCAAACTTCCATTCAGTGAAAATGAATTTTTCAAGCAACTTCAGAGATTCCCAAACGTTTGTGTGCAACTTCACAAGTCTGAAAATAAATAAATTAAGCATATTTAACAAGAGAATTTGTTTTCATAACTTACATCGGTCTACCGCCAGCAATGCGTGTAACAAAATCCAAAATATAAGCAGGAATGAAATGAATAAAAATCGCAGAAATCTTGAAAAGCATGAGACTTGAGAGGAATTTTAAATGTGGATACCAAACAGCAGATTTCAATGGATACATGTGAAGTAATTCATTTGTTTTGTCAGCAACTCTATCCCATCTAAATGGATTGTATGTTGATGATGTACAATGATAAATTGAGAGTTCTCCTGATCTTTTTTGTGCGACATGGTAACCAGTAACGAGCACTTGGTTGACAACAATGTCAACTGGAATGTAATCATAAATGAGGGAAGTTCCCACCGGTAAACGACGAACAACGCCTTTACTCGCTCCCATTAAGAAGCCTTGTGGTCCATTCTTACTTATTGTCCATCCTGCGATTGGTTCCTTCCATGCAGCTGTAATCATTGACGGACGAACAATTCCGCAAGGAAATTTACCGGCACATTTATTGACCTCATGTTCAGCCAAATGTTTCGTGAATGTATAAGTATTTGGATGATCTTTGATCAAACCAGCAGTCAACGTATTAAGTTCTTTCTCATCTTTTGACTGTGCAAGTTCAATGACCTTTTCAGCATCGTCTGGAGCTGGATAAAGCTTTTCTTCTGTTTCCAATAAAAATGCGTTAACATAAGCACTAGAAATATGCACCATGGCTTTTAAGTTTTTCATTTCTTGACACAACTGCATGACTCGACGTGTTCCAAGCAAGTTTATGAACACGGTTGGCTTTAATGAAGCTTGAAAGTCGAGTGTTGCTGCGGAATGTATAACAACATTAACGTTATTAGCCAAGAGTTGTCGGTCGGCTGGAGATAATCCTAAATTTTCTTCTCCAACATCACCAGCAACAGCAACAAGCTTTTTGAAGATATCGGGAGATGATTGCTCAAGAAGAACAGAGAAAACTGAATTTTTGGTGATATCTTCAAGACGTTCATGAATTTCTTTTCCTTTTTTAGGTCGCATCAGCAAATAAACTTTTCCAACTTCTGGACATGATCGGAGAATCTTCTCAACCAATGCAATTCCAACAAAGCCTGTGCCTCCAGTGATGAAGATGTTTTTGTTTTTATAAAACTCTGCTATGTTTGATGCCATAATTGAATAATTAAATTTTCTTCTCGCTTCTGTCGAACCTGTAATGATACAAACCATTATGTGGTTTTAATTTCTTTACATTTGCGGTTGTTTTATGATTATTTTTCTCAATAAATGCCTACTTTAGGAAATTAAAATCGGAAGAAGATTCTGCTTGTTTATAAATTTTACTTTTTCAATATTGCAATCAATTTCAGAACAAGAAGTTGATTAAGCAGAAATAACTAACACCAACCGGAAAACCAATGATTTAATGGGAATATTAGTTATTGCTACCACAATGGAAATAAATAATAAAGAGAGAAGAAGCAATTCACGACTACGTTATATCATCATCGTTACATGAATGTACATCTTAAAGTTAAGTTCAAAGCAAATAGATAGTTGAAAAAAATTCGTTACGAAATTAATAATAAAAGAAAATGTAGATATGTATGTGCATCATTGACAAAACATTAAATAGTATAACTTTCCAAAAAAGTGGCAACGGCGGAAGTTCAACAATGAAATAACTTTGAAAACGAATACGATAAAATTATTACTCACAATTACCTGTGATGTAATTGGCAAGATAGTTAATATGTGCTGTGTTGCAATTAACAGCTTAAATAAAACAACCTGTTGCATTTCATTGCTTTTTATGTCAATACTTTAATCAGTAATGAGTTAAGTTAACAATAAGTACATATTGCTTAAACATCTCAAGTTTTGACGTAAGCCTTGACATTGAACTTTGTATTCTTGAGATCTTACTTACGATCGCGACACTATCAAAAAAATTCAACACACATACAACTTCAATTTGATCTATTGTAAGAAAAATTGATGACGCAGGTAAAAGGGAATAGTTTAATGAAGTTATTTGTTTAAATATTAAACAAATTCTTAAAGTATGTGAAGTATTTCCTGGTTCGCAATTCCGCATCTTCCATAAATCTTGTATATATAATTAAACTAACTTTATGAAAAGAATAGAAGCAAGCAATTTCGAGGAGTTTATTCTATTTGAAAATAGTTTTGTTTTAGGAATTGATAATTACACGCGAAAAACAATGAATTGTTTACATTAATTCCACAAAACTCTATAAAATTATCTGCCGGTTGTTTATTTTTATCAAATGTATTTAAATAGATCACCGAGCTCACCTTATTAATTGATACGTCCGCAGTTTTCTTTCGTAAGGAAAAAGAAATCTTTGCTGCTTCGCGTAAGATGATTTGAACAAGACTAAATCGGCTTTAATATTGAAGTAAACAAATCTTTAAAGAGAAGTGAAGAAACTTCACTGAATGCACTTAAACGTAACGGTTCAATCAAATGTTGTTGCGGTTCAAAAGCGAAATTCTGACATCCTAAGATTTGTACAAGCGACGGAAATATTTTTTTCTAAAACGTAAATTTTTTGCTTGTTCTTAAAAGTTAGTTCTCTTATCGCTCCCAAAAAGTGAATATAAATTGGTAAGTTATAGAAATTTTGATAACTGACCGGAGAAAGTATTATCCTTATTATAAAGGATGAAGAATTCTATTAATTGCGTAAATCAATAATTTTTCGTTCGAAGATTTTCTTTCAATCAAGTTTAAGGTCATTTAAGCAAATGTTTTTATAAACAATTGATTGAAATTCATAATATTTATAAATGCCTCTTCATTAATACTTCCGAAGAAGACACTTTCGATTAATTTGATTCAAAGCTGCTTTAAGAAATTCTGAAATATTCTCAGCTGTTTTTTTGCAATAAAAATATTTTTGGTTTCATTTGCCTTAAAAAGGAAATTGTAGATTTTCTTTGTTCCATCATCTCTGTCCGCATAGGCATTTTTTTGTTTGTTGAGAACTGAAGAACATAAAATTAGTTCATCATTTCCGTATTTTTGTTTCCAGATCCGAAAATTGTAATCAGAGGAAGAACATAAAGTGCAAAATAATAAAAAATGTCTTCGCCTTCAGCAGGAAAGAGAAGGTGATTGATCCCAAATACATAAGATAAAAATTATAAATAGATTATAAAATAAAATTTGTTTTTCTTGTTCAGAATGGACACCGATGTGATAAAACTCATCGAATCTAAACACGAAGTGACACTGCTTGGATCGAACCTTAATGAATTTTGTGTGAAATTTTATGGACCAAGAGGTGAAATTGCTTGTTTGTGTAGATTGTGATAACGAAAAATTTTTTGATGGATTATTCCAGGTACACCATATGAGTCTGGAATATGGAAAGTTCGTGTACATCTCCCTGAACATTATCCATTTAAATCACCTAGCATTGGATTCATGAATAAAATTTACCACCCGAATATCGATGAAGTGTCGGGCACAGTCTGTTTAGACGTAATAAATCAAGCTTGGACAGCTTTATATGATCTTTCAAATATCTTCGAGTCATTTCTACCACAATTACTAACTTATCCGAATCCAATCGATCCTTTAAACGGTGACGCTGCTGCCATGTACCTTCATAAACCTGAAGAATACAAAAAGAAAGTTTCAGGTAAATTCGCACAAATTTCCCAGCATAATAAATGTTTGAATAATTTCAAATTTGTTTGTAGATTACGTGAAACGATTTGCCACGGAAGAAGCTCTTCGTGAGACGGAAAAAAATGAACAGAGTAGTGACGATGAAAGCAGTATGAGTGATTTCAGCGAAGATGATATGGCAAAAGATATGGAACTGTGATTCCAGTGTAGTAGCAATAACAAAATTATCGTACGTTAATGTTATAAGATTTTCTTCATATTTAATAACAAACAAATTTTTCAAAAATCAAAAATAAGAAGAAAGAGGAATCCTTAATTAAAATGCTTAAAATAAATATTAGAATGCCGTTTGGTTAAAAGAATATTTAATAATTTAGTAACTAATATTAAGAATTTATAACAAAATGAAAAAAAGGAAAGAAAGTTTATGAATTTATCAGGGAAATGAAAGTTTTACTTAATTAGCTTGAACTTGATCAGCTATAAATCATTGGAGTATTGACGTCTTGTTACTTTAAATGAAAATTTTGAAAAATTAGAGTTTCTCATAAAAAATTCCAAATTGTGCAGCAAAATATTTTGATTAAAATGTTTCTGGTTTTTCTATAATCAAGAAAGTTTATTGAGTTGGAAGAGTTTTTTAAAATTATTTACTTGTAATGAAGTAATTGAATTAATAACGATGAAAGTGGTTGTCATAAATGTAAAATTTTTCTACATCACTTTCCTAATTTAACTTTGAAGTATTTCGATATTATGCTTTGCAATAATTTCCTTTAAAACTTTCGAGTTTTTTATGTAAATATTTTTATGTGATTTGGAAAATTTAAGCTTGGATCGGAAACAATAAAGATGAAGATTAGATGTGAATTGTTGAGTTTATAGACATTGAGTGTTATTGCTTTTTTTCATCGTTTCAGAGGCAATCAAATTGGCACTTCTAGCAGAAATTCAATTTTTGAGAAGTTTCTTGAATTTGCATAGTAAAAAGTTTGAGAATCACAGGAAATTTTTCTCTTCATACCATAGATACTCAAACCACTTACCAAACTTCCTTTTATTAACAATTTTTTAATGATTTTTCTTAATTTTAAATAAAGATCTAAATTATTATATAACGTATTGCAGCAAAAGAAATTTATTATCCATTTAATTTACATTTTATTACAATTTCCAGAGCAAAGAGATAACAAAGGTTTAAGGAATTAGCCAAGTTCTCTTCATTGTGCGAAGCCAACTTTTATTCTTAATATTTCAGCATGTGTTAAAAGATTTTTTCGAAGCCTTAGGAGGTAAAATTTTACATAAATCATGTGAATTGAAAATTCAACTGCTGAAATTTCAAGGTATCATTGTTTAATTGGAATCAATGGAAAGAAGAAAAACGAAAAGACAATTCAAGAAAATTTAAAAAAAATTAGGAAATCACCAGCATTAAGTCACCGAAAGTTTTGGTTTTCAATTATTACTTTGCTGCATGCACCATAAAGTTTATTGATTTAAGTCTAATTATTTTTATCGTTATCGACACTGCGTCTTCGTCAGATCACTTTATCTTTAGGTTTTGGGGATCCATTAGAGGTGGTTTGTGATTTTCCTGTTGATGTAGGCGATTGAATTGGAGGTATTTGTGATAGGATTTGTTCACTTTGATTCTCAACAACTTTCTTTATTTTAGGATCGATTTCATCAGCATCGGACTGAAAAAATTATTTAATATTAATTAACATTTTATGATTCAATTGAGAGTTACTTACATTCTTCGTTTCGGGTTCAAGTTCTTTCGCTTTATCTTCTAAAATAAATTTAGCTTCAGACTCGGTGAAGTCTTCATCTTCCTTCTTTTTCTGTTCTTTCGCTAATTGCTTTTGTTCCAATTCTTTCTTCAAAGCTTTCTCAATTTTATCTTCTGTTTCAATGATTTCTTCTTTATCCATAAGATCAAGAATTTCGTTGACTTGTTTTGGATTAAGTTGAACATTTTCTTTTCCAATTGTTTCAATAACCTGGCAAGAGATTTTGTTACTTAATTTTGTTGGATTACAGTGAATAATGAAGAATTTACCTTTAAAACATCTTCAACCTTCAATGAACCATCTTGATCGTCATCAATTCGTCCTAAAATCTGCTGAATTTTCTCCAAAACTGATTCATCTGACACTTTTTGAATCTGTCAATAAAAGAATTAAGATGAGTCAACATTCAGAGAATTTTCTATTAACAAACCAAACCTTTCTTATCGCGTTCATCATTTCATCAATTCGCACCAACTCCGCAGCTCTTTTAGCATCTTCTTCAACCAAAGTCTCTTCAGCTTCATCTTTTACTGGCTCTTCGATGAGAATTTTAATTTCCTTCTCTTTCTTCTCCAAATCATCCAACACCAAGTCAAGTTTGTTAATCATTGAATTGACTTTCTTAAACAAATTTTTAGCTGCTCTCGACTCCTTCAACTGAGTCTTTTCATCCTTCTGAAGTTCGACAATTTGTTCTAATTCTTGAACGTCTTCTTGATATTCCGCAATTTCTTCTTTGATTTCTTTAATCTCTTCTTTCTCCAATATAAGATTTTTCTTTTCCTTTCCAATCGTTCCAAGTGCATCACTCAGAACTTTCAAATCTTCAGATGACAACTCTTTTTCAACTGGAATTGCATTCTCAATGAAAAGTTTCTCTTCTTGCTCCATGACTTTCTGTTCCATAAACATTTGACTGATTTGTTCTCTTGATGGATCGGTCGCAATGACCGGCGCTGCATCTTTGAGTTTTTGAGCTTTTTCCAATTCAGCTTCCTTCTCTTCATCCAACTCTTCTTGGATCTTACGTTGTTCTTCTTTAATAATTTCAATCTTCGTCTTGTTATCAATTTTACCTTCACGCTCACCAATCGCTGCTTTAGCTTGTGTTCCAACAGTCTCTGGAAGTGAAGCAAGTGTCGCTTTAAGCTTCTCACTAACTTCAACATCTTCAGGTAACATAAGAGCTCGCGACAAGAGCAACAATGAAGGTGGCACTTTCTCATTTAAACTTAAATTTATCCATTCTTGAAGTTGAACTCTTAAACGTTCTTCGCTGAGACCATAAGCTCGCATTCCACGAGCACGACAGGCACTTTGCAACTCTGAAAGATTCAACGTATCAATCCCTTCCTTTTGAATTAAACGATCATCAGCTGCAAGACTTCTCAACTTCATTCTCAATTGAAATCGAAGAAGATTTGACGTTCCAATTGTATTCGCTTCGAGAACACGACAAAGTGCAAGCAATTGTTGGCGACTTAGAGAGTCCAAAGTGATTTCATCTTCAAATAATTGTGAGAACTTAATAATCTCTTCATTTGACGCATAACCACCTGATGTTCTTAAGTTCTGAAAGAAAACGCTGAATTCTTTCGCTGCTTCCGATCGATGATCTTTATGTTGAACTGTCATGTCGTCCAACGTCTTCTGTAAGAACTTCGCCATTTCAATTTTCACTTTAAGACTTTGTTTAATTTTATTGTCTTGATCACTAGCACTTTGAAAGGTTGATGGGAGCATTCCAGGAAAGAGTTTAATTGCAACTGGTAAAAGCAATTCCATGAAGGGAACGATGATGAAGACTGAGAAGGGAACTAAGCGGAAAAGGTCAGACGTTGTTCTGACTACCAACCGATGTTCCCGACGTGAAAGTGATTGGCCGTTTAACACTTTCCACAAATATTTTCGACAAATGTTAATGTCGATGAAGAGCAGACGAAATCCGTGATAATAATGAACAAGCTCAGCCCAAATTCTTGCTCGAAGACTTTTCTTAACTGGCGTTGTTGCCACTGCGGTTTCTGGAGCGATTTTAGCCAACTGTTCTGAAGGTTCAGCTGTTGTTACTGTTTCTGGAGGTGACACTGCTGCAGAAGTTACAGCTGGAGTTGGTTTTTGTTCAGTTTTCTCCTTTTCCGCACTCTTTAATGATTTCACAACATCTTCGACTTTTGAAGAAGATTTCTCCATAAGTTGGAAAGTCGAACAAATATTTCGACTTATCGTGTATTCCAAAGCATTTGCTGACAGAAGTCTTGAAACATTTGGATCACAAAGCAATGAACGTCTCGTGCACAAACGATTTTGAATGTTGGCAGTGACAGGAAATCTGAGTTGAGGTTGCGTAGTGGAAACTGAATAATACTTGCTGTTTCTGATCAGTGTCGGATTGTTTACTAAAATGTTTAGAAAGAAAGAAAATGTCAATGAATTGCTTAAAAGCAAAAATATTCATTTTTGTTTCTTTCATTCTGTCAATCATTAAGAAAATTTCTTTTTCTTTCCAAAATCACGCTAAGAGGTGATGACTTAGATAGTGACGCAAATTTAATTTCTTCTTCTTTTCTTTTAAGCACATTTTTTTATTCATATCGAACTTTATACTTTGCTGTGCTATCAGTGATTACACAAGTTGAGAATTAACAACTCATCGACCTAGACATTGCACATTTCGAAGATTTCATTTATTTAGAGCAAAACCGATGAGAATTTGATGGCAATGAAGTGCACAGCAAAGAAAATCCAATGTGAGCTTAAAGTTTTTCATTTGCGATTATTTTTGTAACAAATTCAATGCCGCCTCGTTGTCTAAAGCTTCAATTTAAGATTTAACAATGATCAAGTCATGTTTAAATTTAATTAATGAAAATATTTTAGAATTATTAAGAAAATTTCAAGAAATTATAAAATCGATGGAGATTCTAAGAATAAATATTTGCAGAAACTGTCAAGGATTTTGTTTCTCATTAAGTTTTTAATAATTAATATTAAAAAATGTGGCATTTAGTAGATTCAAAAGTATATTTTCTTGTATATAAAAATAACAAGATGATCAATCCCCGCATTCTCTCTTCGCTTACTCGCGAACTTGACAATCAGATGTTCGACTCAACGGGATTACGCTTTTTCCAAGCTCTTTTTCTTATTTGCTACGCACATGATTCACATACGAACAAACATTTACATAATCATGCTTTTTTGATAACACCTTTAATTTTGGTGTCAAACTTGATTAGAACAAAGAAACATTATAATCATATTTATTATGTTTTTAGAAATATTCTCTCGATTTTCCGGCTCTCACAAATATTTTCACAAGTTCATACACACTTGCCATCATTGTCGTGTAAAAATATATAATTTTTGATGAAACTAAAATTTTCCATTGTTTCACTATGATTACGGAATCAAACACTTACAATTCACTAATCGACGGTTTTTCCGTAACCTCAGGATAACTTTTTGTTGATTTATAAATGCATTCATTATGATGTTCCTATATTTAAATCTTATTGACGAAAAATTTTCAATCGCAATGAATTAAACTATTTCCATTAAAGGTTTTGTTATATTTCGATGTTCAATGGTCTTTAGAGACACCAATGTTATGATTTTCAATAACAAAAATTTTTAAATCGATGAATTTAGAGATTTTCAATAAATATAAACACTCCAAATTAGCGATCGAACTTTCAAATAAGTTGATAAATATTCTAAATGACGAAGACGAATATGAAAGCGCTTTTCAAAATACTTCATCCGTCACATTTGTAGTCCGACTTATTTACGAGTAGAAGTAAGTCAATGACATTATTGCATTTGATAGTTCAAACCGTAATAAAAGGGAAATTATAATATGGAAGGCACCGCTCATTTACTAGATTTAATTGACAGTAAGTACCTAACATAAATCTTTAATATTTTAAAGAAATGCGAATGTTTCTGTAGGAAAATTGATGATTCTCTTGAGAGATGGACGAACACTCATCGGGTTTTTAAGATCCTGTGATCAATTTGCAAATCTTGTCCTTCATAAAGCCATAGAAAGAATTCACGTAGGTGACAAATATGGGGATATGGAGAGAGGGATCTTTATAATTCGTGGTGAAAATGTTGTACTCCTTGGAGAAATTGTAAGTCCTTAAAAATCACAACAATAATCATAGAATTTATCAAATATCATTTCAGGATCGTGAAAAAGAAGAACAGTTAAATAGTAAACTTACACAAGTATCTGTTGAGGAAATTCTTGACGCACAAAGACGTGAGATTGAAACGAAGCAAGAGAAGTCGTCTTTGTTACGTTCCCGTTTAAAACAACGAGGTCTGGGAGGCTACAACAATCCACTATTAGAAGAAAACGAGTGAATTAATCAACAAAAGAAAAATCATACAAAATACTTTACAAAGTTCTTTAGTTCTTTTATTATTCTAAACAGATAATTTGATAAGATTCTTAAGCTTTTTGTTTCCTTAAAATTTGATTAATGATTCGATTAATTAGTTAAGTAATTTCTGAAGAAATAAAGTAAAAACGATTTTCGATTGATGTGGTTCCAGTCCACGAATTTCTTAAATGTTTTCAAATGTCTGTAAAGTCGTTGTTATCCAACAAAGGTCGTTTCAATGATTCCGTTGATGAACTTTCTTCTAATGACTCATCCAATTGTCTTTTACGGGTTTTGTTTGGTGATAAAGTCTTCTCAGTATTTCCATCCAAACAATAAAGCAAACTTTCACTCAATTGTGATTTATTTAGAACTTGATCAATGTCAACAGTCACATTTGATGTAGATGAAGTTGATGATTCCAACTTTTGATATTCGTTTGAAGATTCAAAGTCATCTGGTTGACTTGAAAATGAATCATCGTCTTGAATAGGTTCACAAGGAATGTTTCCACGTGATTGAAAGTATTCTCTAAATAAACAAAAATTAATTAATGTTAAAGAAGCATAACAAAACTAATGAATTCTCACTTGAATGCACTTGAAAGTGAATCTGCTGTTGATGACGAAGAAGTGGAACCATAAGAACTTAATGGTTGAGCAACAGGAAGTCCATTGTCATTAGCTGATGAAATGTCATTTTCACTCTTTGATCGTATATTCTTCAATTCAAATGAATTCAGCGGAGCATCACCCGATGATTGTGTTTGAGTGTCAGAAGTTGTTTGTAATTCAGTTTCTGACTCTTCTAACAATTCCGAAATGTTATTCTGATAAGATTTGACATCAGAATTACCGAAAATTGCCAACATTACTGGTTTCCTTGAACGTGGTGTCATAATACTTTCCTGGAATTGAATTTTGATTAGAATTTCATTCTTTCAACGTTCGTTTCAACGTAAAAAATAGCTAGAAACAAGAAGAATGTCTGTTAGTAACAACGCAACTTACTTGCATAGATTTTGGCATTCTTTGTGTTGATTTTGTGATTGGCGACATTGAATTTCTGACTGCTGGATGTTCTTGAATGCCTGTTTGATTCAAAAAGTAATTGATATTCGAAACATCAACATGCCAATGCTCTTTATTCGCTTCACATATTGAAAAGAACAAATCAGACGACTCTTCCGAATCGAAGCTTTCAGTTCCACTTCTCATCATCATTTGCTTTCGTTTATCATCGTCTTTCTCAATGTCAATAAGAATACTTGAAGATTTTGATTTCTTTATTTTCGGTGATGTCTTCGAAGACGATTCCTTCGAATGAAATGGAAATTTTAAGTTTCCCAAGCTAACACCTTTGATTAGACCCGATTTAAATAACGTAGATTTCTTGCAAGGTGTCGTTGCAAGCAATTCTTTATGCTCCATTTGATCAACATGACCAGAGACGACCTTCTCTGATGATTGCCCTTCAATGCAATCCTCTTCATCTGATGAGCGGAAATCTTCATCGTCAATCATCTCTTCTTGTGATATCTCAGCATGATTGTTAAGAATATTTGATCGAATTGGAACGTCGTCGATTTTCTTCTTACTTAAGGCACTTGATGAAGTTGGAGTCGCTTCACTATTTAATGTTGTTGTTGATGTTGATGTGGATGAAATGGAGAGCGAAGGTGGATCAACAATGATTTGTGGAGGTACTTTTAATTCTATTAATGGTGAAGTTTTTGTCGATGAAATTGGACTTTGAAAAAGAATTCTTTTGTTTGCATGAACCTGGAAATGTTGCAAGCGGTTAGTCACGATGAAGAAAATGTTAGTTAGTGAATTGCAATCAATCACATGCTAAGAGTTCATTGAGAAAGTGAAATTTAGTTTCTTTTTATGATTATTGCACAACAATGACAAATTCCGTTTATGAAAACTTACTTGAACAGCAAGTGGTGTGCTTGGAATGTTCGATGATTGTGATGGTGTGTGGGTGGAATTGCGTTTCGGTGTTTTATGAAGTGTCTTATGAAAAATGTGCTTTTTAATTGAATCTCCTATAGAGCGACACGCTGATGATGACTTGTCACGATTGACAAATTGCAGTGGTGTGCCTGTGAAAAATAATTAAAGAAACTTTTTCATGTTGCATGTGATGAAAGTTAAAATAGTTAAAGAAATGATTTGATTAATTAGAGAAAGGTCAGCATACCAAAAGTTATAGAAAAAGAGAAAATTTCAATTTTAATTTTAAATTCTGACTTACTAAGTGCTACATTTCTCTTTTATTGATTCGAGATTCTTCAAATATCTCTCAACGACTACGAAAAACATAATTTGGAAGTTCAGCTTCGATTTATAAAACTCCTAATTAAACTTTTAATCTTCTCACCTTGTCCATTTTGTTTGTTAAATTGCTTTATAAGTTTTTTCTTCTTGGAAGACTCGGGAAGTGATTGAATGTGAGCATAAAGTTGTGCAAGTGCAGTATCGGTAGGATTTGAAATGTGAGCTTCGGCAGTCTTTTCACGATCAACAAATGTGTAAACAGTGTTGGCGACAGAATCTGAGATTGATTCATCGAGAACTTTTTCCGGTGTTTCACGTCTTCGTTTTTGTTCAACAAAGTATGCTCTAATGTCAGTTGAGAGCTTTTCTGGTACGAGGAAAATTGATGAGCCACTGCTTATAATGAAGCTGATCATTCTTGTCATTGCTGCTGCTGTTTGATGAAGAACTTCTGGAGGAAGTTTTCTCGGACAAATCAAATGAGGAGTGAAAAGTGTTGCTAAAGTGTCGGCTGTCATTTTATTGTGACTTTCCATTTTAGATGCCTTGTGAAGCAACATTATGAGAGATTCGAGAACAGTTCGATTCTCATACGGTAATAACAAGCACAAAAGTTGCAACGAATTCATAATTCTATTCTGTTCATCATTTTCTTTTAAATTACATATTTCAGCAACTTGTGAATAGGCTGGAAAATATGTCTGAAAAGAGAAAGCACACTTGTTAGTTATAATTGGTTTGCCTTTGTTAAGCAATGTTTTGTCAACGCCCGAAAAAAACTGAAATTGTTTCATACTTCAGTGAGCAGTGGTTGAGGCAAATCTGCTAAAATGGATTTCATCACAGATGCTACGTCGTGACAAGTAAATTCATCAAGATTAAGAGGCTTCAACTGGTTGACGAGATATTTTAATTCTTGTTGTCTTGACACAGATCCTGTTTTACGAAAAATTCCTTCCTGGCAAAGATCTTTAATAAAAAAAACATTTATGAATGAATGAATCTTTTTATAATAAATTTACTTACTCTCATCTTTCTGAAGAAATTGCATCAAGACTTTTAACTGTTTAATGAGATCTTGTGTAAGGAGTGGAGGATCAGGACTCAGAACTCCGCATTTTGATGTACAGATTGAAGGATGCTTTTTCTTCGGAAATAACCAAATTTTCTTGTGCTTTGTCTTATCAGTAATCTCCGATTCATTTCTATAAAATTATGTTTGCGTAAATTATTAATTAAAGGCGTTGCACATCTTTAAAAATCTAACTCACTCGTTCATATCCAATAAAAACGATAAATGCATCTTTATAAGTGTGTTAAATTGTGTTGGACTTTCTTTTCTCAGCTTTTCCGCAAACTCAACATCCAATTTTGCCTTATTAAACACATTATTTGCCTCTAACATCGTGGATTAACAAAATACGAGACAAAATATTAATTTAACTTTTATTTGAATTTTTCTGGCCGTTGAAATCCATCTACAAGTTTTGTCACCTTTTTAAAATCTTGTTATAGATGGCGGTACGATCGTTTTGAGGGGGAAAATAAAAGCGAAAAGTTTTGTTTCTTGAGCTGACGAAAACAAACAAATATTTTATTAATTTCCGAGTTCTCATTATTACTTTGTGATCATTAACTTATAGAATAGGTTCTTGCTTTTGGCGAAACCTTTTGCTTGTTAAAACTTCGTTCAAAAAAGAAATTAAACTGACCAAAACTTGAGCAAGAAGAAAAATGGTTTTCGATACGAAATATTTTATACAAAAAATTCTACAATATCCAGAGATTGTGAGTATTATAACAAACCTAGGTATATAATCAGAAAAGTTTAAAACGTATCATTTTTCAACAGTATGATCCAAACAATGCTGGTTTTAAACATGTTGATGATAAAAATGGAGCTTGGGAGAAGATCGCAAAAGAATTAAATGTCGATTGTAAGTGATGAAATTTCAAAAGAACACTCAGAAGTTTGACTGTTTTGTTTTAGCTACTTTTTGCAGAAAGAAATTTAGAACGCTCAGAGAAAGGTACACAAGAGAACTTCGAAAGAGTTACCTGGAGCCAAGTACACCAATTAAATATGAATATTTCAAAGAGTTGTCTTTTCTTTCGCCTCATATTAAGTTCCGATCAATAAAATTCGAGAATACTGAAGGAAAAACAATTGTCGTTACAAAAAGAGAGGAAGTTGATAAGGAAACGACTGATGAAGATATGAAATTGATAGATCAAGAAGAATATTTCACGGAAGATCAAGAACCAGTGTATCAAGAAGGTGGAAATGGACAAAATATTATTTATGAAACAACAACTGTACAACACGTCCCAGAATTTTCCGGAAACGCTCATCAGATACATGAAGTTGTTCATCAATCTGATGAGGAACAACACCTCAGTCCTTCAAAGAATAAAGATCGCAAAAGAAAACTCAGTTGGGATGAAGTTGACCAAAATGATGATAACAAATACTTCGCAATGAGTGTAGCCTGTTCGCTGAAACGTCTCTCAACATTAAACAACTTAAAAGCTAAAGTTGAGATTTATCAAGTGCTTGAAAAGTTTGCAACGAAAGAGCAATGCGTGAAATAAACTTTAACGACATTTTTAAAATATTCATCCTCAGTTCGGATCAAGTTTTGATCTGATTTTAAGTTTTCGAGTTAATGACCAAGAATTTTTCCATTTTATTTTAATAAAGTAAAATCAAAACCCTGAATATAAATATGTGTTTAATTCTTTATTGGCGTTTAAAGTGTATTTCTTAATAAGCGATTGAATTCAATTATAAACAAATATTTACAACTGACAAACATCGAGTATCGACTTGTAAAAGCGCTTTCTGTGTAAACAAGCTTTAGGTTGAACTCAACTTGTTTTGATGAAAGCCATTTTCATAAAATTTTGTGGAAATTCTTTAAAATGCTAAATCGGTTTATTTAGTGCTCTAAATATTAAACAAAGTGCAAGAAATTATTGATGAAAATGGATCCAAAAATGGAACCTGTTCATAATTTTACCGCCGAGGTGAATTGTGCTTAAAATTAAAAATTATTGCTTCCATAATTAAAATATTTAATGTGTTGAGATGAAAATGTGTCACTATAGATTATGATAATTGCAATAGAATGACAGTATCTTATTTGTCACATTCTAAATAATTTAAAATTGTTCATTCAAGAATTGATTTATTTAAACTTTAACAATCTTTCAGCTATTTTCGCTTTATGACTACAAGATTCCAATTTCTAAGGCTAAGATGGGATCAATAACAAAAACGGCAATGAAAGCGATCAAATTCTATAAGCATGTTGTGCAGAATGTAGAAAAATTCATTCTCAAATGCAAACCGGAATATAAAATTCCAGGACTTTATGTTATCGATTCAATTGTTCGTCAGTCTCGTCATCAGTTTGGTCCTGAAAAAGATGTTTTTGCACCTCGTTTTGCTCGTAATATGGAAGAAACATTTGCTCATCTATTTCGGTGCTCGCAAGAAGATAAGGTAAAGAAAGTTTTTATTTAACTAAATGCTCATTTTAATACCTTTTTTTCTTTCGTTTTAGAGCAAAATTATTCGTGTGCTAAATTTATGGCAGAAGAACAACGTCTTTGCTCCCGAAGTTATTCAACCTCTTTTCGATTTAGCTAATCCTGATCATCCTGTTCATCAAGCTTATATCCAACAGCAGCAACAAAATCAATCAGGAGACGTTTCCAATGGAATGAATATACAAAGAGAATCTCCTCATCAAAGTCAGAAAGAAGAGCAAAGTGGAAGTGAAACGGTAATGAGCTTAATGTTGTTTTAAGTTTATTCAACTAAATTCTTTATCTTAAATTTCAGCTCAATGCATTAAATATTCAAAAGTTTCAATATCAACAAATGATGATGCAACAACAGCAGCAATCAACAATGGATCAAATTGCAGGGATCGATTCAATAAAATTTAACAATCAATTGTTAGAATATGATTATGGCTCAGAAGGTGATGATGATAAAGGCGATGCTGGACAAACAGTTACACATCAGCATCAAATGCAGATGCCGGTTTTACCATATCCTTTCAATAGCTTCTCAAAATGCCTCGAAGATCCAAACATTTTGAAACAATTGCAAAACATTAAACAAATTGATATGCAACGATACTTGAATGATATTCCTGGTGCCAGTAATTCGATGATGGATCAACAACAATCACAAAACAGTGGACTAACATTGGCCAATATCAATAATTTACGTGGCCCGCCACCAATAAACGACTCAAAGGATCAAGACGTAGAATTAGTTGGAGAATTATTGCCAGCTGAAATTATTATCCCTGTAAGCTCACGATCACCAACACCAAATCGTCATAAAAGACGCAAAACTCGGTCACGTTCACGTGATAAAAATCGTTATGGAAGACGAAGAAGATCTCGCTCAAAATCAAGAAGTTACTCAAGATCACCTCGCAACAAACGTCGATCATCACGAGATCGAGTGAAAGATAAAGAACGTGAAATTGAAAAGGAACGAAGACGCAAAGGCTTACCAGACATTAAGAAGGAACATTTATCAGTTTGTAGTACGACACTTTGGGTTGGACATTTATCAAAGCTTGTTCAACAAGAAGAACTTTCCGATACTTTCGGTAAATATGGCGACATTGTAAGCATCGACATGATACCACCACGTGGCTGCGCTTATATTGTGATGAATCGACGTCAAGACGCATACAAAGCGATGCAAGCATTGAAAAACCACAAAATGCAAAATCGTGCGATAACGATTTCATGGGCGGCTGGTAAAGGCGTGAAAAGTAAAGAATGGAAAGATTATTTCGATCAAACACTTGGAGTCACTTACATACCTAACAATAAGTTGACTCATTCCACTGATTTTGAATCGATTGAGGAAGGTGGAATGTATGATGAAGATACGATGCCTGCGTGGGTGAAGGAGAAGCTTAAGCAGCCTCAAATTCAACCGACTGTTAATAAAGATGGAATGATGATCCCGCAATTCTTTGCACAGTCCATTGATACGAGTCAACCGCCACCAAATTCATCACTCTTACCAACAATGCCTCCGTTTCCATTAGGTGCCCGTCCTCTTCTTATTCCCGGTTCTGGTCTGATGCCTTTAGGAGTCCCTCCGCCAAATATGCTCGTGCCTGGAATGGTTTTTCCAACAGGTCAGCCACCTGGCATTTTAGGCTTTCCATTAGCTGCTGGAGCTCCTTCGGGAAATTCAAGCGCTCAACAAATAATTGCACCACCAACAGGTCATGAACAGCCAAGTGGAGATGATCACATGGACATTGAGATGGAAGATGAAAATCATTCTGTGACTAAGAATGATGGAAGTCAAATGAGCATTCAACAAGCGTTTTTCAATCAACCACCTCCAATGAACTTAGCGGCATTGATGATGGGCGTCAATCAATCTGCAGCACTTCAAAATGCTCAACCAACAACAAATGATCAACAGAATGATGGACAAGAGTACAATATGATGGGGAATAGAAATAATCGAAGTCTTAGTCGTGAAAGAGATCGACAAGATTTTCGATCACGAGGACATCGTGACAGAAGTGACAGAAGATCGGGTCCAGGAGGTGACTTTAATAACAGAAATTCTCGTTGGCCAAATGATTCAAATGGCAGAGATAGAAGTCGACCAAGAGATGGTGAGTTTGACATTAATTACAAATTCAATTTAATTAACTTTTAATTGCTTTAGGTTTATCACAAAATAATTACAATCGAAGATTAGGAAATCAACAAGAAATTCCAAGTCTTTTATCACAACCAATGCCCTTACTAGATGAAGGAATAAATCCCAGACAACGAAACAATGGTAAGATTAATTAGTTAACTAAATTAAATGTCTTTTTAATTGATTTCTTTTTAAAAACAGATTTTGGACGAGATGATTTTGATCGACGAGGAGGATTCAACAGAGGAGGTTTTCAGTCAATGAGAGGAAGAGCAAGAGGACAATTTAATCGAGGAGCTGGTGGTAGAGGTGAGAAGATTTCAATTATGATTGAATTTGTTGTTAATTCTGTTGGAAGTTTAGCGACCTTCTGGGAGTAAATCTTTCAGGGTTTGGTAGTATGTTTGACATCGACTACCTACCTCTGATTTTTACTGGGAATTTGCTGTTGAAGTGTTTCAAAGCAAATTATATGCTTCGCTAAGCGATTACTTAGTAAAAGAAACCCAACAAATTCTAATAAAAATTTCAATTCTCTTCACAGGTTTCAACAATAACAATTTTAACGACCGACAAGGTGGCTTTCATGACAGAGACATGAATCAAAATCAAAGAGGTCGAGGTGGTAACAGAAATTGGCGTGATGATGACATGGATAATCGAAGAAACTTCTCACAGAGAGGAAGTTTCGATCGTAAAGGTTCACGATGGGTTGGCAATCAACGAAATGATGAATGGGATCAAAGAGACGATCGAGAATGGGATGATGGCGATGATGATGAAGATCAAAATAATCAACAGAAGCAAGAATCGATTGAGAACCAAGAAGAAACAGAAGCAAGAAACGACGATAATGTAGAAAATAATTACCAACAATTAAATGAAAACAATGAAGAAATGCCACCTGGCACCGAAGCTCATGAGAATGAATTTGTGTCAGAGAATACTCGACAATTAGACAACTTCCAGCAAGAAGATAATGAAGAATCATTCAATAATCCCGTTCATAGTGAAACAAAAAATGTTGATGATGATGGTGATGATGAAAATCCTGGAAACACAACACCACTGTGTGATGAAACAGAAGCAAAAGATAACGCGTGAATGATCGTGTTTTGTGCAGAGTTAAAATAGTTGAAAGTTTTCGTCAAATCTTTAACTTTATTTTCATTTTTCTTATTTCTTTTGCTGTAATTATAAATCTTATTTAATTGTGTGTCTCATATCATGATTCATCAAAACAAAAACAAGAGACAAGACTCAAAGTTTTGTTCAAAAGAAAAGAAAGATTAAGTGCAGGAATTTTCTTCTAACTTTCGACATAATTGCGAATTGCGATGGCTGTGATATAACAAGTTAAATAGATAGACAAACAAACTCAAATCTCATTGGTGAGCTTTAAATTATCTAACAAAGTTTCACTTTGAAACAATTGTTTCCTAAATATGAGAAGATGAGAAAGCGACAAACTAAGAAACATTAAAAAAAAGATTTTTTTGTAAAAAGTGAAATAAATTTTCAATTAAGATGAAAAATTATCTTTTGATAAGCGACGGAACCATGAAAAATTAATTAATGAATTTCTCTTACACTTATTCAATACTTATCAATGGTTCTAGCTTTCAGCTTGAAGCTTTTCTTTAGAGAGATTAAATAAAAACCGATGAGAGTGATTTGCATAGGACGATTGAGTGTCACATTCTCGAATTGAGATGTGATGCAAGGTACAGTGAATCAAATATTATTATGAAATCATTTTATTTCTTGATTATTTTGATCACACCAAAACTTAAATTTATTTTTCTCTTTTTTTCTGTTTTGTTTCGAGTTCATTTCTGTGTCATTTGTTGAGAGTAAAAAGCCTCCAAGTAGCTTTTATAGTTGAAGTTAAAAGATAAAATTTCCTTTCTTTTTTATACATAACAACTTTGGGGAAAATTAATCAAAAAATATTTGAAATCTACGAGAAATTTTTCTATTTAAATTATCAATCAGGAGATCAGTTTACATTCTTAAAACTTAATCTAAAGATAACAAAGAGAAAACTTGTATAAAGCGAGAATATTTTTCCCTTCTTGTACAAAATGAAAGAAAGATTTAAACTAAATTAAACATTTAAATAAAGAATGTAATGATGATGATGATGATGATGATTATCTTAGCGACGAAGTCCTTCGATGTTATTAACTTTCTAACTTAACAATAAGATTTATTAAATTATCAATCTAACCCTTTTTGAACCTGTAAAGAATTGATTCCCATAAAGCCCAAAGTGACATCATTAGTTTTGATTTAAATATTAATGAGAATGAAATATCAATTCAATAAATTATAAAACTTACTATTTCAGGTCTTCTTCATCAATATTTCTATTTTTATACATTTCAGTTCGTAAACTTTATCAATTGATTAAATTAAATTAACAATATGCTAATAACTGAAATTAGTTGATTGTCAAGTGATAGTTTTTTATTGTTAAAGTGCACTTTAGATACTCACTTTGACCTTGTCTTTAATATTGAATGTTGTTACAAGTACACGTCAGTGGAGTTCATTTCAATTGTCTACTTTAATAACCAATTAAGGAATTGATGAACGATCTCTTTAAAAACCAATTAGCAAATTTTGTTAGCAAATTTCTAATCATAATCAGAAAAGATTTTTTTAATTCCTTCCTACAATAAATTCTGATAACGTTTTGAAGCTAAGCAGACCTCGAATCATGATGAATGAAAAGCTACTTGACCTCATAATAAATATCGAAAAATTAATCGAAATGTCCAAAGTTCGTCGACTTTATTCGCATTGAAAATACTTTTAAGAAGGAGAGATAAATAAATATGTAAGTTAAATGCCGTAAATTTATTATTCGAGCTTCGAAGTGATGAGACTCGTTATTCTCTTGTTTCGTCGTATGTCATTAGCTTCAGTTTTTTTTTTTCAAAAAAAGCCTACCTAAGCGATCATCACCTTTGCATTTCTCTTCTTCCTTATCTGTAATTTCATTGTTAAAAGTCCTTTACTCCGACTGTGTTTAACTTTACAGCATTGAACTGTTGCTGATAAATTTTCATAATTCTCTGTATTACGCATCAATTTGTAGGAAAACGATAAGCTCTTTACAGACTTTACTAACAGAATACTGAGTCAATCGTCTTATCTCCTTGAATGTGGGACTAATTACAAATGCTTTCCGACAATCATTTTCTCTTCGAACACTTCCCTATTCTATTCATTCGTTTTTTTTACGTTTTTCGTACTACATCAGACCTCATTTTGCATTCTTCACACACAGCGCACTTCTAGGCGTACTTACATTCAAACATATTAAAATAAAACAAAGTAGGAAATAATCAAAATCAAACTCAATCGTTGATTCAATTTTTTTTCTTTCTTTCTTACTTACGTTAACTTTTTAGGTCAACTTTAAGACCCTCAAAAGAAAAGGCTTCGAAATGTCATAAATGATTTAACGTTATTGAAGAAACAAGAACGATAAGCTCTCTTTGTTGTTTATTTATGTTCACTGATAAAACTTTATGTACGATATAAAAATGTCTGTAAATCTAGTTTGGAGGTCAAGATTCTCTTCAGTAAAAATAGAAATGTGACCTTTAAAAGTCATAAAAAGCTTCAAAAGAAGATATGGAAAGAAATTGTGGGCGGATCACAAAGATTTGTATTAAACTGTAATGTGCCTACTGCATATTCTACTTTGTATATATTTTTTTAATTTTTTGGAAGTGTGTGAGAAAATGTTGACAATCGGTTAATGATCCCAAGCAATTTACTGGTAAAAAAATATAAAAAGCTTTATTAGTGAGTCACTATGAGAATTTCTCTTGCTCATCCCTTCTTTTATGAATATTATGAGTGACACATAAAACTACCTAAAAACAATGATCATAAACAACAGTTTGTCTGCTAAAATCCATTAAATAATTTAAGACAAAACAGTCGAGTTTTGGAGTTGCAAGTGTAAAGACCGGCAAATTAAAGAAGAGAAAAAAAAATAAATAAATAAAAATTTATTAAAACGCAGTTTATCAGCAGACAGCCGCGTCAACGACCAAAGAAAAATAAACTCTTGAGAAGTTCAAGTTCGCATTTTCAAAAGAAAATTTTATTTCGACACATCAAGATCTGACTCGTGTTGTTAAAAAAAAGACGCTGTAATTCAATAACCTCCGAATATATGAAAGTATTGAAACGAAAACAAAAGACATTCGAAAAAAATAATCAAAACAGAAATCAACTGATTCGCGTTCGAGAATTTCTAACACAGATGATCTAAATTCATGTCATATGAACACAAATAACTAACGATGTTCGAATGTGTACTTCTGGTTTGTGCTATATCGTGAACTTTATGTAAAACTCTCTCTATTTTGTTAACAGTTCGTTTTCTTTTGCTTCATTCGCGCGCGTTCATCAATACAAGCAATACAAAAGAAATAAGTTGACCGAGCACAGGGAAAAATCGCTGCTTTAATGTCTCACCGTGTTTATACATACAAACACTAATGCTTTTAGACTCTTTACACTTAAATATTTGCGGGACGCTGCTGAGATATTTAACTCAGTCGCTCGTAATAAGCAAGCAGAAAAGATCGCATTTTCTTCTTTTGAATTTATTTATCATAAAGAAATTTTACAGACGCAATAATCTTACACTAAATTTCCAGGAAATAAATGTGAATCAGGAAACAGTGGAAAAGTGATAGAAAAGCGTAATATAAGAATTTCTAATCTATGAAATTAGAACAGGGAAGATCGCAAAAAATTAAAAAAGAGAGAATCAAAATAAAGAAGTGAAAAAACTTCATTGAAGGACAAACAGAAAGTGAGTGAAGACAATTCGGAGAGTGTGACAAATGATTTCATGTGAATCGTGCAGAATTGAGGAAATTTTCAACAAAGAACCGAAGTCAACTTGAGGAAGTTTTGAAAGTGCAATTTGGATTAATTAATTGGGGCCACTTCCTAAATATAGGTGAGCTGCATGTGAATAAATATTTATATCTGTAATTTGCTTCGTTAAGCTCTAAAGATATGTGATGATGCCAAACAAATTAGATACTTTGGCTTGTCATCAGTGTTTACATCAGCTTTATATATAAACAAATAAGAAATTTTTGCGCAGATAAAAAAACTTAACTGGTGGCATGTGCGATGTAAAATTTCGCGATTTTTTTTGAATTTCTGAAAACAAACGAAGATTTCTTGGAAATCCCAACTATGTTATTGAAATAATTAATAAACTGAACATATCAACAAAATGAGTGAAAATAAAACCCGAAAACGTCACAAAACGCTACGTCAGTGAACGCGAATCGTGATGACTATTTTTCTATGTGCGATTCAGTCGAAGCTGATTCATTTAAATTTCCCTTGTAGTTGCTCGTGTCTGCTACTTATCGAATTGAGTTTGTATTTTTTTTGTTTCACTAGAAAAGCGCGTTGCTATCAGTTGATGTCATATTCACTGTTTAGCTTAGAATTTATTTTGAAGTGTTTTGTTAAGTAAATTTATGAGGAATATTTTAAGTCAGATTTTAAGTGAAAAAAATAAAAACTTTGCGATTATGATGACATGAATGTGATATATGTCAGCAAAGCTCGTTATCAGATATTGATAATTCATACACAACCCTCCTAGTTGACCTCGAGTAAAAACTACTCAAAACTAATCACTTAACAATAAAGGTCTTTTCAGGTTTTCTTTTTTACATGTGCCCCCGCATTGCCACACATAATAATATTTACTCATGCCATCAAACGGCACTTAAAAACGATAATAATCGACAGTTTTTGCTTGTAAAAGAGAAACAAGGTCAGATTGACTATGAAAGAACGTCGTTGAATTTTTGCACATGATAATCACCTGATGTTGATTCTTGAGGCGATTTTCTCATCTTCTATTAAATGAATAAAAGTTCGTAAGAAGAAAAGAAAACTGTTTTAAGTTTATATGCCACATGTAGATACATTAAACTGCTTCCTTTTTATGCCAAACCATTATAAGGTTTGAATAAAATTTCCTGTATTTAAATTAATGAAGTAGCAACTTTCAAGTTTTGACTTCATTGATTTGCATTTCATTAGGAAAGTAAACATGTTTATAATTTTACTATAACTCTAAGTAATCAGTGTACTTGTATTTACCCTGCTCCGCATCTTCAAGCTAAGCTCATTCATTTAACTTTATTTATTCATGCTTACAATTACGTTGACAAAAACACGTTTGTAACAATAAAGACTCATTTTAGACGAACCTACGATAACATTTTGAAGAAAATAGCACGTATTGTTACTTAAGAAAGCTGAATCGTTTCGTGATTTACAAGTTTTTCGTACAACTTTACTTCCACTTGCAATACAAATGACTTCTCCATATTCTGTCCATTTAGTGGAGGTCATAAAACTCTTAACATAAAATAAGTTTAAATTAAAAGATAAAAACAAAACCGGAAAATAATTAATTTAGGAAGATTGTACGATCATAAACCATGTGCTTAAAAATCACTTAATTAATCATTAATTGTTTTTATTGACTTAATTTATAAATTAATTGTTTCAGCATGCTGGAAATTCAAGTTTCCACGTGTCTAAGAAATAAATTTAAGAATTGCTTTACAAAAATTGTAACGACTTTGAAAATTTTAAAGAAAACATTTCAACACAATTGATGAAAGACGTTTTGATTGAAAAAAATATTTCTCTCACGAGCGTATATCGGAAGTTAAAATAATATTTTCAATTGATTAATAAAATTGTCACGAAAAGACGTGCAACCTTGAACCAAGAATATCATGACAAGTTGTTCTAGTAAAATTTGAAATAGTAAGCAAAAAGAGAACAAGATGTTCAATATAAAAAAGTCATGAATAAGGAAAATAAAAATGGGAATGAATTAACAATGTACATTTTCTACCTGAATTTCCCCTCTCGATGTATTCAGTGATGGGCGAAATCTGCTTAAAAGGACTGCGAGTGTTAAAAATTTTTATTCTGCATACAATGTTACTGATAAACACATTCCATTCGCCTACGTAGATTTTTAAATGTTGAAGACGAAGAGAATTAAAAACAGTTTAATGTTTTTATTTCTTAATTAACTCTTACAATTTAATAACAATATTTTTGACAGTCTGTCAGTTCGGACTATAAAATCGCCCACCACTGAATCCACTCACACTAATGTACGGTTTCAAACTGTTGTACTGTTTTCACTAAGTAGTATGCGAGTGAGAAAATTTTAAAACGCGAGATCAAAAGTAATTTTCTTGTTACTCGCGGATTATTCTTCAAGCAAACAAGACGTTTTTATGTGTTTAATTTAATGATAAAAAAGAAGTGAAAGAAATCATATAAACCGATATAGAAAGAAAAGTATAAAAAGAGAAATGAATGATCAGGAAGTTAAAACAAGTGAAACAAATTGAAGTCAATAATAAAAATCAATATCATTTAAATAAAGGCCAATATATAAAAACCAAGTTGCCAATTGCATGTCGAAAACAATTGAATGGCAAGAAACCGGTGCTCGAAAAAATAATTGGAAAATTTAAGCATCAAATAATCCGACCTTGGAATGAAAACAGTGAAATAAATATTCAAGAAACATAAAACAAATTCATCATCAACCATGCTGGATATAATATTTGTCGGAATATTGATTTTATCAGCACTTGCCTACGGATTTTGGCAATACTTTGCCCGACCCAAAAACGCCCGTGAAAAACGTAAAAGTAAGATAATTCCAGACTTCTTTTATACATCTATATAAAGTAACACGTGGTTAATAATATTCTAAGTCGGAACCTCTTTTGACTGACGCAATCTGTGTGATTCATAATTCTTACTTACTCCTCTCGTTGGTTCTCTCTCTGAAGTCTTTCAGATATTTATTTATTTGTGAGAGAAATTAATTTCATATGAGGACAACTAAATTAGTCACAAAAGCATTCCATTTGTTGATCACAAAAAATTCGTGACTCATTTTCATTTTAATAGAAAATAAAACCAGTCGATGTTCGTGGAAAATGATGCAATTTTAGCGCTAAATTTTTATACCGAAGCCTTAAGCTTCCTAATAACGAACTAGGCTGATGTCAATGAAAAGAAAAAAAAGAAATAATGCTACGACGTTTCTGAACTTCAAATATTTAAAAAGAAGTCGAATTAAAAAAAAAGTTGATGGAACTTCGCAATAATCCAAATGATATTGTGAAACCGGTGAAGATGCGCGTAATGCGTGTGTAAACGGTAAACTCGTCATTGATTGTTGTTTGATTTGAGAATGTAAGACAAAGTTCTGTTATTTCATCTGACGGGTCCGTTTTTTCATTCCATTTGCTTTCATTTTATATTCGCTTTTCTGTGCAATGCATTTTATAAAGAAAACGAATATTTTATCGCATCATCCATAAAGAATGCGAAAAATCTCACCGTTTATTGGCAAATCGGTATAAAAAGAGAAGAAAGAAAGGGAGTTGAACTGGTTTCGTTTCACAACAAGCATGGACGATTGATGAGAGACTTAAAATGCAGTTTACACAGTTGCTTATTGGAATTTTCATTCTTCTATTTTTGTGAGAATGAGAACACTAAACAGACGAAATTTATGCGACTGTCAGAAGAATTAGTTTAGCTTTTTTATTTGTTATTTACCATCTAGGTTGTGTTAGCATTAGGAAGTTATTGCGGTCCAATTATTTTATTACCGGATAGATAAAACATTTTTTTCTTTTGTCAATATCAACATTTTTACTCTAAATATAACGAAGATTACGCAATGATTGTTATTCTGCTATCAGTTTCACTACTTATTTGCCATTTGTTAGTTGACATCGTAGAAACAGAAAAAAATGAAGAGAAGCACGTAAAATTTGTAAAAATGAAGCGTAAAATTGACAACAATGCTTCTTTGTATATTTTTAAATTGTTTTCATGTTATGCAATTAATCTGACACCATGTGATTCGATAACAACAAAACAAAAAGCAAAGAAAAACTGATACGAAAATGGTGACGAGAGCATTCATTGTCATATGTGTTTGACGACGATGATGATGATGATGAACATCGAATGCTATCGAATACAAAAAAAAGAGTAAAAATTGTAAAATCAACACAGAAAATGTGTATAGAATTCACCTTGAACAGCATTTTAGAGAACTTTGAAGTAGTTGTACAGGCGGATTGATGTGAAATCTGACAACGTTCTGTGACACGATCGCACAGTGAATTGTTTCGAGCGATATCTTCTCGCGCTCTGAATCGCATTGAAATGATTTATGTAAAGAAAAATAAATCTTCCCTAATGATGACTTTCACTGTTGTATAAACTGTCCCCAATTCATCTTTCGACTTCTGCTCTCAATCACGATTGTCTAACATAAATAAACTTTACAATGTTAATTTATTCATGATAATGTCAAAAACGAGAAAATCATCTCAAAAGCATTTAACAGCCAAAATTAAAAACGATTTTCATTCATGAAAAATATTTCACCTCATTTACGGAAATTAAAAATAAAATAAAACGCAAAACACTCAAATGATATCTGTAAATGTATTTTTATGATTATAATGATCATCATCATCATCATTGTAATCATTGTGAGAAAATCAAAATGATTTAAATAAAATTTCTTTCTTGCTAATAAACAATTGTGATCTGGATTGTGCAACTTGTGAGAATCTTAAAAAACTTTCACAAACGATTTCTCACTCTGCCGTCAATTTGACACCCACAAGTTAACTGTAACAATTTATTATTGTAATTCAATGCCTTGGTAGTATTATTTTCCTGACACATTGCATCATTCTCTATCATGTTTTCAAACTTCAATAACCATAAATTGATATCTTTTAAATAAGTACAAAACTGTTGAAAACAATCGTCCATTACTGCATTCATTGCAGAGTTTCAATCCACCATTCAACTATTTATGAGACAGGAGTCGACTTGTTAAATATATTTAGACCAACAACAAAGTTTGTATAATTTTCAAATTGAGAGACAACTAAATAAACATTAGAAACGAGAAGTTACTTACTCGATTGATGAGAATAAATAACCGAAACCATGGACAAAAACCGTTCATTGTCCTCGTTAAATTACATTAGAAGAAAAAAAACTGTTTAATAGTAGTACCTACAAAAAGCTGTGTGGAAAAATGCTTGGTTGGCTTTTAAGTTTGGAGGATGATAATTTCTGATGTAAATATTTACGTTCGTCTCAATGTGCGCATTTGCTTTTCTTCGTCGTTGTCGTTCTTCTCTTTAAAAAAAGTTATTTTTATTTCATTTTGAGAGAAAATATCTCAAATACTCAAATGACATCACCATGCTGGGGGCATATATTTAATAAACAAATAATAACGTAATGTTGATAATGCTATTAAGTAGCATTTACTTTGATGAACAGATAATTAAATTGTAATTTAATACGACTCAGATCTACTTTGAAAATAAAATTATTTTTGGCTTTTGCGCGATTGCAATGACTTTAAAATTTAACAAAGAATCTTCTTTTTGTTTTTGATCATTTCTTTTATTAATAATTTTCTTATCGTCTTGTTTGTTTTGTTATAGATGAGGCACAATATAAGAAATTTGACGAATATGCACCAAAAGATTCAAAGTCAAATCTCAGTAAGAAGTCAGACAAAAATCAGTCTTGTAAGACAAACATCGTTAAAAATCCAAAGCGATCAAATTTAAAGAAGCGATCAGATAAAACCAACTATTCCCACGATTGGCTTTTGACCACATTGAAGGGACATACTGGATCAGTGTTGGATATGAGCTTTTCATCCAACGGAAAATATCTCGCAACTTGTGCTGACGGTGAGTTTGAACTTTCTTTTATTTTTTGCGATATTCATTTCGCATACTAACTCTAGATTAAAAAATAAACAAAAAAATCATCCCACGATCCTCAAACTTCACAAAACTTACATTTTCGGTTTTCTTTTTCACTCATTTTGAATTTTGCATAAGGTAGATATTGAAATAAGTTAAGTACCTATATCGATGAACTTATCTACCATATGTTCACAGTTAAATAAATTTTGACTCTTCGTGAGTTCATTGAAATGTTTTTTTGACTTCAATGCATTTGCTGCTGTTTTTTTCCACAATGTGAAGATCATCCAGCGTATAAAAATATTTCCTACATGTTATTTCTTACATACGTTTATCATTATCATAATTTGTGGTGTTAGTTCATTTACTATGGTTAATGAATGTTACGAAATTGGTTGGTAAAAGTTGCACTTGACTGCTTTAAAGATTCTCTCTTCTTATTTCTATTATCTCATCACTTTGGGTCTGAACCAACAAAAGATTTCGACGCTTGTTGTTATGTACTCATCACTTTTCCTTTCTTTAAGCTTTTAAGTATTTATTAAAATAAATATCAGGAAATATAAATATGAACTTTGTTTACAAGTCAAATATCCACAATCAGAACATTTACTCTAATCAGCTGATAATAAAGTTTTTATCTTTTTAAAACAGAAACAGAAAAAAATGAGACCATGTTGGTTTTGAGATTAATTTTTATTAGGAACTTGAAACGAGGGTGAACACATAACAAAAAAAAATTGTAATAAAATAATCTGTTTTGGTGGAAGGACAATCCACTATTGTCAAATTAACAATTTTTCTCACACAATGTTTTAACATACACTCAAAAGCATGAAAAAGAGTTAAATGATTGCCTTTGCTATGAACGAAAAGACTGAAAGACATAAATTTTCATTGCGAAAAATAAAGAAAAAGAAAAGGGTTAAGGTGACGTGACAGCATTTATAAATAACTTATGATAGGCATAGAAACATTAAAATTGAGGTGAATTGATTTAACGCTCGGTCTTTAACTTTATTCAATTAAAATCTTGTAATTATTTTTGCAATGTTAAATCATTTTTATGTTTCTATCATCGACACTTATGACATTAATTAAAATTAAGTTAACATCAAAATTAGCGTAATTAATCTCAATTTCCGATCTTGTTTTTCTTTCTTTCTCTCTTAAAGATTCCAAATCAATGTTACAAACTATTGATGTTGAATCGGATGTCACAAATGAAACATCGACAAGTAGTGAAGATTCACCTAAACAAAAGCGAACACAACGTAATCGTAAAACAACTCATCAGCATTTCGTAAAACAGCGTACAACGCGTTCAAACAATCAGGGCGGCAAAATCATGAGTCATCATTCGGTTCAGGTCCAGACGATCCGTTCACCACATAAGAATGAGAATCAAGGTTATCGTGCACTTGAGCCACCATTACGACAACACATTAAATTAAACTTGAATGATGCACAGCTTGTGCAATATTTAAAAAATTATCTTTTGGATGAGACATTGATGCGTTTGTTGGGCTTTCCAATTGAATATGATGTCGCACCAAATCTTGCCATCATTTATAAATATCCGCCATATGAGTTTATATCACAACGGAAGCAATCGTTGGCATCAAGTACGACGACATATTATAATAATGATCCGATAATTGTCAACGATAATGATGGATTGACACCAGAAAAAGAGAATTTCGGTTCTGAAATCAACGACAGTGACAGTGGACAAGGATCTGGTTCGTCATCACCTTCAGAAGACTTCGAAATTAATCAGACACGTCCGGCTGCTGCGTCCGGATCATTGCCACCACATTACATGTCGATGATTGGATCACAAAAAGAATGTACACGATGTGGCAAAGGCTTCTACGTCACCAATGGAGGTGATTATGTAACACAGGAGCCATGTTTATATCATTGGGGAAAAGTTAATCGATTTTACGATGGACCTATGATGCGACATATTTATTCATGTTGTAATCGTGATTACGATGCTAATCTTATGAATGGATGCACAGCAAATCGTGTTCATGTTTGGACCGGTGTATCGCCTGGTTTAAATGGACCCTACGAAGGTTTCATTCGAACAAAACGGAGACCAGGTTCGCCTCCAGAAGACGGTAACACTGGAATCTACGCACTTGACTGTGAAATGTGCTTTACAGGATGTGGCCTTGAACTGACGAAAGTGTCGATTATAAGATCTGATGGAAATCTTTTCTATGAGAGTTTTGTTCGTCCAGACCGTGATATTGTTGACTACAATACCAGATATTCAGGAATAACTGAGAAAGATCTTAACACAACAACATCAAGTTGGAATCATAGCAACAACATGCGTCGGGCATCAACAGCTTCTAATTCAAGTTCAAGTTCCACCGGATCAAACAACGGTCATACAAAAACAGTTAAAACACTCAAAGAAGTACAAAAAGATCTTCTCAAATTCATCTTTGATGACACAATTCTTATCGGTCATTCGATCGAAAATGATCTCAAAGCTTTGAAGCTAATCCATAAAACAATCATCGATACATCAATTACTTTTCCCCATTTTTATGGTCTTCCGTATCGACGTTCACTTAAAACACTTACAAAGAGTATACTCAAACGTGATATTCAACAGAACAGCACAGGTCATTGTAGTTTCGAAGATTCACGTGCTTGTCTTGAACTTTTATTGTGGAAAGTGCGAAAAGATTTCCGAGCTGTGCTCGAGCAAAATTAAAAAGAAAAAAGCCGACGAGTAGTGAAAATAATATTTAGATAATCAATTGATAACAAATCTACAACAAATATATATTTTTTTAATGAAATCAGTAACAAAATCAACAAACAACGTGATGTTAACTATTTTTGTTTCTAAAACGAAAAGAAGAAAGAAAAAAAACTTTAAAGAGAAACTAAATTATTTCGACTTAATTCCCACTGAAAATTTAAAGAAAAAAAATGTTTTTAATGAAAGGAAAAGAGAAGTGAAAAATATGTCACTTTAAACACCAATCAGAGTCAAGGAAAGAGAAGAAAAAAGTGAAAATGTAGCAAACATGAAACACTCATTTGAGATCGTTAACACTAACTTCGTTGTTACGTCACAAGTTTGACTATGGAGAATTGTAATCGATGTAAATAGAAGTGGAAAGTTTATAATTAACATATCTGAATGAAAAGGAAGATTTAAAGATTACATACTTAAAGATGCTACACAGAAATCAATTCAATTCAATCCTTCAAAGTTACATTTAGATAGAAAAATATTTTTAAGATCTAAGATAGAACAAATGTGATTTTGTGACATGCGAATCAGTCAACTTCTTCTCATTTTAAAGCAAGAATTTTCTCGTTGACGTTGACAAATTAAAACAAAACAAAAGCGCATCTCGTGCTTATCTGAATGTAAATTATACAATCAAGACGACCTTTAAGAAGGAATTAGGTAAATAAATGATGAAAATAGATAATTGAGTTCTGATTTTTTTTAATCATTAAACACACAAGATAAATATGAAGACGTTGAAATTACTTAAATTGCCTGATGAATTGTGTTGTGAATTGAAACATTTTTACAATGAGAAATAATTTACGTTTTTCATTGTTTTCCCTTCAAATTTAATTACCAACAAGTTTTTAATCAATGATCAGCTTCATTTGCTTAATTTTATGAAGCTAAAGTTTAAAGTCATTTGCAATTAAACACCAAACAAAAAAGAAAGAAAAAAATTGTGATAGGATTTTAAAAAGTAATCTTGAAAGTTGAATTCCGGATAAAAGTTGAAGTCATTTCTTGTTTTCTTTTTCTTTTGATCGGTTGAAAAAGACTGTAAATAAAATAAACAATTTTAACAAAGAAATCAAGTTAAAATTAAAGCTTGAATGACAGCCAAGAGAGATCGCTAAGTTCTAAAGTAAATAAGAAAACTTGAACGTCAAAAACGTTTCTAAATTCGCGGCTGCGGTCAAGGACAATGAATGCGATTTGCAAATTATTTTTTTTCTGTTGTAAATGATCGTTGATGATGTTTGCTTAGGAAAACTGTGAGCTCACAAGTATAGGTAGGCAGATTCTTTAACATATTTTATATACAACTTGAAACGAAACAACAACAAACTGTGACAAGTTTATTAGTTTGTCGCTTAGGAAATTTCTTTTAACATTTAAGTCGTCGTCAGTCATCAAGCTTCTGCTACTCGTTTTGTCGTCGTCACAAATTCACGATGTTTCTCATTGTAAAACGTATGCAAAACAGAAATGAAATAAAAAATATGAGAAAACTTGGTTGGCAAATGAGCTGTCGATTGTAAAAGAAATGAAGTTCGCGATTTGAATCTTAAATTTTGTTTCGTTTCATTTTTGGAAAGAAAGAAATCACAAAATTAAGATTCACGATAGTTAAATGACTTAAATATTGTTGACAATCGACATGAATTGACCTTAAATTTACTGTTAACATGAAGGAGAGGATAAATAAGACTCAGAATGAGGTGAATCTTTGCCTCCATGTTTTTCTCAACCAAATTTTGCATACGAATTGAATTAACAAAACATAAAAATTGCTTTCTGTAATTGAGAAAGAAAAATCGAATAAATTTCTTTTGTTTTTGTTATTGTTCAATAATTTAGAAGAATTAACATTAGATTGATTATAAGTTTACTAGATAATTAAGTTTTTTTGAACGAAATGAGACGAACGTCTTAAAACTAGTTAAGCACCGAGAAAAAAAGATAAAAAATCAAAATAAAATTAAAGAAACTTTTTTTAAAGAAACAAAATGTCTTTTAAACTCATTTAAGGTTGTAAAATCTAAAACAAGGTTTTCCCAATGATAACTTTATGCTAGTTTCAGCGAAAACCTTTTATGTAGACGGAATGTTCACTTCCCCGGCACCAGCACTTAAATACTTGTCTCGTTTTATGTATTTCCTTGAGCCCATCAACAATTTTTTGTTTTCAGATTCAACTTACAACTTTCATCATTATCCGCTAATTTAGACTGTTCTCTATCTAATCATGTTAAGTCAAAACGAGTTTTGAAAGTTGAACGACACAATTCTTATCATTTAACTCTCAAATGCAATGCGCGTGTCGTAAGATCGACTTTAACTCAATTTTCAGTAACTAATTTTAAAAGTAAGATTTGAAATATTTCTTAAGAAGTTTTCTGCTTTAAAATGTTGCGAGAGTACGGGAAAGAAGAAGTTGTAAGTTAGCGGTTTAGCGGTGATCTCCTTCATGACTCTTCAGCTCATACTGTGTATGTATCACTTCCCTATGTCTAACATGAAATGAAATGGGGAAAGAGAGTCACCGAGTACGAACTTTAAACGCTGTTGAGTGGTTTGTTTTACGGTTTCCAACACGCCATCGCTTTAAACTAAAAGCAGCTTTCTACTTTCACTTCGATAAAGCAAATTTATTTTTCGCTGCTTTATAACACCGGCGAAAAAGCAACACATGAAAGAAAGGAATGAACTTCTGCCAAATGCTGAAATGTGCAATAATTTCTTGTTTTTCTTGCTCGACTTTCATGTCGCATAGTCAACAGCAAGTTTTTTTTTGAGGAAATTCAAAATGCAGCTGATGCCTTTCGCTTTTCTAAGTATCTAACAATATTTATTTATTCACGACTTCTTTGCATTGCTAATCGATGGTGCTTGTTACTATCATGCGACGTTAGAGGAAGAAATATATCGATTTGCTAAGTATTTAGGAGCGACGAGGGTACGAGGGGAAAAAGTGAAACACACAATCGATGACTTTGAGCATGCAAAAATTGAACAAACAACAGAAAAACTTGATAGAAAAGTCTCAGTTCGTGCTTAGATATGTTTAAACATTTTCTGACACAGATTTCCACAAACAATAATCCATTCCAATCAATTATCATTTCATGTTTCTTTTTCTAAAAACTTAAATCAATTGTTGTCCATAAATAGTCACGAACTTTTCGCTTCGTCGTTTGTAAGCTCGCAATAACGTTTGCTTTGATATTGAAGTCAAGAATTGTAAGCAACAAGCAAAGCTACGATAAAGACAAAAAAAAGAGTCTTCGCTTACATAACATGATGGCAACACACAATTCATTTTCTGTTTTCGAATTATTATTTATCGTCATTAATAAGCATATAGCTATCCACGCATTGGCAATCACTCATCTGCTTCGGCATTCATGTCTATAGAAATTTGCATCTTAATTGCATTGCAAGCACAAGCACCACATGCTTTGTTGATTTGCTGATGATTTTGTCACACTCAATATCTATAAAATATCTACTTGGCATTTATATAGTAAGCTTCTTAAACTGAACGACTCGTCTCTTCACGTTTCATCTCACACATTCGTTTTGAAACATCGCAGCGTATCGATGCAATTAATTGCGTAATAAAATCATCTTCTGTATGGTCGGTCGTATGTATAGAGAGTCAGTAACAAAGCTGTTGCAATTTGTAGGGCATTGAAGCTTACGATTGTAAATGGTCAGTTGATTTCCATTTTATCATCAATAAATTGTTTAAAGCTCTTTTTTTCCCTTCCACCATCTGCAAATTGTGTATTACCTGAGGGAGCATGAACGAAGTTTTTTTTATCTCTTTCCCTCTCATCTCATGTCAATATTCAAAGTATGTTGACAGATTTATTTGCGTCAAAATATATTTAAAAATATGCTGTTCTAACCAAGTCTGTTAATTTAAACAAAACTAGGTACCTACTTAGATATTTATTCGCCTGATCGGTTATTCGCTTTGAGCTTTGAAAATTCACATCACGAACTTGATTTTCAACATCAATAGGGTGATTTGCAGCAATCACCAATCGCCATGTTAATGACAAGAGAGATGGTTTAAATGGTGGATTTCAAAGATAAATTAGTAAACATTAACGACCATGAACGTTGTCTTTTATCAGATCAAGATGACGCGCAATAAATTAACACGAGCAACATCTGTTTCTTTCTTAGTCATTTAGCGTAATTTCCAAAATTGATTAAACATAAACTCAATGAAAATTTTTTGTTGATCTCATTTGGACGTTATCGATGATAATTCTCCAGTTTATTGTTTGTTGAATTTTTTTAAAAAGTATGGAAATGAGAAGCAGTTGAGCAAATAATCATTCTTGAAGTCTTTCAATTTAATTTTACTGCCAGTTTGAAAGAACTACTCATTAGATTACTGTCGTCCGATTACAATGCCGTTTGTTGTTTTATTCTTGTCGACTATCAGCAACCTCTCCAACACATGTCAACGCATTGTTGTGCAAACAAAAGACTCCACAAATGTGATCAATCAATTGACACATTTTTTTATTTTTTATTTTTTAAATTGCTTTGTTAGTTAACGAAACTTCCTTCATGTCAACTACACCTAAACCATTAAAATTTAATTCCGATTCGAAACTGAATGATTTTTATTTTATGTCTTTTTCTTTTCATTTTCATTCTCTTTACAGATCGTACAGTTTTGATTTGGTATTTGAAAGATTTGTCGAATGCGAAGGACAGAAAAACGTTTCGTGTAAATGTGGATTATGATCACTTTTACAAGTTGGTTTGGAGTCCCGATTCGAAGGCAATCCTTGGTATAAAATCAACTGGAAATGCTATTGAAGCTTATCGATTAGAAAAGAAGGATGGCGCATTTACAACTTTCGCAAAAGCATTGACATTTCCCCCATCAAATGAGAATGATGACATGATAAGTTTAGATATTGCTTGCAATGGAAAATTCATCATGACCGCAACAAACACAACCGATATTGTTTTATGGGATATTCGAGGCAACGTTTTGGATCACTTAGACACTTGTTTAATGACAAATTATTGTGCGAAAATTTCCCCATGTGGTCGATTCATTGCTGTGTCTGGTTTTACTCCTGACGTTCGATTGTGGGAAGTCAAATTTAACAAAACCGAGCTCCGTAGTTATGATAAAATTGTTAAAGCCTTCGATCTGACTGGTCACAAATCTGGAGTTTGGGATTTTGCTTTTGATCAAGATTCAACACATTTGGCTTCAGTTTGCAAAGATGGAACATTCAAATTGTTTCATATTGACAGTAAGTAGAATTTATGTTGATTATAAGAATCTCCAGGGCTTGCAGGAGTTGGTTTTTAATACAACACTAAAAAAAATTTTTCATTTACATTCTCAGTCGATTACTTACGAGGTGAATCTCCGAAATGTTTATTAAATGGCGCCTATGAGACTAAAGCTGTTCCACCATTGATTGCATTGTCGAACTCAGCTCACGTCATAGCAATTGCTGTTGGATGTGATGTTTATTTGTTTTCCGGAATAACGGGAGAGTTGGACTATAAAATTGAAGGAATTTTCAACAACAATATTGTGGCAATGAAATTTGAAGCTACTCAGTTATTCGTAGCTGGTGATCGTCAAATTCGTGCCTTTCACAACATCACCGGATACAAAGTTGCAATCTCAATCGCAAAGGAAAAAATCAAAGAAAGAAACATCACTACTGCTACTTATGAACGTTTAGAAAGGCAAATTGAAGACTTTAAAGCTATCTTGAAAGAGCACGAATATTCGTAAGACTTCAACAATATATTTCTATGCATTAATACATTTAAAAATACTTTTGTTTGAAAATAAAATGTACGAAATTTGATATCATGAATGAGATTTGAGTCTCGTTATATTTTGCATTTAATAAATAAATTTATCAAACATGAAGCCAATGATCGATTGTTATTTCCTAACATCCGCTATGAATCTGAAATTAATCTTTGATATCGTTGAATGAATGATTAATTTCTGATCAACTGACGTCAATTTATTTATCGGCAAATTCATATAAAGCTTACAATGTTGTATGTAAATTTTGTAATCTCGAAGCTTATTTAAAGTTTTTCTCTAAATTTTTATGCTTTCAAACATTTGTACAGATTTATGTAGGAAAATTCGACAATTGTAGAGTTTCATGTAATACAAAGCTTGATGCTTTGTCACACGTAAATAAGATTACATTGTGCAAGACAAAGTTTTATACATTATTCAAATAAATATTTCTAAACATATTTTTAAGATATATAAGTGTTTACCTCAAATAAAAAGAAATGGAGAACTTAGAGAAGTTTAAAGAATGGACAATCAAAACGAAAAAATTTCCCAGAGACATGAGTAATTCAAAACCTTTGATTTGTCAGACGATTTACTGAAGAATTAACTTTTTTGTTATCAGATGAGATATTACTTGAACGTTATCTAAAAACTTGTGAAGATGATCTTGTTAAAGCACAGAACTTGCTCGAACATAACTTAATGCTTAGAAAGGAAGGCCCGCAGTTATTTACAAATCGCGATATTATGTCGGAAGAAATTCAAACGGCAATGAGCGTAACGTGAGTGTTGTCAACATATTTATGTGTTATGATTTAATATTACTTATTTAATTTAGAAAATTGACGGCCTTTCCTAAGCTGACATCTGAAAATTACAGAATTTTTATGACTAGAATTGATCCCGACCCGACACATTTTGATTATCTTCAATCAATAAGATCAGCTCTTATGTTGTATGATGCTTGTGATGTGATGTACGATGATGAAGAGAATAAAACCATCGCTTCTGGATACATTTTCATTGTAGATGCCAAGGGAATGTCATTTCAACATTCCATGAAAGCGATGAAACATTTTTCAACTGCTCGACTGTACACTCGTTACGTTCAAGAAGCAGTTCCATTTGTGATTAAGAAAATGCATGTCTTCAACTCTTCATGGGTTCTTGATAGAATGTTTAAGCTTTTCCGTCCTTTTATAAAAAAGGAGATTTACGAGATGATAAATTTTCACACTGAAGGACCTCATCTAATGACAAACTACTTGCCGAAAGAATTTCTTCCTTCAGATTATGGCGGCGATCTTCAACCAATTGATGAAATTCATAAAGATTTTATTAAGAAAATTGAAGGAAAACGGTAAGAGTTTGGAGAGTTTATAAACAAATTGTGATTAATGATTTGTTTTTTTTTCTTTTTTAGGGAATATTTGATGAATGATGACAATTGGAAACTTTTGCAATGAAATTTAGCTAGAAAAGTTGATTGTTAAAGTTAAAAACCAAATGTTTTATTATGTTGTCATTCCAGTGGATTCATCGATTGATATCAAAGTCTTTTTATCTCATACGAGGTGATTGATTCTAAAAAGTATTAATAACAACAAATTTATTGTAAAAATGTCTTCCAAGTAATCATGAACAGATTTATTTTTTTATAAATATCTAAAATCTAAAATTTGATAACAAAATTAGAGAAAACTTTGAATGTGATTCGTTTCGCAGCCTTAATATCTTAGTGGCAATTGCAATAATCTTATTTAAATTAAATAAAAAGAAATGATTGTAATAATCGATTCTACGCACAAAAAACAAAGGTTTGAGGTGAAATGTTTTGTTCTTATTTATCACAACCGAGGCACAACTTTTAACATTGTTAAGTCACGGAACAACTGAATAAAGTATGAAAGTTTCAAGTGTCTTAATTATTTGAAATGTCTAAAGTTCTATTTGGAAGAATTACTAAATCATCTTCGTCACTAATGTCATCTTCTGAGAAATTGTCTTCATATCGCTCAAGTGGATCTAAAAAGTGAATGAATTAACACAAAAATATGTTCATAAATTAAATTAAACGTCTTACGTTTCAAAGAAGGAGGCGTAAAAAGCTCTTCTTCCTCGTCATCACCAAACTCGTCTTCAAAAAGCTTTGGTTGTCTCGTCTTTCTCGTGAGTAATGAAAATTTGTAATTCTCACCCAAATGACGATTTCTTCTCCTTACACAAAACTCAACGAATGGACATGAAGCTGAAAATCCATTAATTGCACAAAATGTTATGCAAATGACGGAACAAATGATTGCGATACAAATAAAGAATATGAAGATGAGATTATTAAATCCCATGTCTTCATCTGAAGGACTTAATTTAAAAATGACATTCTTTGTTGTCCCCTGGAGATTCATCATGACAAGTTTCTCACTGATTTTAAATCCACTCGCTTTAACTGTGAGAATCGCGCTATCGCCTTCAATATCTTTCATATCGAACTGCCCAACATGATTCGTGTAAGCTTTCTTCCTCCAATTTCCTTTGATTCCAATCTCGGCATCTGAGACTGGAGTGCCATCGCCATCTGTGATGAACCCGGAAAGATCATGAAGAATTTGTCCCTTAATTGTCGTATCAAGTTCAAGAACAATTTCTTCCAAATTAATAATAGCTGCGTCAATATTTATTCCGACAGTTTTAGTCGTGTAGTTGACACAAGTGACTTGAATTTCGCAAGTTCCTGATGGAACGAGAACGTGGAAGAACGCGAGGTTTTTGGAAACCTCATGAACTCGTTGGCTTCCTTTGACAACAATTTTTGCATTTCTCAATGGATTTCCATTCTTATCTCTGACATATCCTTCAACTCCACCTCTTGCAAGATTAATAAACTTTAAAATCTTCTCAATATTCTCCTTCCATATTTCAGCAATTTCTTTCTCATTTGGCATCTTGCAACATGACAAATTTATCGAGTAAAGTGGCAACTTAAACATTTTGTACATAAGATTTGTGATTTTTCTCAGAGAATCATTTTCATTTAAACGAAGCGCATTTGAAGCGCAAAGTTGATTTTGAGCACCAAAACGTGAATGTGTTTGATCAGCAAATTCAGCATAAAGTGCTTCACGATCTTTAAGTACTTGAGAAATTGCGTCATCACCAGCAGTAAATGTCAATGCCAACGAAATTTCTTCTTTCTCGAAGAGTTTAAAGAAACTGTCTTTGACATTGTCACTTTCAGCATTTAGAAATTTATCGCCAATTTCTTCCTTTAATTGAGGATCACAAATTGTTTCATTCTGATAAAATTGTGAATGAACTTTATTAAAGTTTGTGTTCACAACGACAAAGTGAATGACTGCCTTCTGCAACAAATCACGCATTGGCGGTTCTTTTGTGTTGTATGCAGCGATGACATGACGTGCAAGATTGACGACAATTTCTCTTCCAACTGGCGACGTCTCAAACAAAGATGAAAGAATTAAAATGTGAACTTTCTTCTCTTCAGTTTGTCCAAGACCTTCAGTGACTTTAAGTGCACTGTAATGATTAACATTCTCCTCATCTTCAACTTGCGCCATCCACCAATTCTTCGTTTGAAGCTCCGTGAAAATGTCTTGAATCTCATTACTAGAATGATAACGCGTCTTTAAAATATTCTCAAGAATTCTAAAATCATACGCCGACGACCAATGTTGAGGATCATTTCGCATTAATTGGAAATTATTAATTAATGATTTATTTCCATTATCAGGAATTGTAATTTCAGCCGTTTGTGCTTCATATCCCTTCGCTGACACTGTAATGTTATACTTTCCAGGTAACAACAACCGATAATAATCGCCATCTTTCCCACTATAAGTTACATGTTGAATGTTGTTAACAGAAATTGCTGCATGAGGGATTGGAGTTCCAATGGAACTGCTGACGATTCCTTTGAGTCCCATGTGAATTTGTTCAATGAATTTAATTAAAGCTTCTTTATTATCCATCCAATAAGTGCTGAGTTCTTCTTCTTTAGGAAACTTATAACAACCAACTTCTAAAGTCAACTCGTAAGTTCCACCATGCAAATAACTCCAATCTTGCATTCCACCAGTCACAGCATACCAATCAGCTCCATTTGTTATTCCTTCTGGGAAGCTTTCTCGGATAAATGATGGACAAGGCTTACCCAAATACATTTTCCTATGAGCTGTCGCATAAGTTCTTGCAAGATATTTAAAGATTTCATTCTCTTCTGTTGGATTGCTTTTCGTCATCGGATCAGCATTTGACATGAAATCTTTTTGTGAATCATCGAATGGATAATTTGCAACGAGTGCGCCGCCATGAATGTTAGCAGACAACACAAAATTATTAGAAAGCGACCAATTCATTACAGCTTTAACTTCCGGTTCTTGAATCTTATTAAACTCATTCATGCCGTATTGGTCGGGGAAGTTTCGATTTAAATCGATTTTATTAGCATTTGGTCTTCCAATAATTCCACCTTCATCTCCTGGAGTTGACATCTCATAACCATCTGCAAAGATTATCAATTAAAATTCTTAATTTAAGATTTGAACAAGATTTTAAACTTACCAGGATTCATTGAAGGCATGATGTGAATTCGTGTCGTGTCAATCAAGTCAGTAATTCTTTTATCAATTCCATAATTCTCACAAAGATATTTAGCCAACAGCAGCATCAACTCTCTACCAACAACTTCATTTCCATGCATGTTTGCAATGTACTTGAACTCAGGTATCAAAGGTACATGTTGTCCAGGATTCTTGCTTATCTCAATCACCCAAAGATCTCGATTTTCAACACTCTTTCCAATCGAGTAAAGATTTGTCAGCTTTGGGTAAGTTTCATGAAGTTCCTTCAACATTTTCTCCATTTCCGATTGATTGTGATGTTTAAATTCAGTTTTGAAAATGAATCCATACTCGTCGGCACCGATTTTAACTGTTCGAACCTGTTTGTACTTTCCTAAAATTCATCACAACTTACATTAATTGATTTGAAATTCATTCATTGTCTCGTCATGCCACCACCATTAACTATTAACAAGTTGAAATATCGAAATGATAATAAAAAATGCCGAAACCATGAAACTATGTAGATTAATGTGATATTGTTTTATATTGTCAATTAATTAAATAAACCACATGATCGTGTCAATGTCATTCACAATTATCAATTGAAACATTCAACTGAAAATTCATTAAAAGTTTTTATAATTAAAACACATTCGCAAATGCATGTTTTGTGGTTTTTTTTTATCCCATTTTATTATTTACACAAATACAACAAATTGAATAATTTATTTAAATTCACTTTTACATTTTGTCTCATGTTTTTAATCGGATTGGATTGTGTTTAATTTTTCTTTGTTCTTTTTTTTGCAACAATAAATAAAAAATTTATTTAAGCATCATACAATTGATCGATAAAAGTTAGTTAGATTGACATTTTATTAAAACTTTTATTTTAAACATTCAATTGCTATACTTCTTAGATAGATTGTTGATTTATAAACAATTGGTGAACTTTGATAACTTTCATAACATTATGCTTAGGATTTAAATACACAATAATGATGAATAAAAGCGTAAAAATAAAATAAAATGAGATTTCATCAACTTTTGAATACTTTTTTGGACAAAATCAAAGACCAAACATCTTTCTTGATAAACTTAATAAACCTGGTGATGCATTCACCAAAACAAGCGTAATCAACCAAAAGGACAGCAAGGCTTGAGGGCAAGAACTTTGAGCTGAATCAATGAATTATAAAAGAATAAAAATCATTCAAAACTGACTAGTTAAAATGACATTAAAATTATATTTTTTCAGTCTGAATCAATTCACCAAAATTGTGACAATTTTTGATGATGTTAAGCACAAATTTAAAATAAATTTCTGATTAAACAAAGAAAATATTTTGAGAAGAGTTCATTGAGCTGAGTTTGATGCATCATTTCATTTCAAATAAGAATAATAAAGTTTGTGAGTGAGAGATGAGGGATAAAGAAAAGTTCCCAAATAAAAATTGATGAAACAGACAAGAGAATGTGATAAGACTTGGTTTAATAATGAAATTCTGTCATGATAACATGAGATTGTATAAGTTTTGTTATGTGCATTGACTGTTAAGTCATGATAAGGACGAATGGTTTCTTATTATGTAACAATTTTCCTTCTTTCTCCAATGATAATTATATTATTTATTTATTTAGACATCAACATCAAATAATTAACTCTCTCCCTCTATAATCGAAATGAATTTTTTATCCATTCAAAAGCAAGAAGAACTTAGAAGTCATCGTGTGTCTCTTATTGAGATAATTTATCGTCTTGCGACAATTTCTAATCATTTTCTTTGTTATTTTCTTTTTTTTGGAACTTGTCCAGTTAATTTAGGTCAGTCGCCGCGTTTCTTTCTTCGCCACATTTATTTGGAATGAGATTTGTGTCTTTGTGAATAAATATTTTCCATTTCTTTGCGTTGGTTAATACATTTAACATTTTGACTAAGCGAATGAGATGTAGCTCGATTACCTTTTAATACTGCAATAACTCGACTGGAAAATTATCGCAATTGAATCGAAAAACATGACATTCACAATCTGTTTTTGTTATCTGCAGATTTTATTGATGTACAGATAAGTTGATAAATGTTTTAATTTCTCTTTCATATTGTGCCAAAAATAAATAAATAAATGAATGAGTTGATGAAGTATTGAATTGTTAATCTCAAAAATCTTCATCTTAAGTAAGTCAAATTATTATTTCTCATTCTTTTGATCAACTTTCCACCCACCAAACTTATTTAACTAAGTGAATTAGTTTTTCATCTTTAATGATAGTCTAAGCAAGATTATTTAATTTAAAAAATACCTTCAACACTATCGGATGGTGTCAGAGTGAAATTGACAACAACTGCTCCAACTTCATTGACGACAACTTCCAAATAAGGTGACGGAATGTATCTGTTGTGATATGAGAAAGAAAATCATTTGCAATCAATCGATTTTGAAAGATAACAATTGCTGACGATTCAATGACGCAGGTTATATAAAACCACCCACGCATGCTACTCACCCAAAAGCAATTGCTCTGACATTGTAAGTTCCTGGGGTGAGCAATCTCCAAAATTCTCCTCTTTCAGTTGTTCTCACTGGCTTTTCTTCGACTCCTTGCACATAAATTTCAGCATCGTTGATTGGATAGCCACTCACATCTTTAATTAAACCTTTGATTCCCGTATGAATCAGCTTCATGTACTCAATCAGAGATTTTTTGTTTTTATGCCATTCTGATGGTAATTCAGTTCTTGGCGGATATTTACAACATGAAAGTTCCAAAGTGATTTCAAAGCAATTAGTGAAAACATAATTAAAATCCTGCATCCCACCTGGAAGTATCAAAAAAATTCAATTTTTGTTGTTTTTATTGTCTTATCGTTTAACTTACCCGATAAATCATACCAATAAGCTCCATTTGTAATACCATTTGGGAATGTTTCGTTACAATCATTGCCGTCTTTCATTACCGGATGATTCTTTGCATATGTACGTGCTAAATGTCGAAATACGGAATCATCGGGTGTTGGAGAATCTTCACAGCAATCGTGATGTTTGCTTTAATAATTTTCAATTAAATTTCATTCTTGTAATAGCATTTCAATGACTTACATTGTGTTATCGTATGGATAACTGGCCACGACTGCTCCACCATGTAAATTAGCTGACAATACAAATGGATTCTCCTTAATCCAACTCATTACGGCGAGAGTTTCTGGTTGTCTTCTCATGTTGTATAATCTTTCAATGATTTTCTGATCGAAACGATCTGGGAAGTCACGATTCAAGTCGATTCCTTTACCATTGTATCTTCCGTAATAATTTTGCATTGATTCGCAAGATCCTTCTTTGCTCTTTCCGAAGCCATCTGGATTCATGCTTGGCATGAGATAAATATCTGTAGTGTCGACTAGTTGCGTCACTTCCGGAACAATTCCGTAGTTTTTCACGAGATATTCAGCTAGATACACAAGTAATTGTCGTCCTATAGTCTCGTCACCATGCATGTTTGCCACATATTTGAACATGGGGATTAGAATTGAACGAGGTCGTTTCACATCCCGATGAATTCGAGCTACGATAAGATCTTGTCCATCTAATGACGATCCAATTGATCTTATGTCAATGAGATTCGGGTAGCTCTTTTGCAACTTAAGTAGATAGTCTGGTAACTCGATATTTGACGTATAGTGTGGATTGTCAAGAAAGCTTTCATCTTCATTTTTCTGGACTTTTTGTACCGTAAAAGCAAATGAAACTAAACAAAAATAACTTAGTAAAACATATAAAACTTTTTCAACCATCACGATTAATCACAGAGTGATGTACGTCTTTTAAGCTTCGTAGCTGTTTTACGATTTAAACACTGACTTTTAATAACTTTAAACTAAATTGAAACTTTTCTGTGTCATTTCTTTCACGACTAAAATAATTCTTCGAAATTGACGTCATAGATTTCGAACTTGGAATGCAGTGACGCCGTTTTCGAAATTGAATGTACGAAAAAGTGTTGAATGGATAGAAGATAAACTGCAGTTACTGCTACTAAAACGATATCAGTGTAAATCTTCTTTATGAATTATTTAGTTAATCATAAAAATTTTTATTATTAAAGCATGACGAACAACATAGACCGTCACTGAATGTCAAAACAAAAAAAAAGTTTCATTTTCGAATCATTAACTCTCAATGTAAAAAGCTTTCGTGTGATTTTTTATTTGTTTACAAATTGAGGAGCTTTTTTAGTTTTCCATGAATGACCTTGCAAAGGCAAGTCAAAGTTTTATAACTGTAAATATTTAATGAAATTGATGTTTGCAATTGAAAATGAATGTGATAGAAAAGAAGATTTTTTCTAAAAAGGAAAATTAATTCGATTTCTCTTTGACTTCCCTCGAGGTTTTCCTCATGTATCTAGGTAGTAAATAAGCGTTAACGTTCTCTATCTTTATCAGCTTTCAAGAAAATGTGTGAAATATTTATGGAAGACGCTTCTCGATTTTATTCGAGAGAAATATCTTTTCTGTTCCGTTCAGACAAACAATGTTTATTTATATAAAATTGTTCTTTAATACCGAAAAAAAACTTTTTCTCTCGTTAATTGGCGCAGACTCAAAGAAGTTGAGTATTTTCTCAGGACTGAACCATCATTTTATTAAATTTATCCCCGCAAAAAATAAAAAGATATTTTCCTTACACTTTATTCAGTCGATTTTCAGAGCCGAGTTAATGCTAATTAACACATTTTCGCGACTTTTCGTGAGATTTAAAACAATTTAAAGTCAGTTTGGAAACGAAATCACGGCAACAACAAATGATTTGAGGTGGTTGTTGAAAAAAATCAATTTTTCTTAAGTGCATAACGTAGAAAGTGTGAAATTAATTATTTAGATACATTTCCATAAACTTCTTTGGTTTCTCGATGACATGAGATCATAAATTTGTTTCATATCAATGACTAATATTTCCGAACTATTCTAAAAATATCATCAATTGAATGTTAAAAATAATTTACACAAAAACAGAAAAAAAAGTTTTTTTGCCCACAAATATTCACACGTCGTGAAGCGAAAAGTCGGACAATATTCGACCCGAAATGAAGAAAAGAGAATGAAAAATGATTAAAAACTGTCTCTTTATTTTTAGTCTTTTCTGCATAATCGAGGCGGTAAAGTTCGAGGAATTCGAAATGAATTTTCACAATCATACGGAAAAGCCAAGGGATGTTGTTGATGAAACGAATCGAAAGATTTGTTTATTGAGACCGACCTAAAGTTGTTTTTCTTCCTCATTTTATGATCTCATAATGATAGTTTATTTTAACAGCAGTAAAATTTAATTTCATAAACTCATAAGTTATAATAGCTGCAAATAAAAATCTGACTCAAAGCCAAACATTTAATCTTCACAACTGAAAAGTGCATCAAAAAACAAAATTTAAAAGCGAAAATGATGGGAATAATAAATCTATGGAAAGTTCTGTGAAGGAAAAAGAGAGAGTGAAATGGGAAAAATATTTATAGATTCGAGAATAGTTTCATCTTTTAATAAATTCAAGTTCAGATGCGCCAAAGCTTGACAGAAATGTGTATGAAATTAAGAGTATTAAACATTTTATGCTGATGAGATGTGAAAAGTGAAAAGGCAATGTCAGAAAATTAATAAAATTACGTCAAAATGTAGCTTAAAAAATTTCGCGCTAGAAACCTGTTAACGTTTCTCATAGCTAGCAGTGAACAATCTCATTTCTTGGCGAAAATTTTCGTCTTCTTTTGAATAATAAACATTACGTAAAATTGCTATTAAAAGCATTTGTGTTGGGTACAAAAGGTTTTAAGCCGACAGTTTCTGTTTAAAAGACTGCTGTTTGGATTATATTTGTTTACAAGAAGATTTAGGTAGAAAAAGAATGAAATCTTTATCATAAATATGACAAATACATCTCCTTCCTGATTAATGACGTTCACTCTCTTCATATTTGGCACATCATAAGATATTTAAGCTCGTGAGGCTTTCATTTCACTTGTCTAATATAAATCTTCTCTTTCATAGTGTTTCAAGTGATGTTGTTGTTGCTTCGAACAGAAGTATTGATTCGTGATTGATCAATAAGACTTGATAAAAGAAAAAAACAGTTGATTGAGTGAATAAAGAATCACTTAAAATGCGCACAAATAGACCGACAACAGCTGCAGAGGAAATGGGTCTAGGACCCAAAAAAACATTTCTCGTGCTGTTTACAGTAGTTGGATGTATAGGTAAGTTAAAGCTCAAAGAATAATTCAGAATAATTTAAGTGAAAAGCGAACAATTACAGCGATTCTCTTTCCGAAAATCTTTTATCCCATGCTTATGGGAGCGGGAGGTGCAAAAGATCATAGTCGCGGACCACCAAGTAAGCTTCAATAAATTTATTAAACACTCAATTAACAGACAAAGAAATGTTTTTGTTCAAAGATCTTTTGAAACAGGAACGACCACCGTACTTGAGTGAAATAGTCATTCCTGGTATGCAAGAACGTGGTCGGGCTATTCCTCCACATTCTGTATCGATAATTGAACGACCAGGCCGTCCAGGTGGGCTCCCTTCACGGCCGGGAATGATCGAAAGACGAGTAAGAAACTTCTTTAAGTGTTGAATAATTTTAAATTGAAAATTTTATCACAACAGCCGGGCAGCCCAATGGTTCAAGGACAACCTGGTCCAAATATGCGTGCGGCAGCATATCAAGCTCAAACGCAAAGTCAGCCAAAGGCACAAGGCCCAACTTCTATCATAATGCCAATTTACACATTCGGAATTGTTGCATTCTTCATCTTCACGATATCAAAGCTTGTTATGAAGAAGTTGAACAAGAATCAAAGTCAACCAATTGAATCTGATCCGGTTTTCGTGGAGAAAGTCTTTAGACAAACTCAACCAGATGCTAAGAAGAAATTGGGTAAGCTTCACATTGACGAATTTTATTTTCTATGATCTCATTTTTTATCTTTTAACGCTCCAAAGGATGGAAAGATCACAACGCAAGTAAGAATTCGGAAATTTTTCACGATTTTTCCTACATTGTCCAAAAATAAATTAAATAAAATCACACGAAATTGTTTTTCAATCCCAAGCACAGATGATAATTAATGAGATGTTTTTATTCACAGAAAATATTAACTAAAGATCTTTTATTTCAGTTTATACTGCTATTCAAGGGATTATTGATGCTACAAACGATCAACTAAGAGAAATTGAGAAAGAGTGTGCTGAAAACAATTCAGTAAGGCAAACCTCAGATTTATGTGCGATGATTTCAAATTAATTTTCTTTATCTTAGGAGCACTTTGACAACAATTCTGAACGATCGAATGCTCATAAATCTGAGCATGAGGAAACTGATGAAGATACTCTCAAAGAATCTTCGGTTATGTCTGATGATTTGTCAAAACTTGATCATGATGAAAATGAAAAAGAAAAATCAAAAGAACCTTCAGAGCATGACATTGAAATTGAGAAGCGATTGAGTCATCTTAAGGAAGCAATGCACATCAAATCAGTTGAAAATGACGAAAATTCCGATTTCAAGTCAATATTTCTTGAAGGTGAACTTCCACATGATCCACAAATTTTAGTATCAGCTACGGAAACAGAAACAAAGACAGAGAAAATCTCAAACTACGCAAAAGAACTAGCAGATGACGAAGCAGTTATTTTAAGTGGAAAGATGACAATTTCTTTGATCAGTTTAACAAATAATGATGAAGAGAAGAATGGAGTGCTTGATGAAGAACAACACACAACGACAAACAATGTGGCGTGAGAATGAGGTCAAAGCCACTTGATCTATATAGAAATTGAGGGAGAAATATTTTGAAATTATTTAATAATCTTTACACAAATCTTCTCTCCATTATTGTACATGTTTTTCATTGTTAGGCTTATCAAGAAGCCAAAGTCCAAAATTTTTCACAAAGATTTCTATTTCCGATATAGATGGTACATTAGTAATGACATCCAAACCATAATTAACCATTAATTTGAGATCGTAAAGTGTTTTGATTCTCGTCATTGTTGATATAAAATTTTCTTTGCCGCATTATCGAAATATGCAGCCCAGTATTCATGCCAAAAACATAGAATTCTAATAATAAAACGTAATAAAAGTCAATCTTGTTTTTCTTTTCCATTTCAGCTTGTTTCGAGAAGATTTAAGAAAACTTCAACATTTAACTTGCCATAGTGATTTTAGTATAAGAATAGAAATAATGAATTATTGAACCTAGCGACGTTAATTAAGTGGAAAATTCGAGAACATTTTTCATCTTTTGCACATTTTCTAAGTAGGTAATAAATCTAAGGATAATTAATGAGGTGATGAATTCTGCTGAAATATTTTTATTGATCTTGAGTTTCAAGTTTTGCTGCAGAATTGAAATAAATTTTACATTTTTTGTGGGGATAATTAAAGCATAACAACAATATAATTTTTGTCTGTCTATCTTCAGCCTGATGTCATCTTCATGAGAGATATTGGAGGGGAGGGGAGGGGATACGCATATCAGATAGTTGTAGCAAGTATTCGACTGTTTTCGACCGAATAGCCCTAACGCAGTCATGCGGAGTTTCTCGTAAGAGTAACGCGTCACGAACTTTATAATGATGAAATTTGTTTAAAATTTGCTCAAGAGTTCTGCTGCAGAACAAAGAACGGAAGATTTGATTTTCCCTCCACTTAATCCATCATAATTATTTTTAATTCTCATGTAAAAAATAACTTTGAAAAAGATAACTTTGAAGCAAAAGGTTTGGTATATCAGAAATAATAAAAATTTAACGAGAATAACATAGTCACACATAAGAATGAAAATTTGAAAGTTTTTCTCTTGAGTTTTTAGTATTTTCTTGGAAGAAATTTCCATCATTAGAAGTTTTTCATATTTAAAATAAGGCATGTTTATTAAAAACGTGAGTAAAGATTTTTAACATTAATAAACTAATAATCTATGAACTTAAATGCAAACTTGCTTAAATCAAGAAACGCTTCAATAATCTATCAACTTAAATGCAAACTCGCTTAAATCAAGAAACGCTTCAATAAATTGAAATCTACCACACAATACAAAACAGAGTTAGAAGTTATTTTGCTCGAAACAAATAAAATTTGTTTTTATAGTTTCAGAGTATCTATATTACAATAAAAAATATCAAAGACACCCGAACGTAATCTTATCTCGTAAAGGATTTAGATATTTTTAACTTTTTGATTAAAAGAAATAATGAACGTTCACTGGTTTTAATTCTGAATGATGACATCGATCACTTTATCAGCATTCCTTTCCTTTTTTCAATTAACAAAGTTGACTTAATTAAAATATTATTAGAATGTATGCAAGAATGATTCTTTTTATTATTAAAATATCTTCTTAATACAATGGATTGGTAATCGAATATAACATAATTAAAATCGGTACTTTTAATTATCCAGAAAATAAGAATGACTTTACCGTTGGGGCTGTAGGAATCTCAACTGAAAGTTTAAGGATGTGAAAATATTAAAGTACCTAATGCAATTAAAGTTCTTTTAATTTTATATACCTGGTACTGTTGGTATTGTAGGAACCTCAACTGAAAATTTAGGACATGAAAATATTAAAGTACCTAATGCAATTAAAGTTCTTTTAATTTTATATACCTGGTGGTTCTGTTGGGACTGTAGGAACCTCAACTGAAAGTTTTAGGATATGAAAATATTAAAGTAATGCAATTATAGTTCTTTTAATTTTATATACCTGTTGGTACCGTTGGGACTGTAGGAATTTCAACTGAAAGTTTTAGGATACGAAAATCTTAAAGTAATGCAATTAAAGTTCTTTTAATTATATGTACTTGGCACTGTTGGAACAACAGGAAATAAGAATTTGAAAGCCGTTGGGGCCGTAGGAATCTCAACTGAAAGTTTTAAGATATGAAAATATTAAATACTAATGCAATTTAAGTTCTTTTAATTTTCATACCTGGTACTGTTGGAACAACTGATGGTGCAGTAGCTAGAGTAGTTGTATCCCCAGGTACAGTTGTATCCTCAGATACAGTTGTTTCTTCTTCCGGTACTGTAGTCGTTTCCTCTTCTGGTGCTGTAGTGGGCGTGGTTGTTTCTTCTTCTGGTGCTGTAGTCGGCGTAGTTGTTTCTTCAGATGTTGTTGTAGTCGGCGTAGTTGTTTCTTCAGCTGTTGTTGTAGTCGGTGTAGTTGTTGGAGTGGTTGTAGTTTCATCAACTGGTCCACAAGTCACAGGAGGTGAACGGCATGATGAAGAAGGTGTATCAAATAACATCGGTGATGGACATGGTGGCATTAAAAATCTGAGAACATTTTAAAAATCTTTTCCAAACTAATGTTTAAATAAGATTAATTAATAGAAACCTTTGACCAAAGTTGCATATGTAGTATAAACTACAATCAGTTTCATGTGGAAGTCTGGTTGCAGGAATGTTATCTTGAGGGCAACGCGAGTCTGTAATTCCTTGACTTGCTACTAAAGTAGCACACATAAAAATTAAAATAATTTTTTCCAACATTTTGTATTTCAATTTTAATTATAAACTTTACAGACCAAAAGCCAAACTGACAATGAAATGAAAGAGAACTTTTAAATATTAATTTCTTTGACGCATGAAATTTCCACGTATCTAAAGATCAGATAACATTTAAGATTTGATTAAAAATACTATACTGTAATTTTTTTATCTTATCACTTTTCCGGTTTTATTTATCAAAGAAAAAAATAAAAGTAGATAATAAAAGTAATAATAATAAAATAATAAGGACAGGGTTGAAAACAAAACTTTTTCCTCGACTTGATACCTTCTTAAAAAATTTACTCATCGATAACAAAAATTAAGATAATTTGTGTTAACGAATGAAAAGTAAATGTGAAGCTTCACATTAGAATCTGAAAAACAGAATGAACCAAACAATGAGTTTATGTTAATTAGAAACTGGACACAACATGTTCATTTTTGTAACGAACTTCTTATTCGACTCGGGGTCTTCTGAAAACTCAAGTCACTTTCACTTCAATAGAAACAGATTGATTATTCTTTCAACACTTTTATTTTATTTTTAATGTTCACTCTTACAAAATGAATTTAATTAATCTTAAAGGATTGAAAAACTAAGAGCCAAGAGCCTCGAGCATGAAGTGCTCTCGGCTTTTATATTAAAAATGTTTTATCTCTCAGCCAATCAAAGGGCTGAGAGATTGTTTAGTTTATAATCATCCCCACTCCAAGGGATGATCACGAGGACAGTGTCGCAATCTCAAGTGTCTGATGTAGAAATTCCTGCGTACTATACGCAGTTTTCTACATCAACAGTTGAGATTGTTACATTTTCTTATATATTTGCTTTTATTTCTTATGATACAATGTTGGGTTTTTAAGGGTTTTTATTCATATTGATACAAAACAGCGATTATAACAACTAACTATTTTTTAATAATTTTAATAATTTCATTGTTCATATAATTTGACAACTTTCCTTTAAACTTTTCTATCATATTTATTAAAACTTTAAAACATTATTTTCAACGATTCGTTAAATATTAAGATTGATTTGACTGCTTTAATACCTGATATCGAAAATGATGAAAATTTAATGAGAATAATTTATTATGTTGCTGATTATGAATTTGAACGATAATTTTATTGATTGAATCTTATGAGAGGTTTTCAAGAAAATTTATTGAAACAACTTTATGTAGGTAGTCAAAGCAGCTGCTTGTGAAATGAAAACCTGGGATGTTTCATAACTTCCAATATAATTAAATAACATTCATTAAATATGTTTGATTGATGGTTATTCAAGGAAAAGTTCATGCAGATGCAACAGCATAATAAATGTCAAACATAATGGAAGTATCCCAGCATAAAATGTTCCAACAGATAATTAAAAGAAATGACATTAATTGCGTGACAAATGTTAAGATAATTAATCGTTTAATAAATGTTCATGTTTTGAGATGTAATGACATAAAAATTTAAAAGCCTAATAGGAATATCCCAACATCTACTCAAATGTTTCAACAATTAATTAAAGTCATGAAAACATAAAATTAAACTGCTAATTACGTGAGAAGATTTTTAATGGACAAACTATTTAGTTAATGTCAACAACATAAAAACATGCACTTGAATCTGCATGAAACTTATTTTTTAATTGTAAAATAATATGGTTTTCAGCATTCTACTTAAACTAAAGTTCACAGCAACTAGTTCTTTGTTTCATTCAAGTTAATCAAGTTCAGACATTTCCAATGTGGAATAAAGTTTTTCTTATACTTATTGCTTTGCAATCTATTGAGGCTTCTAAATATTTAGAGCCAGTAAAGAAGCCTTCAATGTTCCTTCGACCTTTAAAATATATAATTGAGAAATATCATGATAAATTTTGGGAAAATAAGCATTATAGTACTGTGATACTTTTTCATAAGTATCCGAATCATAATCATGCAATAGAAGATGAAGTTGACAATATTTTGACGACAATTGGAGCAAAAATACCAATCAAAGTGAAAGGATTTTCAAAAGATATTTCCACAAAAACTGAAACAAGAAATTTAAATATTGTATTCTGTCAATCAGTTTATGCATATAATGACTTTTATGCCATGATACTAGCTAAACAGTTTAACCCTCACAGCTTATTCATTCTTGTAGTTACATTTGATACAACTAAATATGACTATTTGTTTAGGATGTTTGACCTTTTCTGGAAACTTAGTGTTTCGTTTATTGACATATTAACAATATCACCAGACAATCCCAATGATATCCTCGCTTACACTTATGCTCCATTCGTAGGGAGTTGTAATAATATAACGATAGGCACATTAAATTCCTACTTTGCCATACATGATAAATGGATAAGCGACGATTTTTTTCTTCCTATAACAAAGAAAATCCATGGTTGCCCTGTACGAGTAGCAACATTCGATTATCCACCGTATATAATGGTAAAGAACGATTCAAACGGAAAATTAACTGTTGATGGTATTGAAGGAAACATTTTAAATACTTTATCGCAAATGCGGGATTTTACTACAGAAATAATTTTGGCAGATAAAAAATGGGGAGAAGTTTATGACAATGGAACAACAACTGGTAAGTTTCATTCAAATAAACTTATAAATTAAAACAAAATCATTTAATTAATTTTCACAGGTATCATAGAATTGGTTGTAAATAGGAAAGCAGATATTGCAATAGGATATTTAGCTATAAGTCATGAAAGAGAATCACTAATGACATCAGGATGTGTTTACTATTCGTCAAACTTGATGTGGACTATTCCACCAGGAGAAAAGTTTTCCCCTCTCCAAATTCTGATGAAACCATTTCAATCACCAGTGTGGATTTGCTTTTTCACTGTTCTTGTCTTAGCTTTTGTCATCATTGGGATTTTGAATTTTTTTCCAACGAAATTTCGACATTTTGTGTATGGAAGAAATGTTCGAACTCCAGGATTGAATGTTGTGAACATCACTTTTGGTGGTAGTTTGCATAGAATTCCTTCTCGGAATTTTGCAAGAACAATTTTCATATTATTCACTTTTTACTGCTTCGTTATAAACAACTCTTATAAAGGAAGTTTATTCTTATTTATGCAGGGAGATTATACAAACCCTCCCGTCAGTTCAACTGATGAACTCATCAAGAAAGATTTCCAATTTTACATGATTCCAGAAGCAAAAGGTTTTGCAAATGATTTACACATTCTTAAACGAACAGTTTACATTAAAAGTCAGAAAGATATTTTGGAATTATACGGAAATTTATCGGATTCAAAATTTAAAGGAGCGATGATGAATACTGAAGAAAAGTGGGCACACAAGAACATAGAAAGTTCACCAAATAATTATTATCATCGCACTAAGGATGTCATTTATCAACAAAATTTGGCAATTTACAGAAACAAAGTTTCACTATTCAGATGGGATTTCGATAATGTGGTTACAAGAATGTTGGAATCAGGTTTGATTAATAAATGGAGCAAAAGATTCACCGATAGCGACAATTTGAAAAAGAGAGACGAACAAAGAAAATTGCCATTGAATTTTGAGCATTTCAAGGGAGTTTTTCAATTACTCGGTGTTGGCTTTCTCATCAGCTTCATCGTTTTTATTGCAGAAATTTTCCTTCATAAATTAAAATCTCGATAGGTTTAAAAAACATTAAGTTAATCAACAATTGTTGCACGCGAAAGTGTTGCACGTAAAGTTTTAAATGGATTTTCTGTGTTGATAATTTAATATTTAGAATGTTGAAGTTGAATGCAAAATTCACATTTCTTAGTTATTAATATTGAATGAAATTAATTAACAATTACGAGACAAAATGATGAAAAAAATTGAATTTCATTGAAATTCCTTCACGTAAGCAAATAAGAAATTTCACCAGAATTTATGAGAATTGAATGATAATTTTAGTCATTGCATCTTAAGAGAGATTTTAGAAGAGATTTATGATTATAACTTTGTACACTTAAAGCAGAGAACGGTAGAATTTCAACAATAGACCAACATAAATTTATGTTTCCGCTTGTAAATTGAAGATTTGTAAACCTGAAATATTTTATGACTTTTAATTTCACTAGAATGTGTCGTAACTTTTATCCGATAAATATTTAGACTAGAAATAAACTTCATTTTTATTTCAAAAAGTTTGCAAAATTTATTTTGGAATCAAACGTGAAATGGTACACAACATAAATTTCTTTATCGTTTTCAATTAAAAAATAATTTACAAAATCAATTAATATGGACACTCGTTTTTATGTATTCTCATTTTGTTTTTGATTAGATTTTTTATCATAATTTTGAGGCTTTTAGATGTTTCACTTTATAGAATTTCACTTTCCAGCCGCATCCATATTTTTTGGTAAGCCCAGAAGTGAGTTGATTAATTCTGAATTCCGTTTTGACGGAACAACTTGCCATGTTTTGATTCTTTCATTATAAGATGGATGAATACGATTGACCAGACTTGCGCTTATTGGGTAATAGCCAGTTATCCCAGCTTTGTTAATGACAGGAATCCATCCGGCAAGTTCCTGATCATACTGTGAAATAATCCATTAAATATGTAAACACAATTTGCATTTCAAAACTCTTCCAACACTTACAGCACTATCGTAACTTTCTTCACTCACTGGCATTGTAAAGCAAAAACCAAACAGTTGAATCATCAAGAAAATTTTCAATAAATCACTCATTTTTTTAATTTTTTTCCAATCTTGTGTATCTAAGTAAAAATCCAAGGAACGAATGACAAAGTTTGGTTCATCGATGCGCCATTTTATAGCATTTTGAAATAATTGGAGGCATCATGTAGCGAACGAACTTGCAGATATACATAAGCATCTGACAGTGAAAATATTAAATGAGAAAGTGACTTGTCGCGTACAAATGTTATCTGTTCAAATTCAAAGCATATAGTACCAATTATGCAATATAAATAACTGTGTAACAGGATGGGGTTGTGATTTCGATGAATGATAATGAACTCCTAATCAAATCATCCTTTTTTCTATTTTATAGATGACGTAAATATGCTTGTTGAATTGCTATCATTTATAGAAAGGCATAAAATTCCCTAAGTTAATATTTGTGATGACAACAAGTTGAAATTTACGACATTTCTAGGAAATGGAAGAACAAGCAAAAGGTGAATTTTACGTCATGTCCTTACAAATACAGTCTTACAAATAAATTAATCTGATTCAACGCTCAACATGCTTTTATAATCAAACGTAATTTTATTTTGTTATCTAAGACTGCATGCTGCCAAAGAAACGCCACGCATATTGAACAGTAATAATAAAATGATTAATTTCATATAATTGCACATAATGTCACAAGCAGAAGCTTCAGGAATTTTTTTTATTCTTCCGTTGATTGTTAAATATTGAAATAGAAAGTGAATAAGAAAAATTTAAGTATTAACGACACCAGAAGATTCTCATTTATCTGCCCTTTAACATCTCCTACACCACGAACAAAGCTCTCGTGGGCAGTTGAGGCTTCTTTTACTGCCTTGAACAAACTGAAAATATGAAAAAAAAACAGCAAAATAAAATGATGACAAACGAATTTTGTGGAAACATCATTTCTGCTATATGTTTATTACATCTAATAATCAGTTGTTTTAGTTAATAATTAGTTCGTCTGCCTTTTCTCTTTAATAAATAGTATTTTTGTATTGTTGGATAATTCGTGATATTCCTTTGTGTTTTGTGTACATTGTCATCTGTGGAACAATTAGAGTAAAATCAGAATAAACTTTTATGGATACTGAATCGTCTGCTTTGGGGTTCACATCGTTATCTTTAATTAACGATCATATAATCACCAGTGCAGGGAGAGTACAGAATTTTCGTATTAAATATCGAGTTCACTTACAGAGCAAATTTTGGATCATAAAATAAAATATCGATAAAACTGAATCAATAAAAATAAATAACTTTCATATAAACTTTATCTCATTCTATCTGTCAATTATGTTTGCTATTCAATAATTATTTTTCGTTTTATCTGTTATCAGTTGCATTCATTTGTTTTGGACAAAAGGGGAATATAATTAAATTACTTAAATTCTAGAGATAATCATAGTATTTAGTTCCACTAATTAAATAAAATCGTATTTGGATCTTCGTTGTCCATCTTCTTGACATGTCGTAAAACGTCTTTCTTTGTGATGACACCAAGTAAACGTCTGTTGAAAGAAATAAAAAGAAAACATGAAATTATTTCTTTTGATAAGAAAGTCGATGATTTACAACTCACCCATTATGTGTGACTAATGTTTGACGAAGTCCAAGCTTTCTGAACATATCAACAACAGTTTCCATTGGTGTTGAGTCAGTCACAGTGATTGGTGCCATGTCAAGAATTTTTTTTAGCTTCAAAGGCGCTGGCCCGAGATTCTGGACGGGAGTACTACTGGTGAAGATCACTAACGATTGACCTGTGACACCTTCAAGTGATCTTTTGGCATTTGCTAAGAAATGTAAATGCAAATAAATTAAATTTGATTTTTAATGTTAAATAAATTTTTATCTCACCAATAGCCAAATTCAAATCTTTTCTTAATATAAAGCCAACCAAATATTGATTCTCACGAGATACAACCACAGGATATCCATTATGTTCCGTATCTTTCAGTAGCACTTCAACATCATCAACTGTCATTGAATCTTGTGTGATGACTGAAAGTCCCTCATTACGTCTAAGAATAATTTCAAGTTCAATAAAGTTTAATAAGAAAGAATTTTAATTACTTACTTAGGTTGCATGACATCACCAGCTAATGTTGTATGTTGAAACTCATCTTTACTGTCCAGGAATGGATAACCATTAAGAGCAATGTGTGCGTCATAAATGCCCTGAAATTCATTTCATCACAAATTATTTTCATTTCAATCAAAAATTATTTTTTCTTTTATTTACTTGACGTCCCAAAGCATCGCCAACCCATTTAGAAGCCATTGCAGCAGCCATTAGTGGAACAATATATCTTACACCGCCTGTCAACTCAAACATTATCACAACTAATGAGACGGTCATTCTTGTGACACCACCAAGCACAGCTGCTGCTCCTACCATTGCATAAAGACCTGGTTGAATGCAATCGTCGCCCGTTGTACATTCCCCAGAGAATATCCAATTTTTAGGGTAATTATAAGCGAGTTGTTCCATCGCTATGCCAACAATTCTACCCATAATGGCACCAAGACAAAGCGAAGGAATAAACAAACCACAAGGAACTTTTATGCCGAATGTGAATACAGTAAGAATAAGTTTTACGATCATTGCCAAAACAAGAAGCCAAATTGCATGATAAACCCCCGGCCCAGCCGCAGCAATTTCTATCGCTTGATTAACATTTGTAAAATTTCTATTGTAATCGCTAGATAATGAAAGTAAAATTGTGAAAATTAATTAATGATATGGAATAATTTGAATTAATATAACTTACCAAATAGGATTATCGCTGGAAATTCCACATTGACTAAAGAGAAGAAAAATCAATTCGCTTGTGTTCATTCGTGTGTAAGGATTTGGAAATGCGACAACTGCTGTAATGAATGTGACACAAAGAACCTCAGCAACTGGATATTGTCCTAATTTGCTGTGTTTACGGTAATTGCACCAGAAGATATTCGCTTTTATGAATAATGTTCCAATGCATCCTCCCATGATGCCAAGTCCTATGAATGGAATGAGTTCAACGAAAATCCATGGTTTATTATACTCGACGAAGAACAGCACAGAATGTTCATTTCCGAAAGGATTAATTGAGCGAAGAATGAAAGCAGCTATTAAAGCGCAGAAAAACGATCGCCAAAGTGTTTTCAATGGGAAATAATACGAAACTTCTTCTAAACTGAAGAGAACGCCTCCAATTGGTGCTCCAAAAGCAACTGATACTCCAGCTGCCGCTGCTGCTGATAAAATTTCACGTTTCTTTGCTTCATTCCGCCCATATTTCGGGAAAAGATATGCCAAAATATTTCCAACACAACTGGCTATGTGAACCATTGGGCCTTCTTTGCCAAGACTTAAGCCAGCTGACACTGATAAAATTATTCCAACTGACTTTATAATTAAAGTCCACTTTCCCAAATATCCTCGAATGATGAAACCGGAGAGAATTGTTTTGATCTCAGGAATACCCGAACCACAAGCATATGGAGCAAAATTTTTAACAAGAAGTGCTGCAAGTGTCGAAAAGAACATTGCCCAAAAGATATAGAACAAGTAGGACATCACGTAAGCACCGAAACCATATTTGGCGCTGATCATGAATTCCGACCATGTGAGCCACTAGAATTAAATAAAATAAAAGTTAATTTGTATCTCACAAAAGAATGTTCAGATTAAAAATACTTGAGAGCAATTTCCGCTGTCAAAAGTTGTTTCATTTGATGACCAACAACATTGTTCACGATTGAGCCAAAAAGCTTGTGGACAAATTCCAAATTTTAAGTCAGTCATCCAACTAGCTCCAATATCTATCACACCAGCAACACATCCCGTCACTAATCCAACTAATAAAACGCACAGCCATCCTGATAAAGCGTCATGGGCTCCCTTCACAATAATAAAGTAATGAATTTGAAATGTAAACAAAAGATTTGATAACAAAAAGGTTTTTTTCGCATTATTGAATCTCATTATAAAAGATGACGATTCAAAATTGATCTTCTTCTTTTTGATTTGATAAACTTACTTTAATTAGCTCCCATAACGATTTCTTTCTTTTCTTTACTATGTGACGATGACGCATACGGTCGCGAGCAAGATCCCTTTGCCAATCAATTGTATGAAAATCGGAATATCCTGAAAATCCTACTGAATCCTCTTCAGTGGATATCCCAAAACCGAAACCATCGTGATCTTCCATTTTAATGTTTTCTATTGAAGTTTATTATTTTATTTCTTTGGAAAGGTACACATTTGACGTTCTTTTTAAAGAATTTTATATTTGAAAATATTTATTTGCACCACTATTGCATATGACTGTACACAACGGTGTCAGTCACGGTTCAATCAGTGTACGTATCGGCTTAAAAAGAAAATATTTTAAATCTCATTCGATCGTTAAACTTTTAAAGGCATTTTGTACAAACTTTCAAATAGGTAGGTATTTGAAGTTCGAATCGAGGAATTTTTTTTCCATGAATGCAAATAAAAGACATCAAAGAGAAAAAAGAAAATAGGGTAAAGTGACATTGACTGGTTACAATTAAGCTCTTAAGGTTTTAATCTTTTTTAAAAAATTAATAAAACAGTCCTCAAGTAAAATTGAGAATCGAATTTTTAACAGTAGGCTTTACCATCCTTTTCACAGTTTTTTGTTTTTAAACTTTCCGAAATAGTTGCTTAATTAAGCTACAATACGGATTTTAAAAAAGGTCTAACATGGACATATTGTGGTAACAACTTTTGCATCAGGGACATATTGTGGTTACAAGATGGGGACATATTGTGGTTACAAGATGCAAGACTAAAAAAAATGTTCTACAAAAAACAAAAACATCAGCTGTAGCCATAAAAACAATTAAATATATTAAATTGATTTAATGTAGGAAGATTGTTGTGTTTTATTTAACATTGTTTCTAGTTAAAAATATATGAAAACGTAAACAAACCGTTTTGCGTCTTCAGTTAGCTTGTTTCCGCGAAAAATTTTGCAGGTTGTCTGTTTTGGCCTGTTGTCGCTTATTTTTTCATTCCATTTTTGGAGGTATAAATAATGCGAACGATTTTTACGGAAATGAAGGGCAGAACGTAGTTAAAATAAGAAGCATAATTGTTTCTAAAGGTTCAAAGCACCTCTGTTAAAAATTTTCAGCCATACCGATTTAAAATAGCGAAGAAAATCATACTCAAAGTGGTTTGTTACCACAATAGGTACTCATTTTCGTTGTAACCGTTTAAGGTACTTTCACCCTACTAAATAGAACATGAATATAAAATAAAACTTTTTAAATTCAGTTATGAAAAAATATTTTCCGGCTTCTTTTCAAAAGAAGATAAAGGTAAACAAAAGTATAATCTGTTAAATCCAATGTTCGGCAGAATCTGTGACTCCAACGAAATCCACGAAAATGGGAGAGGAATCAATGTAATCCACGAGAGAGTTGAGAAAATGTTGGAGTAAAATAAAACTTTTTCGGAGATGTTTGTTTCAGTTGTACAGGAACATTCGAGTCGAATAAAACGAGCTTCATTGCGCGCAAACAATGGATAAGAAAAATCGATAATAGGACTGAAAAAATCTTAAAAAAACTTCTCACTGAAAAGATGCTGATAAATAAATTAGAGTTTGTGAAAAGTTGTTTGTTACGTATGTTTTAAGCCGTAGATATTTTAAATCATTCGTTTTTACAAGTGTTTTAAGCTGTTTCGGTGAAGATTTAAAAAAATAAAAAGAAAGACACAAGCAAAGGATAAAAAAGAGAGTAAGAAGATTATTTCCCTTTTTACTCCGTTTCGCCTGCCCCCATCGCGATATTGTGAGTGCAAAAGAATTTCCACCAACTCAATTGTACAATTCTCCGCTTAAGGAATAGTGATACATTGTCGTATGTAAAATAGACTTTGTCGCTTACCAACTTTATGTGCAGTACTTCGACGACAAATTATCCTCGAAGTTTATGAGCGGACAGGAACGATTTGAATATGTTAATTAAATTTTAAAAGTGTGATTCAGGCATTGAAAAAACTTTATTGGAGCTTATGTGACAAATTGCTTTGTGATTTTAAGCGTTTTAAATTAAAGAAGACATTTTTAGATTCCATTGGAAAAAAGTTTCGTTGATAAGAAAAGAACAAATTTTCCGTCTTTTGTGTATGTTAAAAGAAAAAGAAGAAGTAAAGAAAGCAAAACTCAAATGGTGGTCAATTTTCAATTTCCATCGAAGCACGGGATAAGAAAATCACTTCAAGGATTCTCATCTTCCGTCTCCATCTTCTATCGTCACCGGAAACAATTTCAACTCGTTTTTATTATTCTTTTCTCTTTTTTCTTTCTTTTTCTCACTCGATGGGATTCGATTTGACAGCGAAAAGGATTTGAGAAGATAAAAAGTTATCGTCTCCCTCCACTTGAAAGCCTCCAGAGACCTCAGCGCAACAAAGTAGTGTGTTAATTGTTTAAGTTTTAACATTAACTCCAAAAGCTTATTTTCGCATCCTGAGCGAAATTTTTATGTACAAGTCAGTAAAAAAGGGCTGAAAGTGATAAGGAAAACCTTCCGAAACGTAGATTTTTTATCCCCCATCATACATGCATTTAATACACCATTAATTTATCAGTAAAACCCTGAGAACAATTTAAACATTTTTTACACAACAAACATAACACGAGAAGCAGTAGCAACGGGAGGAAAGTTTTTTTTTTCTTTCTTTTCCCTCCATATTATAATATATAAAAAGATCGTCTCCGAAGCTACAACAACCCCAAAACAATTAATCTTCTCATGTACCTCTTGTAACGCCAAATATATATATAAAAAACAGAAAAAAAAGTGTGAATCCATCGAAAGTTTGAAGAGTTTGACGAGGAGCTGAAGCACAAGCCGACAAAAAAAGTGTAGAAAATTGTGTTCAACGATAGTTTATGGTTGAAGACCAACGCGAACTCATAAAAACAATTTTTTTTTCGTTTCGTTGAAATTGAGAACATCCGATGAGCTTTTTTTCGATGAATGAAAGAAGCACCAAAAGCAAGCAAAAAAAAACTGTTAATTATGATGTGATTGCTTTCTTTTACATAATAGATAATCAATTATAATTGATGTGCTGTGAAGAAGGCACAGTTTCAAGAAAACAAGTGTTGAAATAGTAGAACTAACAATAGAAATAAGACAAGAAGTGTTTTGCTAGCCAGTTCGTTCTTTGGGTCAACTAAATCAGCGCGCGAGCGAAGAAAGCTAAGAAAAAGAAGAAGATTCATAAAAATCCATTATTGGCATCTGAAAATCATCATCGAATAATTACTGAGCCAAAAAATTGGATTATTCGTTGCTTCAGTAAAATAAAATACATGAATTGAGATTTCGTTTTTCGATAGAAAAGTAACAACAAATAATTTCACCAGCAGCCTGGTTATGAGATGAATGTAAGTACTTTGACCGAATATGTTAAATGAATATTGTTATTCCACCACCATGAGTACGTCGCTTCGATCGTCTTATCGATATAGTGTCACATGGTTCATAAATTTTCATATTTTATCCTGTTTCATTCGTTCACATTTTTTTTTTTCAACTGGCGTTTTTATTGTTGTGGGAAATGGGCATTTCACGTCCGATGATGATTCAATTAAGTTTTGTGATTTAATCCGATTACGGTGGTGGCTTTTTGGCAGTTTCTATGCTCATTTCTATTTCCAGTTTTTCCTTTCTAACGTTTTCTCGACATCCCAAATTTGCAATGATTTTTCTTCTGTCATTCTTGTAAACTTGACCGAAATCTGATCTTTCAAAGTGGTTAATAAATAATTTCCCAGTAAGATCACGAAGCAAAAGGAAGCCTCTATTGAATGACAGCATCATTAAAAATCAATCAATATTTTGTGACATCTCCACCACTCTTCGTATCTTTTTTTTTAAAAAAAAAAGTTCTTTCTCTCACTCGCATTCTAACGAGGGTAGGCATAAGAAGAGAATTTGAAACATCAATACTGTCCATACATAACACTTTTCAATTTGCAATGAAAGCTCTTTAATTTATTTCCCCGTCGTCTAACGAAAGAAAATTTTTATATCTGCTTTCGGTTGTGCTGTCGGTGCCGTTAGCTCGCCGTCCCCTCCTTTAATTTTTTTTGTTGTTGATGATGCACAGCTAAATGAAAAAAAAACTTATAAGTTATAACACATATCCACAGTTCGTTGGAGAATCCTGGCACACACGATAACAGAATTCTTCTTTTTTGCTCATGTCAGTCTCTCTGCTTTTCTCGGCATGGTTCAGCAGCAATAGAGAGAATAAAAAGTGTATGAAAAAAATATATAATATGAAAAAAATATTGTATATCACGTCAAATCATCCACCCCCGAAAAAAACGCGCTCTTCTTGTCCCACGCTCCATTTTTCCCCCCTTAAAATCGTAAGCATTGAAACGGAGTAGGAAAAAAAATACGCATCTCATACAATGATCCGACATCGTCACACACAAACAGAGAGTCGATAGAATTTCAGTGTTTTTTTTCGGGGGAGACTTTGAGACTGTGTGTTTTACTGTTGTATGCCAAGCGTAAGGATAAAAAGATGGAGCAAGACAAGGAAGTCTTTAACTACTAGATTTGTCATAAATATCAGGGAATAAAAGTCACTAAATTGATATTTGATTTATTTTGTAATTCAAAGACAGTTTCCATCGATTGATAGTTAAATCGATTTTTAAAGTTTCTTGATTCAATATCTCATTAAGATTATTAAATTTATTGTCACATAATTAAATTATGAGTGAGAAAGTTATAATAAAATCACTCAACCTATTTGCCATATATATTTTTTAATAGATATTTATTTTATCACGATACTGTAATCAATCACGTCATCGATTTATTTCATCCCTAATACTAACATCGATTTAAATTTCATGAATATCTAATCTTGATGCTAGAGTATTCTTTGAACAAAAAGAATATAAAGAGAAATAAAAAAAACGAGGCATTGCGAAAGGATGAGAAAGATGAAAATTGAAACATAGGCAGCGACTATATGGAAATACTTCTGATAAGAGAGTGCGGAGTGTGTGTGATTGTCGAAGCATGAACATAAAGCAAAATGCTGAACATTAATTCCATCTTTATAAACACAGACACAGCCACCCTCTAATTGTATGCCACATGACAATTATTGAGCTTCTATTGAATAATTAATGTAGTGTATGAGCTTGCACAGTAATCTCGAGGATCTCTGTGCTTTGGCTTACTATTCTGCCACAGCTCTTGAGAATCCTGAACGTTGTATGAGTAAGAGAATGAATAATAAGAAAAGTTACTCTCGAGCAGCCAACAACACATAACAACAAAGGAAAAAATCATAAATGAAAAATCACGGATATGCTTGAATTAGGAAAGTGGGTGGAGATAGGGTTAAAAAATAGAGAAAAGGAAATCTCGAATGGCACATAAATAGTCTGAATCAGCATTTGTCGGATAGCGTACGAGAGAAACAGAGGCGTAAAGGCTGGAAAATCATATTCGGGGTTGAAATTTGGATCTGTTATAAAAAAACGCTGCTATATGCTCAAATGTTTTCACGGGAATTAACAGCAATTGTTGAAATAGTTTTCATGCTTGATGAGAGAATGAAAAGAAACGAGAAAAAGGAAATTCAGAAATTTCTCGTGCATAAGGACGTTTGTAGATGCGGCAAAAAAAAATACGGCTCATTGTGATATTACTTCTCTACAATGTTTTGTGCTACGGCTTGCCTTTTCCAAAAGACTTCACCATAATGTCGAGTGAGTAAGAGAAAGAGATGCGATAGATGCGATTAAATTCAACTCTTTTTATTCGTAAGTGTTTTCGTTTCTACTGCTGTTGCTATCGTCGTTGTATGCTGTGATCTTGTGTGCTTAGATTTCCAGTTGATTCAGAAAATATAAAATATAATGAATAAAAACAGCGAAATACAACAGCGATTACACACAGAAAAAAAAACTCCCCCAAACTTTTTTTTTCCATTCTCTTCATTCTAAATTATTTTTTATGGCCATTTGCGATTATAAAAAGCTCTTTTGAGCCTTTTGTTTGTCGAGCTCGGTTGTTTCTTTTGTTAATTGATTTTTTATTGCACATCATGGGCATTCAGATTCGAATAAAAAAAGCGAGAGGCGATGTGGTCAGCTCTTGAATAGGAGATTTGACGACGTAGATAGGGTTTTAACTGCACTTTAAATATTGTTTGCCGTGTGAGTTGTAGAAAAAAAAGGGAAAGGAGAACGAGTCGCAAGAGTCGTGAGTAGAACAACTCTGCATTTAATCGATTTCGTTCATTGACATTCCCCTCGAAGAACGGTTTAAATAATCCTCTATTTGAATGCATTCCACCCACTCAGCGCGCACTTCTTTTTTTTCTTTCTACCACTCGTACTGACTCTCGTTCCATCAACTAGCCCGTCTATTACATTCACATATCATCATTCCAAGATCTTTTCTCCCCTACACTCTCCCTTTCTCTCTTTCAATAAATAATGTTGATGTTGGATCCTCACTTGCAAGAGTGGAAAATGCTGAAGCTATGAAGAAAAGTTTTCCGTTTTCAAAAGAAGTAGAAGAGAAGCAAAAATGCAATTTTCTCGATGAATAAATTTTTCGTGTTGCATAGCATAAAGCAAACAAATTTCATTGTAATTGCCATTTTCCATTCGCTTCATTCATCCCGAAATAAAAACGAGAAACGGAAGAGATGAAGGTGACGGGAGAGAAAAAGCAACCAATTTCTGTGATGCCCGATTACACATGTGGATGCACAATATATTTTCACATCATCCAAAGCCGGAATGTTCAACATCTTCGCTTCACATTTCTTTTTCTTTACTTATCGGTTAACGACGTTCAGTGTTCGATTTATGATGTTTTCGATAGATTTTATTCTCAAGTTCTTCTCTAATTGCATCTATTTATGAAATGATCTCGTTCATCTTTGAGGGAAGAATAATTGCAAAGTCGGAGAGGAAATGGACGCGCCTCGTTGATAACACTTGCACAGGAACAACAAATTTGCACTTTTCGTTCTCGCAAATGCTTATGCCAGAAGTCGCTTGACTGCTGGTTTTTTTTTTATTTGCTTCTTTTTCTCAATCATCAAATTGCTAATTATCTTAGTCTTGATGTTGTTATTTCTCGTTATTTCTTTCTCCACTTCTCTTGCTTACTACATGGCGAGCATCTTGTTCATTGATTGTGCTACGTAGTGAAATGAAGAGTCAGAATACCGCAGCCACTTGATCGCGTTATAGCTGTTCTCTGGTTATTGATATCTTTGATTCAAGTTTTTTTTTCATTCTCCTTCTTCTTGATATACATTATATTCACATAATTTTATGTGTACATTCATTACGCTCAGCAGTTCAGCTTTTTTTAATGAGTTCTGATAAAACCAGTTTCCAACCATATCCGCCCTACAAAAATATTAACAATCATTTTGCTGCGAGCATCAATTTCTTCTCTCTGGTTTTACAGTTTTCCAGTCATTGAACAATGCAAATCAAAGAGAGTGTGGGAGAAGAAAAATAAGGCAAACGCTTCTAACAAATTTCTGTGGCTTTTCGTCGTCTTTTTCCGGAAGTTTTTCTACCGTAATGAGATAAAACTTTTCTTTGACTTTGACTCAGTGAGAAATTCAATATCGTCAAAATTATAGTCGATATGAGATTTATGTAGATGAAAAAAGCCTTTTTTTTAAATTGGCCATCATAAACGTTAGGCTTAACTCGCCATGACTCAACATCCCAATTTCCATTCAACCGAAAGTTTATTTTTTTGTGGTTTGATTTTTTTACTTCACTTCGTTCATGCTTTGCTCTTGTTCTTGTTTGATTCGTCATCATTACAATAACAAAATCTCAACAATGGATTTCACCGTAAAACAAAGCATCAGAATTGAACCAGAGTTGATACGATAGAGCATGGAAAAATCTGAATTGAGTAAAGGAAAAAGAAGTTGATTTGATACTTCATTTTTTTTCTTTTTTGTTCTCTTTGCTTGAAACACAATTGTTGTAGGAAAGTTTACGTAACGAGGAAATCGGATATTCCAATGGACCCATACACACGTTAAACCGTAAATTTAAAGACATTAAAGTTGAATTGTTGTATATTGGAAGCCACCTAACTTTAACAAAAAATTATATGCATTGCTTAGCTGGAGACGGATGAGTGCACAACAATAATATTGACAAAAGAAAAAGTATTTTAAAGTGAATGAAACACCTCAATACAACCCAGACTAAATTTGTTTCTCTTGTTTTTAAACTCTAAGTTGTGAGCTTCACAAAAGAAATCTCTCAAGAAAATATAAAGTTGAAAAGAAATGAATGGAAAAGTGCTTTGCCCGAAATAAAAGACGGTCGTCGCGCGGAAACAATACAAGAACAAGAAGAGTGTGGAAAAATGAATTAATTTTTTTATGATGATTTTCAATTGAACATAAAATAATTAACGTCAGCGAATACTGTATCAAGCAGAAATGAGTAAAAACAAAAGTTAAACAGACATACGAAGGGAGGGTGAATTTTCCTAGTAAAGACTTTTTTTAATCAAGTTTTGCATTAATGAAGTTTAAATTTTGATTCTTTGGGAAAGTTGTTTCAACTTTTGAATGACGTCTGGGAGAACGATGAAAAATCAACCCTCAAGGTTTTTATAAGTAGAAAAAAAAACGCAAAGAAACGAAAAGTTATACTTTAAGCTTTGAGCTTCTCCCCCTCTGCTTAATGAAGAAACCATTGCGCTTGAGAAACCACCGCAAGACCTTTTAACGAAAAAAAAAATTGAAGAAAGAAAACAAAAACACCAAAACATCTTGCTGTATGTAAAGCATGTAATGCCTAAGAATGGACGTCAAAAACAAAAACAGAAAAAGTCAAGAAAGAGGAAATGACGGTGAATATTCCGAGAATATAATTTTTCTGTTTCAAGCGCGATTTGAGACCTGGTTTAACAACAATTCAGGGGCATCGTGCGCACTCACCCAAATGGTCAATAATTTTACAATGCTCTTCCGATTCATATCATAATTTTTATGTCTTTTATGCTCTTGCGAAATACTGTGAGATAAAAAAAGATTTGAAAATTCTTCTTTTCTTGTGATGAGAAATTAAAATTTAATGTGAGTTCCCACAAAGATTTCACAAGTGAGCACACATTAAAAGCAGAGCAATTGAACTCTTGGGAAACAAGATAGCAGCGTGCAAAGGAAAAATATAGAAAAGTTTGACTAAAGTCTCGCGCAATTGGGTTCGGTTGTTCATCATTCATTAACTCATTGAGATATGTTGTTTAAAAGTGCTTTTATCACTTTTAATTATAATTAAACTTCTGCTTTGCTCCAAAGTCTTTGAACGCTTCTCAACTTGCTTTCTGTATTTTAAATAGAGTCGTCACATGTAATATATCATCTCATTAAAAATAATCATGTTTATTTGGTTGGAAATATTATTCATGTGCTTCTCTTTCTTTTATTAATGTTCATCGCTTTATGCTGAGTTTTGTAATGCACAAGTTCTTTCTCATTCCATTTGCCCCATTCTCCCCAAATCTCCTTCTACTCTTCATCTACACATCCATCCGTCGTCATCCAATCTAATCAGCAAAGATGTCTTTCTTCGGCGTGGTTCTTTTGAGATGACGTGCGGGAAAATCATAATAATGTATACATGATCCTAGTGAACGATGAAAATCAGCTTTTCTATGTTGGGATGAAATTGTTCTGAAATTGGTTCGGTTTGAATACTTATGCTGTGCATGTAGTACGTACAGATATTCTACATACATATATATAGCTATACGCTTAGTTGATGATTTATAATGAATTGATTTATCGTCCATGACTAATTTATGGTGTTATTTCTAATTAAGCATAAAGTCGGTAGGATTTGTGCTTTTCATCAGACAGAAGCGAATCAAAAAAGGGAACGATGAAAGATGAGATTTCTCATCCCCAACGCTATCTAACGTTTGCCTTTTCCATGTGCATGTGAAAGTGTGGAAATCTCCAATCTCTTTGCGCAAGTGATGTTTGAATGATATCAAACATGATGAAACATAATTTTCCCTCTGGTTAACATATGGTTAAATCCATCGCACTCTTTACCATCCTTCTTTGTTATATTCTATAAAATTTTTTGATATTCGTTAGCGACGAGAGAAATGTTTTAAGTGAGTAGAGAAAGACCAGAAACACAAAAAGCAAAATTTAGATACGATCAAGGAAAAAAGAAAAATGTCTTAAGAACAAACGACGACGATGAATAAGAACCAGATCTAACAGAAAGACAAAAACGAACCAACAACCCAAAAAGAGATTCAGATTATGAGAAAAAAAAGTTTATAATGTTTTAATGAATTAATAAGACGGAAAAAATAATAATCCACACTAAGACACACAGAACCTGAAAACGACAATCTTGTGAAATCGTAATGAGTTGAGATCAAGAGGGAACAATAGCAAGCGACTAGAGTAAAGGGAACACTTGAGAGCGAGTGATTAAGCGCTTTAATTAATTGACTCAATTGATGACGCATCCAATTCTTAAACTACAACTTTTCTTTCTTTTTTATCTTTCTTTTTATTTCTTCACAGAGTCGAGGTTCATGGTTCAGTGAATCAACGATGAATCTCGCTTAAAGTCAAATTTAAAGTAAATTTACATACAGACACGGCAGAACGGACAGACATGTGAAAAGTTCTCACACTCTGAACTATTTACAAAGCTGTTTTCAAAATGGTAATTTCATTTTATTAATAAAACAAGTCTTGATTATTGGTGGATCAAAACCAAAAGCTGAACAGAGACAGAAACATAAAAGAGAGCAAAAATTCGTCGCGAAGTTGGCGTTAAACAAGATTAAGAAGAAGGAAAAAAGAATAATAATAAAAAGAAGAAAGCATTAAAGAAAACGAAACTAAATTTGAGTTCTGCGGAGTGACAAAGTGCTTAGTTTTATTCCTTTTATGATTTCTCCACAAAACTTTTTCCCTCTCGTTCATCGCATCAAAGAATCATACACGAATTTGTGGATGAACGACCATCTGTGCAACTTTGTATCGGGAAAGTTCTCGACACTTGTTTGTAACGTTCCTAAAACTTATGCTTCTTGGTGCAGGCAACCCAATTTATTAAAGCAAGTTAGACAAGAAAGAAAGAAAAAAAAACTTTTGTTCGGTGTTTTGTGAGATAAGAAGAATGAAAAACCGAAGGAAAGAAAACATAAGAAAATCTTATTATCTTCACACACAGTTCTTTAACATCTTATTTCAGCTTTTGATTCTCTTTCAAGACTTTCTTACCGTTTGTGTCTTCGACAACCAGCCTCATGATCTCTGTTTCAGGTCGGTCGTGATGTTGATGTTACAGTTTATTATACCTCTCTCTCCCGTCAATTTTTTATTCTTCTTATTTCTTTATTCATTCTTGTAATTTACTTAAAAACTCAAAATTGTTTTCTGCTCTCTAATTTGTTTCTTCTTACCTAATATCATCAGACACACGTTTAAGTGGAGAAGCTCAAGAAAACGAAGACGAACAAGAGCAAAAAATGAAAATAAATAAAAAAAAAACAACTTTGCCTTATGTTTTCATAGTGATTTCTTCTTATTGACGTTTGCTGTGCCCATCTTGTGAGATAGTTCATCGTTCCGTTCGACAATTCTCTTTCTTTTCGCTTCTCAGTGTTATCACATTGCATATTATTAATAATTTCTGCTGGAGCGAAACGAAAAAGTTTATCGTGAAAGAAAAAAAAGTTTTCTTACTGCAAAAAATGTCGACGCGCTGAGTTTTGTTTGCAGCAATCTTAAGATGGTAAAAGCCATAGAAAGATTTCTCTCTTTCCTTAACTTCATAGTATGCAAAGTTAATGCCAAATTAAATATGAATGTGATTGTGTGTATGCCATGGTTGTTCATGTGTGCAAATTAATGATACATTCCTGTTTTCGGGGTGTGAGTGGGTGGAGGTAGCGACAGCAGCAACACGAAAACGAAGAAATAAAATTTCACAACGGTTGTTATGATTTTTTTTCCTCTCGACTTTTTCGTCTTTCCAAGTACATTTATGGCTGCCAAAAAGGACAAAAAAAAACGTTTTCATTCTTATTCTATGAGTTAGTTCATTAGGAAAAATCATGCATGAAGACACAGTCTCTTTGGAAACATACTCTTATGCGATAACGAGGAATGAACAATAAGAAACTTAAATTTATTCATTTTCACAACGCAAATTGATAACAAAGAAACAAGTTGACATGAAAATAAGAAACAAGGAGATATGAAAATATTTGAAAATTCTTCCATGGATGAATGAAAACTTCAACGATTGTATACTTCCTTTCGAGTTCATTGAAAAGTGAGATCATTAAATTTTGACGAAAGTGATTTGAGGATACAATGAAACCGTATAAAAGAGAATAAAACAGTCGTTGTTACATAACAAGGAACATTTACACGCGCATTATATAAATTGATTTGTTCTTTTACAGACATAACAAAATTGAAATTAATTTGGACAATTTGTTTGAACATTTAGCTCATGAAATATTTGTGAAATGAATTTTTTTTATTAGGATTCAACACAAACTTTGCTATGAATAAAATTTTTCTAGCTTAGATTTGGTTCTAAAGGTGAAGTTGTAAAATGCAAGGAATCCTTATGTACGATGTACCAGCAGCTAAGATATTTCGATTGTCGTTTTAACGTCTCAATAATTCCTATTTCTTTAAATTTTACTATCAATCTGTACAATCTTATGTTCCACACTTGTCTCACACCTGTTTGCCTTTTTTGCAAGGAGATGTTCTATAAAGTGCTTACGAAATCACTTCGAAGGAATATTTTGATAAAGGTTAAGGAACCATGCCATGTTTTCTCCCCATGTGAGACTCGGTTTTATTGCTGTTGATACTAAAAAGACGGCAATTAAGACGATGAATTATGGACAGAGAGGTCTTGAACTAAAACATCAGACAAGAAGAGATGGAAAAGAAGACGAAACCTTAAGTTTTGACTTTTCTAACCCGCCCCCGAAAGTAGAAAGGAAACAAATAAAAAAATCTTTCCATGCGCCACACTAGATGCGTCATTTACTAACGTTGTGATGAGATCACAAAGCGCAATAATGGATGTGAAGCAATTAAAGGCACATTAGCAATTTAATTCAATTTAAGCAAGTGAAGTCAACGATGAAGTAAAACTAAGTAGAAAGAAAAAAAAAGTCAATTGGTGAGTCGTAAAACTGTCGCCCGTGAACAATCCTTTTCGTTTCTATATTCTCATTTACGGACGTGTAACTATGGGAAAATACCGATTGTAACATAACATAAATTAACTCATTGGCAAGAGCGTCTTGACATTTTACGCCTCTGTGCTTATCTCCATCCATTGATCATTAGCATCAACATGCGTTGGTTCCAAAATGAAGCAGTTGTTTTTACAACAAATTTCATTTTACTTTCTGCATCCTCCATTCGACCATTAATTTCTGTTTTATGGCTGTTTCATTCATAAAAATCACTAGCTGTTGATCATGTTGCTTCTTTTTATTCGTTGTTGTGTTTGTGTTGCGAAAATAAAAAAGTTTACAAAAGACTTTGAATACGCACGTGGTCAACTACAGTGGAACAGAAAAAAAAATCTTCAATCGAGCGAGAAGAGAAAAAAGCAATCGCTTTCAAGCTACAAGTCTATTGATGGCTTTATATGGAATTTTTATTGTCAAAGGGAACGTCAGTCTTGCTTTTTTATTTTTTTATTGGCAATCAATTTAACATTCGCTGCATGCTTTTAATCTCTTCAATTGAATATATCAAAGCGACTAATAGTTATTCACTTGCCACGTACCCTCCGGATATTACAAAATCGTAGTACTTACCTTTTACGCTTCATTCAATCGTTCATTCATTCATTTCGATCGTTCTTTCATTTTTTCTCACTCATTTTAAAACTAAAATTAATCGACACGATTGAATAAAAATTGCTGTTGGATGTTGGTACAACACACATTTTCAATGGCGTTATTATTATAATTTCAACGTCACATTCAAGACCACTTCCATCAACCCACACGCTTGGTTTAAGCCTTTTACAACTTCTCGATTGTCTAGTTGACGAGTTATAAATACGTATGTATCGAGTTGACTCCTTTAGCGATCGTTGTTCACAAAAAAAACGAAATCGACTCTCTCTAAGCGGTATAAGGTACAAGAAGAAGCTGTAAAAAAAACTTGATTCCCATAACTGTTTGGCAAGATGTTTAAAGTCGATTTTCGGATGAATTCATTGAACATCAGCAGGGAGATTGGAAGTCGATGTTATATCGCTTTTTGATCAATCAAACATAAAGAAAGAAAAGTAAAAGAGAGAGAGAGAGAGAAAAGGAGAAAGAACGACAAAAAATATCAAGCATAAAAAATCAGGTTTTCAAGCTTTAACGTTGTCATATCGAAAGCCAATAAAAAGATTGATTTCATTCTGAGTGGAGTTTGAACCTCAGGAAATTTAATCTTTCCTTCTTGTACGACCCAAGGAAAGGAAGTACATGAGAAGTCTTCTTTTCTTGTCATTGAATCGATTCAATAAAAATTCGTCGAAGCACTGAGTGATAGTAGTGATAATCAAATGAGCTTACGAGAAGGAAACAAGTTTTTTACAGTCGCTCAGTTACTGATGCTGGGATATAATAATTTTTAATACTGTTGATTTTCAAGTTTTGCAATGCAACAGCAAATATGAAAGAATTGAAGAAGTAAAAGGAGTTGCGAATAATAAATAGGCGCGAGTGGTGTAAGAAGAAATAAGTTTTAAAATTATGAATGAAGACCGAAGCGAGTTGAAGCAACAACAAGACAGCTATAATACAAACGTTAACGTGGAGAATAGGTTGCTTGTGCAAAAAACAACAAAAAATACATGGACGAAAGCGAAAAAATCTCAACAAATGGTTGAACTCTTTGTACAAGTTAAGATTTTTCCATTTATTTTCTCATCCTTGCGCTGAAGGCTCTCTGCGTCTATCGCGTTTCGCCAAAAGGAGATTCACATGTCTAATAACTCATAAATTCTGTGACAGGAAAAAAAGAAATGAATTAAAACCATCACGAAATCCCTCTAAATTTATCGTTTCCAGGTCACAATGTGTATGTACGTCGATCAAGAAGCGCAAAAGGAAAATTTCTCGTCGCTTTTCTATGCCATTTGCCAACCACAATGATAGAACGAGTAAAAAAAAGCATTAAGAATGCACTTGAGTTGAGAATAAATTTGTTTTAAAGAAATTTGAATATGATAATTGTAACTGAGGTTATTGCACGATGATGGCATTAATTGCAAGAGAATTTGAATTCAAAAAATGTTAACAGATGTAAAAAACCACAATGCAATAGTCATTGATGTATAGCCTTGTTTATTTCTTAAAGTTTTTGTCACTAAAAGCAATTTGTTTCAAGTTGTAATTTCAACCAACTCCTGAGTTAAATGTCGTTCAAGTCCGGGAAGTTGAATGATCGTAAGAGTCCCAAAACCGTATAAGGTTTCAAGTAACATTGACATTATGTGGGTTTTCTGGTTCCTTTCAGAAACCACTTTCTGCTATTGATTAGGGCTTGATTTGACAACTACGTGCTTGCTTTTTACTCATTCACTCCTTCTCGCTAATGTGCCATAAAATTTAAGCCTAATTAATCGTAACGCATCGCTGGCTATTCTCATTATTAACATGAAATGTTGAATAGGAATAGTCATGACTCAAGTTGACGTACAATTCCCATTCATTCATTCAGTCTTAATTTTGTCTTACCCGTACAAGAGAAGAAGCTATAACCGGGGAAAAATGGAGTCATAAAAATTGAACTCTCATACAAATACATCAGAATGAAAACTACATATGATGAAGATAAAAAAAAAGCCACAAGAAAGAATCAACAAAAAAAACTGCTACACTTGACAGAGTCGAATTTTCTTCCTTTCGTCGATGCCAGAAAAGTTTCTTTGCATGTCTTTCTGCTCGATTTATTGCTCATACATAAAGCGAAATGGAAGTATTTGAAATTCAGAGTGCATTTGCACAACATCATGACGTGAGAGCGACATTATATTTTTTTTCCTCGTTTCTTTTTTATGCTTAATGTCTTTCAAGGGTATCAACATGCTTTTCGACAATGTGCACACAAACCAGCTCTGAGTAAGAATGGGATAAAAACAAAGAAGACGAGCAGAAGAATTATGAAGAGCACGTTGAAATAAAATAGAAATTAAAGCAGGCAAAAAAAAGAGAAGAAAGACGACGGGGCGATAATGAAATGTATTTTCCCAGAGCATTAGCATAATTATGTGCGCGTAGCCTCGCGAGAGTACAGAGTAGAGCAAAGGCAGGCAAAAGGCGAAATAAAGAAACAGAATTGATGGAAGATTTTTCGAGCGAAGAACTTTCCTCATGAATGTAAAGAAATCGTCGCGTTGAGACGACAAATTTATTATGAAAAAATAATTAAGCTTCAGTCGAACTCACAATCGAGTGAAGCATAAGAAAAAAAAAGAATTGAACAAATGAATAAATTCTTCTTGATTTTTGGGGTGCTTTGCGTCGTCCCGAAAGCATAGCAGAAAATTATTTGGGAAAATTGAGAATAACAGAGGAAAAAAAAGTTTCATACACAGTCAAGTTCATCATCAGATAAATATTATTCATAGGCCTTTTCAATGAGTTCATTTCGGTCGAAAAAAGAAGATAAAACCGCGGCAGGGCCATAAAATGTATTCTACTTTCTTGCCTAATTTTATTTTCTGCTTTTTCTAAAAACAAAAAAAGAGAAATATCTGTGAATGCTGCGCAAAGGTAAAACAAAAATCGACATCTAAAACGACGTGAACTTCGCTTATCTTTCAATGTGAATCTGATGTAGATGAAGATTATGTCGAATGCTGTAATTAAAGACGCGCTTGATTGCTAGGAAAACTGGAATTACCGGGGCCTATTTAAATTCTCATTCGCGTTGAATGAGTTCGTTTACGTTGAATATTTATTTATTGCGTATTCTATCAATGGCAGCATACAAAGTGGAATCAATCTTGCAAAAAGGAAGCTTTGGGATAATAGAACTTCCCTACCATCGACTCGTGTGTGTGAACAAAAAAGAAAGCCAAAAAAGTGCCAATTTCCAATCAATTTTCATTGCAAATTGATCATTTCCAGGCGTCGGCATGAGAACAGTTATCAGACTTTAGCATCGATTGTGTTGATGCTACCGCATTTTTACCTCAATATTAAATTGTGAGGGCAGCTATGTAAGCCCGAACGAACTTTTGTCACAAACATTAAGCATAATCAATTGATTTTCTCACTAAATTTTATTCTCTGCTCTATTCAATTCCAGATAAATCGACTCGATGCAAAGATGAAAGCCAAACCGCATTGTTGGTGGTATTTCGTGGTAATTTTATCAACAATAGGTAAGTGAATCTGGTTGACATTTTCCATTTCGTTAATTTGATTTCAAATTTCATATCGATGAATGTACCTAATCTAAAAGCAATGACCATGTAAATTCAGCAATAGGATTTAAATATTTAAAGTTTAAAGAAAGTCAAAAGATAATGATGATGAAACACATCCGTCAGAACAATTTAAAAATGTCAAATGGATGAAATATAAAACGATTTTTACACTCAACACCGTATCCACGCTTGAAATGAAATCTATTCCAACTCATAACTTTTCACTCTTTAGAAATCAAGTTCCAACGCGTCTAAGCTATTGTTTTCATTTATGACATCTTTTCCATCGTGTATCGTGTAGGAATGAGAAGAAGTGTTCAGAGCAACAAAGAGTGACTTCGTATCATTCTTCTAACAATCCACTTTTCGCTTCTTTATTTCCCTGATGCTAACTCTATATACATACACACTTGCAACAACCGTCAGTTCCACCTGATGCACAGGTGCACCGCTTTCAATTAACTATAATAATAATTCCCCTCGATTCAAAAGAAACATGTGCTTCATTTTTTTTCATTCGTCTCTTCATTATATATCTTTTCACTGTTTGAGAAGCAAGAATTTGCTTTGAGAAATATTTTCCTTTTGCATTGAGTTTCGTGCTACAAACGAACAGTTTTTTTTTTCAACTTCACTTTGTTAAATAAAATGTTCGTCGAACAAAACTAACAATATAAAAGAAGCATGCACTAAAAATATGAAATCCGAACGGAATATGCTTATACTCATATATTTCCAAAAATATGGTGATGATTCCAGTTCTCCTGCATGGCTAACATGCACTTCTCGACACTATCGCACAAATAAATTTTCATGAAAGCTGCAAGCAATCGAGAGAGTTAAGAATATTTCAACAATTTTCGAGTTTCTTCTTCATATTTATAAAATAAAAAATTCAACAATTGTGTCACGTCGTAGATAGTTTAAAACGGTGGATCATGTAAGTTTGAAATTATAAAATTGTATAAAGATAATTTCAAAGCATCTGACATTTAATTGAAAAGAAAACGACACACAAAGTGATCATTTTCTGGAATTTTGAAACCAACAATGCGAGTAAAATAACCATTTAACATTTATTCAAGTTATTTCTGCTCAAAATTGATGTTCTATTTGACTAAATTTCTAGTTTAAAGTTTGCAAAAATTTCAATCTTCTGCTGCAAATGAAAAGGAATTCTTCGGCATCAAAATCAAGAAGAGAGATGTGACGTTGATTCCATCCCTATCCCTTTAAATATCTCAGCTTCCAACAGCGAAATAAACATGTAACATATTTGTGTCATAAAGATTTTCTTCTTCATCTTTCATTGCTTTTCATCTGTTTTGAAAGCCCGCATCTTAATGTGACGTTATTTATGTTTAATCCTATCAAAACTATTGTTTTCTCATTGCTTTTATTACGAGAATTTTTTTGGGATTTTCAAATCTTTTGTATTATTTTATTATTCTGCAACCAGAAACAATCAAACATACACATTGACAAAACGAAACGTATTTAGCACCCCGGATGATGATGGCATTAGACAATAGAGTGGGAAAATTTTTCATTATGTTTTATTTTGTATTATCTATTATGCGATTGTCTTTCCTTCTCACTCTTTCTTTCACTTTATTTTGCCCTGAACAGCACCAATTTATGATGATGATGGTGAGAATCTCCCTTTAATGTTTTATTCTGTTTTATGATTTCATTTAAGAGTCAAACGAGACTCTTTTTGGGTAGATAGAGCGACGCAAGGGGGAAAGGTGTAAATTTGTTGCGCTGTTACCTGCTTTCAGACACCTTAAGCAGGGCACGTGTATGCTGAGAGAAAAACAGGTTTCGTTGAACCATCAGGTGGAATCTTTACATTTTTTTTTCTTTTTCTTTTGTTCTTTTTAAATTAACACAAAGGCACCATCCCTAATTAAGCTTTGTGCACATCCAATCCACGGAATTATTTAAGAACATTTCGTGCACTTGACATCGTCGTACCTTGCGGAGTCGAATCGTTTAACTTTTAAAGACATTCGCGAAATAACGAAAGCAGCATCAAATTAATTTTCACCTGCTGAAAGAAAAAAGAGAACCTCGTGACGGTATTTAAAGAACATTTTTAGGATGGAATGAGAAACTCCACGCTGTTCACATATAAACACAGACAGGCGAGTTATTCTGAACATGAACCACCGGAATTGGAAATACAAATAGAAAGTAAATTCATTATTAAATTAATTCGAATCTTAAGATTCAGCTCCACATTTTCTTCCCTTACTCTCTTCCTATCTCTCTCGTTTCCACATCCGGTCGAGTGCCCAAGGTGCTTTTCTTTATCCAACAAAACATTCTGATGCATTCGAGGAGAGAATTTAGATAAGCATCATGAGATTTTCAACACATTTTCTGAGTTGTACTAACGTGCGTATTTTCCATAGAAATGCGAAAACGAAAGAAGGAAAGTGTTTAAATATTTAAAAAGATTTCCTTTATTTCTGTTCTTTTTTAACTCTGTCAGTGCGACGAAGGCACGGCATGGAATAAAAGAAACAACAACATTATTCTTTATCTCCTCATAACATGAAGTTTGTCCCTGGTGACGCACAAAAAAAGTGGGCAGCAATGGATGTGGTGATGGTGTGGCTTCTCAAATGTCATCTAAGTTTATAATTTCACCTTAACGGGAAAAGACACACAAAAAAAATGAAAGGAAAGAAAAAAAAGAAAATGCGTAGAAAGAAAAAAGGAAGGAAAAATCCTTTTGGGAAATGTCATCAGCGAAAATCCTTCTTTAAAATTCTTCCTATCTAGACAGCAAGAAAACGTTGTGCGAGTGAAGCTTTCGTATATTTAATGACAACTCATTAATGTTTGAAAAGAAAAAAAAGAAAATACCTGGAGGCCACAATATAAATTGTTTGTTTAAGTTTGTTGAGAAGAAAAGATTTTTGTCTTGTGCCAGGGTTGAAAATTAAATATTTTTTTGACACAAAGTGACATCTGTCAACTTAGATCTGAGGAAAAAATCCGATGATCTTTTTCTCCCTTTCGTTCTGTCGAAAATCAATCCTGAAAGTTTCATTAAAGTAATTTGGTAACATATGTAAGATCATCACATAAACATCTTCATGCTCTAGTTTTTCCTTTTGCGAAATCTTTCTTCTTTTACTATTGTTTTCCAATTTCGGAATAGACGAAAATAGATTGCTTACTTCTTGACTTCTTGACACTTAACATTTGACTTTCAAGAACACCAAGCATCTCTTGACTACATTATCATAAATCCATGCAATTTACCATCCCTGCTTTCTCAAGGATTGACGAAGATTTGCATAACATTCTTAAATTTCTCAAAACGACTTTAAAGGCTTTCGTGATGTGTAAAAAATGTAAAATTGCTAAGCCCTCCATTCGTAATGAAGTTCACACACGTACGCCACCCCTATCCGTTGGCTTAAATGTTTGAGTGAAGAGTTATTTGCCAAAGCTAACATATCTATAGAGAGGAAAGAAAAAGAAAATCAGCTAAAAACAAACGTACAAGCTATGTACGCTGAAGGAAAAGAAAACAATGGAAAAATTAAAGAAAAAGAAGTTAAGGAAGAACGTCTTAGAAATCGCTCCATTTCACTCTCTCACCACCATTAGATCGACTCAATTTTTTCTACGCTCATTTTGCTATCTTTCTCACTGCCGGGGTGTTTATTCTTACCATTCATTTTATTTATCACGTCCTTATTAAAGCTAAATTAATTTTAATGCCATTAACGCACATAAATTTGTTCAGTTTTGTTTGTGTCAGTGGATGGGGGACGATCGCCGGAGACTTTTTTCTCTCTAATACTCATTCCCATAACTCGGCCGCTTGGCTTTCCTTTCTTCACTTGAACTGCTCATTCTTTTCTTTGCTTTCATGTTACACTCAGTCGTTTAATACGAATAATAAATCATTGGGGAACGTTTGTAGATGGAACAATTGAAGTTGAAGGAAAAAGCGAAGAACTCTAGAGGGAGAAGAAAAAGTGTTTAAAAATGCAACAATGTAATCAGGGAATCATCCCAACGGCAAACGAAATTGATGTCAAGGCATTTATTTGCATGCTTTGTTTATCGTTCGTCACCACCGCCGTCTTGTTGACGATGTCATGTTGATGAAATATAAATAAATTCACGTGGATTTCAACTTCTTTTTCCTATTCTAAGTCATCTCCCACACCGAATAAATGTTATAACGTCCAACATAGATGAATGAAAAGAGAAGGCAAAAACAAATGTTATCGCATGATGAGTTCATAAAAAAAGAAGAGAAATGTTCACAAACGAGGCCTTCACAATGTACACAAACTGAGGGCGCTCGAGTCCGAGTGACTGATGAGGGGTTAAATCGTGATATTCATCTCTCTCGAAGGGACGACACAGAATACGAGATGGCGAAAATGGAGTTGAAAAGGAACTGTATTTAGAAAGGGAAAATAGAAAAAAATGGGAGGAAGGAGGGGTCGAAAATGTGAAAGAGAAAGAATTGAGGGACATTTTTATCGGTGAATGTGGCACAGAAATGTCTTTTGTCGACGCTTATCACCCAGCAACATTGAAGAAAACAGACAAAAAATGTTATTATAAAAAAAAAGAAAATTTTCGGTTGATACAAATTTTTAATTACCATCTCCCATGATTCCCATGTCGCCAGCAACGATTTTTCTGCGCTGTTGCGGATCAAGATGGCTCGCGCGCCTGTCAACGGCCTATCTTGACCTTTCCCAGATAAAACTTTAATAAATAATGTCTGTAATTTTCGAGACATGTGTTTTAGTTTTTTTTTCTTTTTCCTTTCCTTTCCCTCTCCCAGGCATGAGCAACAACAACCAAAGCGATATTTCAGTTTGTTTCTTTTTCGGAAATTGTCTCAAGCAACGATAATTTCTGTCGATCTGTTAGTCGAAAATTGAATAATAACATCAGAACTGCGGGAGAATGAAGAACATAGAAGTGTATACACCTAGTGAAATGTTTATGAAGTTTCTTATTATGAGGACAATTTATTTTGGGGGAAGCAAGAAAGAAATATTGAAATATTTCTTTTGTTCGTTTCGCTATCTCTTCGAGCTCGATGAATCTAATTAACCAAACTACATCATCGTCATCAAATAAACGTTTTTCCTTCGCTCTGCTGTCTTCAATCAACAGAATAGGGAAGAAAAGTAGATGATATTCAATTATTGTTGTTTAATTCTCTTAGAAAGTTTTTATTATCTGATTAATGATATCAACTGCCACTTTTCAATCTGTTACTGCATCACTGAAAGATAAATCTTCTCAAGATTCCAATCCATAATAAATTTGAGAACATTGAGACAGATGAAAATTGTTTTTCTTTCATTTTTATTATTGTTTTCATAAGATAAGAGGTGAGAGATGAAAAATAACGTTTCGCCAAGCTAAATAAAATCTCGACATGTTGTAGCAGAAAGGGGGGAAGCAGGCAAAAGCTTTTTATTCGCATATGTTAGTGAAATAAATCATCACCTTTCATCACGTTGTAGAATTTCAATCCAATTTAAATGCAAAAGAAAAATATTTTGCGAGCAAGATTAAAACTTTTTCATACTTTTACATTACATGACATCATTATATTGGATAAGTTTTAAATTTTTGTCTTCTTAGTAATGAAGCTACAAGTGAAACTTAATGAATTTTTATGCTTTTTTTATTCTATCATATAATCTCTGTGTAAACATTCATTTCTTCATGTTTTTCACTTTCAAATTCAACGAGTAAGTGAGACGAGAAGGAAACTTTAATGACGATGACTTTAACATTTAAAGTCAACTTTATTTCCTTTTAACAACATTTAAGTGAAGGCTTTGTTTAAAGTACATAGTTGCAGAACAAATAAATGTTAAAGTTCAAAGTAATTAATAAAGTTTCAAAAGGGTCACTTCCAACCATGTAAATCTATACATAAATCTTTCAATCATTAACAATAAGTATGTTAATGAACAATTTGGAATAATTTCTTTTTTTATCCGTCTTTTCTCTTAAATTCTAAGAATGTAACGCCTTTGAAAAGTCGTTCATCTAAAATAGAATAAGTCTCATTGTTGATTGTTACCAATGGAGATCACCACGGAGGCGTCAAATAATACAAGAAATATGATAAAAAAAGATGTCAAGATGAGACTTATTATTACGCCGTTCAACATACGCACTGACTAAACTTTCGAGAACAAAAACATGTGTCGCATGAAGAGAGTGAACGAATTTTTTATTAACGACAAAATCATCCATCTCGTCTCTAACACATTCTTCTTCTACATCTTCTTATTCTTCTTTTTATCATGTTTTGGGTTGTTCTTTTATATTTTTCTTTACGTTATTTATGAGTTTTATGGCTGATACATATCTCATGCTGAGTCTCTTGATGTGGTGTGATGTTAAAGTTCACTCACACCAGAAGTTTGTCACTTTTAATAAGAAAAATCAATTAAGTTTCATTCTTTTTCCGCATCATCTCACTGCTGATATTGTCGTTCATCTCTTATTGTGTTGATGTTATAATTGGGAATTTAATTTTTTGTTTTGTTGGTTTCCATCACGATTTCGTGAAGCTGAAATGCGGTTCATCATCTTCCGCCCGCACATCAAACCACTTCTTAAATTTTTATTTCGTTCCTTATGATTCCTCTCGTGTGCCCCCTTGGCGTTGCTTTACTTATAATGAGTGAGACACGATAAAAGATCATCATTGCGTCGTAATTGTTTTAATTAATTCTAATTGAAATTTTTAACGTTCTCTTCTCATTCTTCTCATCCAGTAGCACATCACTCAGTGACAGCAACTAAACAATATTTCCGCACCCATCCCACAAATCTTCAAGTGCTCGAGGGATCTGAAGCGCTGTTACGATGCGAAATCACAAATCTAGCAGGCAGCGTTCAATGGGTCAAAGATGGCTTCGCATTGGGTAAGTTTCAATATTTTCCTTTTTCATCTATTTGTTTATACATACAAATAAATTTTCGAATCTCAAAATAATTGAAATATTTTTATTCTTTTTATAGGGTTTTCGGAGAAAATTCCGGGCTATCCACGCTATAGTATGATTGGCGATCGTAACTATGGTGTTTTCAATTTACGTATTCATAACGCATCGCTTGAGGATGATGCCGAATTTCAATGTCAAGTTGGACCAGCAAAAAATTCCGATCCCATTCGAACGGCAGCTAATTTAACTGTCATATGTGAGTATCAAAAGAATATTCTTTGCATTTATTTACTGTTATTTGATATGAGAGATACAAAATCAGGATCATTAAATTGTTCAAACACTCAATGTATAATTTATTTCTGGATTTGGTGCATGATGTGCCTTAAATAAATAAAATCCTTTGTCAATATTACAAGTTGAAGTCAGTCCACACATTGGTCACCTCAAGAACAATAGTTTGACAACATGACAAACACTTTCACCCACAAGATTTGCAAGTGTATGTATGTGTTGGTTAGTGTGACTATAAGTCTCGGTTTCACTTTTCATAACTTCCATAAAAAAAGGAAAGAAAAAGAGGAAAGAAAAACATTGTTTGATGAAGTAAATAAAGTTGAGAAGAAAAGATTCCATCGTCAGAAAAATAATAATTACTTTTGACATCATCTTCCCCCAACAACCACCCGAGAAAAAGCTTCTCTTCTAGCCAACTTGAAACGCTTTGGTATCATGAATTCCTATTCAGAGAAAAGTTGACAATTGATATCTTTTGTTATCGCACCGTTTATGTGACTTTCGACTGTCTGTGTTCATATCGTTCGAATGGAAAAGGAATGAAGAAGAGGAAGAAGCGGTGATATTGAGAACGAAGGGGAGGCGGAAAATCGAGGAATGTTGTTTTTAAATACTTAACAATTTGTTGTTGCTGTGAAAATAGACACCACTTAGCCACCCTTAGTTATCATACCATTCTTCTTATTCGCTCCTTGGCAACGCTAAAAACCCGTTCTGATAAAGCAAAAGAAGCTTTATGAGGTTGAGTAGAGAGCTTGCTACTGCTGTTGAAGCTTTTTACTCCCAACTTAACAAAAGTGAGCGAAAAGTTATGATGTACGGGAAAAAGTTTGTGAGTTTTAACAAATAACTTCAGATTTATTACATTAGGAAACTTTTCAATGAGACTAAAACTTTCGACGCAAACAATGCACTCTTTGAGCTCAAATATTGCCTCAACCCATTGCTATCGTCTCAGCTATGCTTTTCCTAAGAAAATGGCAGATATTTAAAGAAACAAAATTTAAATTTGACGATGAAAACAGTAGGAAAGAAGAAAGAAATATCGCGGAAAGTATGTTAAGGAAAATGAAAATTTTCATCGTTTTTCCTACAACGAATTTCTTTATATTGAAAATACAAAAATCAAGCAAAGATTCTCTTACACGAGCGTAGCACATGATTACATATTCAGTACATAATATTCGTATGAATTTTCGCTTGATTGTTTAAATCGAGAGCAAGCGAATAAAATTCTTAAAATGTAAGAACAGAATTTCATGGATGATGTCATTGCTTTGCTTAGCTTTCCTTCCAGCACGTGGGCTTAAATTTAAAATATAAATAACTCTACACAGTCGAATGGTTTATAGGAAAAATGCTCGTCTTAAATCTTGTTTCCATCAAAAATCAATCACGTAAAATTATGAAAATGAAACACGATCTTTACATGTTTGTTGCTTGAGAGACTTCAGAAAAACAATGGAAGATTTATTTTCCGATAAAGTAGCGCACGGGTAGCTGTTACAGCATCTCGTCATAATGTCACGGTAAAATGTTATGTTTTCAGATATCCTCAAAATAAACAAACATTAACTTCCGTAATGGCTATAAATGTATACGTAGAGACGACATTATTAAAAAAACGTTCCCATTTCACTCGTATGAACAAAGAATTGTAAAGCTTGAAACTCAATTTTTACCAATTGTGTTCAACGCGAATTTGTAAAGATGAAAAGAAAAGTTCATTCTTTCAGTTCTCGCTTTTCATCCCATCCGAAGAGTTTCATCTTTGTCGAGATGTTTCTTCATACTTGCCATGCTTCTATCTTCTCATTTTCATGGAATGTAAGGAAAAAGAAGCATATTCAAGGAGTATTCAGCGCACCCCTAAACAAACATTCGCTCTTCTCTCTTGAAATCGGATCCAAATTTTTTTTTTCTTTCATCCTTCGCTTTTTTTTTATTTTGTTTTTCCTCCGCGTGAAGAATAACATCAACAAGAAAACATTTCTTTTTCTGTTAGTCGTTTCCTTCTCGCTTTTCTTCTCGTAAGAACACAAATTTATTCATCACAGTTAAGCAGAAACAACATCAAAAATGTATAAAACAATACGTATTGTGAAATAAAAAAAGCTCAAGATAAGAGTCCTTGGGAAATTAAGATTGATTCGTAAATTTTCCATCACATTTGCAGTTCTAAAAGGCACGAGGATGCATTTACATAAATTATTTCTTTTTACAAATATGTATACGCGAATGTGGATAAAATAATAAGTTTGGGTGTGGGTTTGAAACAAAGAGAGAAAAGAAAGGAAGTGAAGCGAGTTTAGCCTCAACCACTTATGATGAAAATTTTCATTTAACTCCTCAAAATAACCTCGAGCTCTGTACTCGACAAAAACTCTTTTAGTAGGTTACATATTTACTTCAGCAAGATGGAAAATGGAAAACAAATCGTGCGTCTTAGCATTATTCTTCCCATTCCATATTTCAACTGCGCTTGACGACATCAGACACAGCATTGTTTAGCATAGCATTTTAAGCTTCATTCCCTAGTCTCATTTCACCTTCATCTCAAATCACTGAAGCTTTTAAACAGCACAAAAATAAATTATTACCTGCTACCTGAATATGATGGCTCGAGATTTAAAGCTTCTTTTCTTTCTCTTTGGGACAAGGGTGAGCGACTGTTGCCGCTTGGTTAAAGTTAAAAAAAAAGGAATCTCAACGAAGAAACGTACATTTACGATCCTCATTAATATTTCACATCAATGCTTGGGATGTTCACTTTCTGATTTTTTTTTTTTGTTATCTCGTTCTCTCACCCACGTTACAAGTCTTGCTTTGGTCGCCACCTTCTTCTCTTCAAGCATTTTCTGCTTGGCAGAAAATTCCATTAGAATAGTCGTAATGAAATTATATTCAAAGCATAAGTCTTGAGAAAAAAATGTAATTGATTTTATACATTTCTGCTTTCGTGGTGTTTATTTGAGGATCAGATATAAATAAAAGTTTCTACACAACATCACTCCATTCCTCCTCTAATCTCGCTATGTTTATGTTGCCTAAATTATGGAAAAGCTGTTGCTGTTGCATTTTGACAGGAAGGAGAAAAAAATTGAATGAGAAAACTTGGATGAATTATCACCCTGAAAAGTTTCCCATAATAAGTCTTAATTCTACCCAAACTCTAATGATATCTCATTATTTACACTTTGAAAGAAGATGCTGAAATTTTCTTATCGCAACTCATTTTACATGAAAATGAAGAATGAATAAAAGAAGAAGGAGATGATAAAAAATTCTATGTGAAAGCAGATACATTTAAAGACGTTACATTCTCTACGTACCACCTTTCCTTCATAGAAGTGATGGAAAATAATGAAGAAAAAGCTACGGAAAGTTTAACAGACGGAAAAGGAAAATTTCACTGCCAGAGAATGTCAATTGGGAAACATAAAGTAATTTTCCCGACGTTTCAGAGCCTTTTTCGAAACCACACGCACGCACGCACGAATCAACCTCACACAACATAATCGCTCACACACATACACATTCATTTATGTATTTTATTTTGTAAATATCTACATATATATTGCGGAATGTAGTAGAATTATCAGTGGTGTCGTATAGACTGTCACGACAAATTAATTATTCCCTTTACGCCCCAAAAACTTTCCAAATTATCGCACGAAAAGTTTTTAGCAACAGAATATTAACTTTAATTTTCTGCAGCTCCACCATCGTCCATCGACATTGAAGCCTCATCCTATGGCACAATTATTGCTAAACAAAATAACAAAGTAGATGTAAAAGAAAATCAAGACTTGATGTTGTCATGCACAATCGCAAACAGTAAGCCAGCGGCCGAAATAAAATGGTATCGTGGGCATGTTGAGATGAAGGCATCGGACAATCGACACGACGTTGTCATCCCATTAGACAATAAACGATTCACTGTATCGTCAAATTTGACGATAAAAGCATCGGCCAATGATGATCTCGTCGATTATACGTGCAGGGCGAAGCATCAAGCTTTGTCACCAGATCATCCCATGAAGTCAACAGTACAAGTATCAGTATTGAAACCGCCTGGTGAACCATTTATAGAAGGTTATAGTAAAGGCGAACGTCTCCGAAGTGGCCAAGAAGTCGAACTTGTGTGTCGATCTTATGGTGGAAATCCTCCAGCCCAACTTATTTGGTACAAAAATAACCGACAAGTTGTTAGTCAATACACAACATCGGGTCGTGATTCAGCAAGCACGTATCGTTTCAAAGTCCAATCGGGTGACAACAAAGCTCGGTTGAGATGTGAAGCAAGTAATACAATCTCAGATAAATCATTAAAGAAGGAACTGGACTTAACTGTATTGTGTAAGTATTTTATTTTTATTACTTATCCTATTACTTAAATATTAAACATAAGAATCTTATGATTCATGCTTTCACATAAAAAAGCTTTTTTCCCTCCACATAAATTTCTAAAAATAAAATTGTCGACGAGATTTCTTCAAGTATAAACTTTAAGCAATTACGTTGTTATCAATTAATCGAGAGAAAAGTTTACAAAGACTGTTGCTAAAGCTGCTTGATCGGCGTTTATTCTAATTCAATTTTAAAGGAGGACTCTATGAGTTACGTAGAGAGTTTCGAGCAGATGCTTAGCATCATAAAAATCACGACTTTAACGCTCTTTTAAGCTCTCGAAATTTATCGATGTTCCCTTAATCGCTTTATTGCTCGTCTTTTACCTGATAGCAAAAGTTCTTCAGTAATTTTTATCGCTTTATGACTCCCGCAGTTCAACTTCCATCTCTGTCTTCTTTTCTATTTTCTCCCTTTCCAATTCTTTTACTTATTAGTTACATTCAGATGATTTTTTTCAAATAAATATTTATCTTTTTTCTCTTCTTCATGTTAAACGAATCAAAAAATATAAAGTTCCACCCACACAAGTTACAATAGCCGGTCCAACAGAAGCTCGACAAGGCGAAATTGTCAATTTTCAGTGCTCGAGTGCACCTTCAAACCCAGCTGCTGAGATCCGATGGACAATTGATGGTCGACAGAAAAGAACCAATGGATCATCACAAATTCCAAGCAACGAAGGTGGTTGGATAACAACATCGAATATTTCAATCAGCGTTGATTCGCACAAGCGTTCATTTTCATTGTTGTGTCAAGGAATCAACATGCAATTGGCTGACAACGTAATGACAACTCACATGCTTCATATTCTATGTAAGAATTTATTTTATTTCATTTTCTAAAACATAAATTGATTGAATTCTTTATTCTTTCTTTAGATCCACCGTCAAAACCAGTTATTTCTGGTTACATTGAAGGCTCCGTGATTCCGGCTGGTTCCAGTCAAAAGCTTTTATGCATGTACGTACGATTAATGTTCTTTCTTTTTTCTTGTGTTTTAAGAACTTTCAGTTTGATTAATTTTCATTTTTATCTTGGCTAAAGGTCTTCCGGTGGCAATCCGCCAGCATCTCTCATTTGGTTTAAGAACGACAAGAAGGTAAATGACACGTGACGATGTGGAAATTTAAAGTTTCTTAGGAATTTAATTAATTTCAATCATCTCTCTATAGATTAATTCTCAAACAAAAACGATCAACAATTCGGTTCAATCGGAGTTGAATATCATTGCCAATATCACCGACAATCAGGCGATTTATCGATGTGAAGCACAAAATAGCGCAACTGACGTTCCATTGTTGGATTCCAAAATCCTCAGCGTGCATTGTAAGTTTTCTCTCTTTGTTTTAAGCAAACTTAATTGTTTGTCTCGCGGTGATGTTCAATTGTCACCGTGTTTTACTCATAATTTTCCAACATAAAAACTTCTTCGTCTTTTCGCTGTTTTTCTTTTTCTTTTCGTGTCCAAACTTGGAAAAAGATTTAATCAAATATTAAAAAATCTTTTTTACACAAGCGGAATGGCACCAGCTGGCGATTCGTTTTCTCGCCGGGTTATTTGGTTCGATCGGCAACTTTTTTTCGTTTTTTGTTGTTATTTTATTTTATTTTATTTCGTGAGGCGAAACAAAGGAAAACTTTTTTTTTGTTTCCTCTCATCTTTTTTTCTTCTTTTTTTATTTTTGCAACTCTCCAAATGTCGTCATTACGATGTATTTTCACCCACTTTTATGCCTCGTTCTCTGCTACTCGTTCATTTCGTCCTTTTCTATGAAATATAACAAAACACAAGATTTTTTAAAATAATTTTTTCCAACTCTTTTCTTTCTTCTTCAATGTAAAGTTTTGCCTGAAACTTTGAAAATTCGTGTTGAGCCTAAGGCTTTGACCGCTGGTACAGAAGCCACTTTGTTCTGTGATTCAAGTTCGAGCAACCCACCAGTCAGATTAGGTTGGTATAAGGATGGAATTCCAATGATGAGTGAGGGTGGAGTTACAAATCAACCAGGATTATGGGGTGGTAAAATCTCATCGACCCAAGTAAAACTCAACATCACACAGGACATGAATGGCGTAAAAATCGCTTGTCAGGGAACAAACGAAGCTCTTCAACGTAGCATTAATGAAGCCATTGAATTGCAAGTTCTCTGTAAGTAGTACAAATAAACACAAACACACGCACATATTCTCAGAAATGTGCGAAATCATCATGATGATGGCGAATGTTTACAGTTTTAATTAAATTTGTTTTTCATCATTCTCGTTCCAGTTCCGCCAAAGTTCACGCCACCACCTTCGTCGACAGCCGTTGGTATTGAAGAAGAGTCTTTGGTAATTAGTCTCATAGCAACGGGCAATCCAAGTAATATCCAATACACATGGACAAAAGAAGGTTCACCGCTTGAGGATCATGGTGAGTAACCGAGCATTTCTAATCTTATTGCCTCATCTGTCAACTGAACTAATCCTAATTAATATTCAACAGACAACCAACGAATCATCATCGATGGTCCAACGTTGAATTTCACTAAATTGGCACGTGACGACAGTGGCCTGTATACGTGCGAAGCACTGAATTCCCAAGGCTCAGCTACCATCAACATTACAGTTGTCGTCGAATGTAAGTTTTGCTTTATCCATTTGTTCATGAACCTCGACGCTGCTTTATGATGAATTTTAATGAATGTCCTTTTTCCTCCTGCTTCTCTCCATTTCTCTTAACTCTCCCTCTGGGATCTGACGTATGTTACACGGGCGAACAGATGGTGCAACTATCAAGTCTATCTCTGAAAACATTGTGGTGAATCCAGGCGATGAAGCGAAACTTTCGTGTGTTGTTGATGGTAAGTTTCCTTGTCAAGCTTTTTTTTTATATTTTATTTTATTTTTTGTGTTTTTTTCATCTCATGCCTCCTGTTTTTATTTCTGCTACATTGTGTTTTGACGACTTTTGTTCTCTACAAGTTTCTTTTTTTCCCGGAGTTTCACGGGGCAATGTGATATTAATTATCGTAATGGAAAATGTTTTTCTTTTGGGGGAAATTTGAGAATGAATATTTATGTGAAATTTTGATGTTCAGTGAAAAGGTTTGTCATGAAACTTTCTGACAACATGAACAAAAAGATCTTTCAATTATTCTAACTCTATAAATCACTTAATATAAAAAGTTCTCTTCAAACCTTTGGCAATGATAAAACAATTGAGTGGCTTAATGCAAGAAGAAACAAGAAAAGTTTGTGCTTTTAGTCTAAAAATGTCTCTTAAGGCGTGAAATAGAAATGCTTTTAATTTAACATTATCTTAAGCTTTTCTCAAGAAATTCTTTCATTCATGTCAAAATAAATTTCTAAGTTTTATACAAAATTTTATCAAATTCTTTGGAGCTTGAAAATGGTGAAAAACTTTCTAAAGAAACTCAATAATAAATAAATAAATAAATAAATATGTATGGGCAAACAATTAATCCTCTTTTAAAACAAGATGAAACAAAAATAAACATTGAATTGGTTAATTAAAAGGGAGTCAAATTTCTAAAGCTAAAAAAGCTTTTTACTTAACTTCTAACGAGATAGGAAAATAAATGTTCTTGCCTTTTTTTACTTTCTACTTCAAACCTAACTAGTAGGTTTTTGGTAACAGAATATTTTTCATATCTCCTAACCAGATATCATAAAAAGAAAAAAAAAACATCTAGAAGTTTATTTATCTGTCATGTTTTGAACTTTGTTTTAAACTTTTATTTCGTAATCTCTAATGTTGTTGTAAGCGAAATGTGCATTGCGAAAAATGTCGAGATTAAAAACTCGTATCTTCCTCTTTAAAATGTTTTCGACTTTAGATGTTTTCATAAATAATTGTGAGATTGTGGTAATAGAGTCGACAGATCTTTTTTAATCATAATATTGCAATGATTTGGTATCAAAAACCATTCCCGTATAATCTCAATTAAAATAATTTATTGAACAAACACTCTGGCAAAGTGTTTTTAATTGGAAGTTGTTAGATTTTCTCACTTAACCAATATAAATATAAATGGAAATCGAATAATTTTCTTAAAACTAATTAGGCGCCATTGGAAAAGTTTCAAATAAACAAACTTTAAAAAAATCGATTAAAAGATTCTCGCCGTCTTTCCGCTTTTTATACCCTCAAGTATTTCTCTTCGATAATGAAATTGCAGATAGAAATTATGAGCATTACGGCAGTTGTTCGTGCTTTGTTGTGTCTCTTTATTGTTATTATTCCTCAAACTGCTTCGAATTCGATTTAGAATTTCTTCTTCTCTAGTTTTTTATTTTTTAATTAAATTCTTTCATAATTTATATCTAAGGATAATCTCTCGTTGACTTTCTTTTTCAATTTGTTATCTTCATTACTTCACAAATAAATTTTTTAACAAATATTATGAACTCAAAGCGGGAGCCGCATTATGTGTATCTTAAAATTAATTAAGCACCAGACCAATCAGATATTTAAAATGGTAAAGCTTTGAATAAATTATCTTTTAATCGATTTAAATGAAGCACTTTGTAAATTTCTCTCAATGTTTTTCTTTTTTCGTTCTTATTTATTTCTTTTTTTCCGTATGTATCTTCATGTTTAATTCACAAAGCTTCATTCGACTTCAAAGTTTAATTCCTCTTCCACGAATCGTTGCGAATAATACATTACAAAGACTGTAGCAAAATATTTGGCGTATTCATGAAATACTGACCGACCGGGGAGAGAGAAAGTTTGTCTTTTACGACAGCTGTTTAAAATTATCCTTAAAGCTCGTTCACATAGAAAGCAAATATTTATATTTTAACATCTCTTAAGTAGTGTTTGAAACTCTCATTTACATTGCCATTTGCCCAGAATGAAATTAAAATGTTTAAATTTATATCATGATTGGAATAAGTACGAAATTACTTCCATTTAACAATTCGTAACAGTCTTGTGAGATGTAATGTATGATCAGCATACATATCATCATCAAAAGCTTAAGGATAAAATGAAAAGTGAAGTTTAGAGTGCACTTCAAGTTTATCTTCCTAAATAATTGATTTGGTTCTTGTGAAAACCATGAGAACCACAGTCTCATTTCTATTTGAAAGTGACCATGGATACGCATACATAGCTGTTTATATATCAACTTTGTAATTTCAGGAAATCCACTCAATGAGAATCACATTCGATGGGAACGTGTTGACTATGAGATGAGCTCAAAGACGAGAACAACATTTGAAAATGGCACGAGCTATTTACATATTACAAATGCTCAACGTGACGACATTGGACACTTTCGTTGCATCGCTGATAATCGTGTGGCAAATCCCATTAGTCGTGATGTGCTATTGATAGTGAAATGTAAGCTTTAGAAATTATAAGTCAAAGCAAAATAGGATTACGACGACGATGATGATGATGATGATGATGATGATGATCAATTTATTCATAATTTAATTTTTCTCTTGTCATTTCTCGTCTCTTTTTCATCTAGTTGTTCCTGAAATTGATAAATCACCAACGATGCTTCGTGCAGCGAGTAATAAAAATGAGAAAGCTCGAATGGTGTGTCGTGTTCAAGCTGCTCCAAAGCCATCATTTATTTGGTCACGGGACGGTAGGAGTCTCAACATTTCGAAAAGTAGTGGAAAATATTCAATTGAGAGTCGACAAATTGATCCACTGACTTACGAATCAGTGCTTATGGTGGAAAAGGTTGATGCAAACGACTACGGATTATATGAATGCAAAACAGAAAATGAACGAGGAAAGAGTATGGAAAATATTCGCCTCGATGTCACGTCTAAGCCTGACACACCTTTGAACCTTAATGTGCTTAACACAACTCACGATTCCGTCACTTTGGCATGGACGCCAGGATTTGATGGTGGTTTAAAGGCAAAATACAGAATCCGGTATCGTGAAGCATCATCAAATCGCTATCTTTATGCTGATAGCTTACCAAACGCTCATAAATTGATCATCGATGGATTAAAATCAAACACCGTTTACTTATTTTCTATCATGGCAAAGAACAATCTTGGCGAAAGTTCTTGGCGTCCCGATTTAACAAAAGCACAAACTAAAAGTGAGTTTCTTTCCTTTTCTTTTTCTTTCTTTTCATTGATTCTGTCGAAAGTTTAAAACCTTTCACAAAAGAGAGCATTCGGAAAAAAGGATATGAAAGAAATACAAAATTTACACAGCATGTCGTGATTTCTGAACGCTCCCTTTGTCAATCAAAACTGTTGATCCATAACATGTTGCTTGGTTTTTTTCCCATAAATCTCACCCAAACCAACAACAACCTTTTAATGTGACTAATAATTTCTCCATAAAAAAAATAAATAAAACAAAATTTGTAACATAACAAAATCAGCTGCACCGCAACCATCCATGTCGATTCTAACGACGCAACAAACCGAGACGACGGGTAGTCCGTTTATGAACACAACGAGAGGGCTCTTGATGTTGATTGGAATTTCATCAGGGACTGGATTAGTTCTTATCAATATATTACTGATAGCATGCTGTCTCCACAAGAGACATAAGAAGAACTTCAAAGGAGGTAACTAAACTACGTACATGCATAACAAGCAGGAAGCTTGTTACTTCCTTTGCTTCTGGTCAAGTGGAATCATCATCATGTTGTGTTAATGGGCGCTCTCAGTTTCGACTTCTCTTGCTTTTATTTTTATTAACTAAACAATTAATAATTCAATGCTTTTTGCTAATTTTTTTTTCTTGCATTTGCTTTATTTATTTATTGTTTCTTTTTTTCGTTTTTGTGTGTTTTTTTTCATATTCTTTCATTCATTTGATGATGTAACAAAAGAAGACTTGGAAATCGTACATAAAGAGTTGAAAGACGATGAAGCTCTATCAAAGTTACTCGTATTTGGCATTGCCGTGATTGGACTTGGACTATTAATTGCAAACACCGCACTTGTTGCATGGTTCATCATTCGTAAACGAATTAAAGGTAAAAACAGAAAAAAGGAAAAATAAATTCCGAACAACAACGAAACAGTTTTTAGTTGATTTTGCCATTTTCAATTTTTTTTACTTCTGCAAGTTGAACGATTTTTCATATTGTTTTATTTAATATCTTTTTTTATGTATTCATGTTGGTTTCCATTGTTGGACAACACGCTTAATGTTTTTTATTTTTCTGTCTCGGCTATTCCGTTGAACAATTTTCACTCTGGATGCTTTTTCGCCAGTGAGTTTAATTGTAATTAATTTTTGATGACAATATTCTCTTGCTTTTTCCGCTGCCTTTCACTAACCACTCCACAACATCCCTCACCATTCTTCATTTATCCTCTGCCCTCATGCCCAACGAACAAATTGTTTTCGGTTTGCGGGGGCGAATGGGCGTGAAGTGGGGAATAGTCGGCGCCTTAGCAAGCATCCAAAAAACGGAAACTAAACATAAGAGCGAATAGAATAAAACATGATGATGATGCCTTAATTGATTTTCTCGATAGCTGTTTTTCTTTTCTTTTTTTTCGCCTTTTAAAACTAACAAAAATTTCTTATCTTTCACTGTTACACTTGACAGAGCCCACCGGCGCTGCCAACAGCAAATCGGCAGCCATCGAGATGTATGCACCGAGTAGCTACAACGATACGGTTACTGGCGAAACATTATCGTCCGTTTCGGATAAAAGTGATTCATATTCCAATGATGGCAGCCAGCCAGATTTGACGGTAAATAAATTTTGTGATATTTCGTGAACCAATTGAAAATAGTCAAAAGGGAATGTTCATAAATCAACGAAAAGCAGTATTTAAACTAAAGAAGTAATAAAAAATATTACAGATTAAGAATTTCTTTTGTTTTCTATGACTATTGTTAAAGAGAAAACATTAGAAATGACTGAACATGTGAACATTCCCCAAAAATAGAAAAAAATATCGTTTTAAAAAAAATTTATTCATCCGCTCGGTCAAATATTCATGTCGCATAAAAATGATTCAGATTAAGTTGATTCACTTGTAACAACCATTTGCTTTACATTTGATCCTGCAAATATATTTCTGCGGTTCTCGGTTGAATCTAAGCCAATGCATTTTCCATGTTTTCTGCAAAATTATTTTAATTGTGATTTTTCTTTTTCTTTCCCTTTGTTTCATTTATTTGCGACTGTTTATAATTGTGTGTGTGTGTCTACGATGTAGGACGAGAATCGAAAACAAACCGCATCATCAACATATGTGGTCGAAGATTCTGACATTCCACCACCACGTTATCAAAAGGATGGTCGACTGTCGCCGTACTACCAAACTAATAATTCAAACCAAATGACGATCCATCCAAAGAATTTGCAAATGCAAAACCCATCACAGATGAGCTTCTTGCCATCGTCCAATTATGATGATCAATTCATGAATCAAAAGAATTATGTAAAAATTCCGTCACCAGGGCCGCCCATGGATGGTTCATATTATAGTGCATGTGATCGCTATTTGTCATATCCACCGATGGTAAAAGTTATTAATTATTATAAAAATGTTACATCGTAAATTAAAATTGACCTTTTTTCATTATCCCAGGATCATCCGATGGATTACACAGTTGCATCGTCAACACTGCCTCACAATATGTCCACAAATTCCGAGATGAATCATTTAAATGCGTCTCGTAGCAACACACTAAACAGGAGAAACAGTAATCTGATGGCGATGAATCATAACATAATTCCGCCACCAGACGTCACGCACACGACAAAAGCGATGCCGTTAATTGTGAGTAGTGGAGCGGGTTCGCTTTACAGCAATAAGCCTAATAATCATCCGCCGGGCATCCTTAAAGATCCAAAGAGAAACCAACAGAATCAACTGAACAATGTAAATAAAGATCTCCAAATGCAGTCGATATTAATGCCAATGCCACCGTTAATAATGAACGATGGTAGCATAGCAAATCCGCATCACCTTAGTGCAGCACAACTCATGAATAATTTCGATGCAACGAACGCCAATCTTGCGAATTTTAATCACCAAATGGGCTTCCCCGGAGACGGACATTTAGTGTAAGCCGTATAGTCGAGTTTGTTCAGTAAAGTTCACTTACTTTATTAAATTTTTAAAGTTAAGTTTGATTTTTCGTCATTTTCTTTATTATCTAATTCTGTTAGGTTTAAATTTCTTCATTAATTAGATTCACAAAACTGTGTACAACAAAACAGAAACAAACAAACAAACAAACTTTCAGGCACGAAATCATAAGAAAGTCAAAAAAAAAAAGAAACAAAAAGAGAAATACTCAGAAATATTTTTACTAATTAATAATCACAGCAAAAAGGACTGTTCATGATTTACGTCACATTTCGTTTAATGTTGTTTGTTTGTCAAGGAAGCAACGCTTGAAGCGTTTTATATTTCACCATCAAAATAAATAAAATTGTCATGAGATTTTTACGATGTTACTTATTTAGGTTTTTCGACATAAAATAACAACAATGTTAGCATGGCTTGAAATTGAAAATAAAAAGCGATTTTATTTTAATGTAATAAATCGTTTTTAAAATTCAAATTTCAAATTTATGTGCATGTTCCAACTCGTCATACTTATTGTCGTTCACTCTGAATTTATCAGACATTTAATCTTGTCCCTGAGAACATCAAAAAAATAAAGGAAATGATTTCATTCTTTCACAAGAATATTTTGTTTAAAGTGACATCACATTCAAATAAATGACAAATAAAGCTTCTTAATTGATGATTGTTCTAAAATGTTTTATAATTATTAATTACGTATTGATTAAATCATTGTTTATAGTTGAAATGAAACCTACAAGAGTTTTCCATAGGGTTGTCTCGGAAACGCCCGAAAAAAAAGCTTCCCCCCTCCCCCTTTCCGAGTAAAATTCATTATAAGATGAGAGTTTTAAGACGAGAAAATTTAAATGAAAATGTTTAATTAATTATCTAAATGAAAGTACGAATGAAAATGCTATTAAAATTTACTATTAAACTATTTACAAATTTAATATAAATAAAACAAGAACATCTTTAAAGCTCCATTGATCTTCATTTTAAATTAAAGCCAAGATTTGAAAATTCTCATAAATAACGAAAAGAAAAAGAAAAAAAATGTCAAAAAATGTTAATGAAAAGTTTTACTAAAATTATATTTAAATCGCCCGACCGATACAAAAGACGGATAATTAAAGCAGTTATTTAAATTTCTTTCTTGTGTATAAGTGAGAGTCAAACGCAGTAAAAAGAGAAATAAAATTAATTATGAAACCAAGATGGACATGTGTTCGCTTGCGTTTGAGCTTATCGCCCACGCGCATCATCATACTGTCCATTAAAGACTCACAAAAAAATAAATAAATTAAAAAAATGTGTACATATTACAATTAACTCATTATGTAACTGAAGATTTAATTTAATGAAGATACATTATTAAACTTTGTATTAAAAAGAATTTTTTTCGCTGTAAATATTCTCCGATAAAACAATGACGAGGGAAAATGAAGAAAACAACAACAAACAATAATTAAAAAATAAAAAAAATGAAACATAAAAAAGTTCTTCCGCTTTCTTTTTTCTTTTGTTTCTAGTTTTTTTTTTCTTTCTCGACCATTAAGAGTCTGATGAGGAATCAGAAGAAATGGCCTTTAATTACATCCGATGTTTATGAGGCAAAAGGAAAGCACCGGAAATTTTCTTATTAAGTATCAGGGACCTTTTATTTACTCCCGCAAATATTGTTTCGATTCCGAAATCGAAGCCGGAAGCATTTGAACATGTTTTTGATCGCTCAATCTTGATCGAATATAGAACTTAATTAATTGTAAAACGTTTAAACAGTTTGATTGGATCAGTTGGGAGTCGTTGTCGTTCTTACTCGTTTAGTGTAACAAAAAATGTCAATTAATGTGTCGCAAAGATTTATTGAAAAACTTTTACAAATCGTTTTAACGAGATTTTAAGCCTTGAATGGGACACAATAAGGCAACCGCCGCCTTCCGCCAAAAAATAATCTTTTCTTCTCGTCTTTTATTTTTTCCTTTCCACTGATTCAAACATCAGAATCAACAGAACACTTTACAAAGTGAAAGCTCTGATGACAAATGATTTATGACAATTTTGACGGTCGATTTCATTTTCTGCCAGATTGCGGGGGTGTTCTCTTCGCTAAGCGTTAGGAGATTCACGGGAACAACAACATCAATAAGTATAAGACTTACTGATGAAGTAACAAATAAAATTTGTTTCTCGCCTTGACTCTACGCATTCATGAAAAATTAATGAGTCGATTCCATTTAACTTGCTTCACATCTACGACTATATGGGATTAGAAGTCGAATGCCGATAAGTTGAATTGCCGATTGAGGTTTCCATCGGTTAATCACCATCAGTCGAATTCTCTTTTCTGAGAGGCAACGGTTACAAATCAACATGTTGTTGATGATGGAACAAAAAAAATAGAAAAGGAAAGGAATAGTTAATTGTTTAGATGGTTGCGAGAAAGAGATGGAAATAAACAACATTTTCAAATGTAAAATTTATTCAAATTTATCGCGTGGGCGACACACTCATAGCCTTTTTTTTCATTTATCGAACCGAACACCATATTTTGGGAGTCTTTTCAGCTTCGCTTAATTATTAATGTGTCCAGAAGTATATGAATAATTTAAAGAAACTTATTAGTAGTAACAACAGCAACAGCAACATCAACATTGAAAACGGTCAAAACGATTATGACGTCGTTTGTTTGAAAGTTTTGTCGTTTGCTTTACTTTGCTTGCATACTTGCTTATTTCTTTCACTAAGCGTAAGAACGACATCATGCTTCAAGCTTTCATGACTGATTCATGCCGTAAAATTTCTAAAATATATAAATTATACTGGATTAAAGCTACCAGTCTCTCTGCGTTAGAAGCTGAGAAACCACAATATTTACATATTTACACAACAATTTACATCCCCCCTGAAGTCGTCTTCTATTTCTGCTTGCTTAAATTCTTCGAATGTTGCCTCGAGAGTTGAAAGATTAAAACCGCAGAATACTCTTTGGAATTTTCATTTCTGTCGCTCTTAAACCCAGATGTATGTAGTATTAAAGCAAGTTGATAGTTTTATTACGTTTACGGGAGTGAATTTTCATACGTACAATTACAATCTTAGTTTAAGACACCAAGGCTATGTGACTTTATTATACTGTTTCTTCATTAGATTATCACGCTTTAGCAAATGGACCATTGAATGTACATATAGAAAGATAGATGGATGGATGGATAGACGGTTGCTTTTATTCATCTCAAAAACATAAAAAAAATGCTTCAAACAGTGAAATGGGTAGAAAGGTAATATGACACAATGTAAACGAAGATGGAAAACGTCATTATCGAGTGTGAATGGTGAGTCGAGAGAATTCATCAGAGTAGAAACAAAAGCGATAATTTTCACGTAATTTTCCGTTCGAATTCATTCCTAAAACATTCATCTGACAGGAATGATGATACTGATATGAATTTGGGATTTGAAAAGCTCTCTTTTTCATACAATTTAATCAGATTTATTTTAAATGTAGAAAATATATTGTCAACAATTGAAAAACAAGGCTGAAAGAATGTAATTAAATTATAAGCAAACACATGTTGTTTATAGAGTTTGTCACTGTTCAAAAACGAATTTATTCACAAGCTTTAATTATAGTAATAATAATAATAATAATAATAATCGTAATGATATTAATTAACACAAAAATAAAAACAACGCAACATGCATTTGACAACCGAACATTTTTAAAGAAGACGTCGATGATTAGAAGAAATCGTTGAGATGTTTCATAAAATGAATTTTAATGTTGCTAATTGATATTCCAATATTTTCTTTTCACCCTCATGAATTCATTCATTGGAGATAAATAAATAAATATTTTTCATCAGTTTATATTCCGATATTTTTTAATATGTTTCTCTTCTTTTAAACATGTGTGACTCATTCGAGTGATGTTTATTTGAGTGGCTTTTCGGCCACGCTTGTTTTATTCTTGTTTCACTCGTTGTTAGCCTCGAATATTTACGTCTGGTTTTGTAACATAAAAATAGTGAAGTCCAAAAGTCAAAAAAATGCACATTTAAGTTTTTGCTTTACTGATATTGCAATCGGGACCAAGCTGATGATTTATGATTTACATGACGGTTTTTTTTGTGAAAGTTTTATTATTAAATGAACAAGTAAGGAGCTCTTATTAAAAGGGCTTTTGGAAACATGTACATATGACTGAAATAAAAAGAGAGAGAGAGAGAGCTCTGAATGCACTCAAACTTTAATAATTTTATTTTTTGACAAATTAAAAGCTTAAAAAAATTATATGCACTCATTTGAACCGTAAATTGAATTATCGTTTCGTACGAATATTAAATACTCTTGCGCCAACCCCAATAAATCTCCAATTGCGTGAAAATCACATGCAATTTGGTATATACAAATACTCCTCCGTCACATTCGCTTTGAACGTAACGAGCGACAAGCAATGAGAGAGAAAAAAATAAAATATTTTATGAACTTAAAATTAAAAATAAAGTAAATTAATTACACATAAAATCCATCAGAGTTGCACACGTACATTGCCATCGGGTTTCATAACTCAAACGATTAATATAATTATACAGATATCATATTTTAACTTTATTCATCAAAAAAAAAAGTAAAATAAAATGAAGATCCTTAAGCTTAAATAGAATTTGTGAAATTTAAATAATAATAATATATTTAAAAAAATTAAATTTCTTACTAGATTCAAGTTATTAAGTATTTAAATGCACATTTTTTTCATTATTGTTTCATGAAATTATATTTTTCATGACATTTATTTATGCTTTTTTTCATGTTTAATATCAATATCATCTCTTTAAGTAATTTCTTTTGTATTTTTGTTCTTTGATAGAAACTTAAGTAATTCGTTGATTAATGTGTGATTGGATTGGAGAGTGAAATCACAAAATACGGCTAACTAAAATTTATGTTGTTGAATTGAAAAAACTACGGAAAGAAATTTTTACGAAAAATTTATTTGCAAACTGCAATTGAGTTTTCATAAGAATTTAATCGAATCATTTCTAAGACTTTATATAAGTTCCATAGAACGTAGTTTCTTGAATTGATTGTATGCTTTGTGATTTCACTCTTCACCAGGTAAACAAAGTTTTTCATTTTCCTTTTCTTCTTCATCTTCATCTTTTCTTCTCTTTTTCTTATCTCCCAACCCTTTCCTATTTTCTTTTAATTAATATATTATCTTACGATCAGACCAGAATTTAATTAAATTTAAATACAATAACTTTTCTCTCCCTCTTCTCAAATTAACAAATAATTCAAGTGAAATCTTAATCAGCAACTTTATGCCATATCTTCAACAATTTCTCATCCACATATGCGGAAATTTTCTTTGAGTTATCACCCATAAAAGCTCTTCAACTGTTGATGAACTTTGATACGTTATTGTTGTGTGTGATGTTGTCGGTAGTTTAGTTCATTTTCTATCGAATGGAAAGCGTGGAAATTGTTGTTCTACATATTTAAGTCGAATAACAAAATCAGAAAATATTATTTGCATCACAAAATCGATGTTATTAAAAATTTAAGAAATAATTTATATTCAAATTCACCCCAACAACGAACGTTGGCTTGATAGCGAAATTTGTTTTTGCCAACCCTCTTTACTAAATAAGTATTTGTAGATGCCTCTATTGAAAAAGTATATTTTCCACATCTAGTGCCTTGCCTTGCTCTCATCTATATGGAGATATGGAGCCATTGAAGAGAAGGAGAAAAAAAAGTTGACATCACTACACAATTTTAATTGATTTAATCCTCTTTTTGTCGGTTTGGTGTTTAATGGTATGCGAGAGTTTATGATTCTCATTTGCTGCTATGTTTGCGTAAATTAGGTTGCTGCTTAATAGGGGCTTTGTATATAAAAAAATCCTTTTCTTCCATTGTTGTGTATATTCAAGTGTAGAGAGAGAAGAAAAAAAATCCAATTCTTGATTGTTTTTCACAAAAATTCTCATTTTCTTTGAAATAATTTTTTTTCTTCTTCAAATAAAAGAAATTTGTTCGAGATGTTTGTTTCGTCTCAATTTGCATGCTTTGCTTGTTTTTAATGCTGTACGCTTTCAACAATAGAATAAAAGAAATATTTATAGCTATCTTTATGTATATATTTAATATATTTATATAGAAAAATAACAGAAACTATAGGAACCTTCGTGAGAAATGATAATCAACAGTTTCAACTACTTTGTTGTCCATTTGGAATACGAGAGAGTCGTGAACACTTCATGATGTGTACAGTCAGCTATCTCCTATCCAAATGAACATAAATTTCCATCTTGATGACGGTATTTTAATGCACAAAAATTGCCATCAAAGTTTTTTGTTCATTTTTTTCGGGATCCCATTTATTTCTGCGTCGTCTGTTCACGTAACATGCAAATTTTACTGCATTTCATGAATTTAAAAAAAAAAGAAGAAAAATGAGTGACAATTTTCTTTCCCTTTTTTTTCCTCGCGCAAGCACGAACTTCCAGCATCGATCGTGATTGCTGCATTCCGATCAATTAATAACTCATCAGTTTTTTAAAAAATATTCTACATGGATTGAGTTTCTTGTTTCATAAAGTGATTAATCATTGTTACAAATGTTTTGTCATTAATATCTACATTTTTGGTCCCATTTAGTATGAATTGTGATTCCATTGTGTTTGCATGCTCGACGATTCACCCTTATTGGTTTGTGGGGGGAAGGGGGGAGGGTGGGAGGTGATGAAGTTTTGGGTAGATGAATTCGCTGCGCCAATAAAACTGATTGAAAGTTGTTCTGTCTTTACTTTTTTCCGAGGATCTCCCTCCACTTATCAAACTTCTCCCAATCTTCTTCCAACTTCAATGCTTCGACGCATCCAACAAAGTAGTCAGTGGTGAAACAGCTCTCCCTAAGAAAATTAAAAGACAAAGACGAAAGAAAAAAAAAGAGAAAATGGCAATTAGATTTTGATTAAAGAAGTTTTAATTAAAGCCCAACAAATGTTTAAACGATGGACTTGTGAAGTATAAATCATGGAAAAAAATAAAATAAAACAAACAAAGATTTCTTTCCAAGTCCAAAGTTACAAAGTTTCTTGAACTCAGTAATTTGTGTGATGTGATTTGTTAGATTGTTTTGTTTAGTGAAATTAACGTTTTATGCGAATGTTATTAAATCGGTCAGTGTTAACTGTTAAGTGGTTAATCGATTCTATTCTACTTAGATAATAAATGAATTGTCTGTCTGACATTTAATCCATACCAGCATTCTTGAATGATATTTATTGAACAACAGTTTATTGATCTATTGCACTCAACCGCACTGACTTTGGATGGCTTTGATGTGATTGGTGACAAAGTTATCAAATTGGTTGTAAATAAGGCGAAAAATCTAACATTTTTATCACGACGAAAACAATTTTTGATATTATCGATGATGAGAAGAAGAGTTCAGCATTATTATGAAGTCGATGAAAACAATTTTCAGATGATTAAATGCAAAACAGTTTTGAGATTGGGATGATGTTAATTTATGTACAGTCAAGTCATATCATAAAAACATAAACATCAGCCATCGAAATTGTGTGTATGTCTCTCTTTAAAATGCACATGCGACAGCTACCAAAGCTTCATCAAACGATGACTAATTAACTGAATTATAAATTCTTTCTCCCTTTCCGTCCTTCATTTCCATTCCCTCGATTGAATGTTGATTAAGTTTAATAGAGAAAAAAATTGGAGGACGAAGAAAAAATGTCATTTTTCGGGGTCGGTGGTTGATTGCGCCGGAATTCATAGTTGATTTTATTAACTTTCTCCCTTTCTGCACCATCATCCAAAACATGCATTCATGCTGCTTCTAAACGTTCTTATGATGAAAGTCTGAAAGCGAGTACATCGATATCCGACTGGGCGAATGTGTGCTTGTCTGAGCTCATCGTTTTGTGTGCAAATTTTTAATTCTCTTTTTTTTTCTTATTTATTTTCGTCTTGGGCATATACAGGAACTTTGTTCGTTTCATTATATTTTTTTTTGTCTCATAAGTATGACAAGTTGATGTCCAGCATCGTTTAGGCCAAGCACACACTCACAGCATGATGACTATAAGCTCGCCCCATCTTACTCACTTCTTCTATTCTCTCCCTCTCTCTCTCACCGTCTTTCTTTCTTTCTTTCCTTCTTTTTTTTCTTGTTTCCTTTTCTTTCTCTCAATCAGTTTAACATTTCGTTTGGGGATGCCAAGGGGGATGCGAGTATGTGTTTTGAATTTTTATGATTTTATTATCCCTTTTTTAAGCGATTTGTCCATTGTTCTTCTCCTTCTTCTCATCCGACTGTCGAAATCCTTCATTGGGGGCTTTTTGTTTGAATTTGTATGTGTGAGAATGGGTGGCAGAGGAAAATGGTGCCAAGATCTTACAGATCGATTAAGCATAGAGACTGAACACAATTTTCAGTTGCTCGAGAGATTCGGATCGGCTCCATTCACTAATTTGATATAACTTTTAATGGCATTCACTTCATCTTGGAGCTGTAGTGCCTCTAGACATCCTTTGAAGAATTCCGTCGTGAAGCACTGTTTCCTGCATTACCATGAGGAACATACAAGCAACATTTATATTAATTAATCAAAGCATCGTCCAATAAATCAAAATAATGAAAATGGGAAATGAGAAAAAGAAGGAGAAGGAGAAGTGAAAAATCAATTTAGCGAAAAGAAAGAAAAAGCTTTTAAATTTATTGTGAGAAAAGATATAAATTTAGGGATCGCCTCATAAATTTCGCAACAATATCAGCTGTCAATTGAAAACAGGCAGGTAACACTATGAAGCTTTCTTCATCAATGTGTTAAAAGCAAAGCATGTAAAAATAACGTAAAAAAGGAGTTTGTGATGTCAACTGAGGAAACAGAAGAGACTCCATGTGATGACAAACGATGAGAAGGTAAAGAAGAAGAAAAAGGAATAAAATTATGAGCTTTGGGAAAAATAATGATAAATGCAAACAAGGAAAGTTTGAAAGCATAACTTAACATAGATAGAAAGGCTGCACACTCATCTGCTTTGACCTTTCAATTGATATTCCTTAACTGAGAGAATATGAGGTTTATAAAATTATTATTTGCTTTTCTAAGAAACCTTCTTTAATAGAGAATAAAATCAAAAAATATATAGCAGCCTAAGCATGAAGTAGATAGTTTCAATCAGCATACAAATTAAGCCGATCGTAAAGGGTTGACGATAAAGATAAAGGGATGACAATCGAAGCTGGAAAGTGTCGTTCAATCCGCTTACAAAGATTACTAAAATATATACTTTTAACATGTCCAAAGCCCTGGGTAAGTAAGCTTAAGTTTCCTAGGTAGACTCTGAACGGTGATACAACAAAATGTTTTGTTTATTGAGAAAATAATCCAATTCAGGGGCATTTCACCATTTTTAACCTTTCCGATATCAAAAATACGCAATGGGTGTAAAAACGAATTAAAATCATTCGAAGGCTAAAGTAGACTGAAATAACAAATTTCATGGGTCAATGGCTTTGAAAATTGACCTCTCTCAAAATTATAACAGCGAATTAAGAGTCGAGCAGGCAAGAGCCTTTCAAGATTTTGTTCAACATGAGAAATTAAAATAATTTGCACGGGTAAAAGTGTAAAGGAAAGAAAGATAGAGATAAAAGAGACAGAGAAAGGGAAAAAAAGAAGGTAAAGGTATGAAATAAAAGGATGACGGAAAAAGATGCTCGATAGGAAATCCCAAAATGCAAATTGAATCAGATCCCGAACCACACGTCTCAGGAGGTGGAAAAATAATCGGATGTTCGTTGCGTGATGCATAGCATATTGAATTAAAAGAAGGAAAAATATAAACCCTGATGATATCGAAAGGAATTTTTCTTTTTCACGTTTTCCGTTTTTTTTAATCCCTTTTCAACACGATACTTACTTGCAAAGTGAATGCAGCTCGACTTCACGGAATAATGAGTAGCAATCCTCACAGATGCGATCCAATCGAAAAAATATCGATTTGTTAAAGACACCTAAAAAACGAATACAAATTTGATGTTTAAGTTAATGAGATGAAACTCTGCATTAATTTATTTTACCTTTGCAATCGATGTCGAAAAAGGAACTTCGTTTATGCACATCATGATGTGGATGTGGTAATGAGATGATTAGTGGCACTAGGATCAGTAGAAGTGCCGACAGGTTTAGCAATTTGCAAAGAAACATCTGCATCAGAAATGAAATAGATAAGTTTAGATAGTCAGAAACTTTAATCAAACAAATTACGGAAGAATATATGAGCTTCAATTAAATCTATGGGGCTTTCCGTTTAAACTAACGTCATAGCAATTAGTCTAAGTACAGCTGTTATTACTAAGGTGATGAATGTGTTCAATCGAATTATATCCAGTCATCAAACTTAATGATCAAAAAATAACAAATTCTTTCCCGCTCAAATTTCAACTTCAGATTCGCTATTCGGCCACTTCATTTTTCGATTCATCTCAATTTCTATGTAAATGGCTAATTTTCTACAAGATTGAACGCATTTAAGATTCATTTTCTATAAAATTTAGTCTGAACTCTGAGCCAGTTAGCACAACAAAATAAAAAGAAAGAACAGAGAAAAGAAAGAAAAAAAAAAGTTGTCCATAAATTAGCAATCAATCAACAACAAGTTTGCTGTGTAGCGCGATCTTAAAGTTTGTATTATTATAAAATTTGAATGATTTCATTTCATGCATGATTCAACAGTTTCTACGAAGTTTTTCTTCTTTCATCGGCGATGTACATTATATATTTGTTTGTTTTTTGTTTTCAACAGTGTTGTTAGCGTGTCGAGAAAACATGACTTCATGGAGGCAACTTGTCAAAATATTAGCAAGCTGCAAATGGCTTGTAAATTGAATATAATTTGTTTGAATCAATATCATTGTGGAGGTTTAAAGTTCTAAACGGAGAATTTTCATTTCGACACCAAATGACATGCCTTGGGGAGTTAACCTTTAAACTATTTTCCAACACCAAACGAAACAATTAAAAGCTTTTATTTTATCAATGAAATTAGGAAGATTAAAATAATTGCCTCGAGATCGATCTCGAACATAGATAGTTGGGAAGTTCAATCAGAGATATTCATTACTAAAGAAAGGAATCATCATCTATTAGAGTTGATAAAGAAATGGAATTAATTAATAAGTTCTTTTCTTTTTTCTTCTTAAGTGAAGCATTGATTCCATAAGCGTCATTTCAACAACAAGGAGAAAATCCCCTAGATAAAGTTGTAAAGCCACAGAGAGAGATTATGAATAACAAACACATAAACACTGTTTTAATTAATCAGAATCTCATTAAGCAATTAATACGAATGTAAAAATTATTATTCATAAAGTTCAATTGACCCTTCAATCAGTTACGTTCACTTGATTACGCAGCATAAAAACTGGTCTCGATTTTAAATTAATGTTTTATGTTTTTGTTTCCATTTCTCTTCCAGTTTTACGCAATTTTTTTTTCTTTTCTTTCCTCCTTATCTCTTGTCACGTTCTTCATGTAAATGACGTGAAAGAAGAAATAGAAATGAAATGCTAATATTAAATTGCTAAATCAACATGAGTGCAAGCTTGTGAACCTAGATGTGTAGTACATAAAAGCTACAAATGATTAGTGTGACATAGAGATACGAATACCATCAACTAAATAAGAAAATTACAAAAGCAAAATTGCCAACAATTAATTTGATTTCTTAATTAATGCTTCACTAAACGGCTTGCGATGTGTATATGCTATAAACCAGCTACTTAGAAAAGCATTAAGTAATTGTTTCTACAAAAAATAATAATAATATAAATAAATAACCTAGGGGTGGGGATAAACGACTTACGATTGTCCTCGAAAAGCTCATGCGAACAAGAAAACAACATGTTCTGCTTGCAATATTTGCAATGTGTTTATGCGATTTTAATTTTCTTTTCCAGAAAATATCTTCGCAAGTCAAATTATTATTTTCGTTTGATTTTTATCGTTTCGGTGATGTAGCTTTGAAGTATCTCGATTGAATACGCTTTTTTTTCCTTCGTCTAACTTCTTTTGATGTCGATTCTTTAGAAAATTCTAGAAATCTTCGAACGAGAATTTTCATTTGCGTAAGCGTTGTTTTTCTATTCTTTTTTTTTCACAGAAATTTGCATCAATAAAGATGAGAGAGAGAAAAAAGAAAGAAATAAAAAGAGTTTAAACATTTATCAAGAAAGCAGAAGTGAACAGCAGTTGATTCAATAAATATTTCAATCACACAATTGTGTGGCACATGAAAGCAATTTTTAATTAACTCGCGATGTTAATTTATGACCAACACAAAAAGCATAAAAAAGGCAAATTAATTATCATATGCGGAACCGCTTTTCGAGCAACACATTAAAAAATATATATAAATTAAATTTCAAATCCAGTTAGGAGAGAGATCAGGCATCTGCGAAATCGCCATTTTTCTCAGAAAAAAAGCATACATCGAATTTCGTTTTTATTTCATACATGAAAGGCTGAACTAAGCCCCTTGAGTATGCTGTGAAGAGAGCGAGGAAAAGGCTGCTTTTATTTATTGTCTTTTCCCTTCGATCCAATGCTAATAATTTTTTTTCCACAGTAATAAATTTATGACGTTCATTCGTTTAAAGGCTTTAAACATTCAAAGGCTCAAGTCTTCCGAGAAAAAAAATTAATTTTGCTAAATGCTTTGCTAAATCATTAATTAATAAGAGTCGAGCCTCCAAAGACCTATATACACAACAGTGATATAAAGTACAATAAAATAAAGGAATGAAATCTCTAAGCTTAAACACGTCATGTTGCGGTATATGTAGAAGTAGATATGTACGTTGTTGGTTGGCATTCGCGAATTATGATGTCTTAAAATATCTTTTTCCCTCCTTGGAATATGCAAAATGACATATGAAACATGAAATTTGAGCGCCTTTTATACTATATGCGATGGTTAAGCTGTTCGTATGACGAATATCACATGAGAAGTTGGAATATTTTTGAAACGCGTCATATTGTGCAATTTATCAAGAGAATTGCGTTAGATTTTATTTCAGATCCCTGCGACCCACAAGAAAGTTAAAAGCAAAGTGAAAAGAGAAGAAAAAAAATCCTCAACTAAATGAGTTTATATTCAAAGGGATACAATTAAATGTCTCGTCTTCTTCAGAGAGTTCTCTTACTTAAAAGAAATAATAAATAATATCACGTCAGCACACTCTGATCTATATTCTGTCTTTCTCGGTTAATCATCAGAAAATTTTATTTATAGCAAAGTGTGCGAGACTTAAGCAAAAAAGATTGTTTATTAAACAATAAATATATAAAGTCGTGCCTTCAGTTTGGGGGAGTGAATGCGAGAGAAAGAAAAAAATAATCACACGCACATACACACTGTTCAACTTATTTTTTTGCTTTAACTTTGATATCAAACGACATCGACTGAGTGCTCGCTTGAGTACAACAAGACTTTAGCAAATCGCGCGAATAAATATCGCTCTTACATATAATAAACTTGTTTTTCTTATGGGTGACATTAAGTCTGGGCGCAAAATGAATTTTTCTTTCTGTCGTTTTCGCGTTAAGTTTTTTTTTTCTCATTGCTTGCTTCTCTTAATCACGAAAACAGATATTTTATTCATGAATCTGTTTCGGCTTGAAGCTGAATGTGTTATTTTAAACTGAAATATCTCAATGTAATGATATACTTACAAATTAGTCAGACAACAAAATGAAATAAAATGTGAACTTTTCTTGGTGATTCTCTGATTTGTGCTCTCTTTTTCTCTTACTCGTACAAATATTTCCGACTTTTCTTGAGTTTTGATAAGAGATTTTTTAAGTAATTTCTGTTTAATAATTCACGAAGTCAAATAAGTTAAATATGAACTTTTTATGTTGCTTTTCCTTTCTTAATGGTGATTTCAATTCGACCAAATACATCAGGTGATATTTGTAACTTTGTAATAATATCTTTCTCTCCTTCGTACTCGATAAATTATACTCTAAGCCTGATTTCACTGGATTGCTCTGCTGATTCAATCGTATTTCCGGGATTCCTTGCCAATAATATTGGCTGACAAAGCAACCAATATCCTAATAGAGTAATTTTGCGCCTTTTATAGTGAATTCAATAGCTCAAATACACCTTAATGTGAGTTATTGTGATTTCTTCTTTTTCTTGATTTTTGCTTTGATATAGCTTAGGTTTAAGGTCTTTTGAAAGATTTCTTTTCTTCTTGCAATTATATTTCTTATATTTTGCGAATCCGTACTGATCGGAATTATAACATAAACTTAATATTGTAAAATGGCTTTTAAAAAACCAACGAACGATAAAATTCAACTTGTATGACAATTTGCCGACTTTAAACTTCCACTACGACTACGAAGCACCAATAAATTATTTAATTAAAACACGCAAATAAATAAATTATTTAAATTTTGTTTCTGCAATGTCTTTATCTCTTGTTATATATTTTACGACTGGCACTGACACAACTTGTCAGATGTTGACTAAAATCATTAGAGGTTCTCTTAAAACACTTCTCAATATCATTCGCGACTGCTTGTCCACACAGAAATCATTTATCTTCAATAATCACATAGTTGACTGTCAAAATAATGAGCTTTTAAGCATCATATAAAAATATTAACTAATTTTTAATGGCATTTTTTATCTCTTCAAATAGATTAATAATTTTTTGATAGTCATTAACTTTTCATTAAACCGCACATTTTTATTGTAGAGCGATGTAATTATTTCACAACTTGCTTCCTTTTCAGCACTTTTGAATTGTCAATAACCGTTAATTTTATTCCAGGAGATAAATGTTCATGAATTTTATTATTCTATGTACTATCTAATTGAGTTAGCATGACCTTATTGATAACAAATAATATAAATTACGCCTTCCCGAAATAGCTTACTATCAGTGTATAAGAGACTATGAGATAATAATTTTATTGGTGATACACGTGTGAACTATTTACGTACAATTTCGTACCTCGTATTTATTTAAAGCATTTTTAAGATAAGGATAACAACGTCACTGTTGTATAAATTATCTGTTTTGTATTTACCTACTCCTATGTAATTGGAAGTGACAAACCAGTTTTATACAGTTTTCCATGAGCAAATTCTTTATCAGAGTTTCACTTAGCAAAATTCTTGGAAATTATCTTTTAATTGATGGTGGTGACACTTCACGGAAATTACTTAATAATATTTTGATAGATATTTACCTTATCTTTTCTGACATAGAGCGGAGCAAATGGTTTTGTACATTTCGGTAAAAAAAATTGTAAAAAAAGTAAACTACACGTGATTTGAAGTGCCATGAAGAGTTTTCTATTTTTAACTTTGAAATTAGGTAAGCAAAAAATTAACATTTGAAATCGTATACTGGGGGTAATAATTAAAATTGGAAAGGTTTAATATTGGAACGCTTCATGACGTCTTAAGTATGTTTAGGTAGATTTTACGAAAATTTTGGGACATTGCAAAGAAATAGATCAGATATGTAGATAGAATAAAAATTCAAATCTCAGTAGAAAGTTTTTAAGAGCCTCTGGCGCTTCCAAAAGAAGAATAAATCATTCTGAGGGAATTTCCAAATTTATAACAAGTGACAGTATTCGTTCAATACGTTTTGAATTTGAGTGAAGTCTCAATGGATAAATATTACCACCGTAGTTACATACAAGTAACTGTAAGTTAATAACAAATAAATTTAACAACTTACCATCTGTATGTATCTTGAATCTTTAATGTTGGTAAAATAATATTTCCAAATACTTTTTAAAACAATGACACTTTTTTTAGTCACAAATTGCACAAATCTCAATTTTCATTAATTACTTCATCATTGTTAATAAAAGAATTTAACTTTTCACCCGTAACTATTTTTTTTTCTTTTCCTTGAATGTCTTTTTCGATGTTCTTCATTTGAGGTTCTTTTCAGAAGTACAAGAAGTTTGACAAAGTGTTATCGCATTATATATGAAAAAGCTTATATATTTTTTTCTCCCACTAAGTTTTACAATGAGCTTGCTTAACACATCTTCGAAGTGACGACACAGCAAGCGGCACTTAATACTCATACAAGAACAAAATGTTTGAAGCTTTCAAAAGGGTTTTCTTATTGCATTGATGAGAAAATTCTTATGATTAGTGTTTTATATTTACGTTGCAATGTCAATGATGATTGCATGTTTTTTTTTCATCTTTATTTTTGTATCCTTAAAGATATGTCATATGTGAGTTAAGCTTTTGAATAAATAGTGATGTCATTCAAAGGACTCGTGCACATGATTATCGCTTATCACACTGTGCCTCTCACACTATGTAATAGCTTAACGATCATGACAACAAACATTCTTTAATTAACGTCATGCTGGTGGTTGGATATCTATATTGATTCATCAGTACAATTTACGACCCATTCATTCACAATATTGAGTTATAATAATTTGTTCTTGTCGTAGTTTTTGAGGGTGTAGAGAAATGTTATCAACACAGAAGAAAACAAAATTAAAGGTTTCCTTTTCTATTTTATTTAATTCATAAGTTTTCTCATATATTTTGTAAACATTGAAAAGCTTCTCATTTTTTTCTGCAAACATTAAATGAAGATCAGAAAACATTAAATGAACTGCTCTATAATTTATGTCCACAAATTTACGAACAATTCTGTTTTTGATTAAAAGATGATAATGATGTTGTATAATTCGATATAGCAGATGAAAGAAAATCACAAGTCGAATACTTTTTACTTAAATCAGAAATTGGAGTACAACAAATATTTATTTCTTCTTGAGATGGCGACTCCTTAGTTAAAGAGTTGTGATATCGAAGCTGTTCAAGACGTAATTGATTTTGACGCTTCCATTTTGTTCTTCGATTTTGATACCTGGAGGAATGAAAAATTATTAACTTAAAAGATAATAAGTCGAATATGGTCTTAATTAATTACCATGTTTTAACTTGAGTTTCCGTTAGATTAAGTTGACTCGCAACCTCACCACGATCTGCCACTGACAAATATTTTTGACATCGGAATTTTCGTTCAAGGAACGCTAACTGTGAATGTGTAAATGCTGTTCTCCGTCGGCGGTGTCTTTTATTATCTAGATAAGAAGAAATTCGATGTGGTTAAAGGGAACACATTAAAATTAATGAATTACTCAGATTTCCTTTACTAGACAACAACGTTGAAAGTGACGATTCAGGATTTGGTGGCTGAGAACAGTGCATACTTGAATATACGTAGTTGAATGTGTCTTCAATTCCGATATCAATTTCTTGACCATTTGTTGAGGAATCTGCATAAAATCAAGTTATTAAAGTTTATTACATAATTTCAACTGAATTTGTATTGAATTGAACATTGAATTATAGTTTTGCGTTTAGCATAAGCATAAAATATTTATGTAGCTAACCGTTTATATGCAGTTATGTTAAAATTTAACAGAAATTTCATAAGTCATATACAAAGAAAATTTACTGAAGTAAAATTGTCTAACATCAACTCTGCATAAATATTTTATCCCATATTTTCTTTCTGACTCTATCACTTTAGCTGATGTTTTGCATCTTCGATTGAGATTAAGTTGTTAAAATTATCAGTTTCATTCATTATAAGCAGTTAAATAGATAAATTTCAGTTTTCAGTTCATGACTGACAAGAATAATTGCTTCGTTAAAGTTTCGTTAAATAACTCTTGTAAATTAATTTCTGTTTTCTGTGCTTTTTGATTGGATATTCCTTCAAGCATTTAGCAGTTACTCAAAAATGATCTTCCTGAGAAGAGCTTACAGAATTTGATTTCATTGCATTTCATTAAAGTAAGTTCAATATTTTTTAATTCATTTTTAATTTTTAAAATCTACTTTTCCTTAGCTTTTCGCAGTTTCTCAATAAGTTTTTGGAATTATATTCGTGAGATATGAATAGAAATGTTCAAAACCATTATCACAATGGATCAAGACATCAAAATAATGCTTCAGATGGCATCACTCAGTCAGATGCAGTATCACCAAGATTCAGAACAGATCTCAACAATCAAGAAGTTATGAATTTTTGTTATTCATGCAAATCTGATTTCATCATAAGATCTGTACATGATTTAATGGATCATTTCTCGCAACCTCATGAACGCTTTTCTTCGTACTGTTTGTATTGTAAAACAGGAAAAGTGCATCAGTATAGAAGTGATACGAAAGGTCTTCAATTCTATCACGATTGCTATCGATCAAAAATGAATTACGACAAATAATCTTAAAAATTGATCAATTCATAATTATCATAGTATTTTTAAATATTTAGATATCATCTTTGTAAAGTGAATCTTGCACGATTTTTATGGAATCCAGTTTAAATGTGCAAAATATCAGACAAAATATAAGACTGAATGCGTGCTAGCAAAATCCATTTCATACTCAAATGTCTGTTTAATTAATCAATGAATGTATTAAAAATGTTACATAATATGTAAATGTTATTTATTCTCTCTATTTATCTTAGTTTCTTTATTTAACATAGCACGTTGAATTATGATGTAATTTAGAAAAAAATTCAGTTTCACGATTGAATTTTTTAAAAAAAATAATTTCTTCTCTTAGTATTTTACTCCAAAGAACTCGGGTTTATTAATTATCATAAATGAATTAAATATGAAATTATGAAGTCATTTATAGAAAACTCATTTGTACGAAGATAATAAAACAGATCGTTATGTATCTGCATGAATTGTGTTGTTTTTTAAATTGAGAAACAAATAAATTTCTTCTTAATTAACAAAAAATAAATCATAAATGCACAAGCATGAAGTTGAAACTCATCAAACCCACAAGCGCAAATTAGAAAGAGTCGAATGAACGCTAATTTTTCTCCATTTTTTGCCATTCATATACTTCAAATGGATTTCTTCAATGGTGAAACTTCACTCGATTTTCAGTTTAAGAGTCTGATTACAGATTTAATCTACGTGAAGTTTACTCATGATGATATGCGGAAAATGAAATTAGAGTTGAATTTTTAGTTCATAAACTTATGAAAACTCTGCTGTTTCGGCACGTGATGACGAATTGAGAGATTGAAAGTATTTTTCAAAAAATAAAGGAAAAAATCATCCCCTTAGACATACGTTTGGAAAATAATGAACTTTTATTGTTCACAATATAGATATAAGAATGGAAAACCCTCAAGTTTAAGAGTACTGAATTTTTAGTGATTTGATGATGTGATTATAAGGATGAGATGATGCATCAAACATATTGACATGTGTACTGACTGTTTTAGCCACTTGACTCTTTTCTCTAGTGCATTCTTATTGAAATCATTACATTATTTGTAAGATCCAATGATTTATCTTATATAAAACTTTTAATGGAAGCAGCTAACCAAACCGAGAAAGACAAAATTTTACTATTTGCTTACATAACTTCTTATATCGACTTCATTGTTTTGTCTTTTAAATTTGATGGAAATTTTCCAAGCAGGCAATCAGTAAAAATTCCCAAAGGCTAAAATTTATGTAAATTTCTTACGCGAAAATTTAAATTGTTGAGGTTTTTGTTTTTATTATTACAAATCACGTAATAATTTACAAATGCTTTGTTTGTTCAAATTATTTGTTGATTGTCTTGTGACATGATCCTTATTGTTGAAATGAAAGCGAGGGTGGAAATATCCGATATAATTTTTAAATGAAGTGTGAATGTTTAGCCAAAAGCGTTTTATGTTTTGTGATTGAGATTCATGATTAATTTGAATGTTTTTCAGATCTTTTAAGATATTTAAATTAAAGCACCGACGTTGATAAGTTATTAAATATTTATTTAGATGTTAGGGATTGTAATATTTATTTTAATTACCACTTTCGTCATTATTACATGTGTTATTTTCTTCCGAATTCTTCACAATCAAATCTCGTAATAAATCACGAATTAAAAATGATTTTGTTCCATTTCCTTCCGTATCCATTTTCCAATAAAAACCAAATCCGTTTTTTATAATTATCTACTGATTAATTATGTTTATTATGCTTTTTCTTTTAAATAAAAGCAAACACTTTAATGACCACAACTTGTCGCACCATTTGTGGTTTTAAGACTAATCGTTACAAAAGTGATTTTTAATTTGTTTCTCATCAGATTTTGATGAAACCGCAAGAATATTTTGCATAACATTTTCCTAGAGCAATTTTCCACTGCGCGTTCATTCGTTAAAAGATTTTCATGTTAGCCAATCGTAGCTCAGTTCCACCCACACAACTTTCTACTTGATGCAGAGAAATTAAAATGGTAAAACGACGACGAAATAAGAGCCAGGGAAGTTTAAAGGATTATCTTGTGAGATTTTCTTTATGAAATTCAAATTTATTTTTAATTCTTCACTCCTGTAGGACATGAAAAGTTCAACATGAATAAATTCTTCTGCACAGCGGCTTTTTAAGAGGCCACAAACGAGGTAGGCTCTCAACTTTCGAGCTATTATCTATTTAATTATCATTCTTCCTTTCACATAGCTTTCCTTAACGATGATATCATTAATTTGCTGTAATTTAATTGTATGAAACAAAAATAAAACCTTTGATGAGTGCACACTTTTTTTTATTCGTCATAATTTATGCTCTTACATATTAAATTGAAAATTGTGAAAAATTCATTCTGCTTGAAATGAAAATTTATGATGCTAGAAGAAGTTTAATATGTAAAGAGAAAGAAAAAATCAAAGTGGGCTAATTTGCACCAACAAATTCTTATATATCTATTACAATCCTTATTTGAGATGTTTTGATGTGTTTTGTGTTTGTTGATGACGAATATCTGTGTTTAACAACTTATTTATCTTTTAATTGTTATTGTTAAGATGTAAAAAGTTAGCATTGAAAAAACAAAAAAGTTTACACATGCAATTTTAAATTTTAAAAATGTCGAACGTCCATCCTTACCAACTACGTTTATCTTAAATATACTAAATTTAAAAAATATTATCAGATTCAAGGATGTGAATCATCAAGAAAGTTTAGGAAATATTTTCTCCTAATTATTCTTCCAGTTGCTGTGACCACGTTGATTAGGCATTTGTTGTGCTTGTGACAACATTTCAAAGTACTGCCTTTGCATTTCAATCGCTCTTTGCATGTCTAAAGCATTGTTCGATGATGTACTTTTACCACCTGTTAGTTAAATAATTTAATGAATTTGAAATGAAAAAATGATGAGAAATATTCTCTTACTTTTGCCTTTTCCTTTGCTACTTGATGCTTGTTGTGCTGCTGCTGCTTGTGCCATTGCCAATTGATATGAATAAAGTAATGGACCAAGTTGCATTTGAGCTGCAAGATTCGCCTGTTGATTACTTGAAGACATACCTTGAAGTCCTAAATGAAGTTTAAAATATTAAAAACTTTCAAAAAATTGTCGTCAATGACTTTTCTCACCTCTAAAGAATTGTTGTTGTAAAGCTTGCATTGCCGCAGCTGTTTGAGACGAATTTCCAAAACTTCCCAAAGATCCTAAGTTTCCGAAATTTCCTAAGCTAGCCAAAGCATTTAATTGAGCAGCAAAAGTCATGCTAGCCATAGGATCAGCAGCTGCAGCAGCAGCAGCAGCGGCACTTACTGATTGATGACGTGATGATGAGCCCCTTGACGAGCTTTGAGGTGGTGGAGTTGATTGATTTGGAGGGGTGGGAGCTGGCCTTGGTGTAGTGTTCTCAAGTCTGGGTGTCTTACTCACAGGTGCTGGTGAGAGTGCAATCGGGACAGGAGCTTGATGTTGTTGCTGTTGTTGAATAGAAACATTAGAAGATGACGAAGATTGTTGAGCTGGTGAATGAATCGAAAAATCAGCTGCACCAGATGATGTTGATGAAGTTTGAGAAGCCATTCGTTGTTCAATTTCTTGTTCTTGTTGCAAAGCTTTAACAAATGCGGTCTTCAAACGATTTGTGTGTTCAGCCTTCAACGCTTTCTTCACATTTGTTGTCACGCAAGACTCACAAATAATGCGAGGTGCTATAAGAAAACAAAAACATTTACAACTCAATTCAAATTTTAATGTGAACCAACTTACTAGCTTCAGATCCACTTCGCTTGTCTTTCTCCATCTTCCAGACAGGAGTAAAATCGATCTTACATTGAGCACAACGAAACGGTTGTTGTGGCTGTTGTGTTGTCTTCTTATCCTTGGTCAAATAGTCTACAACATGTTCAAGGCCAAGCAAATACACAAATTCACCGTTGCTTGGATTAGGAATAAAATGCATCTCTGGAGGTGGAGGTTTGGGTGGTGGAATCTGAAGCAGAGTCTTTTCAAGTTGTTTCCGTAATGCAAGTTTAGCTGCTGCTTGTTTTTGTGCTTGAGTTTGTGTGTCTTCAACACGTGAAGATTGATTCATTGAAGTATTTTGGCTGATTGAAATCGATGCCGTAGGTGTGATGGACACAGAATTGTTTAAATTAACGGAAGATTGCTGAAATATTTTAGATTAAGTTTTTGTCTGTTTTGATCAGAAGTTAGCTTACATTTTTAGTTTTCAGATTCATGACTGGTCCGGATGTTGGTGTTATAGTAACCGATGGAGTAATCGACAGATTTGACGACGACCTTCCTTCCATAACAGTCTTGCCTTGGATGAAAGGAGCACGCGATGAAGTTCCTGTAGTTAATGTTGCACCACCTGGTAGTGATTGTCGTGGCAGTGGGAAGCACTGCGCTTGATTTTCATTTAATGACGATTGCCTGAAATATTTCATTAGAATTAAAATTTTCCTAAAAATTTCAAGAAATTTAAGTTCTTACCTTGAAATCGAAGCACCACCTTTATAATCAGCAAGATTAGTTGGAATAACAGTCAAACTTCCTTTGGAGAGCGACTGAGGCAACATAGCTAATGGGTTATTATAATTTTGTGATAAGTTTTGAGCAACATGAGCCATATTCGATGGAGTTTTATTCTCCTTCATCACTTGTTGCGAGTGTTTAATTTTTTTCAAAAGCACCAACTTCGTTTCTTCATTCCTGAGTTCTTCACGAATCTTCCTAAGTTTTCTTTCACGCTCCCATATTTCAGCCGCTGATAATTCTTTGATTTCAATCTCAGGCATAATCGCATCTTCATCGTCTGAGTCAAGATCACCATTTGTTGACTTCTCAGTTTTATCGCCATTCAAATTGATGTCAGGCGACTCTATTTCTGCATAGGATCTTGGCTCAGTTCGTGGTCTTAGAACTCGCCTATTAGGATAACGCGATTCACTGGTTGTTGTTGCTGTCGTCGTTGTCGTCTGGATTCCATTGTCATTTTTTGTACCATTATTGGTTGTAATGTTTGAGGAACCATTACCATTATTAGACGAGATTGTTGGAATTATCGTTAGACCAGGTGGTATATTAGCACTTGACAAATCCATAATTTAATCACTAACTTCTTTAATTTTTTTTGAGAGAATTTTTTTACACAAATTTTTTTTCCTCTCTGTTTATTTTCAATTCGGCAAAATTTTCTATCGTTGTTTTTTCAACTTAAATCAATGAAAAACTTAATTACAACACATCGAATACTTTCAACGAGTGTTCAACTAAATATTGTAACTATTTTAAGCTTAGTTTTTTAAGCTTTAATGGATAAAAATTCTAATTTATATGTGACTTTTTCCAAACGGGAAGGGAAACTTTGTTGAAAATATTGAACGAAAGTCATAGATGAATACCCCATTGTCAAGTTATCGAGACTCTCAGTTGAGAATTCTCGCGAAGTTTGATACCCTGATTTTAACACACATGCTGCAGTGACGTCGGACTACCCACGGATTGACTTGCGTGGATTTGACCTTCCATACAAAACATACAGAAAAAATTTCTCCGTGTTCACAAATTTCTCCGTGTTCACAGGACTCTCCACCTGAAACTAACTTTAGAGAGGACGAGTTTTAGGTGGAGAGTGTAGCACCAGCGGTGGCAACTCGTAGTCGAGAATTCGTGAAAAAATTTCAGATTAGGCAGTTTTGATATCGGAAAATTTTGCATTTTCCGTTCGGTTAGTTAATTTAGTTTGATAGCAAAACGTCTGGTTGTAATAGAACTAAAGGAAAGGTATTCGAGTTTAGTGATAAAAGTGACGTTTTTTGCATAAATTACGAAGTGAAAAAACTTACACATGAAACATTGAGTGAAAAATCGAAGTCAAAGGAGAGAAAATTGTGAAAATCTATAGGAAAATTTAAAAAAAGACTCATCTTAAAGTGCTTCTATAACTTAAAACAATCAAAATTGTCTTGATACAGTAGATTAAAACGAACAACAAGTAAGTAAAAAAAGTGCATCTGAACACACATTTGTGATAATTTCGTAACGAGGCCAGAGAGCATGAAAATTGAAAATCTGTCCATCTTTTTCTTTGGGCATCATCGGCGGGTAACGTTATCTGATTATGATTGATAAGTGGGACCCTCATGGATTACAAAAGGCTTATAATATCATTTTACGATATGTTTTTTGCAAGCCATTCAATTTTATTCGTTAATAAGTATTACATATTCAACATTCATTCAAACACTGACAAAAATTAAAAATTGTTTTCAATAAAACCACCAAAGAGAAAATTCTCCCAGGTTTTACCTTTGATATCGAAATTTCTTTGCAATTCGAGCATAAATTTTGCTGATGATGATTAAATTCAACGTTTGATGACTGCTTTTTGTGAGAAGAATGATAGATGATTGTAAATGGTTTGAAGGTCAAAAGGGAATGTAAAGCTATGATTCTAATTTACTAACTAATTAAATAATTCCTGTTTGTAATATGATGAGATTGTAAAGACGTATAAAAGAAATCATAGATTTACAGTTTTTTCAAGCGTTTCACTTAATAAAAGACCTGCTTACCTATACGTTGATTTTATGAGGTTTGTGATAACATATTTATGTTTGTATTTCTGATTTGCGCTGACAGAAAATAAAATTAAGTACAAGCGTTTGCTTAATTTGCAGTAAAAATGTTTTTCTTTTCAAAAGAAATGAATTAAGTCACATGCATGGGTATACAGAACAACCTTAAAAACGGGCTGTTATTGCGAGCACATTACGTCTTCTCAATGCTATCCGTTCAAAACGCACAGTCTTTTCCCTTTCGATTATTAGGTTTTGAGAGTGAGAGAGAATTACCGAGCAGAATGCCTTTTTTCCGGCTGTATTTACTTTTTTAATGAAATGTGTACGAGTAAGTGTTGAGAGCAGGTAAATGTGTGGTGTTTTTTACTTCAATTAATAATCGGCCTCACGGGTGATTGCAAAATTACTTCTCGCATCTATTGCTGGAAATCGCTGTGAGTATGCGATAGCGAGTTAAGCTTTTAAGGTACTACGAGTAATTTGAATAGCGAACAATGCATGTTATCGTACATGTTTTGGCGTTACTTGGGGTTTTAATTGGAGATTATCCTTTTTCATTCATTTAATCAAGGCGTTCTAAAATTTGGACCTAAAATTCCAATGTCATTCACATCATAAAACACAATACAATAACAAGACAAAACACCTCTCGCGATTATGTAATAATCCCGCGAATCTATTTTAAAATATTTTTTTATCATTAATTTTGATATTTTTCTTCGTAAATACTCGATTGTTGTGCTATTCTCAATCGTCATTGGATAATCATCTTAAATCTTGAAAGATTGTGTTCTTCGAATAGAAATAACGGTAGAAAAATATGAAAAAATTGCTTTCATGTGTTTCATGCCGATGAAAAATTACGAGACTTATCTGAGGAAAATCGAATATAAAATTTTACGAGCAGGAAAATTTATTTTCATTTAGGTTTTTTCTTTTTCTTTTAGTTTAATACTTGCAATCAGGTTGAAGTGGTTGTTAGTCAAGCCGTCAATCCATTGAGTGTATGAGTGCATGTTTGTATATTAAAGCAAGAACATGATAAAAACAACAGACTTTTTTTTACGACAAATAAACGTCCACAAGACTGATCTAATTTTTTTATGTCAAACAAAAATTTTCATTAGATTTTTCTTTTTCTTTGAAGCTTCGACTTTAGGTAATAATAATAAATCACACATATGATGTGAGAGTCGTAATTCGGTTGTACTTTCATGAAATAAATTCACTCTGTTAGATATTAGGTATTTTGAGAGTTTATGTCTTTAGTTTACGACTGATAATTGATCGTTAATTACTAACAAGATTTAATGCGAATAACCAAGGCAATGCAATGAGTTTAAAGCTTTGAAAAGAAAAACGATCAAAAATGACTCTGGCAAGCAATTATTATGTGGTTGTAAATAATGCACGGCATTTTGAGAATGACAAAAAAAAGTTTAATCGTCTTATTCTTCAAAAGTTCAACTACCATTGGAAAATCCAATATAGGACCGGGGTCATTCGATTGAAACAATACGTAAAAAGCTTATTGATTTTTGTGGCATAAAAAAATGGAAAACTTTCAGTTATGGTATGTGAGACGTGAGCTCATTTGAACGTTTGCTCGTTCAGTATAGAAATAAAAATGCAAAGTTGATGGGCTTTAAAGCGAAAATACCTAAGTTTGCAGTAAAAGTATATAAAAATATGAAAGAAAAAAATATCTTAGAAACTTTTCAAGAAAACTTAATGTTCTATTGTATGTAAATTGTTCTCATTTGCAATTGTATTGCTTACTTAAGTTCAGGTTGTTTGATAACAAAATTCTCAAAGATTTTTCATGCATTAAGCAACATGAACAGAGCAGACATTTAAAAATTCTTCTACAGTAATGTCATTGTATGTCATACTTAAAACTGTAGATAAAATGCTGTTTGCGGTTTACTCACATACGATTAAGCAAAACAATGTAATGGACAAGTAAATGAATGACTGCACATTCCGTTGGTATTTCTTGGAAAAGTATTAAAGAAGGCTCTGCTTGCGTTTGCTTAGCCTTACAGATATTTTTAGGAGAATTCGAGGAAGAAAAGGACAAGGTGGAGAAGAACAAACATTAAATGATAAAAATTTAATATCAATTTTGCCTTTTATGTGGCATCGTCTTGGAATGATGTATAAGCCTTGGGTTATTTCAACTATGAACCATCGAGAAGCATGAAAAATTAAATTTAGACGACAAATGTTTGTCAAGACATTGCTGGTGAAAAATCTTCTCAACAATGGAAATTAAATACATCGTCCTAAAACATACGAAAAAGGAGAAGATATTGCAATGGCCTGAAAAAATGTTTATAAAATATTCAAGGGAGAAATTCTTGTGCCTTTCCTTCACGCTTACATTCTTTGATAATCAAATTGTCCTATGCTTCCATCTTATTTCGTCTTAATTTCTCATTCATTTATCTTCAATAATATTTGGCGATAACAAAAATAATATCTTTGAGTAGCATTTTTGCGAAAAAAAATCTCCTAAATCATTTCGTGCTTCTCATTTTTTACTTAATTTACTTTGAGATTCCCTCAAGGAACCATTAAGCATCACGTAATTTTCCTGTTGATCTTATATAATGTCAAAAGCAGACCAAGTCTCGTCCACTAACTTAATTTTTGTCCTATTTCTCTTGCTTTCATCACATTAAATATTTTGTATCTCCGCTTGGCCTTTAATTGTCATATTTTTTTTAAGAAAGCATAATCGTGCGCTCTTTGCGTTTAGCCTGTGGGAAAAAAGGAAGAGAGAAAAAGAGAAAAAAGGAAAATGTCACATGGGGGAGAAAAGAAAAATGATTTTCTCCTTAGGGTAGCTATTTTCAGCAGGATATAACGAAAGCTAAGTAGGAAAAAGTAACGAGAGATGGTAGCGAGAAGTGATATTCGCCTATTATTATTATCATGTTAAACACAACGCTTCTCAATTTCATATTCGACGCAAAGTTTATCAGTTGCGAAAAGTAAATCATAATGTTGTGCTACCATGTCGCTCATCGTTTGAGTTGATTATAAACGACTTTTTTTATGATGTCGTAAGCCGACTATTAGGTAGGAAATTGCAAAATTTCTCGTCTTTATTTTCATCAAATTGTTTCATCTTTTTCGCGTTGTCAAATTCATCTCAACAGATTCAGAGGATTGAAAATCTTTTTTGTTGAAAGATTCTGTCAACGATGTTTTGTATATTTAAGTGAATTGAAAGGTTGCTTCAAAGTCGCTTTTCGGAATGAAGATAATGACAAATTATTTTGAGAGATATATTTTATGAAGAATAACACAGCTTTGTAAACCCCAAACGCCTAAACTCTCAATCGCATCTGACATTCATTTGAATAAGTTCGGTCAACTCAGCATTCATCTATTGTGAGTCAGTCTCTATCTCTTGACCCGCATCAAAACCATAATGCTTCCGAATAAAGTTGAAACTCAATTTCGTAAAGGGAATGAATGAAAGCGACGAATGACTGGAAGAAAAATGATTTCTACTGTCCGGAAGCATCTCATTTACATCAACAAACTGAGATCGATCTTTGTAACGAATTTAACTGAGACTCTCTACAGTTTACTACAGCTTTATTTTCCATCAACTTGCATTATCTTGTGCGGTGAAGTTACGAGAAATAAGAAAGAAGAAGATAAAATATCTGACATAAAGTTTTCCAATCTGCTTTGCAACATTTTTTTCCGTTCTTTCACTGCTTTCATCAATCTAATATGTATACTGACCCTAAAAATCGAACCTTTTTCTTGTTCTATTTTATAGCAAGCTTGTCTCAGACTCTGTAAAGATTTTTTTTCGCACGAACAAATTCACACGCTTTAACTGCAAACTTGAATAAATGTGATCCGAATAGATAATGAATGTCAATCTGATGACAAGATGCGATTAAATTTATTCTGTATAAGATTAACTTATAATCCAAGTTTACCCAAAAATTTCTTAAATAATCACATTTCCTTGCAACATCTTTTCGTCTTTTCAAATCAACATGTTGTCGAATCAACAGATGATTTCTGTAATTAAGCCTCGTCATACTTGGAATTAACTAAAGAAATTCGCAGAACGAGATCTACGTGATAAATCGTTTCCTTTTTTTCATTTTGATTTGTCAAAATAAAGTTTTCTTCTCTGTCATTTCAGCATATCGCACAACAACAAAAAACATTAAGTAAACAACAAGGAAACCACCAAGAAAATCTTCTTAGTCAGAACAAAAAAAAGTTGTTAGCGCCAAGATGTCGAAACAAAAAGTGAAAGTTCCCGACAGTCTCCGAGATGTTTTGTTAGAATTCTCAATTGCTTATTTGCTTGAGCAACCTGGTGATGTGATTGACTTTGCTGTCGATTTCTTCACGAAATTACAAACGAATCGTGCACAGACTGGAATTGGTATTGGAGTAACAAAACCAACAACACCAGACGAAAGTATAATCTCGCAAGATGAAGGTCAGTCTCGTTTATTGTCTAATTTTAAAATTCTCGTACAAATGTTTTCTTATTTTTGTGTGAAAAATTCAAAAACACAATTTAATCAATTTTTCTTCTCCTGTTTCTCACTATTTATTTTCATAAATTTAGAACCTGTTGTGAATCGTTTTGCTGGTCGCCGAAAGTCTGTATTTGCTGAACAATATGATCCTGAAGAAGATGAAGAAGAGGAGAATAACAAAGTTATTTTCCCGAAGACCGACGAGCAACGCTCAAGATTATGCGATTCAGTGAAGAACATTTTACTGTTCCGTGCACTCGATCCCGAACAGGTAATTGAGTCATTTTCAACATCCGCAAAAATTTAATGTTTTTCGTTCTAATTTAATTGCGCATTTTCATTTTCACGCCTTCCCCATTTTTGCTGTTCACAACTCGTTGACATCGTTCGATGACGTTAAACAGATGAATGAAATTCTTGATGCCATGTTTGAGAAAAAAGTGAAACCGGAAGATGTGATCATCAGACAGGGCGATGATGGAGATAATTTTTATGTCATTGAATCGTAAGCTCTTTACTCTTATTTCACTTGTAGTTAAGGCTAAATGTGATAGATACACTTATTGACATAGTGCTAATTGTTTTCCTTCATCGCTTATCTTTCTTTCTTTCTTTCTAGTGGCATCTATAACGCTTATGTCGGTGATGACAACAAACACGTCCATACGTACGAAAATCGTGGATCATTCGGTGAATTAGCTTTGCTCTATAATATGCCACGTGCTGCCACAATCAAAGCTGTCAGTGAAGGCCAACTGTGGGCATTAGATCGTCAAACATTCCGACGAATTCTTCTTAAATCAGCATTCAGAAAACGAAAAATGTATGAAGCACTCATTAATAGCGTGCCAATGCTTAAAACTTTACAAAACTATGAGCGCTTGAATTTGGCTGATGCTTTAATCCCAAAAGTTTTTGGAGCTGGCGAACGAATTATTAAGCAAGGTGATAAAAGAAGAACAACAAAACAATATAAATTTAGATGAAATAAATATTTACTTAACTTGTTATTCTTGTTCGTCTTCTTATCGTTTTTATTTTCACAGGTGACGCGGCTGATGGAATGTACTTTATCGAAGAGGGAACTGTTTCTATAAAGATTCTTCAAGACGCTGGTGAAGTAGAAATATCAAAATTGGAAAAGGGACAATATTTCGGAGAATTGGCTCTTGTCACTCATCGGCCACGTGCAGCGTCAGCTTACGCTCAAGATAATGTCAAAGTTGCATGTAAGTTCTTACTAATCATTTAAGCTGTCATTGATTTATTTTTATCACATCTTTTTTGTGTTACCAGTTGTCGATGTTGATGCATTTGAACGTCTTCTTGGTCCATGCATGGACATCATGAAGCGAAACATTGACGATTATGAATCGCAGCTAGTTAAAATATTTGGCAGCAAATCTAACATTGCTGACATCCGATAAGCAGACAAACAGAAAATTAATTTCTAATGCTTTACTAAGAATATCTTCAAACAGCAAAACAAAAAAAAATTAAATAAATCACTTCACAACATGCTATTAAACAAAACAAATTAAATTTATTATATTCAATTGAGTGTTCAGCGCTGGCATTGAGCACTAAATGATGAAAGCATGAAAAAGAAAAAAAAAAGATGAAATAATCTATTTATTTTATTTATAATGATGTGTTATTCAAACGTGAGATAAAAAAAGAGAGAAAGAAAATATTTCGCAATACTTTTAAATACAAAAGATAAAAATCATTGATTAAGGTAAAAAAATAAACAAAAAAACCAAAAAAAAAAGCAAAGAATTGTGGGAAATCAAAAACGACAAAAAAGAGAAAATTTCTAACATCAAAGAGAAGAAAAAGTTTTGAGCAGAGTTTAAGAACGAGATTTGGAACGTTGATGGAATTTAAAAGCGCCGAAATCATCAAATCGTGTTTGTTTATGCATCGTCTATTATAAGCATCTTCAAACATTCGATTGGACATCAGTGTAACATTTTAAACGATCAATCATTGAATTTCTGTCTAAAGAATATCAAAGTTGATGGTCGTGGAACTCCACTTCAATTTCCGTACTTGTAAGTTGTCAACACACCGAATCTCAATTCAATCACTTACAACCCTGCATTTACATGCATGCATTCTTTGATGAAGTAAGCATATGAAGATAAGATTTCATTTTACATATATTTGTGTCTTCATTTCGCAATTATTTATGTTTAAAGAAATATTATAATTAACAGTTATAAGTTATGAAACGGAGCTCAAACAAGAGCAGTACATTTTATGATAAACAAGTAATATTAGTAATTAAAATTGATGAACATAACTCTTGCCACAAAGCTCGCTATTCAGTGCTCTGAAAATGTGGAAACACTGACTTAGACGAGCGAAAATCTTATTACTTTTCTTTGCATTAAAAGATAATTAATCATTTATGAGAGAAGAAACACAAAACGACCGACCCACAGCAAAAAAGAGAAGAGAAGATTAACTCAAAACCTGGCATAAAATGTTCGTTCATTGTTACTTTGGGGGAGAATTAAGACTCCCTTTTAAGACTTACGTTTGGTGTTTTTCTTAAGTGTTAAATCATATTTTATTTTATTAAAAATTTAAAACAAATTTAGTTGCCGAAAGGTTATTTAAAAGCTTCAAAATTTAAGTAACTTTTTTGTTTTTCCTTAGATGAAGACAAGCATTAAAAGCTTTACGAGTTTTAAAAGCAACTAGCGGTAAAAATATAGAAAATCCGTTCTAAGGAAGGAATATTTAAATATTTTATCTTTAATTTAATAGTCATCATCATTAATCTAGAATTCCTGAAGAAGGAAAAGGAATGAAAATATTTAAGTTTCATCTCCTTAACCTTATGAATGCTTTTGAAAGTAAGTCATGTGAAGTAAAAGGAAGATATCACAACATATAATGGAGTAGATATAAATAAGTCAAACAAAATGCCAAGCATTTTATCCTTGAGTTAGATTTTTATTTATTTTATAATTTCCTTTGGTTGAATTTATTGGTAAGCTTTTTCATTCTCTTTTCATCTGAACATTGAAGATGCCATGAAAAATTAATTCTAGTGGAAAATAAAATCATTAATTTAGATTGTATAAACAAGAAACAAAAAAGGTTTAATATGTGAATAAATTACCCAATTCGTGGTTATAAACGGTGTGAAAAGATTAAAAAAAACTATTGATAGGGTTAAATAATGTGCCCCAAGCCCTAAACTCCTTCATAACCGAACAGCTTTTTCATATGGAAAGTAAAATTAGGATAAAGTTAAACATTCATCTGATTGGATGTTTCTTTCCATCGACAAGACTATCAATTGATAATATTTATTATATACATAAATGAATGTATGAAAATCTGTTTGTAAGCACTGTAAAGGAACAAAATATCAGTTGACGTAAGAGGGATTGTAAAAGGATATTTTGTAAGCAAACAAAAATTATCAAAGCAAACAAAAAAGAAGATTTAAAATGAAAAATGAAAGAAGCTTTCAAGAATCATCCTCATAAGCGTCTAGTTTAACTATCCTTTTGTATGTATAGAGACACTCTAGAAGATTTCTGATCAAAGACTTTGAGGTTTTTTATAATTAATTATTTACATTGAAGATTGTATGCTGCTCAACAAGCTAGCATTTGATGCTACTTACGGTTCTTGCGTTAAGAAATTTTCTATGAAAATTCAATATTGAAGACTATCTGTTGAACGCTACTTAAGTAAATTGTAGTGACATGTATTTCAAGTAGATACTGAATCCTTGTAAAGTCAAGTGTAAGTGGGTTTGATGTAGCATAAAAAACTTTGATACAATCTCCGAAGGTAACTTCAAAGAAAATTTTAAAAGCCTCCGGTACTTCGCTCAGAAATCTCAGGAGAAAAATTATGATTGTAATGTACATGCAGCATCATTTGTGCTCCTTTTTCCCCACTTTCTCTTTCGTTTTGATTTTATTACTCTTTTACTTAGTTTCATGTTGCTGCTTATTTTATCCCTTTTCGTTTTGAAACAATATTTGAGCTTATTTTATTTCAATTATTGGTACGTCTTTAAAAATGGGTCCGACTGAGAAAAGCTTTAGATCACTTCACTTGATTCTTCATTTGAAACTCTTAAAGAGACAAAAATAAAATATTCAAAACTGCCGAAAAATTTAACTTGAAAGTTATTTAATTTATTATTGTCATGTCATTTGATGGCGTCAAAAGTTTTTCTCAGCCGAAAACCATCAATTTAATTAATTCACGTCTAGAAATTCCCAACCCATTTCTGTATCGAGCTTAAAACCATCTTTAAAATAATATTTATGTGATTACTTTAAAAACTAAGAATTTCGATAAGAAATAAGTAAAAATTGTCCCTTTGCATAAGAGAGAATAAAAATATGTTCATTGTATGTGAATAAGAAAATTTGTTCATGAAGGAAATTTTAAAAAACAAAAAAATGAAAATTATAAGCAATTTCGTTGAAAAAAAAATGAAAAAAAGAAGAATACATAAGGAAGAAAATAAAAACCTGCTGACGATTTGAGATCAGTCGCTTTACCTTCACCAAAACATGAAAGGAAGAAATTTAGTAAACTGAAGCTCGAAGCTAAAGGACTTACTTTGTAAAGATTCAAATTGTTTCATTTCCCCCTTTTAAGCATTTCCCCATTCATCGAAATATAAATAGATAAGAAATGGTATTAATTTGAAAGAAAAGTTGCCATATGTACTCCCACGTATTTCTATAAGTAGAAACAATCTCATGAGCAGATTATATGATGAAATAAACTTTCTTGAAGCCTTGATAGCCTTTTCTCCCCTCATAAAACTCCACCTACAACATGAAAATCTATCTTCAAATTCAAATCACGATTGAAAAATGAGAAATCAATTTTCTACAAATTTTCTACACTCTTTCGCTCAAGAAATCAATCATCAAATCAAGCAAAGTAACGTCTAAGACAAAAACAAAAAAAATAAGAAGAAAGAAAGAAAATATTGCCGCATCAATAAATAAGTTCTTCGATAAGTTATACAAACAAGTTGTAAAAGTCGGAACTGAGGATTGGAATTTTAGCAATTTAATATCTACTTGTATAAACAAAGTTTCTATTCGAAACCCTTTTTCACACATGTACGTTTATATATGATATAAAGGAATAAATGCCTGCCGGAAGAGTCAATGAAACCTTCCTTCTCAATACTTAGCACACATGAAGTTTTTATTACGGATGACGATGGTAATGATGATGATGATGTTGCAATCGAGATAATGGATTATGGAAATTTACAAAAGACTTACTTGAAAGTCTCAAAAATTTTTCATCGTCTTAGACGACCAACATCGTCAAGAAATTGAAAGTTTAGTTGACAAAATGAATAACAGTGTTTAAAAAGAAGAAGAAAGGAAATTATTTTCTTTTTAACTTTGGCTTCAAGCCTATCACGATAAATGAGAAGAAAAGTAAAAAGTTTAATGTTGATTTATGGACTCAAGCTTGGCATGAAATCAGATCTCAAATCTATTCCATAAATTATCTCCATCTTAGCTCATCTTTCATTCAAGTATCAATTCTATTTGTATTGTATTGAAAATTCAAATTTCTTTTTTTCTTTTTCTTCCGCAATGAAAAGAAATTAAAATCTTATAAAAGAAAAATTTGAATGTCTGTTGAAGACGCGAATGAAAAAGCCAAAGAAATGGAAATAGAAGACAAAAATAATAATAATAAGAACTTTCTAAATAAAAACAGAATCGGGCATTTTTCCAGTTGGTTTCGTCTTCATAAAGTAGCAAAAACATTCGTGGAACAATTTAAGGAAGTAGCAAGTATTTTGACATCAGCAATAATTGTCTACAAGAGTCCAGAGAATTAATGACAAAATTAATTACTTCCCAAGTTACACACGCATTGTTACTGATCCTTAAATTGATTTCCACAATTATCAACCCATCGAGTGTTGCGACAAGATTTGATTTCGTTTTGATCTTTCTAAGAAATTCTGTTTGTGTTTGACTTCATAAATATATTTTGACTTTAAGAATATAAAACATGAGTGCGAGAGACTTGTATTAATACAAATTGTTGTAACTATAATTAATAAATTTTAAGATCATCAAAATTGTTGTGTAATGGAAGGAATTTACAAATTAATAATCCGTTGGAATGAAAACAACTCCCCCCTGATAGTAGTAAAAGAATGCATAAATGTATCGCATAACTAATTATAATGAAAGCTCACATCCTGGCTCACTTCTCCCTTCCCAAAGCGAAAATAAAAAAAAAGAAAAACTATTAAATAGAGTCAAATAAAAATAGAAAAAAGTATATATTTGAAAAAATAAGTAATAATTACATAGATATCTTAAGTTTAAATGAAATGGAATGATGTAAGAGTGAAAATAAATGATATCATGTCCTATTCCTCCCTCCCCTTTCCTTTATCCTATAAAAACAAAACATATACAAATGATGAGAAAATCTGGAAAAAATAAAATTTTTCAAAACAACTTTTTGTGTTTTTTATTCATATGAATCAAAACTTTTTCATATCATGAGTTGTAAATGGAAAATTGTATCTAACTTTTCAGGAACAAGGTAAATTAAATGTAACTGAAATTAACGATACTACGATTAATAAGAGAAAATTTTTCCTTTTTTAATAAATTAAAAATCTTTTTTATTATTCCCAATTTAATTTTTAGTTTCCATAGATACAAAAAGGTGCAAAGTTGAAGTCTTTAATGGCTGTCAATGAATTGCAATTCGGAGAGAAGCATAACCGTGTTTGGCAACGGTCGTGGTTGTGGTGACAGAACAGTGATAGTTTGTCGTTCCACGTCAACATTTGTTCTGAAATGTTATTTGAATTAACTTTTTCTGTATCAATTTATAGGAAATAATTGAAACTTACACACACACAAACCCCCAAATATTCTTCTTTAAAACATCTTGCTCAACATTTTCAGCAAAACTCAACGCTAAAATATGATGAAGAAGTTGTGGGCCAGGTTGAATTGGCCACGGTTTGGTCATGTTGTCAGCAGCTTTCATCCCTAAAGGCATACAAGAATCAGGAAGAGATGGAGCCCCAATTTTATACACTTTCATATCAGCCCATTTTATATCAATAGAGTGTGGATAAAGTGGAGATCGAGAGCCATAAAAATACTCTCGGATTCTGAAGTCTCTGCTTTCAGCTCTTGCTTGTTGACTCCTTTCAACGACTCCTCCTGATTTCGGCAGAAAAACTACTTTAACTGACGAATCAACATCTCTTAAAAGTTCATTGTAAAGACGTTCTTGATCAAGTACAAGGATTATTCCAGCTTTAAAAGCTTTTGTTGCATGAAGTAAGTGTTGATATCCTTGCCCTTTAACCCAACCGCAAGTATTTATGATTACTCCGGAACTTTGAGTGCGTTTATCTTCTTTTAATCGTTCCATTGTTATATCAGCTAATGTTGACACGCAAATTTTATAAAGTTCATTATTGAAATCCGGTGCTTTATGTCCAAAATGAATGACTAATGGTGCGAGTTGTGAAAATCCTTCTTCAATGTGTGCCTTGAAATTTCAATCAAATTAAAAATTTTGATATCATAAATCAAACTTATAATTACCGGTCGTTCAATGAGAAGTGAGCAAATCGTCCCTGGAATAGAAATGCTTCCTTGTCCAACATCTATATCTGCATAAATCGGTCGATGACCAAGTCTAACAGCGTAATTCAATAGAATGCGACAAAGTGTTGATTTTCCAACATCGGTAGGACCTACAACTAATGTAACAGGACCTGTTGTGCCTCTTTCGTCAGCTTTTTCACGCATTTGCTCTATTGCTGAATGAGTGTTGAGATATTGAATCATTGGAGTCTCCCTTGCAATGTAACAAACATCCGGCGTTCCTTTTATCACTAAAACACATCCTTGATAAGAGAAAATAGCAACTTTTGCACCTTGAATGAACGTATATTTCTTTGCTTTCACCAATTCTGTTCCATAAAGTTCAGCAAATCCACTTTTAAGCTAAATTAAATGTATTTTGTTAAAAAAAAATTTCATTTCAGAATGTAAACAAACCTACAAACCTCAACAATTATTTGAGTTTTACTCTCAATTTCAAATCGAAGTTCACAATCGCGTTCTAAAGTGAATTCTTTAGTGGATTCTTTGGTACTATCTGTCATGTCACTATAAATTTATTTAATTATTCAAGCACAATCTGTCAAAATAACTTGTTTTCGGTTTTTTTGTTGATGAATGATTGAAATCTGTAACACACACAACTACAAATATTGTTAGCCAAGACACTTCATTCTCTCACACATTCAAATTAATGTTTCAATTTATCGTTACTCGCGATCGTTTCTATAGCACGTGCTGATTATCCACCTACATAATAATATGAAATGCAACTATTTGTAAACGAGAATGTCTACTTTTTTTGATCTCATTTTAATGACGATAATTGAAAAATCAAAGAATTGCCATCGAGAAAAAAATCGATTCAACAAAATAGGTATCAATTCGTTTGAAGCTTTTCAAGAGAATCGACATATGACGACTTGGTTGAAGTGAAATCTGTTCATTTGAATATGAGAAGCGGTTGAATTAAGATGGTTTAAAATAGCTTTAAATTTATTGTTATTTTGGTGTTTTATAAAAAAATAAAAGTGTATACAATAGTCAAAGAATGGATTTATTTTTTAAATTTTCTGACGCTTTCTGGAATGAAGATGTGAGTTGTCTTTGATTAATTGAGCTTAGGTATTAAGTGAAAATAATAATATGTAAATGAATGATTAAACTACGAAATTTGTGAGATTGAAGGGCTAATAAAAGTCACTTATAAAAACAGGATAGAAATAGTTAAGAAGAGAAATAAAACAAATATTAACTGCCTTTCAAATATACTGTCAAACTAATTAAATTTCGTTTTCTTTATACTATTTTATAGTTTTGGTTGCCGCCAAATGTAACTTGGAAAGATATTGAACCTGGTAGTCATGGAATAAATCATGCTGATTATAAAGATCTTGTTTGGCCACTTCCGATAGCTTTTATTTTATTATTCATTCGTTTTCTTTGTGAGAGGTGAATTTTCGTTTTATTATTGTTTCTTTTATTAATGACAAATGACAGATGTGACAATCAAAAATTAATATATAACAAAATTGTGATCACCTGTAGAAAGTTTTTTCTGCCCATTGGAAAGTATTTGGGAATAAAATCAAACAGAGAAATCCCACCTCCATGGAATCAAATACTAGAATTGGCATACAAAAGTAAATCGAAACTTGACGACGTAATGGTAAGTCATTCACAAAAAAAGTTTCAATTGATTTCTGAACGATTTTTAGTGATGCAATTTTTTTTTACTATCTCAACATCTTCAGTTTATTTTCGTCACTTCTATCTTAATATTTACAAAACATTACGATCTTTAAACAGTTATCTGAATTCTTCTTATAGACTTTGAAACTATCTAAACAACTTGATGTGGAGAACCGTGAAATTGAACGATGGTGGCGACGAAGAAGAGCTCAAGACAAACCAACAGCCCTCGAGAAATTTTGTGAGAACTGTTGGCGATGTTTGTTTTACTTGTTTAGCTTTTCATTTGGATTAAGCGTTTTATGGGATAAAAATTATTTATGGAATATCTTACACTGCGCTTATGGTTATCCACATCACGTGCGTTTTGATTTATGATTCATGTGTTTGTTTTAAGCTAATATTTACAATTGTAGGGAGTATCAAGAGGTGTTTGGTTATACTACATGGTCTCTTTGGCGTTCTATTGGTCATTGATGTTTTCACAATTCTTGGATAACAAACGAAAGGATTTTTGGCAAATGTTTACACATCACGTTCTTACTTTGCTTCTCATGTCCCTTAGTTGGGTTTGTAACATTCATCGAGTCGGATCTCTAATAATTCTTGTTCATGATTGTGCTGATATTTTCTTGGAAGCTGCTAAATCTTTCAAATACGCTAAATTACAAAAGTTATGTGACCTGGCATTTGGAATTTTTGCTATAACATGGATTGTAACGAGACTTATAATATTTCCTCGAATTCTTTTTGCATGCTTATTTCAAACACAGCAACCTTTTTATCCTGTTTACTTTTTATTTAATGCTCTCTTAATCACATTATTTATACTTCATTGTAAATGGTCATACATGATTTATCAAGTGATAGAGAAAAGTTTTATAACAGGAAAAGATGGTGTCAAAGGCGATGTTAGATCAAGTTCCGAAGACGATTAATGTTGTAGATCTATAAATAAAAAATAGTGGTTTGAAGTGGATTATATTTGATTATTTATTACCGTTTAATTATTTTAACGGAAAATATTTTCGCGGTAAAAATTCAAAACATGTTTTTCTATTGGAAAAAAAATTGAGCAACACGATGTTTGTGTATAGGTTTAATAAGTGAGCAATGAATTTCATTCAATCTCTCTGCAATTAAACTTTTATTTAGAACGTATGAAACAAAGTTATTTGATCTGTTTAGTGAAAGAAATAGTAAAGAATTGTCACCTACTTAAAGTGGTTAGAAAAAAATAAGTTCAATAATGGATTTGTTTAAAAAATTCTCAAATTCCTTTTGGAATGAAGATGTGAGTGAAAATAATTGAATTAACACCGAAGACTTAGATGCAATGTTATTTAATATTTTAAAAGCACTTTGTCATTCGAATTTAAGTGTTGCTATGGCTATTAATTCATATAAATTTTATTTGAAAAAAAAAATGGAAAAATAGGTTTGGCTTCCTCCAAACATCACTTGGAAAGATATTGAACCAGGCAGTAGGGAAAATATAGAACATGCCGACTATAGACATCTGCTATGGCCTATACCAATTTCATTTGTGATTATCATTATCAGATTTACAGTTGAAAGGTAAGACAGTTGAAAGTTCTACATAGAAAAATGGAAAAAAAATCAATTAATAACCTTGATAGCAAGGGGAACGTTTGTGTTTCACATGTTCTCGATATCAGAACATCAGCGTACAGCATAAAAGAAAATAGTTTTCATACATTTCTATTTACACAATAAGGTGTCTCGTGATTGAGTCAAAGCTACAGTATATTCAAAGTTAACCGTTATCTCTTAACATTATTGATGGGTCAATATTTATTCGCAGTCTCAAAAGTTTTAGCATGACTGATAAGCTAAATATCCGACATTTATAAAATGTGAAAATAACGTTTTACAATAAATATTTTCATGACTCATGACACGTCATACTCTTATAAAAAATGCTGCTTTTATCAACCTTCTATTTATTGATGAATCCTCCCCTTCACAATCATAATTATTTCCTTTCAACTGCTAACCAATTCTTGGTAAAAAATAACATGAAAAAGAAACTGATTTTCTTCATGACATTGCGTGATTCTTTGATGCTTTAAATACTACACGAGACATTACTAAATATGCAGCATTGTTTATTTGAATAACTGAATTATTCTTATAGTAAGTATTAAGAAGTCATGTGAGAATACTTCAATGATTGTATTTCAAGAAATGTGTAAATATTCATTTAACTCTTTAATTGGTCATGACGATAGAAATTGAAGATATTTTTCTGAACTTTTGATTATCATTAATTAATTTATTAATAATCTTTTTATTTTGTTAGATACTGGTTGGCACCCCTTGGGAAATCCCTCGGCATAAAGTCATCAAAAGCGAAACCACCAATTCCCAATAAGTCATTAGAAGAAGCTTACATGAAGTCATCGAAACTGAACCATAAAACGGTAAGCCTCGTATTACATTTCTTTAATAAGATCTATAATTGGCGTTTCCTCGTTCATTGCTACTTTTTGTTTAGTTATCATCATCATTGTCATTGACATTCCATTATGAATACCATAAATATTTGAAAAGTAAATTGAAAATTGCTTGACCGAAAGCATAAAGAAATCAGTGAAGTCAAATAGAATGATCATAAATTGTTAAATTTTAGGGGACATTTCTCTAATAACTCTTTGCATTACTCATTAATATTTATTCTCGAACAAAGCTGTATCAAGAGAAGACCTTGAACAAACAATGTGTTCTATTTAGAAGCATGACGGAATTATCGAGATTTACAAATTTTTCATTCCTAATTGATTTTCCGGTGGTGAAAAATAAAAAATTAATTACAAATGTTCTAAAGTAGATAAAATTATAATTATTAGATTTTATATTTACATTTATGACTTTTTATTTGATTCTAAAATCTCGCTTGCTTTGAAAATAATTTTTCTTTGATTTTTAATTAGATTCACACAAAGATAAAAAATATTTTTCTTCATGTAATAAACGTTTGCCGAACTTTTCACAACCTCATTCTTTGTGACTATGAAATATTCGTAATAATCAATATCTTTCGCTTTGTTTTTAAAAGTTATTGAATCTCGCAAAGCAATTTGATTTATCAGAACGTCAAATTGAGAGATGGTGGAGACGAAGAAAAGCACAAGATAAGCCAACAACTCTTGTAAAGTTTTGTGAGAATTGCTGGAGATGCATTTACTACACCTATAGCTTCATCTTTGGAATGATTGTGATGTGGGATAAGACATGGCTTTGGGATATTAAGCAATGTTGGTATAATTACCCTCACCAGGTAAATATTTTTATGGTTCTGTAAAGAACGAAGCTTTATTTAATGAGTTAATTACTTTTAGTCGATTCACAACGATATTTGGTGGTATTATATGATCTCTATGGCCTTTTACTGGTCGCTGACCTTCTCGCAGTTTGTCGACAACAAACGGAAAGACTTTTGGCAAATGTTCATTCATCACGTTCTCACTTTGGTTCTCACCTCATTAAGTTGGATCTGCAATCTTCATCGTGTTGGATCATTGGTGCTTTTGGTGCATGATTGTGCCGATATTCTCTTAGAAGCAGCAAAGTTTTTGAAATATGCAAATTTACAAAAAGCATGCGATATTGTTTTCGGATTATTTACAGTAACGTGGATTGTGACACGTCTTGGATTATATCCACGAATCATTTATAGTACAACAATCGAAGCGCCACGAATTTTACCAATGTATCCAGTTTATTATATTTTCAATTCACTTCTCATAATGCTTTTGCTTCTGCATTTAATTTGGACTTACATGATTCTTCAGATTGTCGTACAGACAATAAAAGCCGGTAAGATGGAAGGTGATGTTCGATCAAGTTCCGATGAAGATATAACCGACAGTTCAGAAAATCGGGAAAAACCTTTGGCAAATGGTAATGGGACACCAAATAAAGATTTGAATCATCGATCATCACCCAGAAAAATTAAAAATCAAGATCATTAAGAGTCGAAATGGAAAAGAAAGAGTTAGTAAAAGGGAGAGAAAGAGAAATAAAAAGAATTTCTTCATTCCATAACATTTTTCCGCGCACTTTTCCATCACTTCTTCTTCTTCTTCGTTTACTAATTTTAAATAAAAATAAATTTTCTCCAACTGCAAATAAACTTGAATATCTACATAAATAATAATAAAATTACTATCGAATAATAAAAGAAATGAATATAGGTGAAATAAACTATATTTTTGCTACCAACATTTTAGTAATCAGAATTAGTCACAAGAGCCATAGAATAAAGTTACTTAGATAAAATGTCGTTGGAATTCTCATTAAGATCTTTATTAGTGAAAGTAATAATGAAGCAACTAAATTAGCAAGCTTAACAATATTGATATTTCTAAATTATAGGATTAAGTAACTTCCGTGTGACGGGAAAATTCTAATGGATTTATAAGAACTTGTTTGTTGCACAGCAAATTTGCAAAGTTAAGACCTTGAATAAGAATAACGACTGAAGTCGATGTTTAAATTAAAATAGGTATTAAGGATGATTGGAATATTTTCATCAAAAAGTTAAATCTGCAAACACTCAAACATCCCGAAATGAAAATCTATTTAACGCTTTTGGAAGTTTTGTTTCTTTTTCTTCTTAATTCATCTACATATATCTACATATCTAAATAAATTTCAAAGAACCAAATTTTTTTTTCTATGAAAATCGAATAATGTTTTAAACATAATCGTTTATGCTTATTAATTAATCCTAATATTGCTTGAACATTGCTACATGTTTTTTATATAAAAGAGAAATTAAGTTAATAACATTTTCTCATAAAATGCTTAAAGTTGAAGTTAGGAAAATATGAAATAAAATATTATTAAAATAGTCTGAATGTTGTTCACGAAGAAGCGCTTTCATAACGATTGATTTAAATGTGTCGTTTGATTTGATTGCATTTTTATGGGATTTTTAAGATATAAAGATTAATTTATAAATAAAAAGAAATCTTTTATTCAATCTTTATTTTATGAAATTGTTTCCAATAATTTATGATCAGTTTGTAAAACTTAAAGAAAAAATAACCGCTTTTGTGGATTTGAAAATGGCCATCATAGTGTGAGTGAAAAAATTTGCGAAGAATGTAGCAAGGGGACGAAAAGAAAATTCTTTCATTTTGCAGCTTCTAGTTGAATTAAATTGCTCAAACAAGAACTCATATGTTCATCTATTCAACTAATTAATTCGTAGCGCTAAACTGATTACTTCAAAGTGTGCCTTTGTAAATTTATCACTTTGTGAATACAAATTTTTTTTGACTTCTTCCTTGATCTACCCCTGATCATCAGCTGCTGATGAAAATTAAAAACAAAGCAGAAAATAATTTTCATTCAGACGCAAAAACGCAATTTTTGTCTTTTTAGGTTCAAATAAACTATGAAAAAAACGAGAATCGTATTGCTGAGTTAGGATTTAGACAGAAAAAACAAATGAAAGTGTCATTACTAATTAGTTTAAGAAATAAGTGAAAATAGTAAACATTTCTAAAAATATAAAACTCATCGTAATTTGTTAGTTATGTCGTATCAATCCATCAACAATAACCCATTTCAACAAAGCCAAAGTTCAAATGTTGAGGATTCAGAAATTGACGAAGAAGCCTCGCACAATATTAAATTTACAATTCCACCGAATAATAATGAAAAAGGTGAATTTGAACTAAAATCATCAAACAAAGATGAAAAAAATTAAATATCTCAAGGTTATATTTTATAACGATTCTTTGTCTCACAATCTGATCTTTTTAGCCCAATGGAATCACATTGTGGATTTAGATTCATTCTTTCGGAGGATTTACAAATACCACCAGAAAGGTGGATTCAAAGTGATAACGCTTCAGGAGCTTCTACAACTCCTTCAAATAATTTTATTACTAATCTTTATTATCTTTGCTGTTCACTGCGTAAACTATCCCATATTGTTTAGGTAAGTTTTTCTTCTTATCATATCAATTCTTTGGAATTAGCACAAGTTTTGTTGATTATTTGACATATTTTGGAACTGAAATTTTTTGTGACATAAACTCATGAAATTAAATTACGTATTTAAATTTATATTTTTTGTGTGTTTCCAGGGAAGAAATCTTAAATAACAATAAAACTAAAATCACTATCAACGATGTTTTATATTCATCATCACAATGTCAAGATCGCTTTACTTTCTGGACCTATTTTCTCATTGTCGCTGCTGTGATTTTCTGGATATTTCGTGCGATCACAATTTTCTTTCACATCATTCATAATTGGGATATCAAATCTTTTTTCAATGTAGCATTAAAGATTGAAGATTCCGAGTTGGAGAATAATACATGGCATGAAGTTCAAAGACGAATACGTCAAGCACAGTCGGAAATGCAACTTTGTATTCACAAAGATAACCTTACAGAGCTTGACATTTATCATCGGATTCTTAGGTAAGCAGAAAAAGAAGAAAAAGTTGTCGTTGATTTCATTTAATAATGTAATTCCATTAGATTCCAAAACTACATGGTTGCAATGATGAACAAATCGGTGCTTCCATCTAAATATTATATCCCAATTCTCGGCGAGGTCAATGTACTCAGTAAGCTGCTTATCCTCAACATTGAGTTCATTTTATTTCGTGGACCATTCGCATGCTTCGAGAATAATTGGCATCTTAAAGAAGAATTCAAGAGAGCGACGAAGAGAAATGAACTTGCATCACAATTATCGAAACATATCGCGTGGTTTGCTCTTGTCAATCTTCTTCTTGCGCCAATCATCTTCCTGTGGCAACTTTTATTCTTCTTCTTCAGTTATGCTGCTGTAAGATGTGACTTCATTTAAACAAATGAAAAGTTTCTTAAAGTAGAATTTCTAATTTCAGATTTTGAAGAAGGAACCAAACTTTTTAGGAATGCGAACATGGAGTCAACATTCAAAGCTTTATTTACGTCATTTTAATGAACTTGATCATGAACTTGAAGCAAGATTGAATCGTGCATATCGTCCAGCAGTCAAGTTCATGGACTCGTTCTCATCTCCACTTTTGACAGTCATCGCCAAGTTCATTATTTTCACATTTGGTGGAATTGGAGCTTTCTTACTTATTTTAACAATCATCGATGAAGACGTGATTCAAGTTGAATATGTTTTGGCAATTCTTACAGTATGTTTCGCAGTTTCTGTGGGAGCTGCAAGTCTAATTCCAGATGAAAATTTGGTATTTTGTCCGGAACAGTTGATGAAGAATATTTTATGTCATGCACATTACTTGCGACCTGAATGGCGTGGCTTCGCTCATACAACAAAAGTTTGTCGTGAATTTGAAGACTTCTTTCAATTGAAAGCTTATTACTTGTTGAATGAGATTTTTAGTCCATTTTTGACGTTCTTCGTGCTTATGTTTTCCTTGCGACCGAAATCAATCGAAATCGTCGATTTCTTTCGAAACTTCACAGTATCTGTGATTGGCGTTGGTGATGTTTGTTCATTTGCACAAATGGAGATTAGAAAACATGGAAATCCAGATTGGCAAATAACAAACAGTGCTGAAGATCTTTCACCAGGTGTTGAAACCAATCAATACACGCAAGGTGAAAATGGAAAAACTGAACTTTCGTTAGTTCATTTCGCTTTGACGAATCCAAATTGGAAAATGTCAACAGAAGCGAAGCAATTTTTACGTGGAATAAGAAAGCATGCAATTCAAGATCTCAATAAAGCCCGAACGAATTTAGGTGGTGGAATTGGAAATCTTGGTGTGACTGCAATGGGTCAAAGTTTGGGCAGTTTAGGCGAAGAATATTCTTCAGTTGTTCAATCAATTTTACAAATTCAAAACTTATCATCATCTCAGAATCTTAGCATGTCGATGTATCAACAACCAAACTACAACTTTACACAACAAATTCCCATCACACCACCAAACACAGCTCACGTTCAAGCTCAGTCATCGACAACAACACCAACATTCGACTTTGAACGCATCTTACAGCAAAATCTTACTGATGGATCGATGCCCGGGCCATTTAGAAGTCAATTTTTGCCAAATATTAATGAAGATGATGATTCGGATGATCAACAACAACCAGAGCATGAATTCATTCATCCAGTGCCATCAAATCGTAGTGCAATTGGTTTGAATGCCAGCATACGTGGTAGTTTATCAAAACGTGAGGGTCCAGTTGAAGCATCAAAGAATGGACTGCTCTACAGTCTTTGTAACATACCGCAAAACGAAGCTGTCTTCTCTCCAGAATTTATGACGGCTGACATGTGCTTAAGTACACTTTACCTTCATGAACTTCATCATAAACAACAAATTAGACGTGGTGTAAGACTTGAGGCTAGTCAGAGACATTTATGGCAACGTCCACATCAAAATCAACCTGAACAAGTCAATCCCGAAAGAACGCCACTTTTAAAGAAAACATAGCGAAGAAATGTTGCCGAGTGGGTGTAGTAGGAAATAAACTCTTTAAAATTTTATCCATTGACAAACATTAAACACTTAAATGATCATAATAATGTACATAACAATTTTCTGTTAATCCACTGTCATTTGTCTGCTTCAATTAACAACACTTCAATTTGTTTGATTAAGACAATACAAATTCTGTTCATCTCCCATCAATCAAAAGATGATTTAACAAGAAAAAAAAGTTTAAAATAAACATTTGTTGAAAATCAATGAAAATGTTGTTTTAATTGTGTCAAAACTTCTTCGTTTCTTCTTGAACTCGCCAAATAACAAATCAAAGTTAATTATAATTGAAAATCAATGAAATCACTTATGAATATCATTTAAATAGAATGAAAGTCGCGCAGGCGAACATATTTTATGAACGTTAATTAAATTAGCAATTTTTGTCTATATTCGTTTAGTTAGTTAATTTTTGACAATTTAATCCTCGTTATTAATGCAAAATTAGTTTGAAGAAAGCGCCTGCATGAGAATGATCAACAAGACAAATTGTTTCACATAAATAATCATTGATTATTTAATTTGATATGAAAAGTAATTTTTTTTTTTAAATATTAAAGTGCAAACGAATGAGCATCGGTTGAAAATGTCAACAGAAAAAATTAAACATTTCTACTTCACTGTGACAGTTTCGTTGTCGTGTTTCTTCCTCTTGTTATTGTTCTATGGCTGGTACACATTACGAAAGTAAGTTATTTAATTTTACTTCCAACAATTCATTTAAATTTCCTTATAGGAGGAGAAATCAAAGCTTGACACAACAATCAATTGCAAGTTTTAGGAGAAGAACAAATAATGAACCGAGAAGCAATCGAGGAAGCAACACAAGTTCTAATTTTGACAAACACTTTCAGCAAAGTTTATTACTAAACAGCAGAATTTAACTAACTAATGTGCAAAAAATTTATATTTCTGATATTGATTTAACGGGGAATAATAGAACGCTTTATTTAATAAACTTTAATTATCTAATTTTCTTGCTTCATTTGTGAGTATTCATTTATAAAATTTCAATAATATTTTTAATAAAAGCTTTTCCCTTGAGTAAATCGTGTAATCATGTCGTAAGCCCACTTTGGTTGATCATGTGGAACCATGTGGCCAGCATTACGTACAAGAACTTCAACAAGATTTCCAGCTTCATGAACAAAGCCTGCAATGTCTTTTCCAACACGCCAAATGTAACGTGGAGCTTTTTTGTAATCTTGTGAGTGTTCGAATGGAAGTTTTTTCAAGTAGTTGATTGTTAAAGGATACGCTACGATAACATCAAGTTGTCCATTGTAAATACAAACGCGATAATGTGCCAACAATTCACTTAAATATGGTGCGACCGAATTCATGACATCAAGTTTTAAATGTTCTTCAACTTTATTAGGTTCTCCGTCCAATCCATGAAACGTTAAATTTCCAACATGAAGAGCTTTACGAACATCGACTCGTTTCAAGAACTCTCCCATAGGAAGATCAGCCCCGTCGTCTTCTTGTTGCAGATAATTGAAATATGTTGAGAAGCCAGTCATGTTTTTAAACAATGATCCTGATGGCAACTGGTCCATATTAATAAGTGCATCAAATACTTCAAATGCACAATTAAAATCTTTCTTCACGATGCATTGTTTTCCTTTTTTCTCGTACAAATGGAACAAGTCGCGACCATTTGAATCAATCAAACCCAATTGATAAAGATAATCACCATAGACAAGTTGATGAAGCGGATCACTTAATCCATTTCCTATTGCAAGACCTTTCAGATTAATCTTCAATTTGGCTCCTCCGTTATTCTTATGAATGGTATGGGAAACAGCTGGCACATATTTTCCAGCATAACTCTCGCCAGTTACATAAAATTTGTTGTTTTGAAGGTTTGGGAAGAGAGTGAAGAATTGAAGAAGTGCATGATAAAGATCATTCCCTACATCGACTTCATTCTTTGCATAGCCTTCATCCTTATCAACAAAGCTGAACCCAGTGCCAACCGGGTTATCGATATAAAGTAAATTGTGGTTTAAATGCCATGAATATTTACGTGCTATCACTTTTCCCGAAGATGTCACTTCAAATGGACCGTTTTCTGTGATTAAAATAATAATATTTGAGTTAATTTATTTCATTTCTTTGTTTATTTTTTCTCACCTGTAAATAATCCAAAGAGTGAACTTGCTCCAGGACCACCTTGAAGCCATAGTACGACTGGAGCGTTTGCAGAATCTGATGCAGCAGGGAAATACCAGAAAAACATATTTGAATTTGTTGTCTTATTCACTGTTATGAATCCACTGTAGCCAGGAAAGTCTTTCAAATCTGGAAGATCTATTGCAGCCATTTTCTGAATTTCTTCAACTTTCTTTCCACTTTCAAGAAGCGGCGTAATAAACAATGCACCATCATCATCAAATTCACTGGAACTAACTTGATGTGATTTAAATGAAGGATAAGGATTAATAAATAATTTTGCAGAGTTGAAACTAACAAACAATGAAAAGACAAAGAGAATTCTAAAATCCATTTTGTTCTTTTTTTGCGTCTGCTTTGCTTTAAGGTTTTTCTTGAAATGATTTCAATTGAAGGATATTTTCAACGCTTTAATTTGAAAACATGAAATGTTGAAAACATTTTTCCTACGCCTTTTCGAAACTTTCTTTTCCAACAAAATTCTCTCAAGAATTAGGTATTGAAGTAAGAGATTTTATTTTATTTTCTCTTTAATTGAGATGAAATCTAAAAAATGTTTTATATAAAAATTTATCCTCCAATTTGACTTACTGGTTTCTGGTGTTTATTCAATTCATTTGTCATTAGTATCATCATTAAAGTGATTTTCAAGTTTTCGAAGTTGCGTTTTTATTTTTGTTTCAAGTCGGTCTTTTATTTTGTTAGACATTCTTAACCATATCACTTCGTCTCTTTTAATTAAATTCGTATTTTGCAAAAATTATCATAACAAACGCGTGTTGAATCACACTTCATAGCTAATTATTGTTTATTTTTAATTTTTATTTGTCACTAAGGTTTTAAGAAAATATTTCACAAACAATTTGTTTACTAATAATCTTCCTACAATTTCAGATCTATTGAGTGATCAAGATGGTAAATCACAGAGTACCATCTGTTTTCTCCAAAACCTACGTTACACCACGTCGTCCATTTGAGAAACCTCGTCTGGATGCTGAGTTGAAAGTTATCGGCCAATATGGCTTAAGAAATAAACGCGAGGTTTGGCGTGTTAAATACACCCTCGCAAAAATTCGTAAAGCTGCTCGTGAATTACTCACTTTAGAGGAAAAGGATGAAAAACGACTTTTCCAAGGTAACATTTGAGTTGACCTTTTAATATTATTCATGTTTTGTAAACTTTCTTAAATCTTTTTTCAGGTAATGCTTTGTTACGTCGTCTTGTACGTATTGGCGTGTTAGATGAATCACGAATGAAGCTTGATTATGTTTTGGGTCTTAAGATCGAAGATTTCTTGGAACGTCGTTTACAAACTCAAGTATTCAAACTTGGATTGGCTAAATCTTATCATCATGCCCGTGTCCTTATTCGTCAACGTCATATTCGGTAAGTGTTCAACTGAAATGTGTTAAAAATTGGAATTCTAACATTTTTCCTTCGTTTTCAGAGTTCGCAAACAAGTCGTCAATATTCCATCGTTCGTTGTTCGTTTGGATTCACAGAAGCATATTGACTTCTCATTGAAATCTCCATTTGGTGGTGGACGTCCAGGACGTGTTAAGAGAAAGAATATGAAAAAAGGAACTGGCGGTAGTGGTGGCGGCGATGAAGAGGACGAGGATTAAATGACAAGATTATAAAATGAAAATATTGATGCTACCTAAATTTTCTGAAGATATCAAAATAAAGGAACAAAAAAAATTCATAAAAATCTAAAGTTTATTTTATTACGAGTTAAAATTTAAAATTTGATAAAATGATTTCATTTTTTACACAATCATGTGTAACTGTCATTAGTTTTAAGACTATCCTCTTCTTTAATTGACCGTTCTTGAGCTCGTGCCATGGATTTGTTGAGTAAATCAGGAGCTCTTCCCCAAAACTGAACTATTGCTCTGGTGCATTCTTTGTAGGAATAAACATCAGGATAAGCACGGTTGAAACAATCAAAAACATAAGATATTAAACTATTCGAATCGAGTTTTCTTTTTCGTGTTCCATGAGCTCCAAATCCAGAAACGCTGTACTTGACGCAAACAGTTAAATCGAAATGTTTACGAAGAAAGGAATTCACTGACACATTAAATGATTTGGCATTCTTATTAGTGGCATGATGCCATTGCTGATTAATTAAATTGCTTCGAAATTCTTCATGCCATAACCGTTCAAAAAACCAATCAAACGTTGCTTCATCAGCGATTGGGAAAATGAGATTGACAGACTCATCATTTGAAGCTATATGTGTGATTTTATATTCAGGTGTATCAGAATTGGGTCCAGCATCATCACTGTCAAGAATATGTTCTTCGACTATCACTGTATCTGCAGGTGTTTGAGAAGTTTGTCTTTCTAATAGTTTATTTATTTTATCTTCTATATGATCAAATCTTAAATTTATTCTTTGCTCCATTAATCGCACTTGGCTTCTTATATAACTCTTTATTTCACTAACTGTTCCATTTGTAGTATTATGGTTCTCAGAATCTGAATTTTCTGGTGAGAGCGAATCAATATATCCATGGTCAGTTTTTGTTTCGTCTTCACATATATCGATATTCATTCCAATTCCCTCCTTTATTTTTTGTATTTCTTTTTGGTACGTTTCAAGCTCTTTCTCAACATCAAAAGTTTCAGATTCTTTTGAATGCTTTTTCCTTTTGGTGGGTGGCATAATAAAAGAGTTCTTTACACCTCTCGTTTAAAATTTTACGATCTTTTTATCAAAAAATTTGTTTGTTTGCAATTTTTTTGTTAACAATTTGATTTGAAAAGTTTATAATAAGCCAAAAACGACCTTAAATGACTGCATTGTAAGGTTTCATTTAGCATTCTTTATTACCGAGGAGACAAATTCTTTAAGAATTTTAGTATTCACAAAGCACCCTGTAATGTTGATAAAAATTTCAACTATGTTGAGGTAAAATAATTCTATATAGGCAGTTAAAAGAATACAAAACATGTGTTATACCTCATTAACTTTTACTTTTAGTCAAGTAACTTATGAAGAGAATCTCAATTCAAATCCATTTTTCACTAAACTTATGGAAAGTCATAATGCATTAGTGAATGAAGTTGGATCATCAAATTGGACAATTTTAATACCCAGAAGGGCACAGATAACAGATGAATGTTTAAAGAGTAATGAGTTTCTGTTATCTCACGTACTTCTTCCATCAGAAGATCTTCCAAGGACACATTTCACCAATCTTCTAGGAATGGATGTGACAATAATCGATAACTTTGTAAGAATCAAAGAGAAAGATCAAACAATATCCAGTTTGATACTTTTTGAAGAGATTTTCTATACAAAAGAATTGCAGAAGTTTAAAATTCTTTGTATAAACATTCCTTTGTGCTTAAAATTCATTCAAAATGTCTCCAATTCTAAAGAATTAGTCAAGAATCTCTCAGAAGCAATCGAACTTTTACAACAAAATACGAGTGCAAAAAATGAAAAAAGAAAAATCGACAATGCAATATCAAATTTCACACTTCGAATTCAAAAGGCTTCGGATTATGTGAAACTTACGGCAAATATTAAGTTATTATATGATTATTGTGTTAATCTCATGACAAACAAAAGAAACAAGAATTTCGATCCGTACACAGCAATGAATCTGAAGATTGCACTTGAATATTATCTAATGGATTGTGTTTATAACAAAATCTTTGATGCCATTTCCATTCATTATAGCGAAGAAAGTCAAAAGTTCAATAAAATATTAAGGAAACTTAACGAAATTTCGATCGAAGACTTAAGGAACATCAAAGAGCCGTCATCAAAAATAAATGAAAACTTGAATATCATGAAGATTGAATTGTTAAAAATTGATTCATGCAAGACGTCAGTTGACAAACTTCATTGCTTTAAAAATGTAATGGACGCTGTTTCGTTGTGTAGTAACAGCAAATTGTTGACAACTGATGAGATGCTTCCTATACTTGTTTATGCAATTGTAAAAACAAAATACTTTCATTGGATTCCCACGCTTATATTTATCAAGGAATTTAATTTATCTCAAATTCTTGGAGCAGAAAATCAATCAGCTGGTTCGATGATCTTTTATGTTCTCACGACACTTGAAGCAGTCATTTACTTCTTACAAACAAATGAACAACTTTACATCACACAAAATCAATTTGTTACTTCTAAGAAAATAGATGAGATTCAATCACAAGACGATTATGTTCAATATTTATTTCAATATGTGAAGGAAAATAATGAAATTCAATTGACACAATTGATGAAAGTGAGTTTTGAGTCATTCCAATCAAGGAGAGAGGGAACGACGGCAACTGATCATTCTTCATGTCATCCACTTTGTTCATGTTCAGAATGCAAACATATTAACAAAGATGAACATTCAAATGTCAACATAAAATCTCAAAATGGACTCACAATGCTCCACATTGCTGCGGCTTATAATGTTCCAAAAATGACCACACTTTTGATCAATCTTAATGCAGATGTAAACTCAGCGAATTTGAACTTGTGGACACCAATTCATTATGCAGCATATTATGGACACCAGAAAGTATTGTTTCTCCTTCTACATGGCAAATCAAACATTAATGAAATGACAAAAGACCAACAAACACCTTTGATTTTAGCTGCTTTAAATGGTCACGACTGCTGTGTCAAAGCTTTGCTTTATTTCTCCGATCACACAAATCTACCTCTTAATTTAAATGCACAAGATTATGAAGGGAACACAGCTCTTCACTATGCCAGTCAATTAGGATTTGACGCTATCGTTGATGGCTTGCTGGAATATAAAGCCAAATCAACTGTTAAGAATCACATTGGAAAGACTCCAAGTGATTATGCTTTTAATTCAATCATTAAAAATAAGCTCGAATCAGCTGCTAAATATCAAGTTGATGAACAAGATTTTGTATTTATAAGTAATGAAGATCTTGCTGATAATATTGAATTTATAACTTAAAAGTATAATAAAATTCAATAAATTTTGTATGAATTTAAAAATTTGTTTAATTTTATTAAAATAGTTGATTTTCATTCGTATGAATTGAAGTCGAACAGAACCTGGAAGGTTTTCAAAGTATAAACACTACTTGATGCGTTTATCAATAGCCATAAGTTGAGTGTCATTTCATGTTAATGCTAAACCTTCACCTTTCAAAGACATCAACAGCATATATTTATATTATTTAATTTATTTTACATAAATAATCTCAATCCTACCTTGACATGTTGATAATCTAATCTACTCTAATCTAATCATTAGTCTAACCTGATCGTTAGTCTAATCTAGTCTAATCTAATCTAATCTAATCTGTCTAAGGTTCTTTTAAAGAAGAAAATTCTGTTTCCAAGATAGGTACTCTGTCAATATTCGAAGTTCAGTGATAAGAGAGAATGACCTTCTTCTTCCAAAGCTTCATTCGGTTTAATGATGATAATGCTGACGATGTTCATCCGTGTTGTTCGTGATAAATCACTGAAAGCAAAGAAGATAAGACGAATGCGTTTGCTTTTCATAAAATTGAACACACAAAAACATGTTTTTCTGATATAATTTATTGATTTATTGATTATACCTTAGAAAGAATTTGAAATTACATTTAGAAGATCACAAACAAGAAGATGTTTATTAAAATGTATGATGTGATGATTTAATTATTTTATTTTGGAGCTGCTGGTGTGGCAGCAGAACTATCCAGTTGAGTTGCAAGAGACTTTGCACTTTCGAGTGTTTGTTGATAAAGTTTTCCAACAGTTTCACCCAAAGCTGATGATGCAACATTTCCTTGCTCTGTTATTTTACTGTTTAAAGCATTTGCTTGTTCTAGAACGTTGTTGAATGTTCTCTTCAAATCTTGTACTTTGTTAGGATCTTCATTTCCAAGAATACTTGAAGCACTGTCGATAAGTTGCTTAGTGATGGAAGTGAAAAATCCTTCAAATTGTGGCTTTTGGGCTGCAACTTGTTCATTAATTTTCTCAGCAACTCCTAAGCATCGACAGATAATTAAATTGAATTTTAATCGAACAAAATTGTTAAAATCTCACCTTTGATTTGAGTGGCATAAGTTTCAGCTTGTTGTTGCACAGAGCCTAACAATTCTTGATTACTTTTAAGACCCGTCGCTTCAAGAACCTTTGCATTTAAATCAGCAACAGCTTCAGTGGCTTTCTGTTGAACAGTTGCCAAAGTTTGTTGCGCTTGCTCAACAAATGTCGGCTCATTTGGTGCCGAAAACGCAATCTAAATTATTCAATACAGAAACAAATTCGTCACGATTAACTTATTACAATAAATTCAAACGTTACGATTTTCTTTTTAAGTACAAAGTGTCATTCAACCGTTTTTTTAATTCACTTTCACTTGTTGTGATATCTGTTTTAACTGTTCTTGCATTTTTAATAATAATAAAAAAAGTTTAAATTGTAAATTCACCTGAACAAGACACAAAACTGCGATAATGAACTTCATGATTGATCAAATTAATCTCACTTATGTTTACGGTTAACTGAACTGAATTTCTTAAAGACGACTGATGAATATGCGATCATCATTTCGCCTTTTATAATTAAAACTTTACCAACACATCCTCAACTGATTTTATTTTGTTTCTTTCCCAGAGAACATCGGAAGTTTAGAGTCAGGTCTCTCACTTTGCAAATAGATCATTGTTTTGACTTACATATAATCGATTTGATTTTCAAGTGAGAACTCACAATGATATTTGCTACCTAAAGTGAGAGTGTGAACATTTCCATAATCATCATAAGATGAACAAACTAATGAATAAAGAATTAATTAATTTTGCAGAATTCAAAGCTTAATTTATGCGAATATTTAGTTATTTTATCCCGATATGGTAGGAATCTACTTATAATGTGCTGTGAAGAATACAATCGACCTTGATAAATTTTTCTTTTAAAGGATCGTAGACACTTTATTAAAGGATTAGTTAGTTCGAGTTGAACTCAAAGAACTGGGACTAGGTGAGTTTGAGTAGGAAATTAGGAAGAAAGGAATGAAAGAAGGAATGAAAATGGGAGTTGGGAGGGAAATTCGAATTAACAAAGAAACTTTTCATTTAAAGTGTCGAACATAATTTTCAAATCGAATAGATCGTGATTCTGCTGGATAGAAATCGTAACTTTCAGACACTTGCTTCTTGGTTGAAGTTGCTCGTTTGATGGACTTTTTGACGCTTACGTTATTGGAGTCATTGTGAGTATTTGGGTTGATGTTTGTCTTCGGTGTTACGAGTGGTTCCGCAGTTGATTTAATTGTTGCCTTTGTTGGCGCTAATGGACGGCCAATGCGTACACCTGCAAAACGTTCTTTCCTTTCCGAGAAACTTGGAGTGATTTTCAAAGCTTCTGATTTCTTAATTTGCTTATCCTTATTTGGTTTCTTTGTATTGTCATAGGCGTGAGATTCACTTCGTTCAACTTTGAAGTTCTTCGGATTGGTAGTTGAAATGAACATGCATTCTTCTTGTGTTGCACCTTTGTCATCTTTGCAGTAATAACAAGTCATATCTCCTTTCATAATCTTGTTGCATTTCGACCAGTCTTTGGTTTTAAAATGACTTAATGCTTCATTTAAGTTCTTCGACTGGAATTTCGATTGTGGAATGATCTCGAAATCATTATCCAACTTTTGGTTTTTCGGTGCTACTTTAAGATTAGCGAATTTCGGTTCGTCATAATCTTCGACATCATCGTTGGTGCCAGCGAGTTTATAAGCGCCATAATCAGCGTCTTCCGATTCGCTTTTATGTTTCACAGGTTTTGGTCCACTTGGAAAATTGAAAGCATATTCTTCCTTATCTTCAGTCTCATCGTCATCATCTGCTATCTTTTGTGCTTCAGACTCTTGTGGTTTCTTGTAGTTGTGACTCTTCTTACTCGAATAAGCAACTTTCTTATCATGAGGTTCTGATGAATAAGCGCAAGATTCAGAATTATCTCCAGTTTCAGGATCTTCACATGTTGCACAAACCATTCCATCTTTTTCGTAATGCTTGCAATTTTTTGGATTTTTACGTAACTCAGCGACTTGTTTTTCAGACAATGCTTTGATTCTGTCATAATCAGCTGATGAACCGTAATGCCAATCATGACCGAAATCATCATCTGCCTTTCCATCTCCAGCACTGTCATCATCATCATCATCATCATGTTCCACTTCTTCATCATCATCACCATCATCGTCATCATCTTCATGACTTTGATAATCTTCTTTAGCTTGCTTGTATTCGCTTTTCTTATCTAAATGCTTTTCATTTGCGTCTTGAAAGTTACGACGAAGAAATTTGCTATATTCATCATCGTACTTGTCTGGACTGCGCTTTTCACGATCATCTGCAAAAATGTTTTTAAACTTTATTCATATTTTGATTCATCACTTTAATTTGCACTTACGCGCATCATCACCACAAACACTCCACGCGACAAAAACGTTGATGACAAGCACTAAAATCACGAATTTCATCTAAAAAATTATTTTTTTAATTATTACAACGTTTTTCAACTTAAAATGTTTTGTTGATGTGTTCACCTTTCTTATAAGTTGATTGATTTACAGATAGATAACTGGAATCTTTCAAATTCGATCGATAACTAAACTGCTTTTCCATCCTACTATCTGAATTTATATTGGTAAAATCACTCGAATTGTGTACCGCACGATTGACCATAAAATTGATACTCAAAGCGTTCCATGAGTTTGTTGTCCCAACAATTTGCAACAAGAAAAGAGAATTATCAAATTCATGAATGAAATCACGCTGCATAATCGTTTGAATAGAAGAAAAAGAAAAGTGATTTGCTTTGTTTTTGTTTTCTTCTTTTAAGAAAAAAATATTTAAAGTGATCTGAATAATCTAAGTGAGTTAAAGTCCCAAGGTTGAACTACTGTCTGATTCTAAAAGCTGAAAAAATTGAGTTTATTGAACTTTGGTTTCTTAAGATTGTCGTTTGAATGAATTGCAATTCAAGGCATGAAAAGAAGTAGTTAATTATATTTATTCTTAAATTCTTTTTTGACATATGAAAGATTTCACCTTCAAGTGTAGTTTTTAGGTAAAATTATTCCGCAAGCCTCGTTAAGCTCCAAATGCTTTGAACAAAAGCTTCAACTTAACTATTCTCAACTGAAATTGAAAGCATTTTTGTAATTTCGACAGCAGGATATGACTTTGCTTGTTACTCTTATACAAAGTATTATGAAAGATTTAATTAAAGCTTCAAACGTTATCATCATTTTACTCATTCTTAAAGTTATCAGTGAAGCGAGCCAAAAGGTTTTCGACGAAAAGATTATTTAAAAGAATGAAACTACATCGTACGACTTTGAGATTTCTTGAGACAAAACAATTTTATTTGTATCATTTGTCTATGAGAAATCGTCTTTATGGAGCTGCAGTTGTTTCATCCGATTTCAAGGCATTTTGAACATTCGTCATAACTTTTGTTCCTAAAACTTTTAATTTTTCTCCAAATTCATTGAGATTATCGACAGCAGTTTTGATGTTCTGTTCACTCAATGCATTTTCGATGCCTGTTTTGATTGAATCAAGAATATTTGGAGTTGTCACTTCTTCATCACGTTTCTCACGTGTTGCGGCATCTGTAAACTGTTTAAAAAAAGTACCGAAGAAAAATTTGGTCAATTCAGTGTGCAATAGACTGTAAACAAGCGTTTCTAATTCACCTGAACAAGCAAAAATACTGCAATGAAAATCAAAGCTAATTTTGTCATGACGCACGTGTTTATTAATTTAATATTGAAAGAAACTGTTCTGAATCAAATCAAGTTCAAATGCAGAATGAAATAAATGATAATGAATCTCAAGATTTCATCTTATTAAGTGGGAGATTCTTATTCTCTTGACATGTTTGAATTCTCTTCTCAAACAAAAGTCATGATCGATAGTAAAATGTTGAGACATTTTTGAGAAAGTTTGTTGAGTTACTGATTGAAAATTTCAAGAGAATTTAGTAAAGCCCTTAGTGAAACTTGAATTTCATGACTTCACTTATTCAGATCATTCAACCGTGAAAACATTTATCGTGCATATGAGAAATAAAAAATGTACTTCAACTTATTATATTTATTCAAGTAGATTGTCAGTGAAAAAAAGCTTTATTCGCTTGTTTATCAATTTAAAATTAAAATAGAAAATGTGTCGATTAGGTGAAAGATCAAAATGTTTATCAAGTGCAGTAACATTTGCATATTGAACAGCAAAATTCATTAAGCTGCAACTGGAGTTGGTGCTGTTGTGGTTGAAGTTTGATCAAGATGTAGAGCATTCTGAATTCTTGTCTGAACATTATTCAGTGCTTGTGCACCCAAATCCTTAGCTCTTTCTCCTAAATCTGTTATTTTCTGCTTCGCTTGCTGAAATATGCATTTGGAATAAAATAACAAGAAAAGTTTAAGTTCGATTCAATCTCACGTTGATGTTATCATCTGAAAAAGTTTTCGTCAATCCGTTCTTAATCTTGTCGAGAATTGATTCAGTTGTTATTTCAATAGCGGTAGTTTGTTCCGTCACTTCACGCTTCGATATGCGAGCACTTGAAGCAATCTAGTTAATTTTATTAGATTTTTAAATATTTTTGAAAACGAAAGGAAAAACATTCAACGATTTTACCTGAACGAAACAAAATACTGCGATGAATAAAAGCGGTAATTTTGCCATTTTCTCACTAGTTTCGAACTGTGTAACTCAATAAATGATCTTTATTAGTTGATGTTTGAAATTGAAATAAAAACGAACAAGTGACAGAAGGGAAAAAACTATTCGCGGTCTAACGATGAGCGTCAATCAGAAGCTGAAACGTGTTCATTTATTCTGATGTTTCTTTAATTCTATTATAGAACTTTAAAACATATTAAAGCCCTGTGCAAAACACGCTTAATCATGAATGTTAACAATGATTGCAAGCTTGACAAATTTTTACACAAACGTTTACTTAGAATAGTTTGTGGGAAAATAAATGTGATGGTTTATTAGAAATTTTAAATATCTAGTTAAACAGGAAGGTTGAGGGATTATTAAAGCCTTTAAAATATCCTGGTAATTTAACGGATTAAGAAAAAAAATTGTTTTCATATTTAAGCAAGAAAATATTTAGTGCAAGGGTTTTGCGTTATGTATAACTTTAAGGCGCAAAAAAGTTTTTGTGGAGAAACCCGAAACAAATAATTTGTGTCTTGGATATTAAAATTAATTTTAGTTAACTAGCTAGTTATGTGGATTAATTGGCAATAGCAATTAATATGGACGTTTAATGGTTCATCCTACATCAAGAACTTTTTTGATTGCTTAGCATTGTTCTTATTTAAAGAAGATTTTTTAAGGGATCAGAGGGAAAAGAAATCAACTGATTGTGTCTTCACTGCTTCAAAGTCAATTTCATAAGAGGCGTTCAAGTACTGCAAAGGATTTTCCTAAATAGTTTCCTAAATAAATTCCTTAAGGAAACGCTTTTTAAATAGAATGTTTTCTTCAAATTCATACAATTTTACTTCCTTTATCGAATAGCATTTACACATTTTTAATTAAGTGAGCCATTCCCAAGATATTCATAATTATATTATTATTATATTATTATTATTATATTATTATATAAACTCATCTAATTAAAATAAACTTCATTGATTAAACTTACGTCCCAATTTCCAAATGCATTAAAATACTGAAAATGTTGAGATACTTGGATGAGTACATTCAGCCAACATTTTTAATAATGAATTCCAAAACTAAAGCTAATGATAGAAAACGTGGCATCAACAACGTCTTCTGTTATTTTAAATTCTTGTGTTATTAATAAAATTCTCCTAACTGATAATTTTACTCTGAAGAATCTTCAACAATTTATTCGTGGTCAGTAGTCGAATTTTCTCATCAGTTAAAGAAGTAATGAAATAGATTAATTACCTAATTAGGGTAAACAAGGTATTGTGAACACAAAGTTTTTTGTAAGGTATTGTGAACACACCCTAATTTCGAATGCGATTTTCTTCGCTATTTTGCATTCAAATGGATCAAAACTTTGTATAGAAGTAGAGTAGATAGTTCAAACTACTTCTATACAAAGTTTTGATCCATTTGAATGCAAAATAGCGAAGAAAATCGCATTCGAAAATTAGGTGTGTTCACAATACCTTACAAAAAACATTGTGTTCACAATACCTTGTTTTACCCTATCATAAAATAGTTTTCAAAGGATTCTCAACACATTATGAAACATGCTTCGTTATATGTTGATGCGGGAAAGAACAAATCTGCCACTAAATATTATTTATCGTTCATCATTAATAAAAAAGCAGACTCGGTTTAATATCTCAAAAGAAGAATTTTTATTAATCTCATTTTTATTGACCTTAAAAGTTCTCAAAAACTGTTATAAAAGAAAAAGCAAATAAAAATAATGTCTATGAGTTAACTAATTTTTTTAGAGATGTCTTTCATGCCTGATTTAGCATCATCATACAAGTCAGAGGTTGCATCTTTTGCATCGCTGGCTTTATCTCCAAACCAATCACCAATTGACTGAAACATTTGCGTAAATATTGGAAATTTCACTTTCATTTAATTTATTTGCCTTACTGAGAATGTTTTCTGTACTCCTTTTACTGAACTTTTCCACACGTCTTTAACATCTTCCATGAAATCAGCTTGCGTGAACTAAATTAATCTTTCTATTAAATTAATTGAATTAAATAAATATTTAAATAATTTACCTGAATTATGCAGAAAAGTGCAACAAATAAAAATAAAATTTTAATGTTCATGATTCCGATTGAAATTCTTTTGTCTCTTCTTCAAAATTTACAACTCAACAATCGAAAGGCTCACAAACGACTAAAAGTCGGTATTCAAACTGCGTATTCTCAATAGTACTCATGAATATTGAAGTAAATTTCTAAATTACAGTTAAGTAGTTAATTGTATCATTTGTAAAAAGACTTTTGAAGAAATGCTTAGCCATTTGAATATTCACAATCTAAAATGTAAACAAGTATTGTTCAATGTTATACTGGTAGTCTACGCCCTTGTATTCATTCAATTACCAACGCCGACGACAGCTCAGACAAATCTCACTTTCATGATTTTTATCATTTACGGAAGTATTCAGTTGATGAAACTCAGTTGTAATTTGGGATGTTACAACATTATGTAGACATATCAATGCCTTAAATTGATGGAAATATTAAATATTCATTACATCACATTCACATCTCACTTGCAAAAAAATTATACAAGATTAGCCTTGACGACCAAACAATTGTTGTTTTAGAAAGCTCTTCCAAATTTTATCAAAAACCAAGTCATTTGAGACCCTTACGTTTATTATTTTCAGTTCTGTTTATAATGTATTTAAATAAATATCACAAAATGTTTATATGAATGAATGCTTTTGAAGTTCTTGTTCTTTAGCTCTTCGAATATCACGTTTCGTTGATGACTGTATGGTATCGAGAATATTCATTAAAAGATTATAAAAATGGGCGCGAAAAGTCAATTCTCTGGTTGGTCGTGAAACTTCTGAAACTTCTGATTCACGCTTTGTATGAGCACGTTGTGGAAGGTTGATAAAATCAGCATCTAACTCGAACGAGGTCTCTTCACTATCATCATTTTGTTGCTGTTTATGCTCAATGTATTTGGCTGAAATCTAATAAGCATGTGAGAAATAAATAAAATGTATCAACCGTGAACATTCCTTCAATTCTAGTTATCAAATCTTACAAGTGCCAACAAGCAAAATAACAAAATGATTCTTATTATTTGTCGCATCTTTCTTTCTTTTTTAACTGAATTAACTAGATATAATACTTAGCTTCAATTTGTTGAATACAATGAAGTCGCGTTTATGATTCGGTGACAATTTATGATTTTTTTTCCTTTTGCAACTCAGCGCATTTCTCACATCATTTTGCATTTGTCAGCATTTTATGTGAACACAAAACCAGAAACTGGTCAGATTGTAAATAATTTTTATTTAATTTACCAAATAGTTTTTTTTAAAAAAAATAAGTTGCAAAATGATTATTGCTTAATTCTTGTTTTGATATTTTTAGAGAGAAAACATTTCAACTTTTTGTTTTTGATTAAACTTTAATGGATTTATGTAAAATCATTTTCAGAGCATTTAACATTTTTATACTGAACATATTGTGGTGGATCAGCTGAACGATAATTGTGATGGTTGTAATAAACAGAATAATTTTCAGAACGTGGCTTTGTGTGCTTTCTTCGACTGCATCGATGGCAATTTTTTGTTGGCTTTCGACGGCACTTTCTGCATGGCTTTTTAGTTGTTGTTGGACATGGTGTTGTTGGCGTGGTGATTGGTCTCTTTGGTTTACTAATTTTAACAATCACAGGTTTCAATTTAATGTTTGGAGGTTGATATTTGATGATTGGATTGCATGGCTTTGGTTCAGGATGATGAACAACAAGTGGCGGTGGTTGAACAACAATTGGCTTTGATTTGATGTAAACATTTGTTGGCTTTGGTTTGACGATTATTGGAGGTTGTTTATAAACATAAACAATTTTCTTAGATTTGTTGGAGTTTTTTGAGCACTTTCTGCAAGGTTTTTGATGTCTTTCAACTGTCGCTTCTCGATGTCTCTCAACATATGGTGTTGGATGCCTTTCAACGTATTCCGATGGATAACTTTCAACGTAGGGAGTTGGATGTCTTTCAACATGCTGAACTTTATGTGTTTGCTCTTCGGATTCTTCAACATGATGCGAATTTAATGCAGATTCGGAATAATCATCAGCATATGGATGTCGTTGGAAGTTCTCAACATGCTTGTAATGTTCAGGCATTTCTTGTTCATGACTTTCTTCGATTTCTTTCATAAAGTCTTCGTTTTTAACGAAATCTTCCTCAGAAATGTTAAATTTATCATAAATCGATTCAGCCTCATCATTTGGACCTTCGCGACGTGCATATTCATAAAGATGTGCATGACTGTCATCGGAAACTTCTTCAGACATCATGCTGACGTTATCACTTTCCTCTCCCGATTGATATCGTCTCCATTTGGAATCTTTCACCACACTCATACGAATGTTTCCATCATCGTCTTGATATTTGAGCAGCATTGGTTGACGAGTCGCTGCCACCAAGCAGAAATTCTATAAAACATTCATAGACTGAAGACAGATTTAAATAAACTTGAAATTCGAACTTACAACAACGACAATCACAAAAAGAAATGTGATAACTTTAAGGTTCTTCATGGTAGAATTTGACACCCGGATGGGGAACTGATAACGTTATGCAGTTTGCACTCGCTTAAATATAAAAATGAAATTCCTTGAAATTGTTTTACGAACGTGATACCTACTTACTGAAAAAAACTTGACAAAGTTTACAATGTTAGATGAGTAAATAAATTCGTAACTGAAAAATATTTTTCTGCTTTCAAAAGTTCAACAAGAAAAGTTTTCAATTTAATTTCGTAACATTTATTAAATATTTCTTAAGTTCTCACAAATTTGTTTTCTTTCGTTTGGTCAGTCATCAAAAGCGTTAGTCAAACCCTCAATGTAATGTTAATTTATCTGTAAAAGAAGATAGAAAGTCAAGTCAGTTGTCTCGTCAGTTTCGTCAAAGTTCTTTGGGATTTTCTACGATTAACGTTAAAGAAATTTCCCATTAAAGTTCATTGTGATGTGTGCAATGCTTTTCTTGAGTTTCGTTTTCATTTTAAGTCATGAAATTGACAAAAATCTTCAACTACTCCTTAAGCTTAATAAACTAAAATTTAGTTACATCAAATCATTAAATTAATTTCTTAAAAAACATCAAATTTAAGTTAGTGGCTTTCTGAAATATTTCCCAAAACTTCTCCATTATTAACAATTTTGTAATTTCCTTTAAGATCATTTGGATCCAATTCGATGACTTCAAGAACACTTCCACGCTTTTTAAACAGTTTTCCATCGCCAGGAGTCAACTTTGGTAATTTACTGACAGCTTTCTCGTAATATTTGTACATATCCATAGCATTATCAACAAGTTTGTAACGAACATCTTCACCCTCCATCACATCACCAGGAGAAGAATCAGATTCGGCAAGTTCACTTATAAACTTCAGCAAATCTTGTTGCTGATCTTTCAAATCTGGCATTGTTCGTGACATGTGCTCAGGATACTTTGAAACTAACTGTTGAATGTACTTCTTATACATCTCAGGATCTTTCAATCCCGTGTAAGAAGGTTGTTCGTCATCAAATTCTTGAAATGTTGGAGCTGTGCCAGGTGACTCGTCATGCTTTACTAGTTTATATGGAACTTTAAAGTCGTACGGAGAAAACTTTTGACCGGCTTCTTGCTTATCAATTGGCTCGCAATTGCATCGATAACATAATGGACAACCATCCTTGTTGTGTTTCTTTGGATCGCAAGAATGGTAAGAATAGCCACACGGTGAACCATTTCCGCGTTTTCTTCGAGGATGTCTCATCAAACTTCGAGATTTTGTTTTTGACTTTAATTTAGGCTTCAAATTTTCTTCCCATAATTTTAAACCTTTCGAAGTGAGTGCTTTGAGTGGTCCCATTTTAGGAGTTTTTCGATTACGATCATGAATCTTCAATTTATCTCTTAAACTTGACTTTGCATCACGTTTGACTTTTATTGAACTTTCTTCATGACTTGACGAAGAATTTATTAAATAATGAAATATGAAAAGAGAAAGAAGTTAGGAGTGATATGAAATCTTACTTGTAGTTATAAACAATTGGCAATGTATAGTCATTGGATCCGCAAGTGCATGTTTGTGGTGTATGTGAAGGGTCACGACATCCACAATTGCAGGTTTGAGGTGTATGATGGGGATTGTTGCAATCTCTTGCTGGCATCAACACACGATCAACTTGTGCAACTAGTCCTTGCCATGGTTTTTCTTTGCATGGCTTGATTGGTTCTTCAACACGAGAATCAAATATATATCGAACTGGTTCCTTTTCTGCAGGCTTTACTGGTGCAACAATTTGATAATTGAATGATTGAGGTCTGTTGAAATAATTATAAAGATTTTCTGACATTTATTTGGAAAGTTCACAAACCTGTCACGAGCCTTATCGACGGGAGTTTCAACTCGGACATCAAAGATGTATCGATTGACTTTTTCTTCCATCTTATTTGGTTGCATTTGAATACCATATTCATGAACTTGCGTACCAGTTTTAACACGATCCACAGGTTTCTCTACAACAACGTCATGAAACTTTGGACAATCACAAGTTTCACCATGATAAATGTAGTGAATTTGCCTTGGTCCGGGGTCGGCGAAGATCCTATCAGGGCACTGGAATTAAACAAAATCTTCAATGAACATGAAAATTATTGAAAATATTTTCACAATTTCTTACACTTTCACCTGGTTTAGCATAACGAGCTGAAGAAAATGCATTCAATCCATAGGTTATGGAAAGAATCATAAACAGAGTTGGAAATATTTTCATCAAAACTTTGTTTTCAAAACCTTTTGTGAATAAATTTTATTGTAGAAGAACGTGATGTCTTCTATCCACAAAACTCAATGGAAGTTTAGCATAATTTCTTTTCAAGCTTGGCCTTTTATAATTCAACAAAAATTACAAAAAGTCTTGCACCAAAACATTGCTTTTCTCCAGAAAGTTATCTGAAATGGCACTTTAAATGAAAGCGTAAGCAGAAAAACATTTAAAAAAATTAAATATTTTTCCAAGACCTTGAAAATAAAAAACGAATTGAAAAGTTTTCTTTAAAAAAGAGTTTTATTTGCAAATAAAATTATAAAAGTAAATCCTAGAATAGTCTCATTTATTCTTTATTCACGAGCCTTCATTTCATAAATCTCCTTGATACTTTGTAATTATTTCCTGGTACTGAGATTTTAAAGCCTTTTGAAGATATCAAAGTTAACACAATTACAAACGAATTTATTTACATTGAAAAAAGTTCTGAATGAAGAAAACACAAAGTAAATAAAAGTGAATAAGAAACTTTTTAAGAAACGTTCAAGCCAATGTAGTCAATTTCAGGTTTATTTTACACAGGATAACTACCACTTATGCACTAATTATAAACAAATATGATTTTAAGAAAGAGCTGACAATATTCAGATTGTATAAGAAATCATTTGATAAATGATGATTTGACTATTCATTACGCTTTGAAACGTTGGCGCAGATATAACTGCTGACATTATTGGGAAAAGTTTCTTTAAAAATTTGTTAAAAAGTTAAATTTGGTTTAATGATAATTGATAAGTGACTAATGTTTCACAATTTTCTTGTCATCACGTGTAATTTTGTTTATTTTTTCCATGTGATGTAAGAAAATTGTGATTCATTTTCCACAAAACTCAAAGATTAATGCATTGAATTTAGGATTTAAGTGAAAATGAAAATTGATTTATGTGATTGATAAATGGTGATATAATGGCAAACGTTTCAAAGTGATTAAATTTAAAACAATTAAACATTTCATTTAAAGCCATATTTAGTAATGAATGTGTATGATTTTTATTTGAAAAGTTTATAAGCTTATGGAATTTTAATGAAATTTAGGATATCTAAATAGAAAGGTTTTGGAATGGAAAATGTTTGAATTCTAATCATCTACACCAAAAACAGGATTTGAGGATTAAAAAAAATATTTGCCAAGGATTTAATCTATGAAATATTTAAATATGAAAATGGTCGTACGCATCTGTTATGTCACATATGAGCATTATTTAATAAAGTTGGATACAGCAAAAACTCATGAATAATAAATTTATTTCTTGTTCATTTAATTTGTCTCGTTTAACATAATTATGATTTTATTTTACAGAGAACATTATCATACATTGATTTGATATTCTAGGAAGAAAGCATAATTTTATAATATTTTCCTTTGACTTTTCAGAATTTTGTTCTTGGTGATGGAGTTAAGTTTGTGAGCATCTAATAAAGAAATCTTAGAAAGAATTTCTTTTGCGATATTTTTTTGCTAGATTCGTAGAATTTTTAAATGATCTGCGAATAAAGAACAAATATGTAAACAAAGAGTTGTTTATATGCAAAACGAATGGTCGATATTTTAGGGAACTGGATATTTATAAAATTACAAAGTAAAATAAAAGAAAAATTTTATTTCAGCTACTTTCCGTCAAAATCAATGATGATTTTATTGAGATTATCTGTCCAATTTTGATATCAATGTTGCAAGAATCATCTATCTATGTGATATAATTTTGATTGCAAAAAAGAATAAATTGTTGCAATAATTGGAAACATAAATGGAATTTTCAATTTCTCAAATTTCAGATGGCAACTTTTTCCATAAACTAACATATAAATTTAAAAAAAATTAATTTTTACCTAATTCGGGAATTACCTAGGTATTAATGTATTCTGCATCTGCAAGTTAAGAAGATTAGGAATTTTTAACGGAGTTTACAATTTTAAAAATAATCACGCCGCTCAACGGTGTTGTCAGAACATAAATAAAAACAAAAACAAATTGCAAAAATATTTTTTAAAAAAGGAATAATGGAGAAAAAAGACACAAATTTAGATAAACCTGGTGGAATGGCTCTGGTTGCGATTAAAACTCAAAACAAAGCGATTCAAGAATTCAAGAAACCTACAGTTCCAATAAAAAAGAAGAACAAACAAATAATTTTGAGCGAAGAAAGTTATTTAAAGGTAAAGTTTTCATTTCGCATTCTTGAATTATGAAGATTTTAATCTATTTCTTTTACAGGAACTTGGCAAAATTATACAGCGTGATTTCTTTCCTGATCTCGAGAAATTAAAAGCCCAGAATGAATACCTCGATGCTATTGCATCAAATGACGTTGTGAAACTCAGAGCGATTTTCACAAAATATTCTTCAAAACGGAGACCAACATTTAGTGAGTTAAATCTTATTTAATGTGTAGTAGAGTTTCGAAAATCATGTTTTAATTTTAGATGAAACACCATCTTCATTTGAATCTCCTTTAACTGAACCAAGTCAAACTCCTGCAACAATTGCTTCTGTTCGTAGCAATGAATCATCGAAGACTACGTCATCAAGAAAATCTATTTCGGATAATCATTCATTGGACAGTTTTTTCGATAAATACACAAGTGAAGATAATCAGAGTTTTGAAGAAATTATAGAAGCTGCTGATGAAAAGCTTAAACAAAGATTTGCAATTCTTTATGATGCTGAAGAGCAATCTTCGGAACTTCTCAAAGCTTCACTCGCACTTCCCAATATAGAGAATCAATTTGGAGCAATTGAGCTACCCAATAAACTTGATACATGGACATATAAGAATAAAAATTACATCATGTATATTCCGGATGGTGTTGACTTCACACAAGAAGAAAAAATAGAAATGGCGAAACGAAAGCAAGAAATTTCTCACAATAACACTCGCCTTGCTGTTAATCCCTTCAATGAATCACAAAACAAAGAAACTATTCATGAACTTGCAAAGAATCAGAGCCGTGGGAATGCAGAAAAGATTGGCGTAGATGGAAAAATTATGGAGGAAGCTTCACCGCAAATTAGAGGATTTGGCTTTGTCAAAAGTCCATCACCATGTCCAAGTATGATTGACAGCAGTCCACTTATGACATGGGGTGAAATTGAAGGAACACCTTTTCGACTGGATGCTAGTGACACTCCTATCAGAACAACATCATTTGGGGGACCATCATTTCGAATTGCAGAAACATCAAAACGTGAAAATCTTGCACTGCAATTGGCTGAGAATGTCAGTGAAAAGCATCGTGCAAAGAAAAGTAAGGCCATTGAAGCAGCGAAACGAAACATGTGTGCAACGCCACATGTAAGAAATTCTTTAGATCGTTTAGCTTCATTATCACCAGCAGCTAAAAGATTGTCGAGTGTAAGATTGGGACGGGAAAGTTGGGCGACACCATCACCAAGATCAAATCGATTTTTCATCACACCGAAACGATCTAAAAACACTCCGCTTGTAAGAACACCTGTGAGAGAACAACAGAGATCGACAGAAACGCCTTCAAAGGATTCAAGTTATTCAGAATCGACACTCACTGATAATCTGCTTGATATTCCATCATCCAGTAAACGTCCAAAAGCTGCTGATTTTTTCTAAGCCAAATAACTACTGTAAAGTCATAATAAAAGTGAAATAAAGCACAAATATTTTCGCTGACATTTTTCTTTTGTTTTTTATTTGATTATATGCGAACATGCTCGATGTCTCTAAACGATCGTGATTTTTTGGTGAAAAATTTTTCACAAACATATTTTGTGAAGGTTGCAGACGATATTAAAATGTTTAGAATAATTGCAATAACTTGCACATTATTTCTCACTATAAAACATCAAGTTAATCAGAACAGGTCATCATTATCTCTTTTGCTTGCTGAAAAGTTAGAGTTGAACTGTTAATAATGAAATATCAAAGTTTATTCATTTTGATTATCAGCGTTTGTGTCATTCATCAGGTAGGAGATGAAAACTAAATTTAAATCTTTAATTTTCTAATTAATTTCTTATCCAGACTGCTGCTTTCCACTTCTGCAAATGTCGTGATCAAGGAAAAGATGTTTGCAATTGTAATAAAGATATTTTGTCACCACGACCATATCCAATTCAACTCCCACGCATTCCAAAACATCAACCAATTAAGATTTGCAAGGAACAAATTTTAACTCCGCCGGGACCAAAACATTTCAGCCCAATCAGCGATCCATGCAATTGTGGTCATAAACTTGTCAAACCAGCACCATTGCCAAGACACAAACCAAATGTAAGTTGGAATAAATTTTGTTGCTTTACATAAATAAATATTTTTGAAACATTAAAATTTTTGTTTTAAGTGTCAACACCAACCACAGCCGACTCCTGACTATCCACCACCACCACCTCCACCACCAACTTGTTCTTGTCATAATAAAGATTGTGGTCATGCCGTAAGAGCGCCAGATCACTATCAGAATTTCGGCCACGATGACGCAACAATTTACTTTGAAACTTCCAAACCAAAAGCTTCGTAAGTAACAAAAATCTGTCGATTTGAAAGATTTTTCATTTATTTTTTATATGTACCAACAATTAAGACATGCACCAGCAAAGCCAAAATATGTCCCAGCTGATATTGTCAGTATTTCCATTGCTAACCAATTGGCGAAAACAGCAAAATTAGGAATATCTGAAAGAAATCTTCAATATGGATCACTCAAGGAACCAACAGTTCAATTTAAATCAACTAAGAAGCACAGCATTAATGAAGAATCTTTCTATGACACAAAAGGAAGCATTCTCGAAATTAAGCCGCACATTTTCAAACATGAAGTTGTTTCTTCAGAAGAGGTCAGCGAAGAAGAGAAGCCAAATCCGAAGTCATCTCATGTGTTCAACCCAGCACATTTAAGTTACGATCAAATCGGTTATAAACCTTACGATCCAGCTGGTCAACAACGTTATGTTGTAGTTCGAAACTCAGAAGTTGTTAAACATGATTGCAATCGGCCTTCATCTCCAAAGTTTCATCATCACAAAAAGGAATCGTCTTGCGGTTGCCACAAAGATTTACTCATCGATCAAGCAAACTTTAGCGAACATGAATCATTCAGTCATGAATTTGGACAAGATCATTGGGGAGGAAAATTCACCACATAATTACAGTGATTTTAATATAAAATTCATATCTCTGTGTATGTCTTTATTTATTAAAAATTATTTCTTGAATAGCAAAATGTCAATAGTCAATGCATGTCAATAAATGAATTAAAAGGTTTACCAAAAAAAAACAAAGCTTTATCATTTACTAAAACTTTGTGAATAATTCGATGATTCATCAACATATTGTTACGCAACATTCATTTTAAAACAATCGAATGCACTTGCTTGCAGTTCTTATTTTGGTGTCCATTCCAAGTTGTCAAGTGCCTTGACATGCTGCTTGCTTATCAGCTGAAAGAGAGCATGAGAGAGAAATAAGAGAGCAACAGATAATAAAGAGAGAGCAACTTTCTTAAATGTTTACATTTTGCAAGGAAATTTTTTTTCAATCTTCAGTTCATTTTCGATCTTTTTGCTTTACGCTCGCGAATTTCGTGAAAGTTTGAATAATTAACTGTGGTGTTTCGTTTACACATAAACTGGACCAGATATTACATTCTGTGTATTTATTTATAAATATAATAACATCACAGATTCGCAAAACTCTTTCGTGAAAAGTGTGAAAGGTTTATTGTTGTTCAACACGTAATTATTCGAGTTTTTTTTTGGATCTTCACACTTCGGTCGGTCGTTAACATTTCGCGTTCGCGAGTGCCATCAAAAGATTTAACAGAATATATTGATAAATATGTGGTCATTTAATCAAGGTGCTAATAACCAGAATTCAAATTTGGGATGGAATGTCGACAATCCAAGTGCGGGTGGAGGTAAGAATAATTATAGAATGACTGGTGGAAAATTCATTGAACATATGTTTTCAATTTAATCTCCCTCTCTTCTCAAAATTTGGTCTTCTTTTTAGTGGGAACCTCAAATTTTGGATGGAACTTGGGAGCGCCAGCTGCAGCGCCAGTGCCAATGCCTGTGCCACCTTCTTCATATTATGATAATCAAGATAATCAAAGTGATGAGCCAGGAGTGGATGAAACTTTTACCGCAAAGACTGCTGGAGCTCAAAGCTTCGCACATTATATAGTTCGATGGGTAAGTTTTTTATTGTTTTTATTTTGAACGGCACCGTGACTCACACAAAAAGTTATTCTCTCACGAAATTATTCGATTCAAGGGGTAATTCATCGTACTTATTTTCACGGCTGTTTCTAAATGATGCTTCGAAAAGCATGAAAAAAAAACTATTTCAAAAAAGTTTGCACTTTCCAAGAGTGCTTAGTTTTTCTTGGAATTTGCCTTTAGTGATTTTTTCCGAATCGTGCTTTTGCTGGCCAAGTATTTTGATGAATTACCCCTTGTTGGCTTGTGCAAGCATAAATGCTCTCTCGCACATACACAATCAACACAAACGTAAACGCACATCATGTGGTTTAGAGCTTTCTTGCATATTTCTCTCACAAAGCAAGCGGTTTCTCTTCTACTTACCAACACACACAAAGCTTCGTCAAAGGCGTGCAGTTTCTTTTGGTACTGGCTACTTAAGTTGCTTCTTAGAAAGCTTTTCGATCTCTGACTTCTCTCAAGTTTGTACACGAGTTTTACACAAATATCTTAAGCCTGCTGAGTAAAAATAAAATATTCCTCACAATTTCTCATCGATTTTTGCCTAATTCAGCCGAAATTCAATGTTAGGTCGCAAGTTTATTGCGGCGTAGAGTGATATTTTGATTGCTTTAGTGCACTTAACTGTTTTATTATAAACTGTGGGGCGGGTGAGTTAATAATTTCATGCTTCATTCGTAAGTAAAGTTATCAATGTCGGAACTTTACGCAGTGGAATTTTTCTTCAGCAATGTTGCGAAGAATAAAAATTAACATACAATTTGATGATGTCACCGATTCTAAATTTGATGATTTTTGTTGTGTGCAGATGGTGGCGATGTTTTCTTTTGCGTGTGGTGTATTTTTTTTGCTTTTTGAATTGTTATTAGTTATTCTAAAACCTAAAATGAAGGTGACGTCTTAAAATATGCTGTCAGATGCTGAAGTTTTTAACATTCCACTGATTCATAATTGATAGAATTACTTAATATGAAAAATAACTCTGAAGCATCATCGCTTATTGATTAAATCATCGAGTCACGAGCGTTGTTGCAACTATCTATCATCACATTTGATAGTTGTGACGAAACGAATGACAACTGTGGGCAATTAATAATAATTTAGATTGTAATTTAGGTTTTTTTGCGCACTCTGTGTGAGAATCTCGTTCGTAACAATCTCGAATAATGGATCAACTTCAGGTGAGGAATTTTGAAACTCATGAGCTGCAGCACATTTCAAAATTTGAAATTTATTCCACAAATAGGGCTTTTTGAAAGGTGGCCTTGATGGCATCGGGAAGCAGTTGCTCAATCAAGCTGGAGAAGCTGCTATGGGGGCAGCTAAAGAATTTCTCGGCAACGCAATCAATGAAATGTTTGTTAAGAAACACTCGGATGTCAAGCGAATCCTCCCCGACATCAAACATATGAAAATTGTGAGTTTTCACTTCAATCTTTCACCAACGACTGAAATAATTTTATTTCTTTCTGTCTGATGTTCGCTTCGTGTTTCATGACCGTCCTTGAAGAATATTTTAGCATGCATTAGAGTTTTAGTGGCTTCAATTGCTCTTCTTCTAATTACATCAAAGTGAATTAATAATTTTGGCCATAATTCATGTTGGGTGTGGTCTGATATGCTGTATTATTTTCACTCGTGAACTATACTTAAGCAGGTGCGGTGAAGTTGTCAGATTTTCGACTTTTATGCTGGCTCACCGCCAGACTTGGTTAAACGATCTCAAAGCGATAATCATTCAGCGCCCTTTTTATGCTTATTTTGTGTATGTGCGAACAATCCGAAGTGAAACTTTCAACTGACTCGCCTTACAGCAGACTTTTGTCTCCAGTCTGGTGATTTTTATTCAAATCTAAGTCAGAAGAGTTAAAAGTGGGGATTGTTTCAATGTAATGTAGGTCAAAACATCCTTGAAAAAGAAGAGATTTATCATCCTTTGTTTTCAATTGAAAGTCTCCTGAAAGTCTCATCATACAATTCAATACTAAGTGAACATTTTACTGTAATTTTTTTATGTTACCCGTTACAGTTTTACCAGATAGAAAATGCCATAAAATTCCCAACTCGATAATGATGAGGGTTGTAAAACTGTTGATATGATTATACAGAGAAAAGCGTAAGTTTGACGGGTACAAGTTGCTTGTAGTTTTTCCATGAATAAAGAACGACGCCAGAGAAATAAATGAATCAGCACGAAAGCTTGTGTGTTGTGTTATCAAAAGAGTTCCTTCGACCTGATAAAGTTTAGTTGTTATCCACTTGTTGAGTTGTGAAGTTGTTTGGCTTAAGTGGACGTGAAATGCCATATACACGGCGATATACTTTTGATGGACATCCCATTTTCCTTGTCAGCACTTTCTATCATTAAAACTTTTTTTTTCAATGTTTTCTATCTTTTCCAGGTTGGTGAGAAGGCCAGTGGATTACGAGGACAACAAGATGTTCAAGATTTCTATACAATTCGTCAGCAATGTCTTGACTCAGGATCGCTTTTTGAAGATCCCGAATTTTCAGCAACGGATAAAAGTTTGTTTTATTCACGCCGACCGGATCGTCGTTATGAATGGTTGAGACCAATGGAAATCTGTGATGATCCACAGTTCTTTGTTGAAGGATATTCACGATTTGATGTTGAACAAGGAGAACTTGGAGATTGTTGGTTACTTGCTGCAGCTGCCAATTTAACTCAAGATCAAAAACTTTTCTTCCGTGTTGTCTGTGATGATAACAGTTTTGAAGATTCATATGCTGGAATTTTTCATTTTCGGTAATTACCGCACCTTGTTGTGATTAAAACAAAATTTCCAGGGTTGCAAACTTGAGCAATGAATTCGTGTTTTAATCACTGAAAGTTTTCAACCCCTGACAATTCAAATCAATTGAAATTTACATTTTTTCCTTTCTTTCTCTTCAGTTTCTGGCAATATGGAAAATGGGTTGACGTTGTAATCGATGATCGTCTTCCAACATATCGTGGTGAACTTATGTACATGCATTCGACCGAAAAGAATGAATTTTGGTCAGCTCTTTTAGAGAAAGCTTATGCGAAGCTTCATGGAAGTTATGAAGCGTTGAAAGGTGGCACAACATGTGAAGCTTTAGAAGATTTCACTGGTGGTGTCACTGAAATGTATGAATTGAAAGAAGCACCATCAAATCTCTTCCACATTTTGGAGAAAGGCTTTGAACGTAATTCCATGATGGGTTGTTCGATTGAACCCGATCCAAACGTCCTTGAAGCAGAAACTCCCCAAGGACTTATTCGTGGACATGCTTATTCCATAACAAAGGCAGCTATGGTTGATATTGTCACACCCAATACAACTGGAAAAATTCCTTTACTTCGATTGAGAAATCCTTGGGGAAATGACGCCGAATGGAATGGACCTTGGAGTGATAAAAGTCCTGAATGGCGTTACATTCCTGATCACGCGAAAGAAGAAATTGGACTCACTTTTGATCAGGACGGTGAATTTTGGATGAGTTATCGAGATTTCTTGAAGTATTTTGATCGAATGGAGATTTGTAACTTGTCGCCAGACAGTTTAACTGAAGATCAAGAGTCGGGGTTGAAGAAGAAATGGAACATGAATGTATTTGAAGGTGAATGGGTTGCTGGCACCAGTGCTGGTGGTTGTCGTAATTATCTTGATTCGTTCCATCGCAATCCTCAATATGTAATGACACTTGAAGAGCCAGATGAAGACGACGAAGATGGCAAATGTACCGTCGTCGTGGCACTTATGCAAAAGAATCGACGTTCACGTCGTAACATGGGAATCGATTGTCTTACAATTGGTTTCGCTGTTTATAAAGTCACCGACCGTGACCTACAACAAAAACCTCTTCGTATGAACTTCTTCAAGTATAATGCATCAGTTGCTCGTTCACCAGCTTTCATTAACTTACGTGAAGTCAGTTGTCGTTTTAAACTTCCACCTGGTCATTATTTGATTGTTCCATCCACTTTCGAACCCAATGAAGAAGGTGAATTCTTGATTCGAGTTTTCTCTGAAAGTAGCAATACATTTGAGGAGAATGATGAAGAAGTCGGGATGGGAGCTGTCGATAGCAGAGTAAGTTCTGATTCAGAGTAATAAATTTGTAATTAAAATCTTACAAAATGTCTTGACAGTGACACAATAAATGAAAACATTTTAAATCATTTTAAGTTTTAAATTTATTTAACAATTTCTTTTCTTCTTTTTCTAATAACAGATTGCTGACAACATACCTGATATTCGTGAAAAAACACCAGAAAGATCAGCTATTGAACAATTGTTCATGGACATTGCAGGTCCGGAACAAGAAATTGGATGGCCAGAATTAAAAAGAATTCTTGACCATTCAATGCGCGATGGTGAGTGGAAATGCTTCAAAATTTTCATCTTCTCCATAAATTCTCCTCTTACTTATCATAACATTTTGTAAAAATTGATTTATTTTATAAGAAAAGGAAGAAAGAAGATAATTTTTGCTTTAAGAAGTTTTCGCTCCACAAAATTGTATGTGTGTGTGTGTTTGTGCTTATTTATAAAAAGAACGTCGCAATTCTTTGTACATTAAATGCTTTCATTACCTATAAATAACAACAACATTCATAGATGTCTAACTAATCTTAATTAAATCTAGCTTGGGAATTGGCTAAAGTTTAATCTTCAGCAATTGTAAGATGACCACATCGTTAGTGTCTAATTTACCTCTCATGTCCTAAAAAGGAGCTTGACATTCAAAAAATATTTCAAGAATTCTTAGTTATGGAAACATTCATCCCATCTTATGTCAATAATAAATTTATTTGTACAAATAAATAAAAGAATTAACAAAGTTTCATTATGTCAGTTCCCAAGCAGCACATATTGCTACACACATTAATCAATTCAAAGACTTTTTATTTCACAGAAGCTTAAACATAACAAAATTAAATTTTAATGATTGCCAAACGATTGTAAAATGAAAAACCAAAAAAATTTCCTATTTTATGATTTTCTCCCTCCACGTTTGAAAAACCCGAGAAAAAGCTTTCCACACGGAAATAGAAACAAAAAACCAAACCAAATCCCATAAAATATCATTTTAGAATTAGTGAAGCACACGGATGCAGTAACATCTTCCAAACATCAATCACAAACAGAAGCGAATGTTAATGGCACGAGAAATGATGAAGGTGGCGGCGGAGGCGGCGGTTTATTAGCATTGATTTGTGGTGCATTGTGTAAAGACACGCCGCTGGCAGAAGCTTTCTCAGGGCCGAATGATAACATTAATAATAATAATAACGCCGCCCCATTATTGGCTCCGGTTCCAAACGGTGAGCAAATTGCGGAATCCACCAAATGTGGAAGCAATTCTCTGGTTGGTTTAAAATTTGTGTTCGCTGCTATAAAAGATCTTCACGGCTTGACAGTGTGGCTATGTGTATTGATTTTTTCATTCTCTTTATTTTATTTTAACAACCCTAAATGCTGATTTCTTCGATGACAATGCTGATAATTATTTTTTTCCATCTTTTGTTTCGTTATTTTTTATTTAATTAACAGTCACAGAATCTCAAGGTTTCTCGAAAGACATCTGCCGATCTATGGTGGCGATGCTTGACACTGATCATTCAGGAAAATTGGGACTTGAAGAATTCAAATCATTGTTGAATGATATTGCTAAGTGGAAGGTAAACAAAAAATTGTTAATTGAAATGTTTCGTGATTTTAATTCTGTTTGAAAATCTTACAGGCTGTTTTCAAGCTTTACGATCGTAATCGATGCAATAAATTGAATGCTTTCGAGTTGCGTGATGCATTAGCATCGTCTGGTTATCATTTAAACAATCACATTTTAAACTCTTTGGTGTATCGTTATGGTTCGCCTGATAAGACGATAGCATTTGACGATTTCATCATGTGTGCTGTCAAAGTTAAGACAATGATTGAACATTTCAAGGAAAAGGATTTTGACAACACCAATTCAGCAACATTCACAATGGACGAATGGATAACGAGAGCACTTTACTCATAAATCATCACACTTCATATCCAATTACAAGCTTACAACTTATTCAATGTCGCATTTTTATTTCTTCTTGCAATCAATGCTTGTTTTTCAATTGACCTTTTTGAAAACTTAAATTGGATTAAATTAAGCTTCTTATTTTTTAATGGTTGTGCGTCTTCCTCCCACTGTTAATGATACAAACACATAAATTGTATCAAATAAAGTTACTTTATCAAGCTTAACATTTACTCGCACAAACTTCTCCAATAATTGTCCCACATTTTTTGTTAAATCTCTCGAAATTCTCTTAAATAAACTTTTTAAAAGACGGTAAATTGATAAAGATGCCGGTCAAACATTTCATGTTAAATCTTGTTGTGCCTACATATAAACTCAGAGCATTAAATGAATTAAAACGAAGTCAGAAAATATTTTTATGTCACATAGGATTGATTAACAAATTGTTCTTTATCTTCATCTAACCGTTACAGTTTATTGCATAAAAAATTATTTTTATTCGTACTTTTTAAGCTGTGCTACTACTTGAAGAAGAATAAATATTTTACGTGCTGAAAATGATTTTTTTTATTTATTATTCAATTATGTTGTCATCATTTCAGAGGAACAAATTTAGACATCAAATATCAAATATTTATGTCGTGACAATTGATCATAAGAATTTGTTTTCGTGGTATTTGAATCGACAATACATCAATAAAGAAATCAAACTCGGTTCAAAGTTCACTTCAAAATCTTCTTTGAATTAAAGAATTAATTTTATTAACAAATAATTAATCACAAATAATTAAATTTAAAATTTTATTTCTTCTTTTTTGAATTTGAATTTTCTGAAGATTTAATTTTGCTCTCTCCAAGATAAATGCTGTGATTAGTCTTCTTAAGATGAGTAAAAAGTTTATTTTTTGAAGGGAAAATCTCACGACATGTTGCACAACGATGTTCCATTGATGAAGCTTCACCAGTGTCAAGAGATTTCGCTGTTTCTTCTTCCAGAATTGTCTCTTCCTTAGAAACGACTTTTGGCTTTTCATTCTTTGCTTTTCCTTTGGATTTCACTTTTTTCTGTTTTTTATTTCCAGACCAATCGCCGTCATCACTTTCATTATCAGATAATAATAAAATTCGTTCTGTTTCATTTGATTCAACGGAATTTTCACCGTTTTTAACATCCGATGAATCCTCAAACTCTTCAGTTGGAAGGAAGTTTTTCTTATTTTTCTTTTTCGACTTTTTCCCTTTGACATTTTTAACTTTTTCTTCCTCATCTTCGATAACTTCAACATTCTCTAATTCATCATCTTCTTCTTGTTTGATTGTCTGTTGATATGATTCTTCTTCAGCTTTCATTTCTGTCTTTAGCAGTTCCATATTTTGCCGATGTTTCTTGGATGCTTCATGATTCATTTTAGAACTTTCACTATTGAAGAATTTGTTGCACGCAACGCAATAAAGTTCATCGAAACCATCTTCATTTTCATCGAGGTTACACTCCTTTAAATCTTCTTGAATGTTTTCAACATCTTCATCTTCATAATCGTCATCATCTTCACTATCACTGTACTGGTTTAAATAACTTTCTTCTAATTGTCGTAATTCCTCTTCATGTTCACTTTTTAGACGAGAATTCTTTTGCTGTTCCCTCAACATTTCATTCCTTTTCCTAATTTGTTCTAAGTGATTCTGCTGAGACTTTATTCTATTTTGTTGAGCTTTTTCTTCGAGCATTTTTCTATATTCCGCCATTCGTTTGTCACGTTTCTTTACAAAGAGAACCAAAGATCGAATTTCTTCATTTCTTTCTTTTCTTGCTTTTTGTTGAATCTTTTTATGTTCTTTATCGATTAATTTTAATACTCGACGATCTCTGATTTCATTGATATTATGAGTGAATAGCCAGGCATATGATTTTTTGGTTGAATAACTTTCCCAATGTCCATAGAAATTAATAACTTCTTCAAAACCACTGGTTGAGTCACCAAATTTTGGAATCATTTCGTAATTTTCGGCACTATCCATATATTCAATATCTTCAGAGGCTAATTTGTCAAATACATTTCTATAAGTAGAATAGAAACCTTCATCGTCATCACCAAATCCTTTATAACAAGACGATGAGAAATAAGCGTACACGTCCAAACTGAAAGTAAATAAAAACTTTTTAATAAGAATTAAAAATAAAACCTTGAATTATTTCTCACCTATCGTCTTCATAGTTTGATTGATTTCCTTTTAGAATCTGATCACGATGTTTGTCATACCATGCTCTTTCTTGTGGATCATTTAAAACTTCCCATGCTTGTTGAATCAGCTGAAATTTTTGTTTTGCTTCAATTTCGTTAGCAATGTTCTTGTCAGGATGCCATTTCAGTGCCAATTTACGATAGTTTTTCTTGATTGTATCATCATCTGCATCACGTTCTACATCAAGAACTTCGTAATAACATTGCATTCTATTTTTTGACATTTTCAAAATTGAAATGTGTTGTTTACAAAAAATTGTGGAAAAACTTGAAACCGACCGACGGCATTGACACATTTGAAATTAATTAAGTCGTTAAACTAAATTTTTAAACTTACGGCATTATCAAATAAAATTAACAAACATTTATTGAATCAAAATTTCTTATTATTTTTGGTATTGGATTTTAATTGGAATATTGAATGTTCAAGTGCGCAATTTGAACAATCTGACAAAAATTTATTTATGAATTTCATTGAATGTTTATTTATCTGCATAACTTAGAAGATAAATTATTTTTATTAAAACTTTCAATAATAAACGCAAACTTTTTATGTTGTCACTTAAATATCCTATTTAATGCTGCTTACTTTCAAAAACTTTCTTTCCACATTTTCTTTCTTTTTTCGAAGATTTACATATAAACTTTCCCTCCTTTTGTGCTACTTGAAAGCGTCGAAACGATTAAAAAAGTTTTAATGTGGTTATTTATTTAAGCGTATCTAAATAGAAAAGCAACACTTTATCACGGTTTAATTTCCACTTAATTTTCTATCATCTTCACTCTTGTATCCAAGTCAACGCAGGTTTTGTTGAATCAATCAATATTTATTCATTTTGAGCGACCGTTTGATTTCAAGTGAGAACACTAACGCACATTGTAATGAAAAGTGTTTGAATTGAGGGTGGCGTGGAAATTTGTTTATTTCAAGAAGAGAAAACAAAAAGCATTTACTCAAATCAAGTTTTCATTGCACTCAGTCGATCCAAATATTCTTTATGAAGCAGACGTAGAATTTATTTTTTAAAGAATTTTCTTCTTTACATTCAATTGAATAAAAATTATTTCAATCATCCATAATGGATGATAAAAAGAAAGAAGAAACAGATCCACGATTGGATTTCATCAGTACTTACATATTAAAAACATTTCGATTAAAAATTGACAAATGGCAAAAGTTAATGTCATCTGATGACAAGGTAACTGAGATTGTTTCTTTTGGTAACGGTTAAACATGACATTTTCTTCATCAGACAATAGTTTATGATTGGTTGAGCGATCCAAAAGCTGAAAGATTGTGCTTTACGTTGGGATCTTCTGGAGGTTTGGCGGTTTTCAACAACTTTCCTACATCGTCAAAGTCAAAAATTTCTTACTTTATTCGGAAATCAGCAGTGATGTTAACACCTGAGAACATCAGAAAGGTGAATAAACATTTAATCACTAAAAAATGACAAAATATTTTTATTTTAATCTGCAGGAATTAATTTTTGGTGACATGTCACCTCGTCCTATGCACGATCTTTCGATTATGCTTGATGAAGTTTATTATCCAATTCTAAATAATCCAGAAAATCAGGAAGGTTGGCCTGACGCAATAAAAAAGGATGTTGATCTTCACATTCAGGATCTGCGTAACGTCATAGCTGAGGTGAGTTTCATATGAATTTGCATGCTAATTTACTATTGAGTCGAATGTGTTAGATCAATAAAAAACATCAAGATAGGCGCATAATAATATAGTTTAATTAACAGCCGTTACTTTTGCATTTTTCCACTCATTCTTCAGGTTAAAGGAAACATCAACAATCAAACTTTGCTTCCAATGCCGATAACAATCGCCAAAGTTTTCGATGTGGAAAATGAATTGTCGATGGGGTGAGTAAAAGAATTGCAAAACAAAAAGCTTTGATTTGGAGAGCAATAAAAGCATAAAACTTTGATTTTATGGTGTTGATTTAAATGCTGAACTTACTAGGTGAAGTTTTGAGGGCATTTATGTCAATGATGGCACTTAGAAGCTATGAATTTGATATTATTGGTTGTAATCAGTTTTATGTTGAGTGTCACGCGAACGATAAAATGTTCCCATTTAACAATAATATTCACAAATTTACTTGCAAATTTTGTTACAGTAACATGGATGCATGCGATATTAAAATGAAGAACTCATTGGAAGGAATTGTCATCAAATGGGCGTTTCAAGTCGATAAAGTGCTGAAAGAAACATCTTCGAGTCTTTTCGATAAAAACAATCATCCAACACCAATGGCTGAGATCGATTTCTGGGAGAAACGACGAAAGAATATTATGAACATTTATGATCAATTACGAGACCCAAGAGTGAAGAAAATTGGAAGCATTTTGGAACTTATTGATTCAGTTTACTTCAGTACATTCAGCAACACTTTAAAAAGCATTGTCACATCACTTCATGAAGCCAACGACATCACGTTATACTTGAAACCTTTGGTATGAATTTTATTAGATAAAAATTTATGAAATCAAAACGAAAATTATTTTCCCACAGAAAGCGCATATCGATCGGATTGAGCGAGACGATTTTCTTGAAAATGAAGATAAAATTCGCCCACTTTATCATGTGATTTGTCTAATTTGGTCACATTCAAAGTACTACGGATTGAACAGTCGAATAACGACACTTCTTCGAATGGTCAACAACATGATGATAGAAAGTGCAACGAAGTCACTTGATCCAGGATCTCTTTTTCAAGGAGAGCCCGATGAATCGTTAGTGACATTAGAAAAAGTGATTTTTATCTTGGAAGGGCATAAAGATTGCTTCAAGGAATATCGTGACAAGTTACCGACATATGCACGTCCTGACAAAGATGCAATTTTATGGTCATTTCGGCCTAAAGATATTTTTGAAAGATTCGATTTATTCCTGGAACGTCTTTACGTCGTTCGTGACATTTTTGACACTGCAAATGAATTTAGCAAAGTTGAGAAAATTGAACTTGGAGGGTTGAAAGGTCGTAATTTGAGTCGCGGAATGCAAGAAGCTTTCAATGATTTCAAAAATCTTTACATGAAATGGACTCAAGTTCAATTTGATCCACTCGACCCATCGCCACACTTGAAAGATTTCGAGAATGAAAGAAAAAGTTTTCAAGTAGAATCGGAGATTTTAGAACGAAGATTAGCAGCAATTCTCGTGCAATCATTCGACGAATGTTACACAATGGAATCGCTTATCAAGTTAATTGAAGTATGTGGAACTCTCTTACAAAGGCCAATCATTTACAATGAAATTAAGGAAAAGTTAAATAAAATTATTGAGCTTTACAATCATGATTTGGACCTTGTGAAAATTATTTTCGATCAAGGTGTGGAAGTAATTAAGTCAAAGGGAATTGAAGAATTCGATGTGGATCAAGGTTTCCCACCAGTTTCTGGTGTCTTGACATGGATCAACAAACTTCGTCTTCGAATAACGAAACCGACAGAAGAGTTGCCTAATATTGATTTTCAAGAAATCCTTCAAACTGACGAAGGAGTTTACATGATGAACCGATTAGAAGAAATGTGCGCCTTACTTGACTCACTCGACATGAAAATATTCCAAGAANATATAAATAATGAAAAGTAAATGAAATAGAAATATTTAAAAGGAAATTATTAAAAAAGTATTAAAAGGAATTAGATCTTATGAAAATATGAATATAACAAAATGATACGTAAATCGAAAAGCGCTTTGAGATATTTGGGTTAGACGTCAATTGATGCAACATACTCATCAAAGAGGGTTTCACGGAGTCTCTTTTTAAATAAGGAAAGTGAAAAGATTCGTTTAAGATCATTAGGAAGTTCATTGAATTTAATGAGACCTCTCCTGTAGAAGTCCGCTTGACCGTATTTAGTTTCTGGTGCTATTACATAAAAATTGCCTCCCAGTCCGAAACGAGTTCCATATTTATGGACTTCATTGACATAATTTAACACAATATTATTTTTCACTAAACCGTGTTTGATTTTAAAAGCTAAAAGAAGCAAAAGATAATCAGTGATCACCGGTAGAGGAAGTATATTGTAGGAAAAAAGTTTAATCGAAGGAGATAACCGATGTTTTTTTTGTATGATTCTAAGACATTTCTTTTGTAGACAGAAAAGTCTATTCATATTAAAAGTAGAAGTAACACTCCATAATGGATTTAAAAATATTAGGTGAGAATAGATATGCGCGAAGTAGAGCTGGTATGCAAGTTGGATATTCATCGAATGAATTGTTCTTTATATTATTGGTTGTAATCAGTTTTATGTTGAGTGTCACGCGAACGATAAAATGTTCCCATTTAACAATAATATTCACAAATTTACTTGCAAATTTTGTTACAGTAATATGGATGCATGCGATATTAAAATGAAGAACTCATTGGAAGGAATTGTCATCAAATGGGCGTTTCAAGTCGATAAAGTGCTGAAAGAAACATCTTCGAGTCTTTTCGATAAAAACAATCATCCAACACCAATGGCTGAGATCGATTTCTGGGAGAAACGACGAAAGAATATTATGAACATTTATGATCAATTACGAGACCCAAGAGTGAAGAAAATTGGAAGCATTTTGGAACTTATTGATTCAGTTTACTTCAGTACATTCAGCAACACATTAAAAAGCATTGTCACATCACTTCATGAAGCCAACGACATCACGTTATACTTGAAACCTTTGGTATGAATTTTATTAGATAAAAATTTATGAAATCAAAACGAAAATTATTTTCCCACAGAAAGCGCATATCGATCGGATTGAGCGAGACGATTTTCTTGAAAATGAAGATAAAATTCGCCCACTTTATCATGTGATTTGTCTAATTTGGTCACATTCAAAGTACTACGGATTGAACAGTCGAATAACGACACTTCTTCGAATGGTCAACAACATGATGATAGAAAGTGCAACGAAGTCACTTGATCCAGGATCTCTTTTTCAAGGAGAGCCCGATGAATCGTTAGTGACATTAGAAAAAGTGATTTTTATCTTGGAAGGGCATAAAGATTGCTTCAAGGAATATCGTGACAAGTTACCGACATATGCACGTCCTGACAAAGATGCAATTTTATGGTCATTTCGGCCTAAAGATATTTTTGAAAGATTCGATTTATTCCTGGAACGTCTTTACGTCGTTCGTGACATTTTTGACACTGCAAATGAATTTAGCAAAGTTGAGAAAATTGAACTTGGAGGGTTGAAAGGTCGTAATTTGAGTCGCGGAATGCAAGAAGCTTTCAATGATTTCAAAAATCTTTACATGAAATGGACTCAAGTTCAATTTGATCCACTCGACCCATCGCCACACTTGAAAGATTTCGAGAATGAAAGAAAAAGTTTTCAAGTAGAATCGGAGATTTTAGAACGAAGATTAGCAGCAATTCTCGTGCAATCATTCGACGAATGTTACACAATGGAATCGCTTATCAAGTTAATTGAAGTATGTGGAACTCTCTTACAAAGGCCAATCATTTACAATGAAATTAAGGAAAAGTTGAATAAAATTATTGAGCTTTACAATCATGATTTGGACCTTGTGAAAATTATTTTCGATCAAGGTGTGGAAGTAATTAAGTCAAAGGGAATTGAAGAATTCGATGTGGATCAAGGTTTCCCACCAGTTTCTGGTGTCTTGACATGGATCAACAAACTTCGTCTTCGAATAACGAAACCGACAGAAGAGTTGCCTAATATTGATTTTCAAGAAATCCTTCAAACTGACGAAGGAGTTTACATGATGAACCGATTAGAAGAAATGTGCGCCTTACTTGACTCACTCGACATGAAAATATTCCAAGAATGGAAGAAGAAAGTTCCACAAGAGATCAACACGAATATAAATAAATTCTTGTTGAAATCAGTCAATAATGGTTTGTTGGAATTGAATTTCGATCACGCTTTGCTTCGAGCTTTGAGAGAAGTTAAAATGTTAAAATTGATGGGAAAGATGGAAATTCCTGACGTTGCAATTGAATTGTTTGAGTTCTCTGAAGATTTGTGGGTGAGTTTCAGTTTCATTTTCATAAATTGAACAATTCTTTAATTAACTTTCTTCCCAGACTGCTCGTGTTAAACTCTCAAGAATCGTTGAATGGTATAATGAAATAAAGGAAAAGACTGAACCATGTGAATTTGAAATAATAAAGAAAGATATCGAACTGATTGATAATAAGCTACAAGTAGCACTTGAAGTTGCTAAATGGAGCGACTACCAGCAAGTTTACATCGATGATCTTCATTCAGATATCAAAAATCTCCACACAAGATTAATTAAGACAAAAGAAAATGTTGAGAAAATAATCGAAAGCTTAAAATCTTGGGGATCAATGCCAATGTACATTCGTCATGATGGAATCACTACAAATCTCATGATTCCTGACGAATTCCCGTCGTTCATTCTTCGTCGTCAAGGAAAATGTCGTCAATCGAAAGTTTTAATTGATCGAATTATGGATGAAAATTTCAAGCTGTTCTTCAATCTTCCCATTAAAATTGAAGATGAGATGTCAACAAAACGATCTACAGTGGAATCAAGAAGATCAACGTTAGAAGAAGTAAAATCTTTAGAATCGACGAAGAGTTCAGATCATGCTGGCGATGCAATCGATAAAACAGCTCAAGCTTCAGATACAGAATTGTACATCAAACCGTTAAAAACGTCTTCAACTTCTGATTCGTCTTTTGCTGAACCAAATTATGATGCACCAAAGACAGACGAACAATTAGCGCTCTTCAGACCTTACGAAGAGTACATCGATCAAGTCATTTGGACAGAACTTCACAACGCTTTGCGTGTCAGTGTCAAATATATCAAACTTGAAATGGAGAATCGATTGGAGAGCAATTCACCGATTTTTGAGTCAAAACTAGAATTGCAACTCACAAGAATTGTTTTCACACCACCAATGGAGAAAATCTCAAACACTGACTTTACCATGATGGAAATTATCCGATCAATGATTGCAAATATCTTCAACATTTCGGAAATGATTCCATTAGTTGCTCAACCATTAAATTCAAAAGATATTGAAGAGACTTTTGCTTCGTTTGTTGAAGCTATCGACACTCAATCATCTCGCGATATTGCAGACATTAATGAGATGCAATTGGATATAATGGCACTAACTCGTGACACAATACAAAGCGCCATAAATTTTGCTCGTTCATTCGAGAAATACAAATTTTTATGGCCCTCAGATGAGAAACGTCAAGCCGGTCTTGAAACGTTCTTAAAGTTTGGAAGACTTTTGACAGAAGATGAACAAGAAAACTATAAAGAAGGAACTTTAGAGCTGAAAATGAAAGCGCCAACATTAGAATCGTTTAGAGAAGTGATTGATTATTACAGTGATCTTTATGAAGAAATCAACAAATTGGAAACTATCAAAATTTTCCATTCATGGCTTAAGATAGACTTGAAAAGTTTAAAATATGGAATGTTGAACAATGTGTGCAAATGGAGATTTTTATTCCAAAAATATCTCAAAGATAAAGTTGAAAATGATCTCGATGAGTTACAAAACTTTATTATTGAAAGCACGGAGTCACTTAAACAAGAAGCAACGAATGAAGATTCTGTGACATTGCTTAAGATTTTGAAGACAATTGGAAGTATAAATGATCGTGAATATAAAACTGACAATATGTTTGATCCGTTGAAAGAGATTGTCGACTTATTGAAGTCATACGACATGGTGTTTAGTGATTATGTGATGAATCAGTTTGCAGAGTTACCCGAACGATGGATAACTTTGAAGAAACTTGCAGTACTTGTAAAGACAGCAATCGCTCCTATTCAAGCATTTCAAGTTGATCTCATTAAAAAGAAAATTTCAATGTTTGATATAAGAATCAAACTCACACATGAGAACTTCTTTAAAAATCCATTTTTCGATGTTCCATGTCCAAATGTTTATGAGTTATGTGACTTAATTAACGAAGAATTGAAGGACATGGAAAGACAAAATGCTGGTTTATGTGAATCAGCAACACATTTCCAATTAAATCCACCAGACGATACAAAACTTCTTCATTGTCGAAAACTTGTTAAGATGGTTAAACAAATTTGGGATTTCTTATTTGCTGTTTCATCTTGCATTGATGATTGGAAGAAGACGGCATGGAAGAAAATAAATGTTGAAGAAATGGAAACAGAATGCAAAAGATTCTCGAAGGATATGAGAAATTTCGACAAGGAAGTGAAAGTTTTGAAGCCATTCTTGGAAACAGAAGCGATGATTAAGAATTTATTGACATCTTTGAGAGCAATAATTGAACTGCAAAATCCCGCAATTCGAGAACGTCATTGGGTTGAGTTGATGCATGCAACCAAAGTAAGTTTAATCTTAATTATGATGATCATGATTCATCTAATCAACAAACTCCATCAAAATTTCATGAAAATTTCATTAACATTGAATCAATGTTTTGAGTAATTGGTTTATGATAATTTTTCCCTTCTGAAATTTAAAGCTTTTCAAGCTCAAAGGATATCCGGTTTGTTGATAAAGTTTTAGTCTAATTTATTTATAGTGAAAACTTCTTTTCATTTTTCCTACTTTTAACTAAGATTTTCCTTTTCTTTATTTGCGCTTTTACTTGTAAATACATTTTGCTTTTAAATCTTCTAACATTTAGGATGGCGAGGTGAGCGCTTATTTGCATATTTCTTTAACAGTTTTATTAATTTTTGAAAATTGTTGAGGTTTGTCGAGTGATCGAAGGCAAATCGGAGCAGCAACATGAATGAAATTCTTTCACATTCTTACACGATTCTCTTATAGATTCCTGCACATTATTTATTTATTCATTTCACATGACAACAAACGCATAAACGTGTAAAAATTTCTTTCATTAGTTTCATAATCGTTTCCAAAGAGTTTTCTTTTAATTAAAAATCTCAAGAAAGTTGAAAAGAATTCTTAGAAAATCAAAAATTTTTGCTTAATTCTTGTGAATTAATTTCTTAGGTTCGTTTCCAAATGACTGACACGACGACTCTTGCTGATCTTCTTGAACTACAATTACACAAATACGAAGATGAAGTCAAGAACATTGTCGATAAATCTGTGAAGGAAATGGCGATGGAAAAAGTTCTCAACGACTTGGAATACAATTGGAAGACTCTCGAGTTTGCAACTGATCTTCATGTCCGAACGAAACTTAAAGTTCTTCGTGTATCGGAAGAAATTCTTGAAGCTTTGGAAGACAATCAAGGACAATTACAAAACATGATGTCATCAAAGTTCATCGGATATTTCTTCAAAAGAGTCACTGAATGGCAAAATCTTTTATCAAATGCTGATCAAGTGATTGGAGGTTGGACTGAAGTTCAACGGAAGTGGATGTATTTGGAAAGTATTTTCATTGGATCGGAAGATATCAGAAATCAATTACCGGAAGAAGCTAAGCGATTCGAAGAAGTCGATAAAGGATTTCGAACATTGTTGTCTGACGTAAGCAGTCACTTGAACGTCATCAAAGCTACAAACAAGGCAGGACTTTACGACAAGCTTGACGCACTTCTGAAGCAATTAGTTTTGTGTGAAAAAGCTCTTAACGACTACTTGGAAACCAAACGTCTTGCTTTTCCTCGATTTTACTTCGTTTCAAGTGCTGATCTGTTAGACATTCTGTCCAATGGAAATTCACCCGAACTTGTCGGTCGTCATCTCACAAAACTTTACGATTCAATTGCTAAATTAATTTTTGAGGGTGGAACAAAACTGGCAAAACAAATGGTTTCAAAGGAAAATGATGAAGTTGTTGCGTTGCGTGAACCTTGCAATTGTAAAGGGAAAGTTGAAGTTTGGTTGAATGATTTAACGAAAGAAATGCGAAAAACTTTACACGAATTATTTAAGAATTCTGTGATTGCTTATGAAGACAAACCGAGAGAAGTTTGGGTGTTTGATTGGCCAGCTCAACCGGCCTTGTGCACGACACAAATCTGGTGGACAACTGAAGTTAATGTTGCATTTAGTAAACTTGAAGAAGGCTACGAAAACTCAATGCGTGATTATCAGAAAAAGCAAATTCAACAGTTAAACTCATTGATTGAGTTGCTTCTTGGAGATCTTTCAGTTGGTGATCGTCAAAAAATCATGACAATTTGTACGATTGACGTTCATTCTCGTGATGTTGTTGCAAAAATGATTACACAAAAAATTGGAACAGGAAATTCGTTTCAATGGCAAAGTCAGTTACGTCATCGATGGGATTCGTCACAAAATGATTGTTTTGCAAATATTTGTGACGCTGAATTTCGTTATGATTATGAATATTTGGGAAACACTCCACGTCTTGTTATCACGCCTTTGACTGATCGTTGCTACATTACATTAACACAAAGTTTGCATCTTGTTATGGGTGGCGCACCAGCTGGGTAAATAATTTCTCTCTTCAATATTTAATTAATGAAATTTTCCATCCTTCTAGTCCTGCTGGAACTGGCAAGACGGAAACAACGAAAGATTTAGGAAGAGCTCTTGGCGTTATGGTTTACGTTTTCAACTGCAGTGAACAAATGGATTACAAATCATGCGGAAATATTTATAAAGGTCTCGCACAAACTGGAGCCTGGGGATGTTTTGATGAATTCAATCGAATATCAGTTGAAGTCTTGTCAGTTGTTGCTGTTCAAGTGAAGACGATACAAGATGCAATAAAGGTGAGTTCGATAATAAAATCAAATCAATGTTTTCAACATCATAATTTCAATTCATTCTGTTTGATTGAAATCTTCTTTTAACTATTTTATGACACAAAATTTATAAAAGGGCGATGTTAAAAAGTTTGTAACATTAGAGAAAGGAAAGGTAAATTTGAGTAAATTTTAATAATCGCAATGCAAGTCATTTGGTCAGAAACTAGAATAGATTCTTTAGATTGAGCTTTTGCTTCATGTTGTTTGTCTAAAATTAATTGTAGAATTAAAATGAATTTCTTTATTAATTTTTAGGCAACAAAAAGTCAATTCAACTTCATGGGTGAAACGATTTCATTGATACCAACAATCGGCCTTTTCATTACAATGAATCCTGGTTATGCAGGAAGAACTGAAGTAATTCAATTGATTAATGAAATTATTAAATTTAAATTGAATATTTTTAATCAAGCTTCCAGAAAATTTAAAAGCACTTTTTCGGCCATGCGCTATGGTTGTGCCTGACTTTGAATTGATTTCTGAAATCATGTTGGTTGCTGAAGGCTTTCAAGAAGCTCGATTGCTTGCTAGGAAATTCATCACACTTTACACGTTGTGCAGAGAATTGCTATCGAAGCAAGATCATTATGATTGGGGACTTCGAGCTATTAAATCGGTTTTAGTTGTGGCTGGTTCATTGAAGGTGAAGATTTTATTTCTTATTAAAAATTGATGATGTATAATGAATGATTTTTGACAGCGTGGGGACCGACAAAGACCTGAAGATCAAGTGTTGATGCGAGCTCTTCGTGATTTCAATGTTCCGAAAATTGTCACAGCTGATTTAGAAGTTTTCATGGGATTGATTGGTGACTTGTTTCCAGCTCTTGATGTCCCAAGGAAAACTAATCCAGAATTGGAAGCGATGATCCGAACAGCAGCAAGTGAGTTGTCGTTGCAACCTGGTGAAGGCGATGGCTTCATTCTTAAAATCGTACAACTTGAAGAGTTATTTGCTGTGCGGCATTCAGTTTTTATTGTTGGAAATGCTGGCACAGGCAAAAGTCAAGTTTGGAAAACGCTTTTTAAGACATATCAAATTCAAAAGCGTAAACCGCACTTCAATGACTTAAATCCAAAAGCTGTCACAAACGATGAACTGTTTGGAATTATAAATCCATCAACAAGAGAGTGGAAAGATGGACTTTTCTCAACAATAATGCGAGATCAAGCAAACATTGCTGGTGATGGACCTAAATGGATTGTTCTTGATGGTGACATTGATCCAATGTGGATTGAATCATTGAACACTGTGATGGATGATAATAAAGTTTTGACACTTGCAAGTAACGAGAGAATTGCTTTAACTAAACAAATGCGATTGTTGTTTGAGATTTCAAATCTTAGAACTGCAACACCAGCAACTGGTGAGTTTTAATTTAATTTTATTTTATTATGAACAAAAAAAGAATTTTGATTTTCAGTATCTCGAGCTGGAATTCTTTACATCAATCCACAAGACCTTGGATGGACTCCTTTTGTTACTTCTTGGACTAATTCACGATTAGATGCGCAAGAAAGAAAATATTTGGAAATTTTATTTAACAAATACATTCCATCGTTACTTGAAAACCACAAGAAGTTTAAGAAGATCACGCCGATTTCTGAAATTGCAATGATTCAAATGACTTGCTTTCTACTTGATTGCTTATTGACGCCACAAAATGTTCCACCTGAGAGTCCTAGAGAACTTTATGAACTGTACTTTTGTTTTGCTGCTATTTGGGGTTTTGGATCTGCATGCTTTCAAGATCAGCTTCTTGATTGGAGAAATGAGTTCAGCAAAAGCTGGTTGAATGAATTTAGGGACATAAAATTCCCACCAAATGGAACAGTTTTTAATTATTACATTGATTCAGTGACAAAAGCATTCCGTCCTTGGTCGGATCTGGTTGGAAAGTATGAAATGGATGCTGACATTCCTCTGCAATCAACATTGGTTCCAACTGCTGATACGACAAGACTTCGCTGGTTTATGGATATTCTCATCGAGAAGAAGCATCCCGTGATGCTTGTTGGTGGCGCTGGTTCAGGAAAAAGTGTCATCGTATCTGATAAACTTCAAAATCTTCCAGATCGATATTTAGTTCAAAATGTTCCATTTAATTTCTATACAACTTCGGAGATGTTACAGAAAAGTCTTGAGAAGCCATTGGAGAAGAAAGCTGGTAGAAATTTTGGACCGCCAGGAAATAAAACGATGATCTATTTCATCGATGATATGAATATGCCACGGGTTGATACTTATGGGACTGTTCAAGCTCACACTCTTATTAGGCAATTTATTGATTACAAGCATTGGTAAGAGAATCTAATCTCGATATGTTTAATCTTAATCCTAACCTTAATCCTGACTTTAATCCTAATCTCATTTTCTTCCTGTTTCTTCTTCTTTTTCTTAGGTACGATCGAACTAAACTTACTTTGAAAGACATTCTCAATGTACAATTTGTATCAAGTATGAATCCAACTGCTGGATCATTCACAATCAATCCAAGACTTCAAAGACATTTTTGTGTGTTTGCGATCAACTTTCCTTCAGCTGATTCAATGTTTCATATTTATAATGAAATCTTATCACAACATTTAATGAATCCGTTGAACAAGTTTAACGCTGGTGCTCAACGAGTTTGTGAGCAGCTTGTTTCAGCAGCACTTAATCTTCAAACAAGAATGTCGCAAGTTTTCCTACCGACAGCTGTGAAATTTCATTACATTTTCAACTTACGCGATATGGCGAATATTTTTCAAGGCATTTTATTTGGAAATGGTGATACATGTCCAGATGGTAATCAATTGATAAAGCTTTGGGTTCATGAATCAAATCGAGTTTACTGTGATAAACTTGTCGATGAACAAGACATTGAAGGTTTTCAGAAAATTATCGCCGATGTTGTGAAGAAGAATTTTGAGAACATTGATGAGAATATGATTTTCGTGAAGCCTTTAATATTCAGTCACTTTGCTGAAGGCTTGCAAGAGTCTAAATACATGCCAATTAAGGAATGGCCGAGACTGAATGTACTTTTGGAAGAGGCACAAGGAAATTATAACGAACTTGTCGGATCGATGAATTTGGTGCTGTTTGAAGATGCAATGTCACACATTTGTCGCATTAGTAGAATCTTGGAAGGTCCTCGAGGAAATGCCCTTTTGATTGGTGTTGGGGGATCAGGAAAACAGTCACTCGCTAGACTCGCTGCATTCATATCAAACTTGGAAGTCTTTCAAATTCAATTGAAGAAAGGATATTCGTTGATTGACATGAAAGCAGACATCGCTGCACTTTATCTGAAAGCTGGTTTGAAAAATATTTCTTGTATGCATTTATTGACAGACTCGCAAATAGCTGATGAATCTTATTTAGTGTTAATTAATGATATGTTGGCGTCTGGTGAAATTATGGAACTTTTCCCAGACGATGAGATTGACAACATTGCAAATGGTGTACGAAATGAACTCAAACAGCTCGCAATTATGGATACAAAGGAGAATTGTTGGAGATATTTCATTGATAAAGTGAGACGAATGTTGAAAACTGTTCTGTGCTTCTCACCTGTCGGATCGACGTTACGTGTTCGCTCAAGAAAATTCCCTGCGATTGTAAATTGTGCACAAATTGATTGGTTTCATGAATGGCCACAAAATGCTCTCGAATCTGTGTCGAAAAGATTTCTATCAGAAGTTGATGTTCTTCCAGTTCAAATTCTCGATTCAGTTGCAGTTTTCATGGCTTATGTACACAGCACTGTCAATGAAATGTCTCAAGTTTACTTTCAAAATGAAAAACGCTACAATTACACAACACCAAAGTCATTTCTTGAACTTATCTCACTCTTCTCAAAGCTTCTTGTTCAGAAAAATCTCGAATTCAAAGATCGAGTGCAACGTTTGGAAAATGGTTTAATAAAACTTGCACAATGTGCAATTCAAGCTGAATCATTGAAGAAGGATTTGGCAGTTCAAGAAGTGGAATTGAAAGTGAAAAATGATGCTGCTGACATTCTTATCGCAACAGTTAATGAAGAAAACGAACGAGTTCAGATAAGCAAGAATGGAGCGACAGAGAAGCAACGTGGAGTTAACATCATGAAAGAGACAATAACAACTGAAAAGAAATCAAACGAAGAAGAATTGAGAAGAGCAAAACCAGCACTCGATCGTGCAGCTGAAGCTTTAAACACTTTAAACAAAACAAATTTAACTGAATTGAAATCATTTGGATCACCACCAGAAATTGTTGTGAAAGTTTGTGCCGCTGTTCTTGTTCTTTTTTCGAAAGGAAAAATTCCGAAAGATCGAAGTTGGAAGCAATGCAAGCTGATGATGAATAAAGTTGACGAATTCTTGTTCAATTTGGTGAACTTTGACAAAGACAACATTCCACACGAAGTTATCAAAGAAATTAACATTTATAAGGAAGATCCTGAATTTGATGGTGAGAAGATAACATCTCGTTCATTGGCAGCTGCTGGTCTTGCTAAATGGGTCGTTGGTATTGTGGGCTACAATGAAGTTTATTTACTTGTTGAACCAAAGATTCGAGCTGTGAAAGAGTCAGAGAAGGCACTTGCAGAAGCTCAAGCAGAAGTCGATGAATTGGAAGCCAAAGTTGAAGCATTGGAACAAGCATTAATGGCAATTAAAGCGAAACAAGATGAAGCTGAAGCTGAAAAGAAAGTTTGTCAAGATGAAGCTGATAAAACTGCACATCAAATTGATCTCGCTTATCGTTTAGTTAATGGACTTCAATCTGAAAATGTTCGATGGCGTGATTTAATTTATTCATTCCAAGCAAAGCTTGTGACACTTCCTGGTGATATTTTGTTGATTTCATGCTTCATTTCTTATGCTGGTTGCTTCACACGTCGATATCGTCTTGAAATGTTAAACTCGAAATGGATTCCAACGTTCTTGAAAATAAAACCTGAAATTTCATACTCTGAAAACACCGATCCACTTGCTTTGATTTGTGATGACGCACAAATAGCGCAATGGAATAACGAAGGTTTACCATCTGATCGAATGTCAACAGAGAATGCTGTCATTTTAATTAATTCATCACGATGGCCTTTGATTATCGATCCACAATTGCAAGGAGTCAAATGGATTAAGCAAAAGTACGGCGATAGCTTAGTAGTGCTTCGGTTAACTCACAAAGGCTATTTAGACGTTATTGAACGTGCGATCACAAACGGTGACATTTTACTCATTGAGAATATTGAAGAATCTGTTGATGCTGTGTTGGATCCACTCTTGGGACGTGCGCTTATCAAGAAAGGAAAATGCATAAAAATTGGCGATCGTGAAATTGATTACAATGAAAATTTCCGATTAATTCTTCAAACGAAACTTGCTAATCCACATTACAAACCTGAAATGCAAGCACAGACAACACTCATAAATTTTACTGTTACGAGAGATGGCTTAGAGGAACAACTCTTAGCGGAAGTCGTTAAAGCTGAACGACCTGATCTTGAGACACAAAAAGCGACATTAACTCAAGAAGAGAATAGTTACAAAATTCTTCTGAAGCAATTGGAAGATGACTTACTAAGTCGATTAAGTTCAGCAGGTGAAAATGTTCTGGAAGATCCATCGCTTGTGTATAATTTAGAGAAGACAAAGAAAACATCAGCGGAGATTCAAAGCAAACGTGAATTGACAAAAACGACAACAGCTAAAATTGACAGCACTCGAGAATGTTATCGACCAGCTGCTGAACGTGCATCGATTATTTACTTCATTCTTAATGAGTTACATAAAATCAATCCAATTTATCAATTTTCACTCAAAGCATTCACAGTCGTGTTCAGAGATGCAATCATGAAAGCACCACAAACTGAAGACGACGCTGAACGTGTAAAGAATTTAATAAGTTCGATTACATTTGCCGTGTTTATGTACACGTCTCGTGGTCTCTTTGAACGTGACAAGTTGATATTTATGTCACAAATGGTTATTCAAATCGAAATGCAAGCAAAAGAAATTGTTCCAAATGAATTGGATTTCCTTTTACGTTTTCCTTACACACCAAACGTTCAATCACCTGTTGATTTCTTAACAAATACATCGTGGGGTGGCGTATTAGCACTCAGTAATTTAAGTGAATTTATGAGCTTAGAAAAAGATATTGAAAGTTCACCAAATCGATGGAAGAAATACGTTGACGAAGAAACACCCGAGAAAGTTAAATTGCCTGGCGAATGGAAACAAAAAACGGCTTTGCAACGTCTTTGTATCATCAGATGTTTGCGACCTGATAGAATGGTAAAAGAAATTCTTAATTAAACCTTCAATTTCTATTTTAATTTAATTTCCAATTACAGACTTATGCAATGCGTGAATTTGTTCGTGAGAAACTCGGTTCAATTTATGTTGAATCTCGAACGATTGAATTTGCTAAGTCATATGAAGAAAGCAGCAACACGACGCCGATTTTCTTCATCTTATCACCTGGTGTTGATCCATTGAAAGATGTTGAGAAGGTTGGAAAGAAACTTAAATTTTCTGAAGATTATGGAAATTTCCATAATGTGTCACTTGGTCAAGGTCAGGAGATTGTGGCTGAGAATGCAATTGACGTTGCTTCACGTCGTGGTCATTGGGTGATTCTTCAGGTAAGCTTCACGAAATGTCCAATGAAAATGTTTAATTAAATTCGTTCACAGAACATTCATCTCGTGTCAAAATGGTTGTCAACGTTGGAGAAGAAAATGGAATCAACACTTGATGATTCACATGAAAATTATCGTTTGTTTGTCAGTGCTGAACCTGCAGAAGCAGCTGAATATCACATCATACCTCAAGGTATCTTAGAATCAGCGATAAAAATAACTAATGAACCACCAACTGGAATGCAGGCAAACATGCGTAAAGCACTTGACAACTTCAATCAAGAAACATTGGAAATGTGCTCGAAGGAATCGGAATTCAAAGCTGTTTTGTTCGCACTTTGCTTCTTCCACGCAGTTGTAGCTGAACGAAGGAAGTTCGGCCCTCAAGGATGGAATCGAAACTATCCGTTCAATGTCGGTGACTTAACCATCAGCGTTTATGTTTTGTACAATTATTTGGAAGCAAACAGTAAAGTTCCGTGGGAAGATTTGAGATATTTGTTTGGTGAAATCATGTACGGTGGTCACATAACTGATGATTGGGATCGACGATTGTGTAGAACATACCTGGAAGAAACGATGATTCATGAACTTGTTGATGGCGATTTGAGCTTTTGCACGGGCTTTCCAGCTCCACCCAATCTTGATTTTATTGGCTATCACACTTATATCGATGAATTTATGCCACCCGAGTCGCCAGCACTTTACGGACTTCATCCGAATGCTGAAATTGGATTTTTGACGACAGTCGCTGAAAACCTTTTCAAGACAATATTCGAGCTTCAACCGAGAGATTCTGGTGGTGGTGGCAGCGGTGGAGTTGCAAGTTCTCGCGAGGAAATTGTTCGAGCGTTAGTCGATGATTTATACGACAAGTTACCAGAAGAGTTTATCATGATGGAATTGTATGGCAGAACAGAAGATCGTTCACCTTACGTTCTTGTCGCATTTCAAGAGTGCGAAAGGATGAACATGCTCGTGTCAGAATTGAAAAGATCATTAAAAGAACTTCGATCTGGCTTGAAAGGTGAATTGACAATTTCATCAGACATGGAAGCGTTGATGGCTGCAATTTTCTTTGATAAAATTCCTGATTCATGGGCGAAACGAGCTTATCCAAGTCTTCTAGGACTTCAATCGTGGTTTGCTGATTTGATGATACGATCGAAGGAACTTGAGAATTGGGCAACTGACTTTGTGTTGCCACCAACCATTTGGCTGTCTGGCTTCTTTAATCCACAATCTTTTCTCACCGCAATCATGCAACAAACCGCTAGAAAGAATGAATGGCCACTTGACAAGATGTGTTTGAATTGTGACGTGACATCAAAGCAACGAGATGACTTTCAAGGTCCACCAAAGGAAGGTGCTTACATCAGTGGAATCTTCATGGAAGGAGCTCGTTGGGATACCAAACTTGGTTCCATCACTTCTTCTCGACTTAAGGAACTCTTCCCACAAATGCCAGTCATTTACATCAAAGCTGTTACTCAAGACAAGCAAGATACGAGAAATATTTACGAATGTCCATTATACAAGACTCGTGCACGTGGTCCAACATTTGTTTGGACATTTAATCTAAAAACAAAACAAAAAGCTGCAAAATGGACACTTGGAGGTGTTGCACTGTTGTTACAAGTTTAAAATGAAATATTTATTGGAAATATTTGTGAAAAGTTTTTTTTGTGAGGAAATAAAATAAATTTAATGTGTGTTGAATGTAAGATTTGTGTTTGAGGATAAGGAAAAGTTTTTATCACTCCCTTGTGAGTGTTCACGATAAGAACTTCCACGTTGTGTTGATTTCAGGTAAAATTTGATGATATTTTCAATCCATTCGATGATTTGTTTGTAATATTTATAGAAGAAACTGAAAAAAATTTCTGGCGTTGCATTTTTTATAACGATGATAAACAATTAAAAAATGTGAAGTTGAGTCAACGAAATTTATTTTCCCATTTTAATCAAATCGCAAATTTTTTAAATCTCTTGTTTCTCAAGTGAAATCTGCCAAAGACGCATTTTGTTTAAGAGGCGTCTTTCTCGTATAATATTGGAAACGGATTCTTCACCTGAAGCCAGTTTTCTGGTGACCATTTGGTGTCCTTTGTTTCAACAACATGGAAAGTGAAAGCAGTTCGAGATTTGTCTGTCGTATTCTGCTTGCTTCCATGAAGAACTTGATTATGTATCAGCACAAGCGATCCTACAAACAAAACATGATTTTATTTCGAAAATGTTGAATTTAGAAAACAAAGCAAACCTTTCTTGACAGGACATGGGATCATGCTTGACTTCTGGTAAGTTGGCAAAGATCTGTCGAAAATTAAAAGTTCATTTGATGTCTCGTCGGGATTTCTGATGAATCTTCTATGAATGCCAGTTTTATGAGACCCGCTGATAAAGTGCAAGCATCCATTTTCAATTGTTGCATCCTAAAATCGAAGAAAATCAACAATGAATACTTAAATTTCATTTAATATTATAAAATAAACCTCAAGTGCAATCCATAATCCTACAGCCGATTGTGGTTCAGTTTGTAAAAATGTTCCGTCTTGATGTGGCAATATTTCACCACCCACACCAGGATTCTTAAATATTATCATGCTCTGAGCAACTGCTGGCCGTTGATATCCCAATTGCCATAGCACTTCTCTCACTCTATTGTCGAAAGTGTATCGTTTGAAGGCATCGTTCACAACACTTAAAGCATGACCAACACGATTCAAGGCAAACTCTTCCGGTACTATAAGTTCGTTCTTCTCGTTGAATGCATCAGCTCTAAAAAAATAACTCAATATTTCGGCTGAATCAATCTGGAACTGGTCACGTTTCTAAAAATAAGGAAATCGGATATAAGAAAATTCGTAAAAACTGCTTTTCATCATCTAACACCCACTCGAGTTAATTGCGGATCAGTTACGCTGAAAACCACTCGATCTTCCTTCGGTGCATGACTTATGATCTTTTTAGCTTCTTTTAGCATATGATAAACCTCAGGTGGAGAATAGAAATCTTCGATAACAGCAAATCCATCTCGTTGAAACTAAATTTAATTAAATATTTCAATATTATTTGTGTTTATAATGCACATAAAATATTTTTAAATATGATAAGTCGAAGGGAAACGTTTAAGTGAGTGGGAACACTTGTTTATTTGACTCTTGATGAGGCATTCCAAACTTATTACCGCTTCAAAAATTTCACTGTTTATTGCTGTCATCTTTCTTTAATAAATTGTAAATTTGTAACAAAAATCCGAATCACTTGTCTTATAATGATAGTCTTTATCAAGAAATAATCTTCAATAAATTATCTAATAAATTTAAATTTGTTCAAGTAAACTGTATCAACTTTAAAACACAACTGATGCTCTGTTTGCATTCATTGCTCGTAGATATTTTTTTCCTTCTCTTTTCTGAAACATTTTTCACATACACTGACAACATATCCATTCACACATTAAAGAAATGGACAAATATTCGTCACAAATAGATGAAAAAGAAACAAGAAAACGAGACTGAGAGAGGAAGAAAAGAGATGGAAAATTTCTGGAAACGTTTTAAAACTTATTTTATTTACATCATTATCTGAAAATAGAAGAAAAACATTTTTCATGAAAAAATATTAAAATTAAATAAATTATTTATTTTTTCAGGTAGGTGGTTGTAACTTACTTACTTCTGTTGGCATTAGCTGTGTTGTATGAAAAATTGTGAATCATTTTAAATGAAATGAAAATATTATTAATGCTATTAAATATTATTAGCTAGTTAAAAGACACATTCGTCAATATCACACTAAAAACGTTGGTGTAACATGGTCACTTGATTACTCACACTCAGTAATTAGCAGCATGATGCTTTGTTAAACGATAAATGTTTCACATTACGTTTATAAATTGTCTTGATATTCTAAAGCAACACATAAAGAAACGAATCTATTTAATTAGTTATACTGTCAACAAAGGAAGGAAAGCTAAATATTTTTAAATTTACGTATCTAAGTGTCATTAATTTCATAGGTAACAAGAGCATGAAAAGATTTGATTATGTTGAAAAATATGCTTCGTTTCATAATTTAATAAAAATCGATAACATTTGCTATGTTTGGGATTTCATAAATATTTACTATTCTTTTTCAAAATAGTAATAAAGAAATTTAAATAAAACATCAACTATCATTGATATTTGCATAAATTATCTAAAAAAAATATCAAATTCTCACGAGAAGTTTTTACACATCATTACAGGAATCAGATGTTTTCTAAGCTGGTGTTAAATTTGATTTGAGAGAAACAAGTGTGTTAGTTTTGCTTGATATTCATGAAAATGATATTTTGGTGCTGCCAAATTTGTAAATAAAAGTTTAATTTAATTAAACAATAATATAAAATAAATTTTATAAAATGCTGCAAAGATTATTGGCAATAATCGTTGGAATATTTTTGATGTCTTCAATAAATTCATCAAGTGCTGCAAATATTTTGGCAATTTTTCCAACACCTTCAATTAGTCATCAAGTTGTTTTTCGAGCAATTACCGATGAACTCGAAAATCGTGGTCACACATTAACAATTGTTTCGACGGATCCAGAAAGGTTAGGTAGACGACATCCAAATACAACTGAAATTGATATGCACTTCACTTACGAATTTTATAAACGTGAATTTAATTTTGTGAAGGTGAAGGAAGCGAAATTGGACGAGTTGGGAATGATAGACAGTTGGTACCCCCTAATAGAGCCAATGTACAGTGAACAGTTTGAACATCCTGAGATTCAGAAGCTCATACAAAGTCGGGGAAAAGTTAAATACGATGCAGTTATTGTGGAGTTTATGTTCTTTTATCCGTGGTATGCTATGGCAGAGTGGTTTGATGCGCCTTTGATAGGAATGACATCTTTCGACACATTTACAGAAAATCATGAAAGTTTTGGAAATTTTGCGAATCCAATCGCTCATCCGGAAATTTATTTTCCTTTCATAGAAAATTTAACGTTTAAACAACGATATCTTTCATTACGTTATTACTTCTGGTACAATTATTATTACACTCCAAAGTTTCAAAAAATTGTAGAAAAACTTATAAATCGTTATCTTCCTGGTACTACAACTTCACTTGTTGAACTACGTAATAAAGCAGAACTTCTCATGACAAACACTCATCCTGCATTGGGCTTCATTCGTCCCATCGTTCCAACAACAATCCAACTTGGATTCTTACATATCAAACCTCCAAAACCGATAACAGATTTAACGATTAGGAATTATTTGGACAATTCAGATAAACCAATAATTTATATGAGTTTGGGATCAAACGTGAGATCATCGGAAGTTAATCAGAAATTTGTAAATATTTTTTTGAATGTTTTCAAATTTCTTCCTTATAATATTTTGTGGAAATGGGAAACTGATGATATGAAAAATAAGCCAAATAATGTTTTCATACATAAATGGTTACCGCAAGCTGATCTATTAGCTCATCCTAACATTAAATTATTTATCATGCAAGGTGGTCAACAGAGCTTAGAAGAAGCAATTGACAGAGGAATTCCACTAATTGTGATTCCATTTCTTGGTGATCAAAGTGCAAATGCACAAAGAGTGGAAAAGTTAAAGATTGGTCTTCATTTAGATCTTCATAGTTTAAATGAGAAAATACTGAAAGAAACGATTGATGAAGTGATTTCTGGAGATTACAGGAAAAACATTTTAAATCTCCGAGATATTGTTCATGATCAACCAATGAAACCTGTGGATAAAGCAGTTTGGTGGATCGAATATTTCATTCGTCATAAGGGAATGGAACACTTGAACTATACTGGGAAAAATGTTCCATTTTATCAACTTTACATGCTTGACTTTTTGGCAATTACGCTGTTGGGATCATTTCTGATGTTTAAGATAATTTCCAAGATGCTTAAAATTGTCTTTTCATATCGGAAAAATAAATTAGAATAAATTCATCAAACTATATTAATACTTAACTCACTATTTGAGGATGTTTTTCTATGCAACATAAATATTTCCGTTAACAACATAGATTTTGAAAATCGAAGATTGTACGGTTTTGAAGCACGTTCAAAGGAAACGTTAGGATTTTGTTTCTGCAAAGTAAATTAAATCGACGCTTCCCTTTTAAAAAATATTTTTTTCCTGAAGGAAAATAACAAAGAAATAATTTTTTAATAGCATAGTTGAGTAATGAATATCGGAAAATATGAAAATGTTCTTAAAAAAATTTCTTAATTTTGTTCCTGAAATTGTTCTTTTGAAATTTTTTATTCATACAAATTTTATGTTTTTAAATAAAAACTCTCAGTAAGTTATGTTGATTGACATTTCTAACTGCAAAATATTGACATTTGTCCTTTAATTGTTTATTAAATTAATCATTCCTCAAAGTTTTCTCATATTTATAGGACAGTTCAACCATGTATATCTCTTCATAATAGTCGTTAAGCATGTTTTCTAATTTAGAAGGTGAAGAAGATACTTATTAGCATCTGAAACTTCCTTTCGTACTAAGTACGGATGTTTTTCTGTTAGATAATACAATTTGCAATATTAAAGGTCATAGTTGGCCTTGAGCCATAACAATAGAATAGGATCCGGAACGAAAATAAAATCAAAATAAAGCTTTCTTCTTCGGCCAAGTGACGAAATCCTCTTGACGGCTCAGATTTCCAAGTTTCCTTATCTTTTCATCTTCTGACACATTGAGAGCATGCCACTTGAATGTGAATGCCACTCAGCATTTAGTCCCCTTTCTTGATGCTTTGTATCGTGTTTAATGTCAACGCATTGTAGTTAAATTTAAGAGAAACCATTTATCTTCTTATTTCATTTGGCGTGAAAGTGATGATACTGATAAGAAGTTAAGACGTTAAAGAAAAATAGAAGCGCAACTATTTGAAAAGGAAATCTGTTGAGTTGACTGTTTACATTCTTATCGCTATATGACAGTGACAATTATTCCAGCAAGTTAAAGTAAATGCGACACATAGACTCATTAAACCGTAATTTTCTCAGCATCTTCTTTTGACAACAAGAGCTAAATGACAAGGCGTTAATTAAATCAAGAAGCGTCTCAATTGTTCTTTTGTTGTTTATTGCGATATCTTTTTTTAATCTTCTTACAATTCAGCCATCAAAAGATTATGTCAGCTCTCATTAGAAGCTTTCAAATTGAAACAAATAAAATGAGACATTGCCGATGGAAATTCCCAGCAAAATGTAAAAGAAAAAAATCACAGACTCGAGTTTAGGTTTTCTCGTTTGGGGGAAGAATATTCAATTACATTTTGTATGATGCATGTGCTTCATGCATTATGGAACTTTTTTTGTATTTTATTTTGGAAAAAGCTTCATGATTCAACTGATATTATAATCCAATTCTCGTTTCAACATGAAAAATGAATATTCTTCACGTTTGCAGCTTTAATCTTAAACTGATTTTTGTTTCCCTCTGAAGCTTTGAAAAGTCTCGAGGCAATTTCTGATTTCCTTTCTGGTTTTCTATTTTTCATAAAACACGTTCTTACACGACTTCCGTACAATCCCATCATTCTGAATACTGAAATTTATTATTTTTCCTCGTTATTTGCATTGTGCTTGCATTCTTGAACACATGTTCAAGAAAAATAAAGATCGTGTGATGTATGAAGCAAAAATCCCATAAATAAAAATGATTTTGGCTTTAGTGAAGCGATTTATATCATGTAAGCTTTTTAAATGTTACTTTTATATTTAAATATCACCATGGTGACTTTCATCAGCTAGATAAATAAAATCATGAAAGAACATTAAAAATGAATAAAGATTTTCAGTCTATAGCGATACTTTATGTTTCTTTTATTTATTTTCCTTGACTCTTAACGTTTACAGTTGTTTAAAAATTTTAAACATTCACGCTCTGTAAGCATATTAACATAATTAATGGCTTGAGTGAAGAGCATGTTTAATGAAGATAAAAGTAGCATCCTACCGACTTGTAACTAACTTGTAAAGATACTTGTTACATGATGAAAAATCGAATAAATAATTTCAATGTAAAATGTTGTCTCACTTTCTGCAAAAAGCGGTATGAGAAACTTTCACTTTCTTCTTCCTTTCTCTTAGAATATTGTTTTCACAAACTGTTGAAGATAATAGACAAAAACATAATATATAAAAAGATTTATTAATATCATAAACATTACAAGTATTACAATTGAAAAAATAAGATGTGACATAGATTGATTCCACATAATAGTTCGAGATATTTATCTATCAAATCTATTTTTATATCAATTTGTTAGATGAAAAAGTTGTTAATCACTTTTCCTTGGAAACTAGCTGATACTTCCGAATGAAATATATCGAAACAAATTTTAACATGAGCTGACAAACTTTGCGGAAAATCTACATCCGTCTGTCTCAGTCCCTCCATTGTACCCGTCCAATTCAATTTTTCTTTTGTTCCGTACAATGATAAATTACATTGCATAAATTTTTGTTGCTTTTAGTGTTTGGAAGAGGAAAAAACTAAGAAGCGTTTAAATCATTAAGTGAATGTTGATGATGAATCATGAGTTGGCAAGTTGGATGGAATTTTGGAAGCCTAACGTCAATGGGAATTTAATTTTTTGATAGTAAATTTGATTATGAAACTTTCTCTTAGTTGCTAGCAATGGAAAGGTTGAAAACTTTTGACATTACAGCTCCATTTCTTAAATTAAAAATATGCAAAACTTCCTCTAGGGATAGGATTGAAGCTATAACTTGAAAAAGGTCCTTAATAATGTCAGTTTATTTCTTTCGAACAATAAGCGTTTCAACATGATTAATGGCTCTTGTTCACTTTTTTGAATATAATTTTTCTTTCTTCGTTGTATTTCTCGATTTCCGATTATATGTTTTCTTCCTTCTCTCTTTCGTGCATCGACGCTTTATTTAGATGCAAATGATTAGCTTTAGACTTAAGTCTTGAAAGTTAAATGGAATTTGAATATCAAATTTGATTCCACGCCAGCGTTCATGATTTTGATGTTTGCAAATTTGATGGTCTCGTTCAATCTCAATTTATCATTCAAACGGAAATATCACGAGACTGAAATATTTTATAAAGATTATTTTCATTAGAAATGTTTTTCAAAACCACATTTGAATTCATTGTTAGTTGCCGAAATATTCTTACGCATGTCAAACGAAATCGATAAAGATTTTGATTTATTCTCGGGACGTATGATATGATTGTTTGAAATCTCAATTTATGTTTATTTCCTTTCATGAAGGCAAATAAAAAATTATTTTAATTTTTATTTTCGAATTGAACTAATTGCCAATTTAAATAATAAGAACGAAGCATTCGTCAAGTAGCTTTATTATCCTAAATTTTTTAAATTATTTCACTTCATTTGCTTATTTCTGTCATGCCGCAGTGACTTTTGAGTAACCATCATGAATCATTGCTAATGATATTTCAATATCTACTCATACCTAACATCAATCAGAAATACTTTCATTGTCTCCATCATTAAGATCTGTTTTTATACTTTCTGAAATTTGAGATCAATTTGAAAATGTTGAAATAGTAACAATGACAACAAAGTGGAAAATAATTCTTTTGAACAATTTTACAAAGTAGAAAACAAATGAAAAGCGATTACAAGGGATATAAAAGCACAATTGCTTACAAAAGAAAAGCATAATGAAAACATAAAAACATAAAACGAGACAATAGAATCAAGTGCAATAAACGTCTAGAATTGCACTTCTTTAAAGTAATCTGATGTCATTTGTGGAATCTACAAGTCAGAGATAAATATTTTTACGATTGAAGAAGGAAAACTTCTTGAGATGCTCTATGAAAGAAGAAACGAATGAAAAAGTAAAAGGAAATACGCAAAAGATCATCACAATTCATTTCATCCGGACCTTAAAAGCTTTTTATGCTTTTGGAAGTGCTAAAATATTTATGTTATACTGTTAGGTTTACAGTCAGTCATGCCTTAAATGAATTTTCATTTCATTCGCTTGAGTTGATTTTTAACGAACATTTTTTATATGTTTCTTTAATTCTACATTTATTTCTCTCAATGATATGGTCAACCATTCTCACTAATGTCATGCTTTTACTTTTTATCGTCTTTACGACAACAACTTTTTTAATTATGTCTGTTTCAAGTGACTTTACTACTTCGAACTTTGGCAATTTCATGACATCCTAAAATTGATAATAAATTCAACATTAAAATATTTATGAAACTAGAATTACCTTACGAACTAATATGATTTGTTAATTGAATAAATTTTAACTCAACATTGATATTAAAATTATAAATATTTACACACATAAGCATTTCAAACTTTATTCATTTAGTCACAAAAATAAAATCCTAACATTTTAAATTTCTGTTATAAAAACACCGACATAAAAGCTTTATTAGGTGATTCAAACGCATAAATTATTTTAATAAATCTTAAAGCCATGGAGAAAACAGACGAAAGTTTAGTTACAACCGCACAAAAACGTTTCATTCTGATCTAGTCTTAAAGCCAAAAAAGCTGCCTGAATCTCCTCGTCTATTAAATTTAATTTTGTTATGTCTCTTTTTATACAACAGGCTGCAATATCCTAAATACCACAATTTGAATACCATTTATTTTTCGACTTTATTGCTTACAAGTTAGGCCGCTTCTGACATCGTCAAGGGAAAAGTTTCACGTCCAAATTATTATTTTTCAAACGCAACTCAAAAGAGAGACGAACATCACAACACAATTTGCTGGAAAAGCTCTCGAAATTTGTTGTTTGTTTAGCAAGGAATTCCTGCACGAACTATCTTAATTTTCTGAAATTGAATTAAGAGACTATGTGAGGTACTTTCAAGGGACTTACGAGTTACGAGTTACGACAAACATGAAGGGAGAAAGAAGAGGAAAAAAACACAACAAACCGAATGAGTTCGCAGCTAAATACTTGCAGAAGAATGAAACAAAGAGAATAACTGGTCGGAGAAAGCATAAGAAACTTCTTAAAATTCTTTTGGCTTCTGCCAATTTACTATAATGTCTTCTGGCAGTTTTAAGTTCCATTCCTAGCTTAAACAAGTCATTTCATTCTGTTGCCATTTTTATTCTTTATTTTTTGAAATGAATACGAGTAAGAGCAAAAAAAAACTTCTCAGCACTTGACATAAGTTTCAAGTGGTGAACGAGGAAGTTCTCTTTAAGCGAGAAATTTAATTTTGAAACAACACTTATCGATGTCTTAAGCCAGACCAAATGTGTCACAAAGTTGTGGTGTTGTGTATGAAGAAGCTCAGCTCATCTTCCGAATACCCAAGTGCTGTGATGTGGAGAAGCGTCCCTCACATTTACAGCCTCTTACAAGAAGGAAATGTTTGTAGCTTCTATGCAAATTCTTGATTTTATGAGGCAGCCTCTCTTCTGGAAACGAAACCCATTTAACTCAGCGTACAAACATAAAGGTTTTCAATTTAAATATCTTGAAAATTAAGAGGGCGTTATTGCCCCGCAAGAGGCCGATTATAATTTGCTTTTTATTGCGGTTGCATGGGCTAAAGCGAAAGTATGTTCTTCTTACGTAAGCTTAAATTTAATATTCATTCTTCGTTCGCAGCAACCCGTAAGTGTTTTAAATGTTATTCAACTAGGCTTGTAAATTTCTCTACAAGAAAGGTTTATTCGTTTTCTATATTTTTTGCTAACAAAGATCAACTTTTGGTAGCCATCGAAGAGCTCAGAAACAAATGAATATGTGTACAGTAACTAAGGCATAAAGTAAACAATCCTTAAGTTTTAGGATCCTTGACTTTCGTTCAAATTTGGTGAGGTCGTGTTTGAAGCACAGCAGTAGAAATCTATAAAAACAATTGTAATTAGAAAAGAGTTTCTTTATGTTAACATTTCATGAGTCTCCTTGAATTTATTATAACAATAAAAATCAATGAAAGATAACAAAATATCTGTAGAGTGTATGTGTACTTAAAACTAACTTTAGACAAAGAATAATAACACAACATTTCTTGAATATATTTATAAATATTCGAATACTAGATAGATTGAAATTAATTTGAATAAGTTTCATTGTTTTCGTAGAAAGCATGTTGAGGTTTGCTTGCAATCACACGAAGCCAGAAGTGAAGTGCGAAAATAGAAAATGTTCAAGGTTTGTAAATTACGGAAGCATATTATGCTCCATTAATAAAACATAACTGTAACCGAGCACGTAGGAGTGGGATGAAGGAAAGAAAAAAGCTTTATCTTTCATCACCTAAGCAGAGCAGCAGTCCAACTTAAGAAAGGGAAGTAGAAAGGTCTTAATCTGTATCCGTTCTCGACGGCTTAAGGATAGAAGTTGAATAAACTTAAAGTGTTTCGTTTCTCACCTTTCCATATTATCTCCTTCAAATATTAAAATACATACAGAAAGGGTTTCAGAGTAATTTCCTTTAAGGTTTTGTTCGTAACGAACGTCTTTCTATCTCTCACTTGAATAGTTGATTACGAGCCTTCAAAATATTTATTCGTAATCGTGGTTGAATTAAAATGTGGAATCTACAAATGAACGTAGTCGAGTGATGTCTCGTCTGATTTTAAATTAAATTTTCATGTACAACAAACCAGTAAGGATGAAATGAGATTGTAAATATTTCACCATTCACTGAATAAGACAAATAAACAAGCCGCCTTTTTGATGTCTTCAAATCTGCTTTATTTAATTTCTCCTTCCTAAAAGTTCCATCTAAAAAAAGAACTCGACTTGAACTCGGAGACTTAAAGTAGATCCACATTGAGAGTATTTCCTTGTTTAAAAATTTGAATGAAGTCCCTTGATATTTTTTTGACAACTGTCAGGGAAAGGCGTTTAATAAAATACCAGTGCAGTCACTTAGGAAATAAAAATAAAGACTTTAGAATGTCAGTCATGAAATAGCTTGGAAAATATTTGAATAGGCAAGCAAATTTACTTTATCACTGTGGTTAAAATTCTTTATTTTCCTTTAACACTTCATCCATAGCTGAGTTTGAAGCACGAAAAGGGCAAAAATTGCGTATAATCAGATCATAAATATAACATAAAACTTTATGATTGTTGATGCTGGAAAAAGTGTTCGCTTTCAATAGAAATTTGATCAAAAGAAGAAAATGGAAAACGGAGAAGATTAGAGAATTGGCATGTAATCAAAGCTTACCAAAAAAAAAAACTAGAATAATAAAAATGAAATAATAACAATCAAATTTAGAAGGAAAGCAGATGTTACATTTACTGATTTTGATTCCATTTCATTGTGTCCAGGGTTGATGATAGGAAATATTCTGAAAATATTTGACATTGACAGTTCTTTGGTCTGTTCGAATTTATCCAAATCAATGCTTGAGCATCAATTGATTGACACATAAGTCAATCAGTGTTGACAAAGATTTCGACATTTGACAACTCTCTCAGATATCAAAAGCTTTCAATTGATCCTAAAGCGCTTTGAATTCCTATTGTCATCTGCTTCACGTTTCTGATCATTTTAAAGGCGATATCGTTTGCCACACTCGTTGTTTCTACTTTACGTATCTAGAAGATTAGAGTCGGAACCATTTTTATCAAAGAAATAATGTAAATGTCACACATTTTTTAACTTATGGTTTGAGTATGATACAGAATATTTTTCTTTTCATTTCTTTTCTCGCCTGTTTATCTAGATAATTTCGCATTACACTTCTTCTTGCGAGTTTTTCTTGCATGAATTGAGAGAAGCGTTCGTAAGATAAATTTATTTTACAGTCTGTAAGGATATTGTAAGATGAGATACGAGATACGTTTCTCCTCTCTTTGCTTGATGATGCTGTCTTTATGAATGAGCTTTTTCAATTTAAGTCTGATGACTCCTACTTAAATATTTCCTGGGAAAAGTGAAAAACCGGAGGTGAAAATTATGTTTTTTCGAGGGATCATCAGAAAAAGTATTAAATCGATGAAATTTTATTATTCTTATCAAGTAACATTGTCGACTTCCTTCCAACACAGCTCCCAACTTATTCAACATTCCGTTCAATCAAGTCGCTCTGTCTGTTCTCGAAGGGTTTTGACAACATTTTATTATCCCGTCCCTGAGTCAAATTGATTTACCTTTGGGGATGTTCAATTGACTGCTTTTTTCCCCATAAATAGCAGTTTGTTAACAAGTGTTAAAAGATTGATGTTTATTAGATTACATCTAAGAATTCTTTTTGTCTCTGATTCAGTGAAATTTTAAAAATTTATAACATTAAGGAACTTTGAACTTTTTGCTTTGTAGTGTTGACTTTCATTTTTCTTCTTTTTTTTTTCTATTTACGTATGTATGACATTAACTCAATTTTCATCCCCCAAACCTTGAGTCTTTTAAGAATTTTTAATCATCATGTGGAAAAAAATGATTGAAAAGTGGAAAAATGTCGCAGCCTACATGGAAATGTTTACAAAGCTTTTAGAAAATTTTTATGCTTCAACCAATTTATTTACTTTACTTTTGTTCTAAGCTTTCTTTGACTTCTCGTCTTTGTTTATTTCCTTCTTTTTATTGCCATAAAGATTTCAATTAGGATTGTAAGACTTCTCTTTGTGATAGTTCCACCTAGTGAAGAATAACTTACCGGACATGAAGAAATTGGTGTAGATATAAAGTACAATATATATGTTGACATCTATCATAAAAAGAGGATTACAACTCTTGATCGAAATCTCGAAGTGTTGCGAACAGAATAATAAATTAATTTTTTATCGTCTCATTTATCGTGTAGTTTATGTTGCGCTATAATACGAGACATTATATATCTATTAGGTACTTTTGGTGAACATCTCCATTGCATGAGTGTTATAAAGACAGGAAAGTATGACGACACGTCACATTCAAACAGAGAGAGAGACATTGATTGCAAAATCCTATGTTATTTATTTAAGTGTTCCTTCCGGACTTGTGTAAGATTAAAAACTGTTTCTTATTGAATGAATCTTAAACAAAATTTTCTCCTGCTCGGTCCGACAATTTGATGGGATACTTACTGGATTTTACAGTGAAGGATGAAGTTCGATGTTATGTCGGCACTTGGGAAAATCAAATCCTTCCATAAAAAGATGAAATGGAATTCAAAAACGACTACACTTTTGTGGTGAATGAGAAAGTTTTGTCAAACATTTTTTGGTGAAAAATTGAAACATTTACGAAAATATTTTTTATAAAAAAAATTGTGCAATAAAGAAAAATGATTAAAGTGAGTCATTTTTTGAAGTAATATCTAAACAACCCCCATTGATCTTCACGCTTCAATGAGAAAATGGAGCAGAATGAAAAGGAGTGTAAGATAAAAATCGTTGGGATTGATTTTGGGTTAGAAGTCTTGATTTGTTGTTCAACATTGAATCGAATTTTTCTTTTAAATTTTCCATATTGCGATCTTGATTGTGTGTGAAAGTATAGATTTGTAAGCATTTTATTTCTAGTGATCTGAATATTTTTCCCTTTTAGTTTTCCTATATTTATAGTAGAAATGTGAAATGTGAGTGGGTTGAAACGAACATATCGGAACGTTTTTCAAGATTTTTCTCTCTTCTAGATTTCATTACGAATGGTTGCAAAGAAATGAAATTTCTTTTATGTTTCCAAAAGAATGAATATTGAAGCTTTTTGTCTTTGTAAACAGCTTTTTGTATCGAAGAATCATTTAGACTCTTGAAACAGATACAAGAAGTAAAGTTGTGTCGTATTTACAAAGTTTTTTGCATTCATTTATGTATTTTATTTTTACCATAAACATAAGAATTTAATTGGTTTGGATTATCTCAGTTTATCATCGTTTTTTTATTTTAAAACTGATCTTAAACTGCTTCATTACATGCATGAACATTCAGACACGTTTCATTTACAAATGATGATTTATGAGCGTAGTTACGCAAAAAAGGTTTTCAAATTAAAAAATTAATGAATTCAGAAATGTCTAAACTTTTAAATATGTAGACTTCAACTCATTTGGAATTAATCAAAATACTGAAAAGTCATTAGAAAGAATTGCTTGTAAAAACTTCTATTCAATTGTTTCTAATTTCTTCCTTTTTAAACTTTTCCTTCTCTAATGCAGCATTGACAATTTAAAATCAAAGAATGACAACTGATTATTCAATTAAAAATATTCAAAAGTCTAACATGAAATTGCACAAGTTTTAATAACGTGTTCAAACATTGGAATACAGCAAAGAAAATTGAATTTGTTGAAGTGTAGACAATTGAAAAGTTTACTCATAACAAGAAATTTGAAGACTGAAGAAACAAAAACAAAACATCTTCAAAACACTCAGAAATGTTTTTCCGAACATGAATAAGAATAAGATGCCGAGAACTCATTATACAGAGATTGAATCGTATGAATTATTTAAAGCTGTTTTGATTCAAAACACTTTACTCTGTGGTTACGTCGTCTAAACCAGTAAAGTCAAATAAATTTTGTATGCTGGTTGGTTTACATTCGAGTTTACATTTTTTGTCGTTAAAAGGAGTGAAAAGTGAGAATAAATTTCAAGAAAATTTTCAATAGAAATAAAAAAATTCTTTGTTTGTAATTAATGAAATGTTTTCCTTGGAATAATTACTGGAGTAATTAATTAACTTATTCGTGATGTTAAATAAAGCTTCTTGTTAAAAAACGATTAATTGATTCAGTAAGAATTTTTTTATTCACCACCTGGGTTCAATTAATATGAAAAAAATTCAATGAAAATCGTAATTTGAAAAAAATTGAAACTCAGAATGACAAAATTTCAGGTTTTTGGATCAATACCAAAAATATTTCTTTCCAAGCACATGGGAACAAATTGCCTTTCTAATGGGATTTGATTTAAAATTTAAAGAGAAAAATTGAATCAAATCGATGTCACGTCTCTATTCAAAATCAGAAGTTCGTGGATTTTTTGTATCCTACTAAGAAATTTTCCATTTCAAAAGTGTTTGAAGAAGAAAGAAACAAATAAAAATTTTCATAATTCTGTTTCGAAGCGTGCTTTCCGCTTTTCACTCATTAATAATTACAGCACACTTCCCTTTAAATGATTAATTCTACTACTAAGTGCATCGTTTGTTTTCTGCGAAAGATGTGAAATGTTTTACATAATAGTGATGATATGAAGATTACAAGCTTCATCCGAAATTTCGTGACTCATCAGTATTCGAATTCATTATTTCTACATGCTTTGAATATTTATTTCCACGCTCCTTTCCCTTTAAAGCATTTCTTTTCGTAAATAATGAAGTTTGAAATCTAAATATTGTTTGATAAAATTGTTTCACTTTTAGAAATTATTATAATTTGTTTATTATGAATTACGTGGGTTTCTTATTTCATCGCTAAATATCCAAATTAATTCTCAATTTTTAGAAACCTTATCGATGTAAATGGATTTGTTATGGTGCGTTCCAGACGATAATTCTATTTACTGCTTATTGCTAATGAAGAGAGGAAAGTTTGGAGGTTTTCTGGAGAACAAATAAATTATTTAGACAGACCTTTGGTGTCATTACAACAAATGCAAAGTTCCCTTTTGTTCACTCATGCTTTCGGTTCTCGCTGTTCAATGAAAGCTTGAGAAAACTTATGAAAACCAGAGTTGGGATTTGACTGACTGACTGACAGACATTGACTTGTCAGTCTGTCAGTCAAACGACTTGAGCGGAACATTTATATGAACGTGTCCCAACAAACGAATATTTTTGTTCGCGATTTTGACTGACTGACTGACTGACTGACAGACATTGACATGTCAGTCAGTCAGTCAATCGAGTTGAACGGAACATTTGCCCATCTCTGATGAAAACTTTAAATGAATGATTACATTATTATTATCGTATTAATAGACGCCGCAACAACATAAGAAGCTTTCTTTATTCCAACAAAGTACGATAATCTTATTAAACACCGCTCTATTCCTGCCACATACCAGGGAAAAAATTAATTTCATACTTAATGAACTTTATAGCAAAATAATGTAATTTATGATTTAAAATGTTTAGAGTTCCTCCAACTAAAAAAATTAATATAATTCACGATCGTGCTTACATTTAGTTGAACCTTACAAAATTGAATTCCTTCCGATTGCACAAAACTTTTCTCATCCTTTTTTATCTACGAGTTTGTTGCTGCAAAAGCGAATTAGTATGCGAAGTTTGTTGTGTCTTTCTACGTTTATGTCTTCGTTAGGAGTTTACAAAGGGTATGAAAGGTCGAAGTGTTGAGGATTTGATTCTCGATTATTTAATTTATTCAAAATAAAACTTTCATGTTTGCAAAGAAAATTAAAAAAGAAAATTTTTTTTCTTTCTTTCTTCTTAACCAGGACAAATTCTGATAGTTTGGAATACGTAATTTGAGTTTTTTTAAAATTCATATTCAATTCGATGATTCCCATTTATGAATTCAGGGTGGATAGTTAGTTAGCTTGAATCGTTGTCAGACACTCCACGTTGAATGCATTTTGACTTTTTTGCCTTTCCTACAACTTGTTGAAATCTGGAAACAAATGAAAGATTCGAAACATTTTTTTCGTTCTCCGCTTCCCTTTTCTACTTTTGTTCAAAGCAATAATTCATAAGTTTTTATTCGCTAACATTATGAATTGGCTAGAAAGGAAAAAATGCTTGAAATCCGAAAGCGGAAACATTGGTTTACCCACAGGGCTTTCCTAAAAAAACTTCATTAGGACTTCCTAACTGAATAAATGGCTTTTAAACATTAAGAACAAAGAGAAAGAAGGGAAAGAGACGAGGAATCGAGGTTACCTTAATTTATGATTGTACCTGAGAAATTGTGATTCAACATAACTTTTACGACACAAATCATGAAGTTTTTAAGCGATGATAAAAAAGAAAATTGTTTCACGGGTGAGCGAAACAAGAGAAGTTCGACATGAGAAACGTAGAAATACTTCATTACAACGCTCATGAAATGATATTTGAAATATGCTTGGAACGTGATGGTTCGCTTTTAATGTTCTCGTCTTCATTTGAATCAGATAAGATGTTGGAATGACATTGTTGAAGGAGATAACGACCAAGTTTAATGACAGAAAATATCTGGTTTGTGCCTTTATTATAAAACAAGCTGCTTAAGGACTTCTTACATCAAAAGAATTTATTTTGGTATGTCTTCACAGTAATCATCCCGGGTCATTATTGTTGTTTATCCAAAGGAGCATAAGTTTTAGGTTTACAAGCAATTCTTGTACAAAAACGAGCTTCTTTACCATTGGAAGCACACCAACAAGTATTGCATTCGACTTTGAATGAAAGCGACGGTTGACATTGAAAATTTGGGTCGAGAAGTTCTTCTGTTGTGACAGTTCGTTGAGCTGTTCCTGGTGGATGATATGGCACTGATAATGAATCTTCCAACGTCTCAAGAGTCTGCAATTTTTTATTTGCATTACTCTTAAATGGAATTTTTCGTACACCCTCGCCTAATTGCCTTTTAGTTTGCTTCTTGTTGTTTCTTTCTCCTTCACAGTTTCGAGTTGTGCACTGAACTTTTCCTTTTAATGAGCAGAGACATTTGTTGCAATCTTCCTTCCATATTTTACCTGGTTCACATTTCCTAACTTCCTGTTCATCTATTCTCACGTCCTTCGCTTCATGAAACGTTGTGTCAGTATTGATACAAACCATTAACGTACAAATTGCTATACCATTATCTGAACAAAAGCAATGATTGCAATCATCGTTCCAAGACGTTTTAGGTTCACAACGATTCTTATTAGTGTTTAAAGCTTTTTCACTCGCTTCACGTTTTCTACGAAAAATTAATTTATTGGAATTGTCACCGGACTTGATTAACTCGTTTCCAAAACCAGGTGCAGGTTTCAAAGGGATGTTGACAGGAGAACTTCCGGGACAGAACATTCTCGTGCAAGCTGCATATCCATTCTTAGAACACCAGCATCGATTGCATTGATCCATCCATTTCGCTCCGGGAATGCACTGGCCACCTGAGACACTCTCGATAGTGTTCTGAGTCTGTCTTCTGAACTTGTTTTGTGAAGCTGAAGAATCAATTGATGATGGTTCAGGTGGACAATATCGTCGTGTACATAACGCCAAACCATTTGGACTGCATCGACAGAAATTGCAACTGTTTTTCCATGTACTTCCAGGCACACAATCATTACTTGCACCGATACTGTTTGAACTTCCACCCGCCTCGATTTCTGATCGTTTTTGACGTTCATTTGGTGGACAAGCCATAGCTGTGCATCGAGCTAATGTTCCAGTTGAATCACAAGTGCAAGAGTTGCAATCATCCATAAAAGGTTCATTTGGTTTGCATGTGAAACCTGGCGAATTTACCGGCTGCTTTTGTGGTGACGCTTGTAGTGGTGGACACGCCTGTTTTGTACAAAACCAACCAATGCCATTTGCAGCACATTTACATCTGTTACAGTCCTAGAAATTGGGTTTTTTCCCCCATAAACAAAACAGTCAATAAAATGATGCTTGTCGCCTTTGTTATTTAACTGACCTCCATTTTAATCTCATTTGGAGTGCAAACTTGATTATTTGCTTGAGTTGACTCGGAATGTTCTATTTCTGCTGGTTGTGTGGTAGTTTCTTGTTGTTCATCTACACACAACATCAATGTGCAAGCATGAAATCCGGATGCGCTACATACACAAGTATTGCAGTCTTTTTTAAAGGATTCTCCTTCCGTACAATTCGTCTCATCGGAAGCAGCTGAAAGATAACATTTTTTGAGTTGTTCATTTGAAGAAAATGAATTTTGTTATCAGTTGAAGGCGGTAAGGTCAGGGAACGGTGCAAATTGTTCACATTTGACGTCACATTGATTTTTGTATGCATAAAAGTTTTAAAATTCTTACCACACGAAGCAACCGCGATGACGAAAGTGGTCGCCACAAAATAAACAATTCTCATTGTTGTTACCTAGAAAACTAGTTCGACACAAGAAAAAATAGAAGCAAAATATTTAAATAACGTTAACCTTCGATAATGTCTTTCGATAGACTGAATGAACATCGCAGATTGTTGTTCGTTAAATACTCTCGTAGAGCGACAATCCGAAAAACATTCGAGAGAAATTTTTTTTTTAATCTGTTGACAATCAACGATGAAAATTTCTAAGAAACTTTTGATTTTATTACGTTCATATTTTGAAAAGTGGAAATTCCAATCACAAATGATTCCCCGTGTTTATTGTTACAATTTAATTACTTGAAATTATTCTTAATTCACAATAAATTGTTTCGATTCATCTTAGCGAGTTTATGATCGTATCAAATATTTCACTCATTCATTGATTTTTTTAATGGAAGTTCTTTTTTTATAATTCTGTTTTTGGATCATAAAACACGAAACAATCTCGTTAAGGGAATCAAAATGCTTCAACAATGGCAAAGATGTTTGTTGTAATATAATGAATACATGCTTACTTAACTTGTAACTTCATTCATGACATGTAAGAAGGAAACGAAAGGTGAAAACAGTGTTCAATCTCAAATCTTGATGTTTATTTATGTAAATCAATTTATTTAAAGACATTTTGATAGTCTGTGAGAACCTGAAAGTGCAAAGATTTCCATCTAACTGAAATATGTTCACAAATGTGACCATCAATAACAACATGATATGCAATATGAATCTAAGAATTTTTATTTAGAATGAAAATGGCGCTTAGATACAGGAAAATATTTCTAAACTTATTCAGAATCTACGCAACGCTTCTTTGTACACCAAGCAGCCTTTTTCCCTTCACTGTCACATCTGCAATTGTTGCATTCAAGTTTAAAGTGTGTTAATGGTTCACACGAAAATCCTTCTTCAGTATATTCAGTTAATGTCACGACTCGATGAGGTGAAATTACGGCTGGTTTAGGATTAAATCTTTTACCTAAACATCCTTTAAGAGTACAAGCTCCGATACCTAAAATTTAAATGTTAGCTATCAGTGTTGTTTCAATTTAGGATTAACTGTAATTACCTGTCTCTGTGCAAAAGCAGGTATTACAATCATCAACCCATGTTGTGCCAGGAACACATTTGCCATCATCCGATCGTTTCTTTCTCAAAAATAATTCATTTTGACCAAAGCCAAAGCAAGCAATCACTTTGCACACTGCCATTCCATTTTCTAATACAGATTTCATTATTTTCATATCAATAGTCCGATACAAATTTCTTTAATTAAATTATTATTACCACCACAGGTACACGCATTGCAATTATCCGTCCATGAATCTCCAGGTTTGCAAGGCGTCAACGGCGATTTCACTGCCCGCTTTCTATCATTTTTAGGACAAATTCTTTTCGTACAGAACCATCCAATGCCATTTGCTGCACACTTGCATCGATTACAATCCTTAATGGAATTGAGAAAGGCTTAAAACTTAATTGCGATGTCGTTGACAGAGCAAACAGATCGTACCTGCATTTTAATGTCGTTCGGTGTGCAAACTTGATTATTATCTTCAAAATTCTCAACGGCATTCTCGGAAGAGCTTTTTATTATTTCGTCGGGTTCATTTGTTGTGGACACAGACGCATCATCGACAGATGGTGATGTGGTTGGAGAATTGCCGGAAATCAAATTATCTTGATCAGGAGATAGACAAGCCATAATAGTGCAAGCTGCGGTTTTGCCATCACTACTGCAAATGCATGTGTTGCAATCATTTTTATATGTTTCGTTTGGTGTGCAACTGAAGTTATCAGTACTAGCGGGACCTTGATTAAGTATTAAAGAGTAAGAAAAAAAAACTTCGTCACTCAACGCCATTGAAAATGTGTAAGATTATCGCTTCTAAAAATGATTGTCGATTCATATTCAGATTTAAGTATTGCGATGGAGAAGTTAAAACCAAAGGTTAATGTCGTATAAAATTAGCACGAAAATCGGAATATTTTGTCGAATTTCCTTTCGTATTCATTTCCAACGATTTTTGGTAAATGCTTCATTTGTTTTAATTACCGAACATAGCCACATTAAGCAACACGATACACAAAACAAATTTATTCATTTTATTTTACTTTTTACTGTTTACTTTTCAACATTCAAACATAGACTGACTGCAGAAACTTTTTTTTACGTCGAGTGCTTCTTAGCGATTCTTGTTTTCTTGTTTTTATTTTGCTTAAAGCATTGGAAGATTCATTAAGCGACGTAAATGAAAATTCACAAGAAACGCTTTTGATTTTGAGCGAAAAGATGATGTTTAACGTTGAAGGGGAAGGGGAATCGACATGAGAGGAAGAGAGAAATCGTCTAATGAAAATAAACATAAATTCCAAATTCTGATTCATCATTTTTCTTGGTTTCATGATGCTTTTTGCAAAATTAGGAAATATTAAATCATCCGTCAAACTTAGTTGCTGTTTCTGATATATCAAGGAAGATACTTAAAGCCTTGTGACGTCGTTTGTGAATTATTCTTCGAGACTGTTTGTTCGTCATTCACATGATTTGGGTAAACATCAAAAATTATACACAAAAAGCAGGCAAAATTTTTGTTTCTCATACTTCTTACTTTTACATGTATAATAGACAGGTGCGCATCATCAATGATGTGCTTTAGATTTCATTCTGAACTTTCTAAAGTTTTTTCGAATGGAAAATTTTATTTCGTTTTCCTTCTAATAAATTGGAAAAAATGTTGTTTGTGAAGTTGTTTGTTACACAAATGCAGAATGCATTGAAATGTGAGGAAAATTAACATTCATTTGCTTTGAGTGTAAAAAGCAATTATCACAGCTGAAAAAAGACGATAGCGCAGCACATATTTAGACAGATGTGCATGTGAGTAAATTCAAGTTTATTACTACTTTAAAGGAAATAAAAAGTTTTCTTCATTATAAAACTTCACTTCAACTCCTCGAGTCTACATTTTTCACTATCTAATGAAATAAAATGAGCAAAGTAATCAAACTTTTTCATACAAGTATTTATGGAGAGCTTTTCTATGAAATCAAAATTTATTTGGCATCTTTTGAAAACACCAAGGAAATAAAAAAAGCTGTGCAAATTGAACGTAAAGCTCTCAATTTTCTTCTTCTTTGAGTAGCTTTGTATGTCTGAAAAGAGACAGGTATTTGTTTTAGAACAAGGTTTTTATTGGCGAAAGCTCTGAATGTGAATGCAAGTGATGACAACTGACCTTTTTAAAAAGCTGGATGATTTTTTTGTAAAACACGTAAAACCTGCGACTGCACAATTACACTGTCACTGTAAATATCGCCAGTTTGATTATAATTAGTCTCGTAGATTAACTGCGCCATAAAACAGATCATTGAAAGTACTTTTATGAAGTTCATGATGACGGGAAAAATCAAATTTAATTCTTTTCGTGACTAGATTGATCTTTCAAGTTGCCAATATCGATATGTTGGATAACATTCAAAGTTCGAACGTGTTTGATGAAGAAAACGCTCATGTACTGAATTAATTGAAAGTGTTTTTATTATTTAAACAATTGTATTTCATAAATATTCAAATTCAACACATCGCCATAAAATATTCATACACACCATTTAAGTGTGCATGAAAAAGTTTTTTTGTTCTCATCGCATACGCACATGTTGCAATCATCAAGCGAGAAATTCGAGCAGATTTGTCGTGGTGGAACTGGACATCTGATCATATCACCAGTTGAAAGGCAAATGCACCGTTTGGTTGGGAAATCGTACACCTCATCAGGACCGCAAGCTATTATTATTATGTAATAAAAAGCGCTAGAAAATACTTGTTGAAAGTTTCAAATTAAGTATCTTTGTACGTGCCTGTGTCAGCAGCAGCCAAGAAAAAGTAAGACACAAAAATTGCAACTGCAAGCATCCTCGATTGAAACAAGTTTCGAACTAAATGAGATGCTTTATTTGCTTAGTAGAGAAAACCTAGAAAATAGTTCTCAATAGAAGCGAAAATAGGTCAACGTTTAGTACTGCAATCGCATAGAAAACTTCAATTCTTATAGACGAGAGATTTGCTTAAAAATGAACACTTTTATTTCATTTAATATACATCTTGAAACACATTCATTTTGATGAACATTTCATAAAACTTTTAATAAATTTAGAAAAATTAAACTTTGTTTGGATTATGACAATCAACTCCATGAGTGTGTCCAGTATGATCGTCGTCCGGTCCATGGTCGTGATGTTTGTGATCTGTTGAATGTATTTGAAATGTAAAAATTTGATTAACCTTCAATTAAAGGAGAGAAATTTTACCGGAAATAATTTTGAATTTGGAATTTAGTGATGTTCTTCTAAATAATGTCAAAAATAAAATTCTGAATAGTAATTAACTCTTTCCCAAATTTTGAATTTTAATTACCGGCTTTGTGGTCATGACTGTGGTCAGCTGTTTAATGCAAATGCCAAAAATAATTTTCTGTCAAATTTTATTTATTAAAATAATTACCGTGGTGATCGGCGGGGGCAGCGGGGGGGGCGTGGTGTTCGGCTTTGTGTTCATCATGATGTTCAGCTTTGTGTTCTCCATGATGTTCGCCATGGTGTTCAGCTTTGTGTTCATCATGGTGATCAGCTTTGTGATCTTCATGATGGTCAGCTTTGTGTTCTCCATGATGCTCGCCATGGTGATCAGCTTTGTGTTCTTCATGATGGTCAGCTTTGTGTTCTCCATGATGCTCGCCATGGTGCTCAGCTTTGTGTTCATCATGATGTTCAGCTTTGTGTTCTTCATGATGGTCAGCTTTGTGTTCTCCATGATGCTCGCCATGGTGCTCAGCTTTGTGTTCATCATGATGTTCAGCTTTGTGTTCGGCATGATGATCGGCCGTGGTCGCGTGATGTTCATCATGATGATCAGCTTTGTGTTCTTCATGATGGTCAGCTTTAGTAATTCAAAAAAGAATTTTAATTACAAAGAAATTTTAAATAATTCTCGAATCAAAAATTTACAAGGAAAGAAAAAAAAACATTTAAAGGAAAAGTCTCTTCTTCCTTAACAACAATTAAATTTGATTGTTTTTAGCATCAAAAGTCCGAATCAAATTTCAGAGACCTTTTTTTGTTTTTAAAATATTTTCGAATGCATTAAAACACAATCACTTACCAGCTTTGTCGTGATGTGCTTCAGCATGTCCATCTCCATGATGGGCTTCATCAGCAACAGGACCTAAATTAGTAATTACAAATGTTCAAATTACTCTCCACTTTACTTCATTTAAATCAAGGGTCTTTATCCACGTTAATTTCGTTAAATCTTTTGACAATTACCAGCACTGCAAACAGCAACTAAGACAACAAGCCCTAATAAGATTGCAAACTTCATTTTCGTTTTTAATTTATTCTACGTTCACTTTAATATTTTCACAGAGAAGAATCTTTTGATGCTGTTTGCTTCAAATTCAATTTGTGACTGGTCTCGTTTTCAGCTGCTTAATATACTTTTACTTTACATTGACGAGCCCGTCTTCTCAATTTTTGTTGTTGTCGTTATCATATTTCGGGAAAGATTCACAAGTATTGGAAGGTCTTTCAAGTTAATTGAGAAACTTTTATTTGAAAAGCACAGCGTGATGTTATTCACAGATTCAGCCTTACTTTTGACTATTTATAAAGTTTATTATTTTCTAAAAAACAATTATAACATTTATGTTGTCAACAGGCGACGCTTGTTTACAATTTCAAGCGCTTATGTGAGTTCTCTTAGAGTGTTTTTCGAAAGATAACAACCGAAGAAGAAATATGTTAGAAGGGTTCTTAGGTCAGTCAGTGTAGAAGTCATTGGTAGTGTTGCTGGATAATGTAACGTTTCGAAAATTCTTCTAGAAATGTTTTGAGACTCTTTTCAAACCGCAATTAAAATCAAAAGCTTCTTATGTTTCGGAAAAAAAGTTGACAAAGGTAGTTAACAACTCCACTTATTACGATTGCGTACATTGCGTTAAAAACATGTTATCAATTTAATCAAAATGACTTCCTTTCAGTTGGTAAACGTAAACAACAACTCGTGTCTTCTTAATTTATTTTTAAATCAACAGAAGCTTGTAGTAAAATTCCATTGGATTTTAAAATTCTTTAATCACAGCTATTAAATAAAACTTTCCATTCATTCGAAAGCGGCCTGAAAAGTTTACACTATTGAGGAGTTTTAACAACTAGGCTGTTGAGTAACTGTTCTGAAGTCAAGGAAAAAACTATTTTAGGATTTAATGAGCCATAAGTCTTTCTCATTTTTCTTCTTTTTTGAAAGTTCTTGTCAGTAAACAGCATAGAAATAAGTGATGAACGTGAAAAGTTGAAAAGCATAAAGTTTTCTTGAAATGAAGGGGAAAAAAGGATGTCGGAAAATATATGTTACGTTATAATAATTTTATTACATCATTATCCCTTTTTTGTGCCATGAAACCTATTTCAGGTACATCTGTGTGAGTGCGTTTTAACGTGGGTGGGAATGACTCGAACTTATTTTACTTTTATACAAACCAATGTTATGTGTATCAAATCTAAGTACAGTGCAACTTTGATAAGCCGTTACTTCGATAAGCCGATATACCTCGATAAATCGATATTTTTTGTCCCCCTTGAATCAAATTTATATTGGAAATTACTTCGATAAACTGATGCTTCTTGAGCCATCGGCTTATCAAAGTTTCACTGTATTAGAATTCAAAAAAAATTATAACTTTATCAAACCCTTCACTGAATTTCTAAGTAGAATATGATAGCTTCATGTGTTTGAATGTTTCATGAAAAGAGTTGTAATCCGAATTCAATGAGAAGTTTTATCTACTTAATGTTTGCTACAAGTTGAGGTTTAATTAATAATTTTAATAACATGACAATGAAGGTTTAAAATTTCAAAAATCATTTCGAAACTTTTTTTTATATTCGAATGAAGTTCAAGAACTCGTTGATAAGAGGAAATGAAATGCTGAGTGTTTGTTTTGACCCTTTTATCAAAGTAAAATGCCTCCTACGTGCGCGTTGTTGACGATTATTGTCTTTCCAATCGTTCTCTGAGGCATAAATATTGTCAATCCTTTCGACTCAATCAAACTGAATAAACTGGCTTCATTCTTTTTTATTTTTAACCAAATTATTTTGAATAACTTAGATATAAAATTTATGCGTTTCCTTTTCAGTCCTAATGTTGGATCATAAAACTTACAAAAATTTTACAGTTTAGTTTCAAACTTTCAATTTTATTATCTTTGTGGCTATTTATGTGGCTGTAAAAAAGCTTTCGAAGAAACAACTTCACATAAGACATAAAACATGAATGATGTGTTTGAGCTCTCTAAGCACATCTATGTCTGTTTTCGAAGCATTTGAAAAACTGAAGAACGGTTGGGACTTTAAGTTATAAAAGCTTAAAACGAAAACAAACAGAGAATAAAGAGAAACGGACAGAGATTGTCAACTGAATCGTCTTCAATCACCTGTTGATGAAATGAAATGCTCATGACTTCAAGCATGTCAATAAACAATGTCATTGACTCAAGTATCGCCAAGATATCGATGATTGATATCCTGAAGTAACATCATCGGTATTTGAGTTGCCATAAAATTGTCTCAATATTTACTTTTCCACACACATAAACATGTTTTCTACAACATGAATCAGCAATTTAAACACAATTTAAAATTGATTACAGTTTTATTGTTGCCTCATAAAAGTTCCGTCCTTATTATTTGATTGTATATATCAAAACAAGACTGTGAATCAAGAATTAAATTGAGCATCATCGTTATCAGTAAACTTTAAGTCTCAATTCAGTTCGACATTGAAACTGATTTTTTATTTTTCTTTTCAATTTTTTATTAGGCATCAACATTTCATCTTAAAGTGATTTTTCATTCCACTAACGATTCTTAATGGATATAAAGAAAAGCTGTCGAAAGAATACGATTCGTGCCATGCTTTTCATCGCCCACCATTATTCATTTCTGTGAGGCTGCGAATCTTTTTACTTACTTGCAAGTTTGTTTTAACCACAATGGATCTTTTCTGTCGTTTAAAAACCAAACAATTTCCTTATCGCCATTTAAATGACCTTTTCACACTTAAAAGCTCAAACACGACACGCGAAAGATTTTTTAAAGAGCGTTCTGAGAAAAAGAATTGAGAGAGAGGAGAATAAGAAAAATTGAATTAAATTCGTCATGATTGCGATAATTTGTTTTTTATATACGCCAGGCAATCGCAATACGCTCGAAGAGGTTGATGAAATGCTGTTTTTTTGTTCATTTCAGCCTTTTATTCTTCTATTGTTCTTCTAGTCTTCCCCCTCATTGTTGATAAACTTTTTTTTTATTTCTTTCCATCGTTGTGATAAAATATATTTTGTCATTTTTTGCTATCATCAGCATAATCTTTTTTTTTCTGTATGAGAGACAGTGGAAAAAAATGAAACAGGGTTAGAAACCCTCTTGAAAAGGATTCCATCTCATCTTGGCTGGGATTAAAAGATTAACGAAACTTTTACAAATTACTTCCCGCTGCTAGCTCTCACCCTTCTCTACCTTTTGTCAACATTAATGACTCTGAGCCCAAGCTTCAAACAAAAACAACGTAAATATTGCTTTCTTTTTCTTTTTAAACATTAGAATACAAGAAAACGACAATCATTGTTGTTCATTTAACGAAGCAAGAATTTGCGTGGGATTTTTCTCTCTCTTTTGATGCTTTTTAAAGATGAACAAATATTTTTTTTCTTTCTCAAGACTTTAAAGATGATGAAAGTGAATGAAAGCTGATCTAAAAAATATTTTTCCTCTGATTCTGAAACCCTTAAGTCATTTAAATAAGCAGACTAAACGATATCGGATCACAGATGTATGAACTGAAAAGCTAAAAAAAAGAGAAAATAAAATCAACTGTGAAAACGAAACGAATCCTTTCCTTTCACTTATCTAAATGGATAACTAGCTATTTACCCTAATAAATAGAAATGAAATGCAATTGTAGAATAAACAACTTGAATTCAATTACGACTCTATGTTTAGTTGATGTGATGGGGGAAATGAAAGTTGATAGAGTTGATTGCTTTTCAGACATCCTTCAACATAGTGTGTGAATAATTTAGTAGCTTTTATGAAAGCTTTACCATGTTACTGTCGATGAAGAAGAATTTTCTTTTCCTTGTCGTTGCAATGCGGTGACAAAAATGTGCATCAAAACTTTCTTCATTATGCCTGAAGTCCCTACAGAAGTTTTTCAAAAATTTCAACAAATTCGAGGTGGAAGAAAAAGTTTGCAACTTTTTTTCTCGATATAAAATATTTGTAATTTTTCAAGTCATGTATTTGGGTTTTTTAAAGTTAACTTGAAACCTTAAGTTTTAATTAGTTTCGGAAAACGTTCTCAAATATTAAAAAGTCTCTCTCTCATCCTTATGGGAGAAGTTTACTCTAAGGAAATTGCTGCTTTCAATTAATTTTGGAAAATTAAAAGCCGTCTAAATAATTAAAACAAAAAGCGATGGATGTGATGAAGAGAGAAGAAGTTAAATTTACTTTTAAAGCCAAGAAGTTTTCACTTTTTTTCTCTTTCTCAAATTATAACATTCAAAGTGAACAACTCGATGAGCTTGTCTTTTATTCATAGAGATGACAGCCGCTGTTTCATGGACACGAATTAATTATTCAAGGTTTTCGAGACGACAAAATGAGCTTGCGCTTTCAGAAAAATCTTCGCTGAGTAAATTTGTCATTTGTTAACTGATTTCACGACTTTTGAGCATGCCCTGCAATTTGTTTAAAGATTTATGGAATAAAAGTGAAACTTAGGAAATATTTAATTCCCTTTGACAGGCTTATGATTCCTTTTTCTAGATTAAGTCGCGTATTGATATTATGAAATAAGAAGCAGCATTAAGAGATAAATCATTCTAATTCATTCAATGGTAATGAAGTGAAGTCTTTGGGTGAATTCATAAGTATATTCAACTCTACTCAACTATCTACCTTTAATCCATAAAATATCCGTTTTTGCATTACTACAGTAAATTGAAGTGACTTACTTAACTTCGGGGTAAGAAAAGCTTATGCCTGATTGAAGAGAACCCGAATTTCGTGAAAGCACAAAAAAAAACAATCTTTATTATTATTCCAGTCATGGTTGCTGCATTTAGATATTGTAGATTTCGTCGTTTCCCTTGCCGTAGATTTTTTCTTCATCTTTCTTCTCATTCAATTCGACTACAATCGTAACTACGTAGCTTCCCAGCCCATTCAGTGCACGTTTGCTTCATCAACAATATGCAGATCTGTTCTAGTGATTTGTCTAAATATTTTATACACAATTTTTTGTGCTTTTAAATCCACGGGATAGAAGATAGAAGAGAAATCAAAAACACATGGGACGTCCAAGTTCAATTATTTTTCTTTGCACTTAGCATCGGGTGTGTGGAACTGGAAATGAGCTTGATGTGGATGTTAATTATCTTTTTTCTTCTTCTGGTTTTCGTTTTTTCCATTTCCGAAGCAACACCACACACCAAGCTGCTTTTCCATTTATTTTTCATTTCACTCAGCATGAAACAGTTGGCGGGGATGATTTAAGGATTTGGTCTCGTAACCACAGAAATTCTTGATTTTTGACACGCAAATATAAAAGCTCTGGTTTTGACCTAATGACATAAAGCACTCTGTGACAGCATCAATGAAAGGAAAATCCATTTTCCATGTGAACGACTTCTAATATCCACTTAGACATATTTGTGTTTATTTTATTTTCTTCTTACACTCACAGCCATTTCCGTAAGAAAAAATGTGATACATCCGCGAAGATTTAAGTGGATAGGCGGGGGTGATATAGCAGAATGAGAGGTGCCGGATAATCCTGACAGGAAATGAAAATATGTGTGGATATGTATCTTCATTCACAACATTCTACTCACTGGCTTCTGTAACATTTAGATAAACATGTTTTGTTGCGGTGTTGGAAGAATTGTGTTGTTCGTCCCTGTAGAAAAGCAATCTTAGCTAAAGCATCGAATCGAAATGAACATAAAAAGCACAAGTAGGGAAAACTCATTTCCCAACTGGACATCGAATCCGTATAATGTTGTATTAGACTTCATATGGCAAATTAAGATTCACAGCGAACCTTTTTTTGATTTATGATGGCTGTGAACTCCATACAGAGACTTCACTGCGATGATATTTTCTTTTTCTTTACTAATGCTCAACTGAAACAATTTTAAACTGATGATTTGTAAAAGTTCTATAGCTGGGAAGGGAAATAAAAATGTTTTTATAATAAACAATTCTCCTTTATTCAATCAATTTCTCTTCTGTCGACGTCGCTCGTCTATAACTACAGCTTTAACTCATAAGTAATTTTCACATTTTCAACATAAATACTTCACAATATTCTAGTTTTCCCTAACCTATTTATGTTCACTTTCATCAAAGCAACATTGACGGGAAACATTTTCTGCACAATTTTCGTTAAAAATAATCTTTCATGAAAAGATTTTTTTTATTTACTTATTTACGATTTATATTTTATTTCCTCATTATTTTTGAAATTTACGAGCTTTTTCTTAATTTCTTTTTTACTTTTTACATTCCGATACAAAATATACTTTTAAGCAAACTATTTTCCTTCATTCGCTTTTGACTTACTCTGTATGAGAGCTTTAAACTCATAAAAAAATGAAAGAAGAAGAAAGAAAAAAAGGAAAATCTTGTTAAAAGAAAAATTTTATTCAACATTTAAGTGATCGCTTAAATGCTTTTCCTAGTTTTTTCTTCTTTCCATTATTTGATAATTCTTTTTACATACATCGCAGGGATGTTTTTGAAAATGAAAATATTTCAAATTGTGTTTAAAATTCGTTCTTAAAGAAATCATTGAATAAAGATATTTAGGAAAACTCATCTCATTGTATGATTAACAAAACCCAGTTGATCTTGAAAAGGTTCTTTCTTATCTTGTTTTGGGAGCACTTAAAGTGGCAGCTTGAAAGCTTATGAAAATATCGTTAGGTTTAAAAGCTTAACGAAATCTTTAAAAGCTTTGAAAGTTGGGTTAAGAAAATAATCCTTTTTTTGTTCTGTTCATTCATCATAATGAAAAATGAAAAAGATTCTATTCTGTCTTATTTATTTGTTGTTTTCTATTAAGCTTTAAATATCTATGAGATGAAGAGAAAGAATTTTGTAGTTTAAACAAGGGATCGGTATTGGAATTTGAGTCGGTTATTCTAAATAACTTTCAGGGAATGAAAATTCATGAAGAAGAGTCAAATTCCGTTTCAGAAATTTCCAACAACCCCTGGTTTGAACTAAAAAATAAAGCCTGGAGTTGGGTCACCGATCAATGTATATTCAATCCATTAATTCTCAAATCAGAGTATTTCCATGTAAAATGTTAAATCACACAAATGTGCAAATTCAATGAATGAAAAAAAAGTTGATTGAGTGCACGATTAAACGGTAAACCAACGCCGGACTATTCCGAAGTGACCTCTTTTTATATTATTTTGTCACTACCTACGAAGGTAGATAACTTTATCGAAAACCATTGTAACTTTATGTGATTTCAAAATTGATTGAATTATTAATTTCCAGCTGTCTGTCTACATAAATATTTCATCTGTTTTCTAACATAAACTTCTATTTTTTGCCATTTTTTTTGTTTTTCTCTGGCGATATATTTTCATATTTTCATCCTTGTTTTAACAACAGGCACAATCGCGATATGAAAAAAAGAACAAGTGGTTTGATATGGAAAAAACAGACAATGTTTTTGCAGATTTCTTCTGGTATTTTAGTTGACATTAAATTGATGTTGATATTGATGAATGTTTGAATAAATAAAATGAAAATGTTTAGCATCTGGTTTAATGCGCAATTTCCATTAACTATTTTCAAAACAATAAATAAATTTAATTCTTCGATTGTATAAAATTTCATGTCGGTATCTAATTACGCATCATAAATAGATTTCAATTTACTTTCTCATAATCGACGTTTAAATATTGATTTGTGTTAATTAATTGATATCAATAACATCCAGAAATGAATTTCATTGATATCATGATACGGTTTACATCTGACACACAGAGAAATATATTCAAGAGCTTTGCGAGACTATCTTGGAACAACAAACAAGGGGGAAGGAAAAAGAATGAAGATAAGGAAAGGGCGAGACGGAAAATGTTGATGGAATTTCTTATGGTTTCTTCTCTTTTTCATCACTTAGAACGATGAAAAAGAAAACTTTTTTGTAGCTTTTAATATAAACATGAGCTTATAATTTCTTCTCATTTTTATCCATTTAGTAGCTTTAATATCTCATAAACTCTTCTTTACTTACAAAAACAACCTCTACAAACTTTTCCCTTCCGCATCCGCTCGCAAATTCACAAAGCTTTTCATCTTATTAATATACACTCGTTTGATGACAAACTATTTAATAATTTACTCAATGATGGCAATAAAAATGTAATGAATAGGACAAAAGCTTGGTAAGAGTACACTGGATATTTAATTAAACTTGCTGAACATCCGTGATAGAAAAGTTCGGCGAAACTTTCTGCTTGATGTTAAGTTAAGTTAATGAAGACGTGAAATTGCATGAAAAAGAAAGTAAACAAAGGAGTGAATCATAATGAGCTGTAATTAAGATGTTCTCATGCCAACGATATAAAAAGTTGACCAACTTCCATATCCCAAACATTTTTATGATCTTTTCCTGACACTTAAAAAGTGGAGCGATATGAACGATATTTTCTCTCTTAATTAAAAATATGAAATCAAGCTCTGGGTCGGATATGAATAAAGAAAGTAGAAGAAAGAAGCGGGAAATGAATCAAAGCTGCTGGAAAAAAAGAGAGCTTGGGTGCTGTGAGAAAGTAATTACGATCCGCTTCCGGATTCATAAAAAAATGAGCCCAGGGAGAAGAATTGGAGATTTTTTATACATAAGTTAAATGTTGGAAAAGAATTGAAGAGAATTTTTCCATTTCCCACAGAAATAACATTTATGAATTTGTAAAATTTTCTCCTTCACTTTTTTTTTTATTTTCAACTTTAAAGCATGAATTGAACTTGAATGGAAATTTATTTTACATAAAATGAAATCTTGTGAAAATTTTAATTCGTTTATGCTTTCAAAGCAATAAATTTCTCAATTGTTTTGTCGTTGATCGCTAGAAAAAATAGAATGCTGGGAATCGAAGATTGCACTAAGATTCCCACTGGGATTAAATATGGTAACAGCTTTGAAAAGCTTCTTCATCAAGATTCTTATAGTGTCGGTGGGGAAAAGTAAAGAATGGTTGAGATTGGTATGAGAATTTGATATGAAATCACTTACCATTCAAAACATGAACAGTTGTTGTAAATGAGTGTGTTGGTCCAATTGAGCACGTATAATTACCAGAATCCGATTTATTAATTTTGGCTACACTTAATGTCGAATTAGCACCTTCTTCGGTTAAGTCAGTTCTCACGCTATGAAGTGTTGTAGTAAATCGTTAAAATTATATTTATGTTTAATGTCAATGCGAATTTAACATCGCATTATGTGTTTGGTGGGAAGAGAAGAGAAAGAGATTAATGTTATCAAGATATTCTGCTGACATTGCAACCCGCAACACAATCTAAGCGCTAGCGGAAAATTTAATGTCTACTCTCGCAACCCCACCAAGTATTTTTTTCTCACCTTATGCCCCCTCTTATCGCATCGTAGTTTAGCACATGATCATTATGAATCCATAAAACCACAGATGATGTCATTTCGATGTTATGAACGTAACAATATAACTCAAGTGTCGAATTAACTTCATAATGACGTTCGTAAAGTGGCTTTTGGCTTTCATCAGCGATGAACAGCTCGGGTGCTGAGATTTTGTTTTTGTCGGCATCATAAGATTTCACCCGCAAGCAATATGAAACGACACAGCAAAAAAGAGTAACAGGAAAGACGTTAAAAAAGAAGAAAAAAGGTTTTCCGAAATAATCTTTAATTAGCATTCACAGGATAACAACTAATTAAAACATATTTCCGTCTTATCTACTTGTTTGCGTTAAGAGCGATATTAAATTAATATTTTTTGAATGAAGCTTAATTTCCTGTTTACGCCATTAACACGAAAAACCACTCAACACTCACTAGCAAGATATCGGAATTCTCAATTTAACTCTTGAATAAATATTTACTTCATCGCAATGTTATTTCAAGAATTTATTGTTTTATGCTCAAATTATTTATGCCACGATGCACTATTTTCACACTTTTATGGTTGAAAAAAGAATTTGCATGGATGACAATGTTTGCTGGCGGAAAACGAGGAAATCTTGCATTTTAATTTTTTTCCAAGACTAAAGTGTCGTAGATTTTCCCTCCTTGTTATTGCAAAACTTTGAATATCATAATTTTTATGCAGTTTCAGCATAATCACTGAAGCTTCGCATTTATGCTAATGGTCTGAAGAATTCTTGATAAAGCTGCTAGCAGCTACTATAATTTCATGGCAAATGGTTTCTGTATAAACCTACTTATCAAAAAAATGAATGAAATTTAAATCCGAGATAGTTATGCATCGGATAGAAAGTTATTTATTGCAACATCGACGAGATAAAAGAGCTTTATTTTAAATCTTAATAAGCATCGTAATGAACCCTTAAGGATAACCGCTGTAATGAAGCTTATAATTCCATTTACAACTATTTGGAAGAAGATTAATTGAAGTGAATGTTTTTCAGTGTCAGTTTGTAGAAAAATGAGAATGTAATTGATGTTGTTGTAATAAAAAATACCCTCAAGCTCTTCATCCAATTAGTGTAATAACCGTGAGCGTGAGAAAAAAAAATTCATGTTATAAATTCAGAGTATGCAATAACAAACAATTTTTTTTTTGCTTCTACCTACAAATCTAAGGCATTGAATCAGTTATGAAAACATATTTTCAAACTTTTACAAGCTTAAGAGCTCAACATCAACCCACGTTATATGAAAGATAAATTTTACAACGATGAAAACAAAATTTGTTAACCATAATACGTGGTGTGTTGTATTCAATCAAACTGTAATCATAAAAAGGATTATCTGAATCATGTCTGTAAACTTTTCATTACCATCCAACACAATTAAAGCTTTGCTTTAAGGTTCTTCATTCATTATGTCAATTTATTTCACTTTGCTCTTACGTTATCTAGCTCGTGTGGCATGAGATGAACCATTTGATATTCACACGTAACCATACACGCAAAAACTTTTCAATGGAAAACTTACCATTAACATGCAAGTAATATTGAATAACTTTCGGTGGATGAGTGGAAATCTATTTTACATATCATAAAATAAAATGAAGTAGAGTTACGTATGGAAATATTTATGAAAGCGATATAAGCACCTGACACTCATAAATTCCCTCGTCGCGTTTCGTAACATTTTGAATCATAAGCCTAAAGTTATTCGGGAACTGAAAGTCAACCGAGTATCGTGTATCGGCTACGAAAGTGTTTGTACCGACGGTTAACAACTGAAGTTCCTGGCGTTGGGGTTCATCATCCGAGTCGTAATAATACATCCGGCGAACCCAGGAGACCTGTGATAAATGGATATTTAAAGGATAAGTTGCCGGATAAATAACAATTTTCACACTGCTTATCGGTAGACAAGCCTACACAATGTTATGAAAAGTCAACATACCGTTTTATCTTGCAATAAATTAATTTTGCAATTCAAAAAAGCTGTCTTGCCGTCTTGTATGGTCACATTGATTAATGATCCCACCGCAACTTCATCGAAATGAGTTCCCAAGCTGTATAATAAATGAGTTTATAAATTAAACATTATTGATTGTCATTCGCGCGTCATGATCGAAAAAAATCTTTCGTATCTCGTTTTGACATTGGGCTGTGTCAGTTCTAAGTATACATAAATAAATATCTTAAGTCAAAGGTGTAATTACCGAAAGTCGGGATGGCGATGCTTAATGTGAGAATCATAAACCAAGTTCAACATTGGAGCATCTGTTTTCTTTGGCGTTGTTGAACCGTGATGTTGACCCGAAGACTTTGTCATTACTGTGTTATTTCTAGAATAATTATTGCTATTCATCGAGAAAAGAGGGTTCCTTGTGGCGCTTAACAAATTCTTTAATGGAGATTCCATTTTCCATTTATCATGTTTATGGTTGTTAAGGTCTGTTGGTGTTTTTGTGGAGTTCACACGTGGCGTTCGACTTAATGACTCCAATTTATTTATAAAATCTATTAAAAATTAGGGAAAAAAGGAAGAAATTTCCGTTAATTAATTAGCATGATTCATTAAGTTTAAAGAACTTTTTCTTTCTTCGTCTTGTGCTCGGATCGTTTTCCTACAATGATGATCTTCTGGGTTTTATTGATAACATCCCATTAGGTATAACAACGCTGACAAGTCGTCATAATATTCCAAAATTTATTCACTGAGATAATAAAATTCCTCAAATTAATTTTCATAGCTTCACGGGTTTCTGTATTGAAAATTTATAATAAGCGCTATGAAAATTAATTCTTATCCACAACCGTTAGAAGTTTCATGAAAGCTCTTCGGTATCGTTCCAAACATATTTTAGATCATATTTTCATTAAAATTTGCATAATAATGGAAAATCGTTTTGGACGCCTGGCATGGTGAAATATTTATGAAAAGCTCTTCTATGGGACAGAAAGAGGAAAAGTTTTTCTTTTTTCTTCTTCCTTTTATTCTCATGACACTACCAGAACAAAAATTGTTGAATTTCAGCGCAATTTAACAAAATAAAAAAATAGAAAAGTTGAGGGACAAAAAGTTATGCACATTTTAATGACATGTTCTAGCTTGAAATACAACATAATTCGATGTTGTGAAAGTTTAAATTGTTTAATGACTCTATTAAATCTCCACTTTTGAACTTTTTGACATGGCCAAAGCCGAGTAAATTCGTAAATTCGTTTATCGTTATCCTGCTGTCAAATCATATTGAAAATATGTCGACGTTAATGAAACATAAATCCCTGTAGGGTTAGGGTTCAGGTAGAAAGAGCGAATGTTGAACAGTTTTGTCGTTTAACTTACACATATTTTCCATTTCATAAATCTTTCCTTTTATATTCAAAACTTATTCAAAATTGGGGGTTTTCTCATGAGAGCTTTCTTTCTTCTTTCGGGCTTTATAGAGAAATGATATGATGATGTTCAGTAGACCAACTTTGAAAGTTTGAAGCTTTCAAAAAATTGTTTGAAACTTTCATGAAAAAGAAAGGAAAGGAAAATGTCAAATTCAGAGAGAAAAATTGAAGTCCTTGGATTTAATTTCATTTTCAAATGGATTTTTGTATTAGAATTACAAATTTCATGGAACATTCACGCCGTGAGTCGTCGTACACGTCTTTTGATGCGGGCAAATGAAAATGAAAATTTCCGCCTCTTGAAATATTTCAAGTCGACGGCGTGATGTTGAGTTAATAAAATAAAAAATTCATTTTATTAGGTCGGAGGATATTTTTAAAAATTGTATAATTAGAGTTGACATCATTTTTGAATGAATAAATATCCCATCACAGTTAGATACTTAAAACTATCATTAAATTTTAAACACGGATAATTAACATTACCTTGACTAGAATGGCTTGTAGTTTGTGTCGAAATGTTCACATTACTGACATCAGCTTTCAGGTCAAAATCTTTTAAGCCAACGCCGCTTTGGTTGTTGACATGGAAGCTCATCTCTTGGATCTCTTTAGTCACTGCCAGAGCACTTTGTCGATAGAAGTCTTCAATAATTAATCGCTTATCACTATTATATGTTTCATTTTCACCGAAATATTTACTATCGAAATGATTGTAATCTGTTTTCATATCGGACTTGTCGTCCGATGCGATGAGCGTACACACAAAATTAACATCAACTATGAGACCATAAAATAATAAATGCAAAAGTGTGCCCGTTGATATAGTCCAGTGCATTGTTTTAGAACTTTTCTCAATTTCACTTTATTATCATTCACATATAATGCTCGATTCTTAAAACTTGTATGCTTTAAAGTTATATGATTTGATACGTTACGGTCTAATTCCAGAATAATATTTTCCAGATGACACGATTTGGCCATTTCATAGATGAATTATCATTTGTACTGCGATATGCTTCGTTCTTTTGCCTCGCTTTGGCTTTTGCACTATTTTCGTTTGTTGATTGATGATGATCGTACGACCCCATAAAAATTTATGCCTCATAGAAAGTCTCACTGGTGGTCGATGCTCATGCAAAAATATGACCGAGTGTGGCTTCGCTTAAGTATGCACTTTGTTTATATTCTTGTATAGTTTATGATACGTTTTTCGTTTCGAGCAAAATTATATGATGCTGCTCAATGGTCCGTGTTGAAAATGATAAACTCACAACCCTAAAAAATTGAAAAGCGTGGAGTTATCTTAATCTCGATTGAGCGTTACGCTGCTTGCTTCGTAAAATACATAGATGAAGATCTGAAAAGATAAAGAAGAACAAAAAAGGTGAAAATTTAGTCGTTGCGGTTAATGAAATATTAATTAAAAATTTTGCGGAAGTTCTTTTTTTGTTCTGTTCCTTTCTCAGGGTTAGATGAGGCCAACAACGTGATGATTCAATTATGCAAAATGATAATGAATATTTTTCTTTCCTTTCTTTGAGTTTGTTCAGCTTTCAGCTACTGACTTAATCAGCCAAAATTGTTATTTGTTTTGTTGAAGTGAGCTCAAGTGGGGTGGTGAGGTTGAAAAGTTTATGTTACGAGTGAAAGAGAAAGGAAGGTATTTAAAGTAATTGCGATGCTAATTTTTAAGCAATTACCATAACGACATTGAAGTAATAATTGTTATTTTAATTTTTTTATAATTTTTATTACAGAACTTGAACAGATTTATGTTACTTATTTACATGGCGTTAAAGCTTCGTTAATATTACAAGATGCTTCGTTATACATAAAATATAATGCAAGAATAGCAGAATCACAATTGGATTGAAACATTTCTTATTATGCTAACCATAATAGACATTGATTGAAAAGCTGAGATCTTCATTCTATTTGCTAACTTTCTCCTGAGGTTGTCAGAAGAGAGGAAGAAGAAACATTTTGAATCAGTTTGTAACTTAGACAGCGAACATAAAATTAATTACTTTCTCTTGAATTAATTTCCTTGAAAGAAACATCGCTCATTCATTACTTTAATTAATGTTTTGAAATTGCTTAAGGCTTTGAATAAATTGAAATCAATTTAAGAATTTGTTCACCTGATACATGTATCGCATTTCACTTTCTATAAAGTTGGATCAAAGTTAAAGCGAAGTTCCATTTGGTATCTGGTGGACGTGAAAACGTTTATGTGATTTTCTTTACTTTACTTTGAGTTAAATTTTCAACTCGAGGCGAAAGTCCATTTACGTGCAAAACATTTCAATGTAATAAATTCATTTGAAACGAGAGAAACTGATTAATTCGGAAGGCAAATCGATTTACAGTTTGAATATCCTTTATTTCCAATCTTTCCACAGTTTCGTGTACATATTTATAAGCTCAATGATTATTTCTCTCACTTCTGGTTGGAAGAATATGCAGACATTGAAGCATCAGATTAACTTTGTAAATATATACACTTAATAACATTTCACATGGGAGATATTGACATCAGATAAACAGCGATTTGCTCGCTGTGCAAAAGTTTAACATTTTAATTTATATGATAATAGCGTTTTATCGAACATTCGTGTATAAAACAATATTGCACTTGATGTTACATGTAGCATGGTTACCATAATAAAACTTTTTTTTACAAAATGTTAACATGTAAAGCTACTCGACCTGTGCATTCGTGTATTGCTCATATCAATTGGAATTCCCTATTTAAAACATTCAACTTGAATAAAGTATCGAATTCGATGCAGCTTCAGATTTCAAGAGATGAAAAAGTTTGAATAGTTTTCCTTTACTTTACCTTTGTAACATTTGTTCAGATTTTTGAACAAGAAACTTGCGATGGTGGAAACAAATTTTGATCTTCTTCATTTTAGTGCAATATGATGAAGAGAATTAATTAATTTCCACCACAAATGCCTCAAGGAAGTGAAATGTTGTATAATCTGCCAAGTTAATCAAGTGGAAGATGAAATTAAATACTTCTGTACCTGAAGTGCTTTATCTAAGTTCCTACTTGTTCAAATTGATTGAATTATTGTTGAAGTCAAAAAAATTCCTGCTTTGTTTTAAGAATTTCATTGATCAAGTTTATGTTTAACTTTCAAAGTTGATTGTTATCGAATGTCAAGATGATGTTTTAAATAAATTTCATAAAGTTAGACATCGAATGATTGACAAGAAAATTATCAACTGATTGGACATTTTAATGTAATTGACACTTCATTGGTTGCTATGATAATCTGGATAGATTTTTGATAGAAAAGCAATAAATATTTAGCCCAAGATGCTACCAGCAGCTTCCTTATCTTATATCAGACGTGAGCACATGAATCATTTGATGAGCTGTGTATGTATGACCAACCACAATGAGGATAAATAAACATCCCAACGATGATACTAAATTGCCTTTTCTTTCTACCTACTTCACCAACCCCATAATTCAATCAAAGTAAGATAAATTTCCTTTCTTTGTAAAGGTCTTTGACAGCATAAAGCTTTGCAAATATCCAAAAAAAATAATCAATAAACTTCCCTTTTTCCTCAAATTATGGATGTTTTAGTAAAACGATGAAATCAAGCAAAATCAATTACCAACTCAATTAACTTTATCGATAGAACAATTAAGATGAAGAATTAAAAAGATTCTTTGGGGTTCAACTAGATGGAGTGGAAGGAAACAAATTTGCTGCAGGCATCGTCAAAGATGTATTTGAGTCTACTTCATCATGTGCGAAGAACAAGCACAAGATACTTGTGTACATATAACATACAACATACAACATGAGTATAGTTTTGATCCTAGCAAGTATCAATGGAAGTCTAATTTTCTTCAACCAACTTGAAGTCAACTGTGAAACTTGCTTCATTTTTCATTGACTCTGATTTCATATAAATTTAAGTTTGAGAGAGAACAGAACAAAATGTGGGAAGCACGAAGTGACAAGTTAGTAAATGATATATTACAGTTCTCTCGATTTTTCTCTCGTTGCTTCTTTCAGTTGATACTTTTTATGTATTTTTCATCAGCCATTATTTGCTAAACGTAAAATTTATACAAATGACTTTTTTCTGGTTTCATTCTTTACTCTCTCAAAACACTTCATTCGATTTCAACACCCCCGCCTTATACAGAAATCCTTTCTGCCTTTTTCATTCTCACCGAGTGTCGGAATATATTAGAATTTGTTAATAATGAATAATGACATGATTTTCCTTATCCTAAACAGTTATGGAATGGAAACGAGCGGGACAAAAGTTGAAAAGCAGTGGTGTCATTGATATTGAATGAAAATAAATTGATTCTTAATAAATTTAGGGATAAAATCAGTTTTGGGATTAGAAATAATTTTGGGAAATTTCTAAGAAGCCGATGGAATTCTTGGAAATGTAGAAATTAATCAATTACAATTTCTACATTTTCCCATCATCATCGCCCATACTTCACCTCATAATATTAAAGAGAAATGTTTTGGAAATGCTTAAAGTAACTTATAATGTACATACTTAGATATTTACCTAAGAAACTTTTCGTCTCTGCAGATTGATGTTGATAAATATTACCCACAACTTTGTAACTCTCACAAAAAGTAAAAGTCAATACTCATAAAAGCACTGAATGCTTTGGTTAACATCTAAATTGCTTTACTGGTTGTGGAAAGAGAAGTTTAATTATTTTTTATTACTTACAAAAAAATCATGAACTTTTCAAACAAACGTCAACAACAACATGCAGCTTAATAAATCATTTCGAGTGCTTGGAAAAAGTTACAAAAACATTCTTGTTACATTTCAACGCTTTCGACAACGCCACTGGTTAGCCTCAAACATTTCAGAGGAAAAAGCCTTGAACCCTTCTCTTCCACCAGAAATCAATCATGGCACATAAACCTTTTAGTTTGAATATGAATGTCAGTCGAGAAAGGGTCGCTTATGCTTCGCATCTTCTTCTTTCAAACATCTAATATATTTAAATTATTAAACTAATGTGAAACGATTATTATTTAATGAAGTGAATTTTACTGAAATAGGAAAAGTTTAGACCACAAATTCGTGTGGTTTTCAGATCATAAAAATTGGTTTCAGTTGCTTTAAGTTGGCTGATATAAACTAATTTGTGATTATATGCTAAGTTTTAAAAAAGTTTCTCAAACAACTTCATTTATGTGGATAGTAAATGTAAGCAAACGATACTTGCGAGGAATTTTCACGTTCAGAAGTTTAAAACTTTTCATGTTCAAACTTTCGTTTTTATTCCAGTAACTAAAAGTTAAATTCCGTTGCATCATTTGATTCGAAAATCTTCAACAAAAAAAGTAGTAACGATTGTCTTTGGAAAATAAAAAAAAATTGGAAATAAACATTTGAATAAAAAAACACTTCGAAGTTCACAAACTGAATTATAAATTTTCGTAAGAACCCGACAAGGATTTGACTTTCATTTCCTCAGCTATTAAAGGGAGGAAAAAGTTCGTGATGTGAAGCATTCAACATGTAACTGATGCTTTCAGTCTCTCACAACATCCTTCATCCCCTTTTTCATCGTTTTCCATCCGCCCTCTACAACTTGAATGAGAGTTTTTCCAGGCTTCGCTTCCTTTGTTAAAGGAAATTTAGATTGCGGCAATTTTGCGGCACACAAAAGAACAAGGAGAGAAAATTACATCGAAGACATTTATGAGCTTAATGTTGGGAAGAAATCCTGAAGTCTCATAATCCAAAAGGAAAACAATATTTGGGTTGAAAAGTTTAACATGACAACCAAATATATGAGACTTTGAAAACTTAATTATGCATGATTAATTAGATTAAACTAAACGATGTTTTCCTGATTAAATCTTAATGTTTGCTTAATTTTTCTTCTGTGGGAAAAGCTTGGCGGCATTAATTTTATTTCAAAATATTTTACTTTTTTTATTTATTTTGTTTCCAAAAGTTAAGTAACAGCATTAACGATGGGAAATAATTTTAAACTGATTTAAATATTAATTGAGGAACTTTTTTTTATGTCAAAATGTCATGCGGCGCTTATGGCGTCGGAGCAAAGGAGGGAAATTTATTTTTTCATTTCGAAGTCAGAATTTAAGTTATTATGAAACATTTTCCTTCGAGTTTCAAAATGAAAATGAGGGAAAATTAAACAACAGAGTTTCAACATCCCAATGTGATTTACCATCATTGTTAGAGACAATTATACTGACATAGTGCTTCATGTTGAAGGAAGACATCGTTGCATTACTCGAATGCAAATATTGAGTCATTTCAGAAAGAATTTTACTGCTTTCATTTCCAAAAATCACAAATGAGTAGGGAAAGTAGTGAATATAAATTGCTTTTGAACTTAACAGACCAACATCAGATGGTAAACGTTTCATTTAAATAAAATTAATTTTAATGTTCGGAATGGTTTTATTATCCGCTGATATGAATACCGAATCAGAGGATTGCGATTGTTTCAACTAACATTTGAAAGTTGTAAAGTTCACTTCCATTAAATTGCAGATCATCACAATAATGGCCACTCGTTTCATAAAGCAGACTTACATAGTATGTTTTTGGTTTAATTAATTGAACAACAGCTGTTAAAATTTCAGAATTTTTAACTAGTAATTTGTTTAACTACAACTGATTAAAAGCTCAACTACCAAAACTGCCAGTTAAATCAGCAAACAACAAGAAAGAAAGATCAAAAGATAATTTTTGCTTCAATTTCTCGGCTGCAAATGTTCTCTCTTTTAAATAATGGAAATCCGCTAAAAAGATATAAATTATTCAACACGATTCATGAATTTCTAAAGTTCCATCTGATTGCCTTCATTGAGGTTTTTAAGAGAACAGCTTAATGCAAACTTTAAGCTTTTAATGAGGTAAAAATTTAATTTGCAATGCTACATTTTAATAAAAACATATTTTACATGCAGCAGTCTGCTTTATGAACGTGAATGTTTCCGGGTCGAGGCAAAGTTTCCTTTTTCCCTCAACATTGAAACACATTTCAGTTGAAATGGAACTCTCTGCAGTTTTACAACCTAAAGAGGGAACCCAACGTCTTTAACTATGCAGTGAAGAATTGTGTTGAATGCATTTTTGCTTGTGCTTGCCTTTTCTCACTTCGCCATAGCATCCACGGAAAAGCGCATTTATCTAACCTCGTTAAGAGTGTTTAATGAAAAATTATGAAATCGTTAAACTCGACATTAATTGTGCCGAAGCAAAATTCCTTATCTCTTTTTCCATTGTTTTTCATTATATCTGCTAAGAAAAAACAAGTTGTGTGGAAATTTTTTCCCGGAATATTTTTCTTCCTTTGCACTTTACTCAAATTTTCAATGCTATGAACAGCCAGCATAAAAAAAAACTATGATAGAGGCGAGGATGAAAAATAAAACTCTTTTAGTTTTTTTTCCCACCACCACCACCACTCGAATAACTTTCAAGCTGTGCACTTAAATGGATAATTTTACAAAAACATTTTATATTCCTTTCGTATTCGACTCATCTCTCGCTTCAAATTGCGATGGCTGAACAAAGGCGTTGACACAAATGCTTGAATCATTTATTCTGAAAGATCACTGAAGTTGATGCTGTAGACATCACTTTACATTTAAAAAAATGAAAAATCGTACGACTTTTAATAGTTCAAGATTGACTTTTGTTACATAAAGGGAAATTCTTTCACCAAGTTTAAAATCGTTTGAAGGAAATTCAGAAATGTTTCATTTGACACCACCGTGAAAAGACGATAAGCCTAAAGGAGTAGAACTCAAAGCAATAAATTTTCTGATGAACTTTCATGAACCTCATTCAATGTCAACGGTTGTATCGAATGAATCTCTTCAAGCGAAGCAACAGAATAAATATACTTTGACTCCTGCCAAAGCCTATAAGAATGCTGTCAAAATACGTATGTAGACATTTCACCTTATATGAGACAATAAAATTCCTTCCTTCGCTTTTTTTTCTATTCCAACATGCTACGAAGTTTAATAAAATGCTTTACTTTTATTGACGCATTCATGTAGGTTGAGAGAAATGTAGAAATGTGGAAGAAGAGACTACATTGTGTAAATCGCTCGAAGCTTTCCTAACGCTTCATGCATAAAAATGCGTTCTGGGGAGCTTTTAAAGACTGGAAAAAGCTCTACGACCTAAACATTTACGTAGTCAGCAAACATCCCCAACAGTAAACAAGTATTGTCATCTCAAAGTGGTTTTCATGTTCTCATTGTTGTAAATCATTAGCTTTCATCCTTCGGCACTTCCTGAACTCTGCTGGGTTCGTCCCTTTGAAATTTCCCCCAACAATTTACACATTTAATTGAACTTTACAAATTACGGAGCAAAAGCTTACAACTTGACGTTGTTTCAAAGGGAATATAAAATAAATTTATGATAAAATCGGGTGAAATTTATGATGTTACTTATATTTTCAAATAGGCATTACTGATTCTGTTTTCTTAAGGTTTTTAAAGGTATTGTCTAATATTTACTTTTCTTTAAAACAAACCTAAGCAAAAAAAGTTTTTTTTTTGTTTTCCTTTCCTTTTCCAGTCTTCCTCAAGAATATGATAATAAAGCCCATAAATTAGCATTACAATCTTATGATCGAATCTCACATACTTTGTTTGTTTTCTCTCACAATACTCCTCTCGATGATCGAGCTCATTCATGTCTGTCGAAAGAAAACAGTGAACCCTTGTAAATGATTTTCCAGATGAGAAAAAAGTGAACGCAAGCACGAGATGTATGTGGAAAAAAATGATAAATGATTGTGACCATGAAATGTTTCAAAAGCTTTTTTCATTTGAGCACTTACTTACTTATTAAATATAAACTTGCATAAACTTTTAATTAAACATTGTTTCGTAAATTAATAAATAAATTCAGAATGACATAAAATGAAACAGAAGTTAAGTTTTATTTATGTCGTTCTTAATGTCAAGCATTGCAATGCTTCATAATGAATAAATATATGAAAGCTCCATGGATAAATGTTTATGATGTGAAAGATTTATTTACAATATTAAAGCATTTGTTGTGTTGATAATTAAAGTTGCGAGATCTTATAAAAGTTAATTAATTTAGACGTGAAATGGGAATAAAATTTTGAAATTCAATCCATTAAAACAATTCAATTTATCCTTTGGGAGTCTCTCATTGCATAAATGTGAATATTTCAACAGCATCGATGCTCTTCGGTGATGTAATAAAATCACGATGAATTCCGAGTCTGCTTGTAGATATTCCAAAAATCATTTCAACACCCAATATAACTGATATTTATTTATACTTTATATCTCGAATTGTACAATCGAGAGGTGTTTTTACGATTCTGAACACATTTTTTCATAAATTTCATTTTAGCACCTTTCACAATTTTTCATCTGCACAATTGCGAGTTTGTTTGAATTTTATGATGTTAGCGTTTATTTTTCATTGTTCGATGAGTTGATATAACAATATCGTTGCTCATGTTAGCTCGCGAGCATTCATTCTTTCTAAGGCCGTAAAACATAATGAGTATTTCCGTTTAAAAAACATTTCATCGTAAAAAATGTGTCGAATGAGTGGGAAAAACGGAAAATGCACGCTATCGTGGGAGTTGGGACGATTTATGGTCGGTGACGTGCAATTTGTTGCCATTTTTTTACTCCTTCATGTGTATCTGTTTTTCTATTGTCATCACGTTGTGTGCCGGAACATTTCCCTACCGGAAAAAATCACGAGACGAGGCAGAAATACGTCTAAAAGGCGTGCAAAAAGTCAGACAAATTCCTGTTCATCTTCCCACTCTCAAGCAATGAATTTGAATTGAATGTGGCAGTAAAAAAATCAAATCTCTGCTCTTCATCGCGGTTTTCATAAATTTCGAGTCGCAACGCTTAAAAAATTTAACGATTCAACATTGAGAAAATATTGCTATCGAAGCCTTCGCTTCGAAAAATTATTAATTTTGGTTTTGTGAAACGAATTGAAAACTTTTCGCCATGATGATTCGGGGAAAAGTTTAATTAATTTTTATTTCTGTTTTTGGAATCTTCACGTGTAATTCTGAAGTCGGGAAATTCTATTTAATGATCAAATCTTTTCATTTTCAATTCCGAGAACATAATTTCAAGTTAAGCTTTTATTATTAATTAATCCCAAGAATTGTTATTCATAGCCAACACGAATGTAGGATTTTTTAATTTAGTATTTCTATTTAATCTTTCTTTGAAGTTTTATATTTTGGTTGCCTCCTCATGTTTGCCTTTAAAAAATATTTCATTGAAAATCTTTGGTATTTGTTCCTTTATTTCGTTTTTGTCCCTTTTGGAACGAATATAAGAAGAATTTTATGCCATCCAATAAACATAAACTACGCTTATTAAAGTTCACTGATATTCTGTGAGTTTGCAAGGATATTGCTTTGTTGTTCCTTTGTTATGCTGCACAGTATGCTTGACTTTTGTCGCTATGCTACATTTTTCAGAAATATTTTTTCTGAATTGAAATTTCTTTTGAATCATAAAGCCGAAATGTTCAAACAAATTTATGTAAGTAAGTTCAAACTTGAACCTACTTAATTATGAGTCTTTACAATGTCTTCTTCAGAAATCAATCTAGAGAAGCTAGAAGGAAGACAATTGAATTTGTAAACCTGCATTATTTAGATAGGAAAAGGAAATCCAGTTGAATATCTGCAAAAAAATCTTTTTTACAAGATTGAGATTACTTTGAAATCCACTTCGGATAATTTCCACTTTCAGTTGATGAGGTAAACACGAGCAAAAGAAAGTTGGAATTAATGAAAGGAAAACTTTTTCATTGTTAAAAAAACATTTTCACGAGAAATGAGGAAAATTCTCGTCAATTTTCTTTTATTTATTCAGGACTCTTTTTGTTCTTAAATGTAGAACAATATCATGAAAGATGATTGATAATGTGCTTCAACCAGAAATGAATGTGCTTATGTTGAAGGAGAACTCAATTTGAATAAAAAATAGACGACTACAGTGGGTTCTCTTCACTCGTTTATTTAAATTCTCAATCTGATTCTTCAAATACCTATTTGTCATGATTCTTATAGAAAATTTTCGAATATCAAAGCAACTTCACTGTAGAAAAATAAATTTACTATGATAGCGGTGAAAGACGACTCAATATTTATGTATGAATGATTCGAATGTAAAATTACATTTTCTCAACAATTTGAATTCCTTTTTCTGTCCCCATCACAATCATAAAAATATAAAACGATTTTTTCACATGAATTATTTAATTTTTTTCCAGCAAAGTGTAAAGAATGTCGCTATCATAAATTGATGGAATGGTGAGTTCTATTTACATCGTGATGTGCATTTTTTGACGTTCTTTTCTTGATCCAAGCTGATTGATAGACGATTGGAAAAGCACACAACGACTGTAATAATAAATTAGATTTTTTATAACGTCATTCAAGGTTTTGAGATGAAGTAGAATTTCTACCTAAAATAGATACCAATTTCATTTTGAACATTTCTGATTGTGAGGTAATCAAAAGCCTTGATATAATTGTATTCGTCATTCTCGGATTGTCATCTTCTTTCCTTTCGTATTTGGTCCATTAATAAAAATCATCATTATCTGAAAGCTTTGGAATTGCGAGAAAATATAAAAGTTTAAGATAAGATCGAAGGTTAAAAAAAGGAAGAGAATCAAGGAAAAGATTTTAGAAGACCGATATCATGATTGTTGGAAATTTCATAAACGCTTTAGTATAATCTTTGAGTCAGAATCACAATCTTAAAAAGATATAAAAATGTCTTAAACAATAATAAAATTTATGCGAATTTAAATACTTCAAATCGAATTAGATTTCACTTAGATTGTGAACATTAGCATTTCTCGCTTTGAACTTAAATTCGGATCAGTGATCTCTAATTGAAAGTAATGAAAAAGGTACCAAAACACAGCTAATAGTAAAATTTATATTGTTCGATAATCAGTTGATAAATCAAGCGAAGAAAGGACCTGCAAATAACAAAAAAAGATCCCAAATCAAGTGAACGCAAATAAACTTTGTCGTTTGAATTTAAAAGGTTAGATAATTGAAACGTAAACTTTTTTCATCCAAGATTCTTTCATATTGAGAAAAGAAAATTTTGCTTAAATAATTCTAATTTAACTTTTTCAATTTACTGAGGGACATAAAATAGCGAGGTAAATTTTATTGAGCATTCTTTTGGAAAGTTTCATTTAAGTCAAGTTGAAATAAGTTTAGTTTTATTTCCTGTTTAAATCATTCGATGTAGTCGTTACTTATGCTCGTTCGGCATAAATAAAAATTAGATTTTTCTATAATTATTATTAAATAAATTAAATTTCCCAACAATGTCACTGAAAACAATTTTATCAAATTTCTAATAAAATTATCAATAATGCCATAAAATTGATTCAATTTGATAATTTTTGTCACAAACTTGACACAATAATTACCCGCAAAATATTCTTAGTTAATGCATCATGATTGAAAATCATTTCATAACCATTCATTGTCATAAAACTAATTAAGAAATGTTTTTAAACCGAACAACAATCCAAATTCAATTTATGCCGCATAACTTCATTAAAATAAATTAATGAAAATATTTAACAAAATTTTGAGTCGGTTGTTTGCGGAAGCAGCCCAAAGTGGAGCACATAACTCGGTTCAGAGATTTTTGTAAAGGGTCAATAAAGCCGTAAATATTTGTTAAAGCTTTCATATTATCAGGTCGGTAATTTTATTAATCCAGCACACTTAATTACATAAAGCCGACAACATTACAGAAACAATTTTTTATTTGCTCGAAGGGTTATTGAAATGAATGAGGAAAAACGTCCAGGGAAACAAAGCAATATTTTTTCTGACAAGCAGTGGTAGAAACGAAAATAATCTTCTATTGACTTTTTTACGCGCTTTTACGAGCAATGAGACTGACCGAAAGGGAATTGAAATCCGTGCCAACCATAATTGTTTTCACATTTTCCTTTAACTTTCTCTCTCCCTCTCCCTCTTTCTCTGTCACTTACACAAATTTCCTTTTTTTATTTCATTTCATTTCATTAATTTGTTTGCACTTGGAAAAATTGTTGAGCGAGTAAGAGAGAACACGGAATATTCCGGAAACTCTGTTTTAATTTGAAATTGATGGCATTATTACGAAAGCCTTTCAGTCGTAAATTTTCTTTCATTTCCATTATTTTTATTTTCTACGAGATTTTCCGCTATTTTTCTTCTGGAATTACATTGGCATGTCAGTATGAATCGATGCTGGTTCAATAACATTTCACAAATTGAACAAACACTTTAACGTAGTAACGTATCGATTTTTCTCTTTCAACATGATTCTCATTGTTTTCCAACGAGTTTGTTATAAATAAGAAATTGCTGTTAAAGATCGAGTCATAGAGATATATCGATGTAACAGACAACTGCGCAACAATTGAAAAGCTTCATTGTTTCATTGTTACTAGGAAATAAATGAAATGCTGTGAGGATTTGTAAACTTGAAAGTTAACATTTATTTTCCCCCGGAAAATCCCTTCCTTGCCTCGAAATGAACAAAAAAGATCAGCTTTCAATTATTATCAAATAGATATTATACTGTCATAATATTTAATAAAAAGAAGTCTTGAATTGTTCTTTTCATGTATTATGTCCATTAATTTTCTCTTCTCTTGTTTAATCTTCCGTAATGAAATTTCCATTTAATTTCTATCGAATCATTTCGTTCATTGTTTAAAATAAATGGTGAAGAAAATTTTCTTGAATGGACTTCATTTGATGTTGCTGGACAATTTGATATCAGTTTTCTTCTCTCTATTGTCTTAAATTATTTCACTATTTCGATATGATTTGATTTATTTTCGAAACAATAACATGAGATGAGGTTTATGTTGCATGATGATGCCAATCATTAAAGGCACCAAAGCATCTTCATTTAGTATAATCAACTCAATTGTTTCTTAATTCTTTCATCCTAAATCGATCAACAAAAATCATTAACTTTTTTCTTCGCACACATCTGTTTGAATACGAGAAAATAGTTCTCAGTTTTTCTAAGAAGAAATTTTCCGAACTCAAAGTTAATCGCTTTTCCTCGGATTAACTCTACTCAAACACACACACGCTGTTGATTTTTTTTTCTCTGAATGCCTTAACAAACCACAAATAGCTTGAAGCTTTGTAAGCTCATTTTTTTTCGTCTCTTTTCTAATCCCTTTTGTTTTTTTTTATATTGTTGGCTCGTTTGAGTCGAGAGCAGGATTTTCACATGACTGCAGAATATAAATCTCAAATTATGTCGTGTGCTTGTGATAACTTTTGCATGTTGCTGATTTAGACATAATATCTTGAAACTGTTTGTGCGGTAATTGACGCAAGTAAGTATTATGGAGCTAAACAATGAAAGTTAAATGATTTGAAGCATAAAGCGTCCGTGAAATTATCATAATTGATCCTTAAACGCGCGTGAACCAAATCTTACGTTTATATTGCAAAACATTTATTTCTTTAATAAATCATGTAGACATCGTTACATTTAGGACTACACATAAGAAACAAAAAGCGAGAAAAAACGTAAGTAGACTTTTGTTTCTTTTTTCATAAAATCTCATTTCACGCCAGACCAGCGGAAAAGCACGAAAAATTTCTAACGATTACCAAAATGTGGGAGAATGAAAATTAACTTTAATGTCTTCATAAACATGGCAATGTCACGTCATTAATCTCTGACTCGCTGCCTCCATTAAATGTTGTTTAGCATCGTTGAAACGACGTTTTACTTTAATGCATCATTTTGGATGAACTCAAATTAACTAGCAATTAAATGCGATGAGAATGATAAGAGAGCTTTTTATTAAAAGAAAAGTGCGGGATCATGCGAAACAGCATCAAATTAAATGATGGAAAATATTTATAATAAAGTTTCAAAAAAAATGGACTCAAAAGCTTTGAAGCAATTAAGTAAATGCTTTGTAAAGCATTTACTCCCACACAAATTAATTTCGCGTTAGGGCGTGTTGCATGTTTTTAAGCAGCATTTACAAATATTTAAAATAATAAAAACGAAACATGAAACAAAGTTTGTTAAATTGAATTTTGTCGGCAGTGCAACGTGAACTTATTGAAGGTTTTTCATGTTTAATTTGTTGTTATTTAATAGATTCAAATAGATGCAAATAATTTGTAACCCAAATATTTTCTATTTAAGTCTCCATTATTAACAATTCTATGGAATAAAATTTGAAATTTAAATGCGTTGGCAGCATCTTAACAACTCATTAAAGCTATTTTGTCAATGCCAATCTTTTAAGACTTATCAAAATAAATCCGATGAAACAAGTCTTGAATTTCATAAATTTCGACTAACTTCTTAAAATCTTCCATACTTTTAATAAAATATTTGTATTTGGTTTAATCTAATTTAAAATTTCAAGCCTTCCAGCAACAACCTACAGACGAACATAAACAAAACAAGCTTCCCAGTAAACAACTGAGCAATATTTGCTTTTCGTTTTCATAATATTTTTCTATTTAGAATTTAAAGCTATTTGAGCATGTGGGTAAATAAATTCCTGTTGCCTCTTTAAGAATAAAAAACTGAATGAAATGCTGTAGGCGACACAAGAAGAGCACGCTTTACTGTGAAAAGTAATCGATTTTCATCACAAATTTTTATTCGTTTTTTCTTTTCTTTCTATTGAAGTGAAGGTTAACGTTAAACATATTTATGAAAAGCGATTGAACTCTATTCAAGAGCAGATTTGAATGTAGGGTAGTCAAGTCAGATCTGACATCAGGTCTGACGACATAGTATGTCGTCAGATCTGACGTCAGTCTGACGACATACTCGTCATACCAGTTTTTTTATTGTATGGAGAAAAGAAAAAGGAAGATATTTTGAAATTTTGACTTCTGTTTTATTTTTAAATTGTCCAGTTTCGAAAATCTTCAGCTTGTAATGCAAAAACATCATTAAAAATGTAATAATTCATTATTTTTTTCATCCAAATTTTTACTATTTTTGTATAGAAAGGCTATTTTAGTTTATTTTCATACATGCATATTTTTTTGGAGTTATGATATTTATTAAAAAAGAACTTTAACTATAAGATTTAGGTACAAAGTATGTTTGGAAAAGTTGTTCCTTAAGACATTCTGCAACTTTTTCTTAGTGCTTATATTTCAATACGTTGGCACTAGAGGGCGCCAGAGACGATTATTTAATTAATTCGTCATTATTGCCCTGTGGTGTCATTTTACAGAAATACAATGTATTGGAGAAAGTTGCAGCATGTATCAACGAACAACTTTGTCATACATACTTTGTACCTAAATTTAATAGTTTGAGTTTTATAGCTAAGGAACTGCAAAAAAAATCATGCATGAAAAATATCTAAAAAAGTGACTTTTTTCGGTTTGGATACACGAAGCGTCTATTATATAGTGACATTAATGCTAAAAAGCACTGAAATTTGTAGATTTGTGAATGAAATTTGACGTTTGAAAAATGTCATATTTACGTTTTATATGGAAAATTCAAATATAAACCCTCATTACGCCCTCTGACGGGGCCGAGCCGAACTAAGAATGACCCAATTCGACATGTACTTTTTAAATATACATTTGTTCAATATATTGCAATGGGCTCCGATGGACAGTTAAAAAGATATTTGGATTGTCCACTCTCCCATACAAAAAAAAATCTGGTATGTCGTCAGATCTGATGGTATGACGACATACCTTTGTTCACTATGTCTGGTATGTCGTCAGTATGACGTCAGATCTGACGACATAGTGAGAACCCTATTTGAATGTCAAAATCAAATGACTTTTATTGAAAAACCCCAAAGGATTCTTGAAGAACCTTAATGTGTGTTTATGTAAAACGGTTGATAAAATGCTATCTTATAAAGTAGACATCCCTCAAGACATTGAAGAGAGCATCTTTAGGAAACCAAACTCTATTTATCAAAGATTGGAAACACATCTGATGGTTTCGAAGAAGTAGTAATGATCTTGGGATTAAGACGGATCAACAATGGATTGAATGAATCTAAGAATTTACGGCAGAATATCTGTTTTGACAATCTTTCCATTTGACAAGAAGATTTTCCACAATATTTAGTCGAACATGTGAAGACAAGAAAATCTTTCAACTGACCGTAAATTGAGTCAGTTTTTCTACTACGTAGAAAGCTTTCATTTTAAGGAGTGCTTATGAACATTAGAAAAAGAAGAAGGAAAAGAACTGAAAAACAAACCTTTTCCTCAACATTCCCGAAGAAGGGACTCAATTTAGCTTAGAACGAAAATCTCGGCAGATTCTTAGTCGAAGGACGAGAAAATTATTCGAAGGAAATCTCGGCAACATGAATGAGAAATTTTCTCTAACTCAACTCATAAGTCGTTCGTGTACAATAATAGGGATCGCGCTGCGAGATATATACATGAATGAATTGTAACTGTGAGTTGATTATTTCTACAAGCTGTTGAAGAAAATCTCTTGTCGCTTTCTTCAACTTGATTCAGTGGCAAATGTCATAAACATGATGATGATGATGTGTGCTTACAAGACGCGCTCGTAAAGCTTCAATATTTATCGTTCTTGTTTCGCATCATAAATTATGTGATGTACTGATGTTTGTTTTATGCTTTCACGTGTTTTTGGTGCCAATACGCGAAAACCACTTACGGTGCGTGATGTGAATACTGAAAACCAGCCTTTAAATTTTATTTATGATAAAATCATTTACGAAAATATGAAATTTTCGATTATAAATTATTAATCAGGAAAATGTTTGTTTAATTTATTATCTAATGAATTGGATAAGTCAATGAAAATGTATTGAAACCTAACAACCCACACGTTATCGGTTGAATTTATTTACGAAACAAAAGCAATCCTTTGCATGAGAACAAAAATTTGTTAATCAAATCAAACGCTTATTGTTTCTATCATTGAAGTATCTTCTTTCAAGCTCTTTTCTCATGCACGTGTTCTCGCAACTCTTCTCAGCTTCTTCGTGGTATTCCCCAATCCAATGATTCAATTTGTTATGCAACAAATTTATTATTCTTATTCTTGTTTCCGATCCTCCTCGATTTTTTCATGCTTCAGTATTCAATTTTGTTATAGGAGAATAAACATAAACAACATCATTAAGCTCTGATAAAAAGCAAAAAAAAATTGATGGAATAGAAGAAGAAATGTTTGAGCACAAAAATTCTTTAAAAATGAACCCGCGAGATTCTTCAATTTATTATTTTTAACAAAGTTATTCATACAATCAAGACGAAGGCAGAATCAACATTGCTAAGTATTAACAAAGGTTTCAGGCTTTTTTTTGCTTTATTTTATAATCGCGAAGAATCGTAAATTTTGAACATAAATAAATTGAAAGTCTGGGAAAACATCAACATATAGATGAGAAACGACCTTTTCCCAACATACCACTCTAAACACTGCCTCAACGAGCAGGAATTTCTTTAATATTCCTTCACATTTGGCGCAAGTAATTTTTTTTCCAATCCAATGATAATCGACATCATCAGAAATTGAAATGTTTTTTTTGAAATTCGCTTTCTGTTTATAAATATATCGTCGTTGTCTTCATTCTTACTTGCCATGATGACGTGTCAAGACGATCTTATCCTAATAGTCATTCACACTGTCAATAAAAAAAATTGACGTTGTAATCCTGATACGGATTCTTGTTTTCACTGTTCTCATATTCATTAATTATGCTCTTTTTGCATGAGATTAAAGCGCTATTTCGAGCGCCAATATTTCATAGAATCAATTCGTGAGGGAATTTTTTATGTATTTGGATCACGAACGGAAGTCGACAGTGCGACATAATGAATGTTCTATTATGACAGAATTGTCCCAATGGGCTTCTGCGACAGCAAATTCGATTTTCAATTTGCCACGATAACATGGAAAAGAGATGGAAAGGCAGTTGAGAGAAAATCGAATCCCACCTAAAACTTTCTCATTATTTACAAAGAAGATGATGGGGAAAGGCTTGAGTGAAGTGAAAGTGTCTCGTAGGGATGGTTATAAAGTTTAATGAAAATGATTGCCTCTCAAGGAGAAACTGAATGAAGAAATTTTAGATTATGTAGCAGAGTAGCATGACTTGATCTTTCTGATGTATTTTTTTTATAAATTTCTTTAAATTCCATTCCTTTGCTTTACTTATAGCAATTAATGTCAGTTGTCAGACGACACAAATAGCTAAAGAACAGTGTTTGAACCTTTCAACAAAATACACGATAAATTCTTGGTATTATGGATTTACTCACACCGCAGAATGTTCTGCGCCTTTAGGCTATGAATCCTACGAGTAAACAGCGAGGAAACAAACGTTTTTTTTTTGCTATGACATCAGGAAGCCACCTTTTATGCACACACGTCAACAGACACAAAACGAAATGCTGAGCTTATGTGTAACCGACAAAAAGTACCATAAATGTATCAGAAACATTGTGAGAGAGGAAACAAATAAAAATGGCAATTTCATGTTGGGCGAGAGAAAGCAAAACACATAACTTTTGATCTGGAGGGAATTTTTTCTGTTTTCTTTCTGTTTTTTTATGTGGCAACAATAAATGAATTGACAGGCGAAACAATGAATCGAAACGACTGAAAGTAAGTCAATAGGGGGGAGTGGGAGGAAAGAAAGAAAAAAAAAACGACAGAAAAGAAAGGCTTGAACAATAATAAATGAGAAGAGTTTATGGCCCACTCTGTGTAACATTAAAACATCATTAATATTCGTTAAACTTTAATCAGAATTGAAAGCTTGTTTTCCCCATTTTTGTGCATCGATGTGTCAAAACATATTTATTATGTTGCTGTGCAAAACTCTATTTCTATGCGTGTGATCATGACGCATAATGTAGAAAATTATTTCACTTAAAATCCGCTTATGAGCTTTTCACAATGCATTTATTTATGTAAACTTCTCATAAACAAGGCCAATTTTCAACTGCGTTTGATGGATTGTTGAACTACAACAACATGCAATGAGACTTGAGGAATGAGAATGATTTTTTTTAAAAACATAATTTTAAATAGCGTACATGAGAATGAAGGAATTCACAGAGTTGTTGTGGTAACAGTGGTTAATAATCAACAAAAGTTTTATAGTCGGTTTCAGTGAACTCAGACAAATTCTCAAAGGATTTTCAACCGAGACTTCAAGCATTTATTCACATCAATAAGGTCATGATAAAGAGTGAAATATCCTCGCCTCGAGTTTGAGGGAGAAACGATCAAGAGCTTTTGTATTGAGAGTTTTTCCGATGATCCACGATTCATTTCAATTTTAATAAACTTCAAAATATTCTCTTTATCTGAAGCTTCAAAGGATGCTTTAAATAAGCGAGATGATTTGAAACAAAGCATAATATAAAACTTTAATTCTTTCATGGTACGTTCTATGCAATTCATAAAACGTCGATGTATTCCCTTTGAGCTAACTCAACGAATGAGAAGAAATGGAGAAAAACTCAATTGTGAGGAACAGAAGAAAACGTTTTTCTCGTGCTTCTCGAAATACAATAGGATTTTCGTCGGAAATTTTTCTTGCAACGTGTTTGAAATTTAATATACAATATAAGAAACAAAAAAGTGAAATGAGAGTAGTTTGTAGCGCAAAACGATAATTTTTTACCTTTAAAAGATGACTCGAATAAAGTTTTTGGAACTTTTTTCCCATCGCTCACTTCACAATCTTCTCACTGATGACAAATTCCTTTTTGTCAAGATTAAGCAGTAAACTTTTTCGTCGTGAAAAGAAAAATGTAATGTTGTCTGTAATCCTGCTATGTCTTCAGTTTTCTTTTTCTTTTCTTAAATTCTTCAAACTGAGATTACTCATGCAAAGTTGATTAGGAAGCTAAAGTTTTCTTTTCTATTTTAGATAACACAATTGCAATTTTTCTTCAACAATCATACAGATTATAGATACGATTTAATGTAGAAACTTTGACAAAAAAAAATTGAAAGATTCATTTATAAACCTTCCTCACTTCATTCTTCTTTCCTTTTAAAAGTGAAATTAAATCTTTTACATTCTTTTTATTTATATCAGCAGTTTAAATTCGTTTACGAGGCTATTCACACTCTTTTTGGTCTTCTTCTCAAAGTGACCAAACAATTAACCTGATTGTGATCTAAAATTTCATTGCCTCGAGAATCCTTTCCTGTTTCTGCCTTGTCTCGTTAAATTTTGACTCTTTTTTTTCCTATCTTTTTTACAATGTGACCACATAAACCACCAAACAACTTATCAATAAAGCAATACCATTTATCTTTAGGCAGGTTTTTATCCTCGGGATCACTTTGCTGAATGGGAAATAAATATACCAATTTCTTTTTCACTTCCCTTTGCGTTTATGGTATCAAGCGCACGACCGAAAATCACGAAACATTTCTCTTTAGAGATTATCAAAAATCGCCTCGTACCATAAAAAAAAAACAAGAAAATCGTTTCTTTTATGTTCTCACAATTTTCCAGAATAAAGATGAGACACGATTCACGTTTTGACAGCACAACGTATGGACTGAAATGCCGCGTTTCAATCTAAGCTTTGTGGCGATCGGAGAGCTTTTTTTCTTCACTCTGCTGTATTACTGTTGATTCGGAAACAAAACACCGACTGTTTTATTATACAACATCTATTCGCTCCATATGAGATTTCCAATGAACTTATTTCCGCATGCGCAGCCGAAGTTGAAGAGTGAGAGGTGAAGAGTTTCACTGGAAGGTCATGCATGTGCTTCTTTATTAAAGAATGTTTCAATGATGTTGATTTCAAATTTGGCGCAATGGTTTGAATCTTTGATGTGTCTTTGCTTTCTTGAAAAGCTTTTCTTGGTAATAAAGAAAGAAAGAAATCTTGCTTTGATTTAGTAACTCTTTTAATGATTATTTTGTCATTAATGTTCGAGAATTATTTAAGACAATATCTCCCTCGATTCATAGGCATTTGTTATGTCTTGAGTTGCCTTGTAATAATAATTGTTCGTCATCTGTCATGTTAAAAATCTGAGATTTAATAAAGCTCTTACATGATGAAATATGTAAGAAGAAATGTTTGAAAAGATACATGAATATTATGTCATGTCGTAATCAATTAGTTTTATAATCTCATAAATCCATTAAGAATATTTGTTCTGTAACTTTCATATGCAAACATATTTTTTCTCGTTTTCAATGACGAATTTCGCGTTCTTTTTCATGAATGTTTGTAGAAACTCTGTTGGAAAATGTTACAAATGCACATGATAACTTCTAAAATGAAGACTCGGAAATATTTTAGAACAAAACTTTATAAAGTTTAAGAAAATGAATTAAAAAATGTTGGCAAATTAAATAGAACTAACCAATAATTATGTTGGATTGTGGTGTGGTTTACAAAGCAAACAGAACTTTACAATGATAATATGTTTCTATTGCTACCCATTAACGTAACAGATGCCAGCAGGATGATTTTCATTTTGCGATTACACGTTGAACAAATAAAGTTTCTTCTTCATATGAACGGATCTGTTCTAATGAAGTCATGAGTGAAGAAAAGCTTTTCTAAGCAGATGAAATGTTTTCTTTGTTAAGAAATGTTTCTGAAACTTCTACAAGAAGAAAACTTGTTCAGAACTTCTGCATCTTTCAAAGACGATGTTATGATTAAGTTATTTCTTTGAAATTTTAGATGCATTTTCGTATCTAAATGTCTGTGAAATTTAAGTTTCCTAAATATTTCTTGTCATTTCAGATTTCATGTCTCTGTTAGCAAAGGAAATTCTTATCTCAGTTGTATCAAATTATATGTTGAAGTTTACTAAATAAATATTAAATTTTCATTACGTTTCTGATTGTGTACTTAAAAAATTTTAATTTAATAAAAAGTCATTCCCAAAAGGCTTATAAAAAGTCTTAGAAATCAATCCTTAATTGAGCACGAGTTGGGCTCATAAAGTATTTAATTTCAATATGTTTCGTTCGATATCAATGGAAGTAATTTTTTCTGAGTTGATATTTATGTTGAAGCATTTTACATGTTTCGCTTTCATGTTTGTAATAACAAATCTCAAGATTTTTATTCTCATTTTCTCACATTCATATTTACATCCACAGTCTGTTGTTGATTATGTCAATTTTACTTTGGAATGTGACGAATGTTGTTATTAAAAGTATTGAAGAATTCTCAACTAAATTCGATTGCGATAACTTCATGATTGTATTTCACATAAATATTTAAAGCTTTCCTTCCCTGGTTGCTCATGGTGAGGATTCACAAATGCTTTTTACGGTTGTTTGTTATGTTTCAACAAATTTGCATATTACTTTTTATGACATCGATATTATACATCTTTGCCGCTAAAATACGCGTGAAGGAATCACATAAAGGGAGAGAAAAATAAAACATTTCGAAACATTCTTTCGGATCACGATGATTTATTTTTAGGAATTATGGAAACTGATTCGGATGAAAAATTGTTAAATCTCTTCTCTTTTTTTTTTTCTTCGTTTCCTTTTTTTATGTGGATGTGCTGGCGGCTATAAAACCATCTCGAGTCTCCAGTTCCATTTGAATGGCTTTGAGTATTTCTTTTAATGGAAAAGTTCTCAGAAAATCAACCATGACATGCATAAGGTGGAATAAAAAAGCTTTACATAGCTAGATATGTTGTAAAATGAATCAACAGAAGCGCGAAGCTTTGAATATTTATTTTTTGATATTCCTCTGATGATTCAACATAACATTTCGAATTTTACTTTTATTATTTAAGGAAAACGTAATCCTCCAGAAATGAACAAAAAGTAAACAAGACAAGATAACAAATTACAAGATTTATTTCTGATATAATAAAGTTTAAAGAAAAATATAAATGTTATCTCAATAAAATGGCATTAAGACAGTATTTAAGGTTTTAAAATATTCCCTCAAGATCATGAAAATAAACTTTGTCGACCCTTAAATAAACATGTAATCATTACTCTACATTTAAACTTGACAACCTTTTCTACGATCCCTAGTAGCGAAACTGAAACAATTTATAATCTCAACGAGTCTATTCAGGCAACATCTTTCAAGGAATGATAAATCAAAAATAGAAACATATACGACAACACACAAAACAAAACCTTAGATGGGGTAGACGAGATTTGACATTGATAGATTCACATTCATTAACAAATTAAGCTCATTCAGAATGTAGATGATGTATTACGTGGATGAAATGTAGAGGAGCATTTCAATTTATTATCCATGATTTGTTATTTGCCTTTTTCTCAGTCGATCATGGTTACATCATGACTCACGTAATCTGATTCTGGCAGGGACTGTTTTCATTCTCATCCGTATAGTTCCAATTGGAAATTTGGATATTGTTAAATTGATTTATTGTGAAGTCATTTAATTTGTTGGGAAATGAAGAAAGTTAATTGACTATGAGTTTGTGGTTTTTATAGTCTTTTTAAACAACTTTTCGTTTCGAAGGTTTCTTTGACTTTCAACTCGTAAAATTTTAATCCTTTATCGAATGACGTTCAGTGAAACCTTGGCAAGTTTCTCTTCATCTCTTCACATGATTTCCAAACCAGCTTAAAGTTTGAAACAACTGAAACTCTCAAACTATTTTAATCAATGCCCGAGTGGAATTTTTTGCTTTTATTTTGTGAAGGTTTTTAACACAAACACAGCTTAACAAAGCTTTTCAAACTTTCAGATTAAAAATTCGAAAGCACAACTTTTCCTTCTAAATTTCATGTTATTTCTACAAAGTCAGCACTAATAATGTTTCCAATCTACCCGAGTCGATAAACATTATAAAACGTCAATGTTGAGATGTCCTAAATTTCTATTAATTTCTCTTGATTTACAGAGTTGTGTCGAGAGCAAGTTCATGAAATTTTACTTGTATGAGTTAAACTTTTATTGACGTTGTTGGGAAAACTTCATTTAAATGTACACGCTCAAGTGATCTTACTTAGAAATTTACGTAAAATGTAAAATTGTAAGCAAGTCAAAGCACAACTCTGGTTGATTAAGTTTCATGGCTGATGAAAGCAATAACAAACTGCTTCAAATATTAAACAATGCTTAAATGTTTGTAACATAAACAAACCTGATTATCAAAATATCTTCAAATATGAAGAAAAATAACTTACAAACTTGTAAGTAACTACTGCTGGAAATTTATTTCTTTCCTCGTTTCTCTTTATTCTGGAAAATTTATGGGAAATTTCCTTAATTTTCTCTCATATAAATTTATCTATTAAGATGTGTGCGAGTAAATTTATATTCTGAAGAAAAATTCTTTCAATTCTTCAAAAATAATCAATTGAAGCATTTAAAATTTCAATTCATTTTCTGATATTATCAGGTGTTTAATTTCTCACTATCAATATTTTATTCACAACATACCATAAAACCAGCTTTATCATTTATTGATTACAAAAATCACATGTTGATGATAAATATTTTCAAACCCTTCATCACTCTTTTATTTTCGATTTTTAAGCAGTTTTTAATCATTCTTTTGTGATTTTTGAAAGAACATATTGACCAAGCATGCGAGCACCTTTGCCGTTAGCCTCTTCATAGTCGGGCAATGTTTTCTTGCATCTTTCAACCCACGCTTTAATACGTGGATACTTATCCAAACTAAATCCAAGTTCCTATAAAAAAATTCATATAAATTAAGTTATAACTAGAAAAACTTTACAATTAAAACCAACCAAGAATGTTGACAACATAGTAATGTATGCAAAATCGGCTGCTGTTATAGTTTCTCCAGCAATCCACTCGTTTCCATGTGGAAAGTAATTTTCATCGATAATAAACAACGTTTCGTGAATTTCCTTAAGAACTTTCTCATTAAATTTGGTTTCAGTTCCTTGGAAGATTGGAGTCTAAAGATATTTAAGTAAAGTTTAAATGTAGAGGATAATCGGAAGAAGAAGAGGAAAAATCTTACAATCATTTCTCCAAATTTACCGGTTATGTTTCCCATCTCATTGTGCAAACGTTGATTTACGATTGCCCTTTCTTTAGGTGAAGCTAGGACCAGATGAGGTGCTTTAGCTTCAAACAAATAGCTGAGAATGGCTCTTGACTCCCACAAGTAGAAACCGTTATCATCTATTGTTGGTACTGTATGCTGTGGATTCATTTTGATAAAATCTGGTTCAAGGTGTTCTTTCTTCCCTTGTAAATCCATAACCCTCACATCGACCTCGATGTTCAAGTAACGAATGCAAAGCATCACTGACCTTGAGAATGGACTTATTGGACTATGATAAAGTACAAGAGGCGCCATTGTGAATTAATTAAGCAAATGATCTTTCCAACCGTTGAAAGTCGACTGACTTGAGTGGAAATAATATTATTGAAGTGAACATATTTCGGAACTGATAAGATAAGAATTATGTAATCGATAACAATATTAGTGGCATGACTTTGCTCGATTCGCTGGTTTTATCCCGTTTGTCAGTCAGTCAACGTGTTGATTAATTTTCATTCAAACATTTATTTTGCTGTTCAAATAATTTCAATGATGTTTACCAAAACAAAAATTCTGAGTTGCCTTATTGGGTTGCACGCTTCACCCAATCACCAAACATTTCAGCACCAACCTCATTCACTTCCTGAAAGTTTGTAAATCTTTCTTTACATCTTTCATACCAGCTTTGTATCCTTGGGAATTTATCCAGTTGAATTCCTGTTGCCTGTCAACAAAAACGAACATATTGATGTAAAAAAATCTTGTAACGGATACCTTAAAATAGACGTAAAGCTTTTTGCGAATTGATTTCATTGCCATCAATCACATATTCATCGTGATACCCACAACTAAACCTGTAATCGTTGTGACATATGCAAAATCAGCTACAGTCACATCTTCACCGGCAATCCATTTGTTGTTGTTTGGAAAGTAGTTTTCTTCAACAAGAGAGAAAATCTCGTAAAGCTTCTTAATCTCCACTTGATCCATTCGGTTACTGTCATTGAATAGTGGATTCTATACAGAGAAAGTGAGCTTTTCATGTTCAGAAATCTTATGAAGTATTAAAAGTGTCTCACATAAATTGCAGCGTATTGTTTAGCAATACCACCCATCTCTGAATACAACCGTTGATTTAAGATTGCTCTTGATTTCGGAGAGGCGGGTATTATATGTGGGGCTTTTGTATTCATGAGATAACAAAGAATAGCTCGGGATTCCCATAAAAAGAAGCCGTTATCGTCAATCGTTGGTACAGTATGTTGTGGATTCATCTTAAGATATTCCGGCTTCATTTGATCTCCTTCCAACAAATCCACAATCTTCACTTCAATTTCCAGTTCCAAGTGATGTGCAAACAATAAAACTGATCGAGAGAAAGGACTGTAAGGTGAATGATAAATCACAATTGGTGCCATTTTATTACTTTTTATAAATTGATTTGAAACGCAGAATAAAAACTTTTCAACACGACACACATTGAAACAGAAAGACGAATAAAAACTTACACAGATTGACAACCAGAAGTTGTTTTTATCGCGTGGATATTTTTACATTTGTGTGTGGGATTGAAAACAAAGCACGATGTTTCAAAACATTTTGAAATGTTTAGTGGAATGTCTTGAATTGAATTTACCAACTTGTTCTTCTTTTATTTAGGTTGTAATGGAATCATAAAACATTCATCGAGAATTAAAAAACCATTTTACATTAGATATTCAAATTGAATTTTTCTTTCAGATTTTCTTAAATAAATTATCAGCGTTGAAACGCTTTAAGGCTTTTGGTCTGCAATGCTTTTAAACATCATAAATTAAATTGAAACGTAAACAATGATAAAGCTCAGGTTTCCAAGATTTTTCTTTCTTTCGATCAATCAAAAAATATTTTACGACTACTTTTTACAATTTATTTTGACATTTTTTCTGATTTGTAATCTTTCAAGTTTGACGCAATCTACTAATTATTATTCCCGATTATAAATCATTCTTTACTTTTATCTAATCATATTCTTGTATTCTCTTGCTATCGTTTAATCAACTCTCTTAGAACTGCTTTACTACGCTAGTTTCAATTCTCAGTTGTTATTGAACGTTAAACGAATAAAAATGAATTTTTTACATCGCAGAACGTCAGCCCACAAAGTGACAACTTTGCAAAGACCAATACTTTATTACACACCAGATTCGCCACCTTGTCAAGTGAGTGATTGAAAGATTGCTTCTCATTGTCAATGCACAACAATATTGCTTACTTGGTATCATGGAAATTGAATCATTATTCATCCATGTATTGAATGACTCAAGGAAAATATGTCAATCAATTATTGGATTACAAGCAACATAAAATGTTGTGTGCTTTCTTTCATGCAACGTTTTCTTTCTTTTCTACTTCATAGGCTGTTATCTTGGTTATAAAGCAACTTCATTTGAACATTCAGGTACGTTCATTAGCATCAATGATATAAAATAAACTTCAATTCGTTGCAGTTGAAAGATGTTGACTTTGATAAAAGTGAACACATGTCACCAGAATTTCGTAAAATGAATCCATTGCATCAGGTACCGACATTAGACGACAATGGATTTTTTATAAGTGATTCACATGCAATTATTTCGTACATGGCTGCAGGATCTCACTTGACATCGACTGACTCAAGACTTTTGGCTCGTATCAATGAAATGCTTTGCTTTGACTTTGAACTCTTTCGAGTCATGGGAGAAGTTGGCGTGAGTTCAAGAAATAATAAAATTGGTCTGCTTAGACAACATGAATGCAATCGTAAACTTTTTATTTTAAGATTCCAATGTTCTATGAGGGAGCGGCAGAGCCATCACAAAAAGCTTTAAAAATTCTCGATGAGAAGCTTAGTGCACTCGAGTATTATCTGAAACAACGTAAATGGGTGTCGGGTGAATTTTTGACCATTGCAGATTTTTCTGTTCTCGCAACATTTTCTGTAATTTACGTGAGTATCCGCTGAAAATAAAATCAATTGCTTCTGGGTCAATTCACTTGACTTCATTTCCACATCGTCCTATTTCAGCATTGTCCAATTGACCTTTCAAAGTACCAAGCGACGTTGGAATGGTTTGCAAGATGTAAGAAAGCTAGTGTCGGCTATGATGATATCGAAGAAGACTCAAAAAATGCGCTCGGAAATTTCTTGAAATCAAAAGGAATCGAACTTAAATTGAAATCGTAAACATCAAACTTGTAAACAGTTAACAGCGACTCCAGACTTCTAGTGAAAGTTTTTAATTCTTTATTCAACTTGAGACTCTCATGAAAGTTATCATCAAATCTGTTTGTAAAAATCACAAAAAAATGTTTATGAAATAAAAGTTTTCCTTCTTTATGTGTGTTAGTGACACAGTTTGGAAAAGTTGAGAATTCTTTTTTTATTTGCGGGGGAGTTGGCGTATCTAGTTTACCACACATTGAAATGCCTTCGTTTTTCAACTCTCTGTCTCGATGTTTTGCATCATGTGCTGTTAAATATTAATCGTGAAACTTTTTTATTTTCATCATAACGCTCTTAAAGTTTTATGACATTTTTTTCGCTTGAGTTTTTTTTATTGATTTTCTGATGATTTCATTTGTAATGTTGAGTATGTACAGAAACTTGTTAAAGCTCTGAAGATGTGATGCTAGTGAAAGTACATACATATGTACGTGTTGTAAACAAAATATTTTCAAATTTGATTTATCTGAATACAGATTAAATGAATTAAATTGCTGCGTTATGTTTCTACAATTATGCAACATAATTATTGCGTTTATGAATAATAATGAAGCAATTGAATTTATTATCTGTTTAGATAGTTTAATTAATAAACATTCATTTGTGATTTTTAAATTATTTTGAAGTTTAACAAGTTGTTTTGAAAGGTTTAAAGTTAAGCCTCAGTTTTCAAAGTTATCAAAGTTTGAGCTTCGATTCGTTTCCTCCATTCCTAACCCCTGATTATCGTTTAAAGGACAATACCCTCTTGCTTTAAAAAGAACGTTTTGTATCTACACATGTATCATATGAATGTTTACATATCTTATCTTCATTCACTTGAGGTCATTTTATTTTTAACAAAATCTTTTGACATATGAGCTACGATGATAAATATGTGATATGAACGGTTGATATAAAATACCAAAAATATACGCAGTTGAGAGAAATATTCCATCGGAAATTTCAATTTCATGGCGTATTGAATATTTATGTCAAGATATGGTTCAAGAATAAAACCCAACATTTTTCGTCATTGGAAAGATTGTTTTCTTGTTCACTCATTTGTTACAACCAACGCTATTTGGTATTAGTACAAATTTAACCATTGTTGTACACCACCTGACGGTTTGATTCATGTTTGAAGCTTTTCGACTTCAGTTTCTTGTGAGAGTCTTTTGTGGAAAATTCGAAGCGTCACAGCTTCAGGGAAAAGTCGAAATCCTAAGTCATTTTTCACAGACGATGTGTGTAGCTTTTATGTTGTTCTCTTATACATTCTGTATGCATAAACAACTTTAATCTCGAGGTTTTTCTGCTTGTATTCTTTTGCATAAATCTTTTTCAGCTTTCCGTCCCTTTTCACAAAGATGCTTCGCTGATAAATATGTTGCGATGATATCCTTGGTTACTGGGACGATACATCGTTAAATCGGAAATCAAATTTCCTTAATGAAATGACTCGGATAACACTACACACGCTTTGCAAGATGTTCGTTTTATACGATTTTATTAAGTGACTTCGATTTTCCACTCTTATTATCACTCAAGTCATTCATGTACATTGAGCATAGTGGTAGCAGCAATATTTCATCCCCAACAAGCTGTTTTTATAGTTGTTAAGATTAAATTGTCGTCCATACAATTCTGGAAGCTGAGCAATAGTAAAAAAGAAGCTCAAGCTTATAAAATGTTAAGGAAGCTCACGAAAAACAAAGTTTGATGCTTAAAAGCTCAAAACGGAATTTAAGTTTTAGCATATGACAACTAATGGTGAGAGTTCAACGATTTAACATCCAACTCTACTCTCTAACAACCAGCTGAAGATTATGATAAACACATAAGGATAAGATAAGTTCCCTTAAGCCATGAAGCCTTACGATCTCAAGAAAGATTCTCAATTTCTCAATCCTAAATTATAAACACATGAGAACACCTCAAGCGGGCTTATCGTTCGTGTTGAAAATAATAATCCTTGAAACGAGTGTAAAAACGTCTTGCTCTTGAACTTGAATCACGTTTACACAACTTTGTATTCCGAAAATGTTCACGCAAATATTTCCCATTATCGCTATGAGGCACGACCCTAATGACACTCGATTCACAATTTGCATACTCTTCTGACATTTGTTCAAGTGTATAAAGTCTCTGTTGAGTTCTTTTTGTATGTTATGCAACACATTCCGATTTGAGCAGTGATAACAATTCAAAAAAGGAGAGCAAGAAAATTGCCACTTTAAGGTTTCAAACTGAGATATTTAGAGGATGTTGGAGCACATTTTTAAGTCAATTTAAAGTGGAATTAGTAAATAAACGTAAAATTTTCAAAGAAACAAAGAACTTGTCTTGAATTTTAAGAGCTCTTGATTATTAGGTATTTGCATACGCTCATTGAAAATTCACGCAAATTTTCCTCCTTCTTCGCGTTTATGGAAGGAATGTCGATTGTTTTATTGGAATGTGTTTTTCCATGTCTTTAGCTGAGTTAATTTGTGGAAATTGTTCAGCAATTTTTATTTATTTTCCCTCACATACCTCAGCATGAACTTCACGGGGAAATGAAATTTATATTCATGTCGGTGAGAAGTTTTTATATTGAATTTTTTATAATGAATAAATACATAAAATTTAGGTCATGCTAAATGAATTGCAGAATGTGAATGTTCGAGATATATGAAGGATGATAAAATCAACAATTATTAATGACCAACATAATTTCTTTTACATAAAACATAAACTACAACTGGAAACTCTTATCATTCATTCACAAAAGTTTTTGTGTTTCTGACTTAATAAAACTTTTTAGAGATCTTAAATTCAGTTCTTAATAAATCAAGATGACTTTCTAGTAAAACAAAATTAATATTTCGTTCTTCTTGTGCATATTCTATAGACTACAAAGTCCATTCAATTTGAATGAAAAACATTACAAAATTTCAAATGAATCAGTAGAAATATTCATGTTTGTAGAAGCAGCTTGAAAATCCTTGTTCTAATAAATTTCAATAAAAAAACATTTAAAACAAAAAGTGACTGTAAACAGTGTCCATTGTAATTTACATAATGTTAATTTTCCTTCGTTTATGAATTGTTACTTTATCGGACAATGTCTGCATACATTAAATATATCGAGAGTGATTCTTTGAAGGAGTTGTAGCGTAGCAAAAACCTTTACCTGTCTATATTTATTACATTGAAACATATTTCAGTTGGTTCGTTGACCTAATATTTTATATCTGCATAGTCAGTATTATTATGCAAATTGTTTTACCATAAATTGCGGCCTTCGGTTAGATAAAACTAATTGCAAAGTGTAGCATAAAAAATCCACTTGGCTTTCTCTAACCGTAATTTTTGGCTCTTAATTTGTTCAATTCTCCAGTCATGATATGATGAAGTAGAAAATATGAAAATTTGAAGATTTTTTCAAATTATTTCTCTAGCACGTTGTGTATGACAATTTTCCCTATTCACAAACTTAATTTTTAATAAAAATAAAACCGATTCTTGTTTGCATCACATCAACATTCAACATTCACTAAAGCCCCGACAATTACCTTTGAAGTTTATTAAATTTGTTTCTTTCAACACTCTGACAATAATCCAACAAGGGAATGAAGGAAAATTTTAAATCTTCCTGAGACCAGCAAAAAAAAGGTACACAAAATTGCTTCATGAAACTTGATGTGCTGTTAAATTGTAAATAAAGTATTCACAGAACATTTTAGATGAGCAGGTGTTGTTATGTGTAGAAGCTCGAGAAATGCCTTTTTCGCCCTCGCCAACACTTCAACATCGTAATTAATTTAATGTGATGTGAAACGGCTGTGTTTTCTGCTTTTGAAACCATCCGCTAGTCTGTTTCCTTTCATCTTAATGCACTCTTAACAACTCAGGTATGTATGATTGCGTTTCACTGTTTTACAGATTTTGACATCGAGCTCTGTGTATGAAATATTGTGATGAGAATGGATTTGACGAAGAGAGAAGGAATTAATTAAATAAAAGTATGAAAACAACTCCACATATTTCACTTTTTTATAATGATGTTGTTTAATGCATTCAACGTCTGCAGCTATGCAGATATGCAAACAATTTTTATGCTAATAAGCAGAATGAGCATTAAAATGTTGTTTCATTCTGATTTTATGAAATTGTAATTAAAAGACTAACATAATCATAGTATGATAACGAGGAAACAAAATTAAGCTCTCTTCTCACATCTCAGTCTTTCAGTGGAATTTAAGCCAAGCAGATATTTTAGGGGGTTTTTGAATCTCTCGAGATACTATTTTAAAATGAGAGTTTTAGTGTTGATGATTATCATTGGAATGTCGAGATTAAGTTGTAAGTTATTAAGATAAGTGACTTAGAACTTCTTCGACCCTAAAGTTTGAGAATTTTATCAAATAATTTAATTTATATTTTCAATTAGCATCAATTAGAACTTCACGTTGTAGTCTTGGTAGCACTTACAACAACGATTGTAATATTTGTACATGTATAGTGCCGGGATTTTTCAACTGCACACAATATTCTTGTGAAAAAAACTTGGAATATTCAGTTAGTCATGTCAGAAAACAGCGCAGCGAAAATCCCAACACAAATGAAAAAAGTGAACCACCGTCGGAAATTGAATCTGACATTTTGACTTTTCAATTCGAGAGATGCGAACCAAAAGAAATCAAAAACGAAGTAAATATAAATTCTATGACGTCATTTCATAATTGAGAAGATTAATCGTTAATAATGTTAATTACAGCATTGTAATCGATGCAAATGCACAAATAATGGAGCTGGTTGGCTTTGCACTCAAAAGCTTTGCATATGATGATTGACATCAATTAATAATTTTTGTTTAATTACAACTCAAATAGTTATAATAAAATTGAGAGATTTTTCAAAACGGTGATTTCTTATCATGAGAGATTTGATATTTTAGCAGCTTCCCTAATCAATTTTGTTTTAGTCGTCAGTATAAATTTGTCAATGCGAGTCAAGCTTCAAGAAACTGCCAAATAAATTTTTAATTTTATATCCAAATATTTTGTGAATAGTTTGAGAAACAAAAATGAAACTTTTTATCGCATTATTCATCACATTCTTTGTGGGATCATGTTGTAAGTTCAACGTATTAAATTATTACGTAACATTTGGTTTTATGATAATCTTTTGAACTTTGAAATTTTTAAATTTAGATTCATCTCCGGTGGAACAACCATGCACGACGGGTCACAGCTATGAACAAGATTGCAACACATGTACATGCACTGAAACTGGCATCTACCAATGTACATTGAGAGCTTGCATTTCTCCTGATGAACCGAGATTCCCTGACACTGTCGCTGAAGAAACTACACAAGGAATCAGAGCTCTTCGTGATGTTGGCAGCGGAAAATGCACGCAGGGGCACAGCTATGAACAAGATTGCAACACATGTACATGCACTGAAACTGGCATCTACCAATGTACATTGAGAGCTTGCATTTCTCCTGATGAACCGAGATTCCCTGATACTGTGGCAGAAGAAACTACACAAGGAATCAGAGCTCTTCGTGATGTCAGCAGCGGAAAATGCACGCAGGGTCATAGCTATGAACAAGATTGCAACACATGTACATGCACTGAAACTGGCATCTACCAATGTACATTGAGAGCTTGCATTTCTCCTGATGAACCGAGATTCCCTGATACTGTGGC